>JAACJK010000004.1:0-600000 GCA_013368325.1 Ephemerocybe angulata
ACCGCGACGCGACGGCATCAGGCTGCCCTATCTGAATCATCTATGTCGAAGTGAAAGGCCAAGTTCAACCCACTTGGATTCGTCTCATGCCACAAGGTACACAGCCAGTATATCTCTCTTCTATTTCCGTTGTACAGAGCATTAAAGGCCTACCACAGCGTTTTTACAGTCGATGAGCAAGATGGGTCGTATCAACCACAGCCATCGGACGCGCATACAATCGTCAAGATGTCTACTTAGCTTAAGATTGCATGCGTGTCGCGAGCATGCATGTCTCCTCCGGGCTCCTGGTATCAGCTGGTATCAACGACCGCCATCGGACGCGCATCCAATCGTCAAGATGTCTTGTTCGCCTCATGAATGGACGCGTGTTGCGCGCACTCGTGTCTCCTCCTTCCATATGCTCTCATCGGCCGGCCGTGCCCTTGGACCTTTTCACGGATAGTAAACGACCCCAAATGGACGTTCCTGCCCCCATCCTTTGTCTACACTCCCACTCAGACGTGAAACCGACTCTCTGAAAGCATTGAATACCCAGAATGTCCGCTCAACCAACGTCCGCTCAAGGTGTGTGCTTTCGAGGTGTATTCAGGGTCCGATACTTACAGCGCGTACAGCTGTCATGGACGCCTTCCTAGAGAGCAATCGGCTCCTCCCTACTCTGAAAAAATTGGTGTGTAGGGCACTCGCGACGACGCGCATGTAACTAAATGGTCTTGACAGCGTCCCTTGAAGCAGCGTTCAAGTTCTCCACGGGAGAACTTGAAGACTTGGAAAAAAGGAGGGACTTCGCTCGATCGCAGAAGTTGACCTATTCGCACATTTCGAGGAAGGTCAACATCATGAAACAACGGTTGGCTGGTATTGAAGGCGCCATGGCGCAAGTGAGGTCTGAGGAGAGAGGTTCATCTCTATCTCCTGTGCCAGAGGACTCCGAGTCCGCGGCTCCTTCCTCGCTCAACCAAGCCGCTGCGCCCCTCAAGCCGGAGGAGTCAGCTCCACTCCTCCCCCGTCAACACTGACCGCCACCCGGACAACGAGGCGACTGCGACTTCTGAGGTCGTCAGTTCCGCCTCTCCCCCCTCGCTCAACCAAGCCACTGCGCTCCCTGAAGCCGGAGGCGTCGGCTCTACTCCTCCCCCCGTCAACGAGACCTCTGCGGCTCTCCCTCCGGTCAGCGAGCCCACTGCACCTCCTGGAGCCGTCAACACTGCAGTTCCGCCGGTCGAAGAGGCCACCGCCACCCCTCCGGTCAACGAGGTCACTGCGCCCTCTCGAGTGGTGGATCCCGCTTCTCCTCCAGTCAACGAGGTCACTGCTCCCTCTGAGGTCGTCGATCCCGCTTCTCCTCCAGTCAACGAGGTCACTGCTCCCTCTGAAGTCGTCGATCCCGCTTCTCCTCCAGTCATCAACGCGGTCGTTCCTCCGGTCCCTGTGCCCGCTAACGTTGTAGAGGCCGTCATCCCGCCGACCGCTCCGACCGCTGCGCCTGTTGGAGTAGTTGATGCGGCGCTTCCCCCTGTCACCGAGACCTCCGCACCTCTTACTCCAAATGTCGTTCCCACCACAACTGGTGTCATCAAGCCTGAGGCACAGGAGGTTGTACTTCCTCCTGCATCTTCCTTTGTTCCCCCAGTCGGTCAAGGTTCGTGTGATACCCGTTCATGACTACAATATGAGCTAACGTACATTCAAGCTCCTTTGACTCGTGTGAAGCCAGAGGCACAGGAGGTTGCCGTTCCTCTCCCTGAACGCCCCGTGCCCGTACGTCCAGCCCAACAAGGTATGTGTCCATCTCTCTACACACCATTTCTCTGAGTAAGAGCTGACGTTGTCCCAAGATCCTATGCAGCCTGTCAAACCCGAGGCACAGGAGGCCGCTCTTCCTCCTCCCGCGAGTGGCGCGCCGCCCATCGCTACAGCCCAGCAAGGTACGCCTCCGGATCCGTAAACACTGTTCATTCAATTGGAACTCACGATCATACAAAATTCATAGTACATATCAAGCCCAAGGTGGAGGCTGCCGATCGTCTCCCTCCTAAAGGTTCAAACAAGCGAAAGCCGGATGCTGACTTGGAGGTCATTGTGATCTCGAGTGACTCCGATACCCCAGGGCCTGTGAAGCCCACCGTAAAACGTACGTGTTCTGAAGTTATGTGCATCTCAGTTGTACCTTGACGGCTAATACGAACCTTCTTCTCTAGGCGCCAAACGAACGGGGCCCAAGGCCGGTGCAAAAGGCAAGGGAAAATCGAAAATGAAGCCAGAGGACGAGGGCATGCGGTTGATCGATGACGCCGATTTCCAATTACTTCGCGAGGGATCAGAACCTGAGTCGGTGCCTCAGATCCTTACGAAGGCGGAGCTCGCGGAGGAGGACAATAAATTTGCACGTGAGTTGTCCGTCCACGCTTCGTCCAAAAAAAGAGTTATTGACAATGTCCTTCCTCACAGTGGCCGGCGAGAATTCTATGCACAACTTCATCACTCACAATCTCATGCTATCTGGTCGGATCCGTAGCAAGGCCCGGAAGGTCCAGGAGTACCTGCCGGAGTCTGCCACGACATCTCGCATCCTGGCCATGTCTATGTTTCTCTTGGACAACGGCACCGGTCAGACAAAGTGCGCGTATCACAGCGTCCTCGATCACCAGTGCCTCGTCAACGACCAGGACAGCAGGGAGCTGAAAGGGACGGTTAGGAAGCCTAAGTTCGACAAGAAGGTCACCGGTGTTCCCTTCAGTCCATCGCAGACAACGACCGCCCTTCCTTCGTCGGTCGCCAAGGTTCCAGGGCCAGCCAAAAGTCTTGTAATCAAGAGGCTGCCATCGCATAACGACAACCCGCACAAGGTCCCGCCAGTCGTCAGCGGCATGGGCGAAGCCGAACTGCTCACCTTCTTCCGCAAGATAGGTGAAGCATACTACTTGCACTGTGGGTGCGAGTTGGAGACGTGTCTCCTCGACTTCTACCTGTGGAAGAGCAGCCCCATGCTTGTCTCCCCCTCGACCGGCGCAATGGAATACTTCGGCGTTTCTCCAGACCCTAGGCACCGGGGTCACTTCAACCATATCTTCCGGGCCTTGAGGATTAGGGTCGACGACTTGTACCTGTTTGACAGGAACGGCGTCCGAAGGGATACGTCCAATGCCCCCGAAGCGCTTCTCAACTGGTACTCTTACCATGGCCTGACTCTCCCCTCCCCCGCTCCTCCCACCCCTCAGCCCAAGCAACGACAGAAGCCCCAGTACGTCGAGATTGACGATCTTCCCACCCCGGGACCTTCGGGTCACAGGAGCTTTGCGGACCTATCCCTTTCGGAAGCCGAGGACGTGGACATGGGCGACGAGGAGATGGACTTGGGCTCGTAATTTATCTACCGATCTTTGTTTTCTTTCTGCGTCTCTCGAATTTTATCTGCCTTTCTTTCACTGTGCGCGACAAACACTAAGAGATCTGAGATTTGAGACAAACGTGGCGATACAAAAGAGTAGATTCGACGTATGGTACATGCTATCAACCTCTGAGTTCCTTCGGCCACTTGCCGGGCCCAACCACTGCTTGATATCAGCTTCGTGTCCACTTGACGGTAAAATATAAGTACACACCGGTTTGTATCCTTTCAGACGAACCACATGACGAAGGGACGTTTAAGTTCCACGTTATCGAAGGAATGCGAGAACCGTAGCTTCCAGCGTCGGTGAAGTGGACGGAGTACATCAGGAGGTCGGGATACGCCCTGGAGAGTGCGGGGCAGGAGGGGTTCATTGGGCAAAGGTGACGTCCAATCGCGCGCGTTGCGTTTTCGAACATGGTAAAACCGTGGCCAACGAGCCTATCAAACACGGGGATGTCGAACGTTGATGAGCCGTCTTCAGGGATGACGATGGTGAAAAGCCCCTTGCGAGCCTCGGTGAGTTCGGGATAAAGGCAAACCGCGTCGTTGGAGGTGATGAAATTCATGAGGGCGGTTGTTGGGGCTTCGGTGATTAACGCAATAGGGGGGACACGACATTGTATGAATAGAATCTCTCGGTCGAGCGTCGTATTGACCATGCGGAAGATCTTGACGATGTTGTCTCCGTATCCGTAGTGGCGGTATCCCAGCACCGTACATTTCTCATACGTGTGGAGGAGCGTGTCGACAAGGCGGTAGCCATTTCCCCGATCATCCGATGCATCGTTGTCGTCGTAAACCTGTTGGTGTGGGGCACCCAAGTCCGGGTGGGAGTCGGTGCTCGTCTGTGTATACACCTCCAGGACGCGAGGCATTGGGACTTCCTCGGCAAAGATTCGAAGAGCCGCCATGCCTCCGATCACAGCCCCGTAGTACTGCATGGACTCGAGAAAGGGAGCGGGATCGAGCCCAAAGGTCCGGAGGGTGTTGCGCACGCGTGTAGTGACCGGGGTGGCTACCAACTTCTCCATGTGAAGGCACGAGTCGTGTAGGGAGCGACGGTCAGAGAAAGGGAGCAAGGAGACGATGAAGAGGGAGAGATCGAGAGGAAGGCGAAGTATTGGTGCGTCCTTGTCAGACGCTGACAGAAGGCGGTCATGAATACGACTGAATCAGACCTATCGGGAGACTTACTATGTCGCTTGTTACAGAAGCTGCACCACTCCAGCTCCTCCCGGTACGGATAACGCTGAACGAGCCTTCGGATGCGCATCGGGGATGGGACAGGTAGGAGTGAAACGTAGGGAGTGAAGTGGGAGGGAGACGGGAAGTGTCGCGCGTACAATGGGTGCAATTCAAGGTTTCCCACGCCCCATCTGGCAGCCCCTCTCGGCGATGCTCGACGAGGCACACGACATTTGTCGGCGGGTCTCCGTGACACGGAAGGGGTCAGCACAGAACGGTACACAGACCCGTGAGCTGAAAGTCAGATAATAATAAGGATTCCAATGTCTACAGAAACATTGGACAGAACCAGCCATACAAATGCATGACTAGTTGATACAAAAGCAAGCGCCCGCCTCTTAGAGAAGCATTGCAGCAGTGGTTTGTGTAGTACGATGTCTGTAGGAACAACGGTTGTGTGGTCAGCAGTGGCACACTGTTTCGGGGCGGCCGTCCCACCTGTGGTATTAATCAATGCCTCCAGAGCAAACGCAGGCCACATTTCATCGGAAAGTTGCTTCCAGAACCTTTCGTCGGATTAACAACTCTTACAGAAGCATTGCATGGGCGGTTTGAGTGGCACAATGTCTCTAGAAACAACGGTTCACTGGCACACTGTTCTGGGGCGGCCAACCCACCTGCGGTAATTATCGATGCCTCCAGAGGAATCGCAAGTCACATTTCGTTGGTGGGTTGCTTCCAGAACGTCTCGTTGGGTAACCGCCCCTTACCGAAGCATCGCAGGATTGGTTTGGGCCGTGCACTGTCTGCTGAAGCAACGGCCAGGCGGTGTACACTGCAATCATCGACGCCTCCAGAGGAAACACATGTCGCTTTTCGTCAGCGCATTGCTTCCAGAACGTCTCGTTGGATGACCACCTTTTACTGAAGCAATGCAGAGTTGATTTGGGCGGTGCGATGTCTGTAGAAGCAATGGAAGGAGGGTCACCACTGGCGCACTGTTTCGGAGCGGCGGACCCACCTGCGACAATACCGATGCCTCCAGAACAAACGCAGGTCACATTTCGTCGGTGGGTTGCTTCCAGAACTCCTCGTCGGGTGACCGCCCCTTACCGAAGCATTGCAGGCCTGGTTTGGGCCGTGCGTTGCGGCCGGGCGGTGCTTTCAGAAGCATCGCAAGGGTGGTTTGGGTTGTACAATGTCTCTAGGAACAACGGTTAATACCGATGCCTCCAGAGGAAATGCACGTCACATTTCGCCCGTCCTTTGATTCCAGAAGCTCTCGTTGGATGACCACCGCTTACTGAAACAATGCAGAGGTGGTTTGGGCGGTGCGATGTCTGTAGAAGCAATGGAAGGAGGGTTAACACTGGCGCACTGTTTCGGGGCGGCGGACCCACCTGCGATAATACCGATGCCTCCAAAGGAAATGTAGGTCACATTTCGCCCGTTCTTCGCCTCCAGAAGCACTCGTCGGACGACCACCGCTTACTGAAGCAATGCAGAGGTGGTTTGGGCGGTGCGATGTCTGTAGAAGCAAGGGACGGGACCTTAATACCGATGCCTCCAGAGGAAATGCAGGTCACATTTCGCCCGTCCTTTGCTTCCAGAAGCACTCGTTGGATGACCATCGCTTACTGAAACAATGCAGAGGTGGTTTGGGCGGTGCGATGTCTGTAGAAGCAATGGAAGGAGGATTAACACTGGCGCACTGGTTCGGGGCGGCGGACCCACCTGCGATAATACCGATGCCTCCAGAGGAAATGTAGGTCACATTTCGCCCGTTCTTCGCCTCCAGAAGCACTCGTCGGACGACCACCGTTTACTGAAGCAATGCAGAGGTGGTTTGGGCGGTGCGATGTCTGTAGAAGCAAGGGACGTGACCTTAATACCGATGCCTCCAGAGGAAATGCAGGTCACATTTCGCCCGTCCTTTGCTTCTAGAAGCACTCGTTGGATGACCACCGCTTACTGAAGTAATGCAGAGGTGATTTGGGCGGTGCGATGTCTGTAGAAGGAAAGGACGGGACCTTAATACCGATGCCTCCAGAGGAAATGCACCTCACATTTCGCCCGTCCTTTGATTCCAGAAGCTCTCGGTGGATGACCACCTCTTACTGAAGCAATGAAGAGGTGATTTTGGTGGTGCGATGTCTGTAGAAGGAATGGATGGACGGTCAACCCTGGCGCACTGTTTCGGGGCTCCGGACCCACCTGCGATAATACCGATGCCTCCAGAGGAAATGTAGGTCACATTTCGATCGTTCTTTGCTTCCAGAAGCACTCGTTGGATGACCACCGCTTACTGAAGCATTGCAGGACTGGTTTGGGCCGTGCGTTGTCTGTAGAAGGAATGGATGGACGGTCAACACTGGCGCACTGTTTCGGGGTGGCGGACCCACCTGCGATAACACCGATGCCTCCACAGGAAATGCAAGTCAGATTTCGCGCGTACCTTGCTTCCAGAAGCACTCGTCGGATGACCACCTCCTACTGAAGCAATGCAGAGGTGATTTGGGCGGTGCGATGTCTGCCGATACAATGGTTGCTTTCGGGCAGCGGGACACCTGCAATCATCCACCAGAGCCACTCGTGATGCAGGGAACCGACTGGCGAGGTATGCGCGGTGGGAATGGCTGTAGAACCACAGGATGGATAAACACTCGTTACGCAAGAAACACATTCTGAAATCTGGGAGTAATCTCTACACAGACATTGGTGGGCGGACGCACTGCGCTCGATATCCATATTGGAAAAGAAAGGGGTGGACGTAACGGCCAGGGATAAGGAACTATAAGATCTAAAAGCCTCCTGCCCTCTTTCTCCTCCTCCTAGGCTCTGGATATCCGAGGTGCACTGAGCGGATTGGGATGTTGAAAGAGCTGTGCCACGCCGTTCAGGCGTGGCACACAGCAGGTTTGATCTAGCGTGGGCATTATTTACAGCTTACATAATCATCCTCGCGGGCGAGGATGACCATCATCCTCACGGGGGCGGTGTGTCTGGACCAACATAGCTATCAACGGATGCCCCTCAGAAAAAGAAGGACGGACCGAGCAAACTCCATTGATACTCCTTCTGAATTCCGTCACTCCGTGATTAGGGACTCTACTTGATAAAACTGTCCTGTTCGGCTGTTCCAGCTGTGGTCAGGACCAGGTACAAGGAACGGCTAGTACATAGTCCAATGGCCATCTCACCCGAACAGATCACTTCAATCGAGTATGTACTCTGAGGCACAGGATAGCCAGGCACGTACTACGGCAAAGGTAGGCTTGGGTTTTGAAGGCAACCCCGCCAGAGAGTGGCTGCTACATAGATCTCTGGCGTGCAACTACACATACCCGCCCACCCAATTACCCATGCTACAGATGCATCTCTAGTATCTATCGGAAAGTTATCTACTCTTTTCTCATGAATCCGGCAGAGACATCCGAAATCCCCGTCCAGCTACTCGTCCGAGTGCTTCCTCGTCCCCTTCGCACTCCAGCCTCCCCCGCGTCCATCCATCATGATAACAGAGACCGCCATACTTGACTCTCGAGCAGAAAAAGCTTAAAAACCATTTGTAAGGATAACGAAATACCACACACTCAATCCTGCTTCTTCTTCCACGTCCTCGTCTATATTTTTGTTCTGGTCTCGAGGGCAGAGAGAGCTCCACTCTCCGTCTCGTAAACGTAAACGTCGGGGTTCGGAGACTCGAGTCTCGAGTTTGTCTCGAGCACAAGACAAGGTCGGAGATTACAAACCACTACGGTGAGAGGGGTGCCGGCACGGTGGCACCCTCCTCTCTCCGATGATCATAAATTTATCTGATACACCATCTCCGTTCTGCCTCGAGGCTATTCGAAACTTTTTAACGCCTCCGATATGTTGTAGTGCATAAGAGGAAGAAGAAATTTTGAAGAAGCACCAAACTGGACTGGTGTTTCCAGCTTGGTCTTGAACTTTGAACCATTCGATGTGTGCGCAACCGGTCTCCGTCGGAGGGGGTCAGCAAGTTCCGTCGGTGTCGTGTAATCTCACTTGACTACCCAGAGGGTCTGGTCTGCACGAACTCCCTCCAGGGTCAGATTCACGCTCCCGTGCACACACACAAACCGCGTCCATACACACACCGCCTGCGCATCGCCCGACTCGGGATACTTACACCACCAATCGCTACGAGGTCAAGACCCTCTATTATAATTTGAGTGGGGAGTGTAAACATCGCGACCGTTCGTAGCCAGTCGCAACACCTAAAGTTAAACCACTGCGAACAAGAACCACAAAAACCAACCAACCACACTGACAAACCTCCAATCAACTACCCATCCGCTCACCAAACGCTCGCTCACTTCCTCACTTCCTCACATCCCCGTCCCCTCTACCACCCTCCCCAACCCCAACAGCACTCGCACACACACCCGGTTTGCGCCCCGCAGGCTCCCCAAACCCAAACACCTGCCCCAAACTGCCCTTCAAAAGGTCATACACAGCGAGGTGCGGCGCCGGTCTTATCGAGTTTACCGTATGCTTCATAATCAGACCCGAGAGCGGGGAGAATGTGTACATCGATTCCCTAGATGGAGCGTCAGACAGGGTGTAAGTAAGCAAGCAACCGACGGTCCTGCGTGAGCACAGAAGGAGACCAAGTGGGGGGAGACGGAGACTACGTACACTTCCCATTCAGCTTCTTTCCCGCTGACTCTATTTATCCCGTTCACAAGCTGTCGGACTAGGAGGTACTTTTCCCTGTTCAGTTTTCGTGGACTGCGTTTCGAGTCGCGAGAACCACTGGGCGGGGGGCTAGACTGCGACGAAGAGGCCGATCCGTCGGAGGGGGGCGGCGGCTCGTTGTGCACCGATACTTTTACCAAAGTGACGCTTAGATCATGAAACAAAGCGTTCATGGAATGCCGCACGATGGACGAGGACGCGAGGTACAGGTTTATACCTATAATTATCGTGTCAAATGTGGTATACAGAATGGGAGAACGAATGAATGGACACGTACCCTCCAGTTTGAAAGTCTTCGGAAACGGTGCGGGGAGCGCGACGGGGGGAGTGTACTGCAGCCTTATATTTGGACTATATATGTTTTCCTCATCGGCATCATCCTCAGCTGTCTGGGGATGTTTGCTCTTGCCATTCCCGTTCCCGTTCTTGCCTTTCGGTACCGAGGATGAAGTAGTGGCACCGGAGGAGAGAAACTCGAGGGAAGCGGCAGCAGCGTTATCTATGATAGGGATGTGGAAGTGGCTATGTTGAGAGTAGTTGGGCTGTTTGGGCTTGCCCGTGAGGGTATCGATGGATGTTGTCAATCCAGTTTGAAAGAAGGTCGGTAGGGTCTCTTGGAGTACGAATATAGCTCTCCCTGAGATAAAATGTTGGAAGATTGGTCGAATCTAGGTCAAGGAGAGATGCGTACCTGTCCGGAGTTCCCATTCCTGATCCGAGACCTCTTCGCATTCTGTGAGGGGTCGGGTTGAGTTGGAGTCGCGCGGGGTGAAGGAGAAGTTCTGGGTAGATGTGTGCCGCGCGTTTCTATAGTCTGAGTGATTACTAAAGGTATCTGGAGGTTTGGATGTTCGAAGTCCAAGCTCGAATGAGAGCTTCGCCGTTGGTGGGTGCGGTGCTGAGATGGGGCTGGCTAAGGCACCCCGTTCTTCGTTGGATATGAGCATGCCCGAAGGGATTTTCGAGTATTCTCGGATTCTGAGGCTGTTTGACGCGCTTTTCGAGCATTGAGGAGGGTGTTTGTGGTGTAGGGGCCGGTATCGAGTTTCGGAGACTGAGGTGAGGGTATGCCGCTGCCGTGCAAGGTTCAAGCACGATAAGTTACTGGTCGACGCGACATGTTTGTTGGATAGCATGTCGAAGGCAGAGGAGGGGGTAGAGGCAGAAGGATTTCTCCTTTATCCTGGGGAATCGAACACTCGGCGGCGAAGGGAGCGAATTGGATCGGCAGCGCAGAAATGACGTTTGTTTGTCAGCGACGTGGGCGCCAAACAAAGTCTCCTCCGTCCCGCTCGGACGCGTCAAACCTCCTCCAAGTACCCCTGGACAATGAGATTCTCGACATCGGAGCGTCGCACGACGTATCGTTCCCCGCGCTTGAAGTCGATACTGCCGTTCTCCGTCTGCACGACCCCGCACTCCCGCACAACCCGCACCCGAACATGGATCTCCTTTGGTGGTTTCTCGATCCCGCTCATGATGTCCAATTCGTAGGTGAATTCGGCTCTGAAGTCCATGAGGTTGCTGTTGTATTGCCTGAGGTAGTCGACTTCGTGTGGGCTCATCTTTGAGCGGAGATCGGGGTTGGACAAGAGATGCGGGAGAGCGCCGCCGCAGCCCCAATAGAGGTTTTGCAGCATCGAGACCCGGTGGGTGTGGTAGGCGAGAAGACAGCGCTTGTTCCTGTTAATCGCTGTCTGGATAATAAGCAGCGATGGTGGTGGGGGCCCTCTGGTGTTGAGTTCGGCATCCAGCAAGGCGTCTGCTGCTCGTTCAAGGTCGCGTTGCTCTCGTATCAAGGATCGGACCAGGGGATCGTTGTACTTCATAAGCGTGTCCGTCTGGGTCGAGCGTCTGGATTCTAGGAGGAGTTGGGTTGCGAGATCTCCATATTGACGCGTGTCGGCCATGGTGGTGGAACGGGTGAAAGGAAGGACGACGTGACCGTGACGAAGGCGCGTCGTGATCTCGCATCACGTGGTGTGACACGCAGCCCGAAATGGCAAAAGCCCCTAATCGCCACGCTGGCTCGTCCAACATCCGTTCGACCAGGACCCACCACACCTGCTTTCCAAAAATTTGAAGTAGCTCTCAGAATGGTATACCGTGGAGAATTTCGTAGGCAGAATCTGAGTGGGGAACCTGATGGCATTTTACCATCCATATGACTACACTTCTTAGGTAGTCACTATAAGAATAGACGTGAGGCGGATTTTTGGGATCCACATAAGATTTTGGAAGAGCTGTACTCCATAATTCTGGGTGAGCACTTGGGCAACGCTGGCTGATGAGGTATTGATGCCGAGCACAGGATGATCAATCAGCTATGGCGCGCTCATTAACCTCTACCACCACCACCATTACCCAAACCGCATCCTCTACCCCGATGGCAGCCACAAACGATTCCCAAACAATTGAAGAAGCCACGACGGGCATGGAGTAAGCCTTCAATACTACTCCTTGTCAAAAATCGACCTCAACGTCCCTGCAGATCCGCCCCCGATCAGAAGACGCGTCGCTACGACCGCCAGCTGCGTCTCTGGGCAAAGTCCGGGCAGGCCGCGCTCGAATCCACGCACATCCTAGTCCTAAGCTCCTCCTCGACATCCACGAGCGTCCTCAAGAACCTCGTCCTCCCCGGCATCGGCCAATTCACCATCCTCGATCGCACGATCACCTCCCCCAGCGACGCAGGAAACAACTTCTTCCTCGAGGGCCAAGACAGCGTGGGCAAGCCGCGCGCGGAGGAGGCCGTGCGCCTCCTGCTCGAGCTCAACGATGGCGTGAAGGGGCACTCGATCGTGAACAAGGACGTGAAGGAGGTGTTGGGCACGGAGGACGGCGTCGAGTGGCTGAAGGGCACGTTCAGCCTCGTCATCGCGCACAATCTGGAGAAGGGGGCGCTGGACCAGCTGTCGGACGTGCTGTGGAAGGACGCGAAGAGCCCGCCGCTCGTGGTTATCCGGTCCGCGGGGTTCCTCGCGGAGGTGTTTATCCAGTTCCATGAACACGCTGTTATCGACTCGCATCTGGACACGACGCCCTCGCTGCGCATCGACAAGCCCTTCCCTGCGCTCCTCAAGCACTCTCTCGAGATCGACTTTGAGAACATGGACGTGACAGACCACGGGCACGTTCCGTACGTGTACATCCTCGTGCGCGTGCTGGAGGAGTGGAAGCAGGCGCACGGCGGCAACCCCCCGAAGACGTCGGACGAGAAAAAAGAATTCAAGGCTATCATCAGCAAGATGCGGAAGAAGGCGGACGAGGAGAACTTTGAGGAGGCCGAGGCGCAGGCGTTCAAGTGCTGGTCGTCGACCGTCGTGCCCTACGATATCAAGTCCCTATTCGGCGCGGAGAACGTCGCCCCGCATACGAAGCCGTTCCACCTTCTGCTGAAGGCGCTCGAGGTGTATACGACGACCGTGGAGCCGTATACTCTGCCCCTCAGCGCGACGCTACCGGATATGAAGGCGAGCACGGGACAGTACGTCGAGATCCAGCGGTTGTACAAGGACCGGGCGGTGGAGGAAAGGGACACGTTCAAGGCCATCCTTGACAAGATTATCGCTGAGCAAGGCGAAGACGCCAGCCTCATCGACGACGAAGTTATCGACGACTTCGTCAAGAACTCTCACATCCTCCGTCTATTGAAGGGGAAAAAGTGGGGCGCTCTCGACCAGGACAAGGAAAAGCTTGCCGAGGCCGCTGCCTCTGAGGAATCTTCTAAGCAGCTCGGCATTCATCTCGCACTCTCAGCTCTATCGTCCCTCCAGGCAAAACGCCAAGAAGCAGAGTTCGCGCCGACACTGGAAGAGTTGACGGCGGAGGCGAAGGCTATCCTCCCAGAAGGTGTTGAGCTGCCTGATGAGCACTTTGACAATGCGATTGGCGAAGCGTACGTGTTCTTTCTGCTTGGGTGATTTAAAGTTGACTTTGTTGCAGTGCTCGGTCACCAACAGCCGACCTTCCGAATACCGCAGCCTTCCTGGGCGGCGTCGTAGCACAGGAGACGATTAAGATGATCACCAAGCAGTATGTGCCCATCGACGGGTACTGCACGATCGATCTCGTGGAAACGTGGTCTGGAGTTCTCTGAGGTGGTAGTGTACGATTCAACACTTCCTGTTTGCTGCTTTGCTACCTAATTTGTACCAGTTTTCAGGCGTTACATGTATAATTAAAACTTGCTCTCCAGTCAAATGCGGAGGTGGGTTCTCGTGAATGCACGGCTCCTCGGATAGCGGTGGGTCAGTTGTGATACGAAGGGGTAGTTCACCTCATGCCCCCCTTCACCTAAATTGTGGCGTAATAAGCCCTTAGCGCGGTTCCATCGAGGACATGTGCCGTTTACATCTAGGTATGGCTAATCGATCTCCCACGTCCTGTAACTGGTACCACTATGTACTTCGCCCGTCTTCACAGACCTCACTACATCCTTCCTTCAGACCAAGGTGCGCCCAACCTCCGAGTCGGTTTTTATCCCGCAAATCGACAGTAGCCTCACGATCTTTTAGATGACTGCCCTTCAATCGCGGGGCAGCTCGTATGTCGAGCTCTTCAAGAACAACAACGCTCCTTCTGAGGCACAGCGGCATGAAGTCATCGATAAGCTTCGCCAGCTGGAGGATGAATATGAAGCTCTCACCAAAGCACCCATTTCTACGAGTTTGGTGCACAATCAAGACGACAGTCAGCAGCAGGTCGAGGAACCCGATGAGCTTCCATACTTCAACGGCTCTCTCGCAATCATCCATGCTGATCAGTGAGCTATATCTTCTCATCCCGATGCTGGCTCACGAGTCTAATAGAGACGGCAGACAACCCCTCACGCGACGAGCTCGCAAGTTCCTCGGTGCCATACGCCGTCACCGCGCTATGCTCTCTCCTGTCCGAAGCGTTCCAGTGGAAATTTGGCAGAAAGTATTTGTCATAGCCCTGTCGAATCTCAACAACAAGGATCTTTCGAACCGATATAGCAAGACGCTCCACTCGCTGTGCAGCGTCTGCAGGCTCTGGGACGACGCTGCAGCTCATCTTCGAGGCCTGTGGACGGATCTACCAACAGTCGTAGACTCCGGAGCCGACCTCAGCCAACCCAGCGTTCAGTGCTTCGTTCGCTACCTCAAACGATCCAACCCTTCCCCAATCTCTTTCATATACTACAGCCATCGCTACTCCGTCGGGCACATGGCGTCGGCCATACAGGCCAAAGGACCACTGGAGACAGGGCTCATCCTTCCGAATATACTCCAAGCGTCGCAACGATGGAACCGGGCTGTCCTTCACCTCGACCTCCAAGATCTCCAACACATTTCATCCATTCAGAGTCGCATCCCTTACTTGGAAGAGCTGAACCTGGTGCTGAGTTCATCGGGGGATGACCAGGACGTCCCGTCGCAGGTCAATAAGATCTTCTCCGACGCAACCTCCCTCCGTCGCGTCTCCATCCACACCCGGAGAATAGCGCCCGGAGCCTTCACCCCAGTATTTGACCTTCCGTGGGCGCAGATTGAAACCTTTCGTAACAGCGCAGCAAGAGATCTTTACTACACCACACTGGTTAACAGATCTAAAGACACCCTCACAACCCTAGAGCTCGATGTCGACCAAGTCTCAGTTCCTGACCATGGAAACCTCGGCCTGGTGGTGACCATTATGAACCTCTCTCAACCTCTATCGCAGCATCATTATGCTTTCCCTCGGTTGCGCAAACTAGAGATTCGCGTTCCCATTGGCCAGCAATACGAAACCCTTCTTAGTCACCTCGCTGAACTGAATCTTCCAGCGTTAGAAGAACTCGGCCTGTCACTTGGGAGCGGGTTAGTAGTGATTGAAACGTATCAAGACGTGATGGCTCTGCTACGCTACCACATGTCCCAGACTGCTCGGGGGATGACGGTGCTAAGATCTGTCGGCAACCACTTGAAGCGCTTGGTACTTCACGAAAGCGCCCCCCTCTATGAACGGAACACTATATCCATGCTCCAAAACCTAGAGCACTTGGAAATTGCAACTCCGACAATGGAATATCTCGATTTCTGCATTGGCACCCTTGTAGGACCAACCAACAGGGAATTTTACTCCATGCCATATGTGCCGCTCCCTGGGGGAAGTGATGGCCTGGCTAGCATACGCTCAGTAACCCTTCCGCGACTCAAGGCCTTGACGCTGCGAAAGCTATGCACCCCAAACAAATGTGGCGGCGCTTTATCTTCGACATACTCGCGCCCTACACCCGAGGAGCGGGAATGGGGCTCCAGGATAGGGCAGCTGATCGCTTTGAGGACGTACGCCGTTCCTGACAACATCCAAATGGACGTTGTACTCTTAGAAGAGATACACCTGATCGACTGCGGGATTGAAGGATGTCAAGGGGGCGGGGCAACTCTAGTGGAGGCTCTATATGATATCTGGGAGCGTCCTACCAGCGTACGGGGTGGCTTTACGCCTGTACCCTTCGAATATGCGGAGGCAGTTCGCATCGCTCTATTGGACAACTTCATTCGTCCTTCGCGTAAGGAGCATGATGTTGTCGAGGATTCACAGTCGCGGGACATGGACACCATTTTGCAACCTCTGGAAGCGCTGGATTTGGCCTCATACGACACCCGCCCTTTAGCTGTGCGTCTAGCCTTTTATCTCTCTTCGATCAGGGACCCTGACCAGCTGTTACGACGCAGATGCGGGGGATTCCGCACCTTCTGCAAGATATCGGATCCAAGCGTGCAATGGGTAGAAAGAACACTAAACTTGAAGACTATGGGAAGCGCGCAACGGACCTTTGCATGAAGTGGAAGCCATTTATGTTGCGTGACGCTCAACGCTCCCGATTCCGTTGGACATACGTCGCTGGGAACCATCTGAAGCTGAAGTATGTGATACATAGTAAGTCATCTCGCTGTATCGACCTCAAGCGAATGTCACAGCTGCTAATCGAAGCGTATAGGACCTTCCGAGGCGGAAGACTTGGAAGATATTTTTGGTGTCCATGGACAATAGCCGACTGCTTTCATGACCCCGAATCACACGAGCTTAGTTTATGAGCGAGTTCCCAATCTAAACAGCAGTGTCATTACCATAGATTGAAGTGAGAGGACGGACGCTGATGAGCATAGGATGAGAATGGCTGAGGGACTGCCGATTACTGCCGACGGGCGCTAAGCGAAGCGTCAAACTCCTGTTCTAACCGTGGGGAAATCCCATCACTCATTTTTCCTTCCTCCTTTCGGGCTTCAAGCTTCAGCTGTTGCCGGTTTACCATCCACCCACCACTCTCCAGTGAGCAGTGCATTTCATATGGTGAATGTCGGCGGCCTATCCAGATTCCAAGGTTACAGTCAGACTTAGGCTTGCTTGACCGGATGGACCCTGCACGATACGGAACAAATCCGCCTGTCTCTCTGAATGTATGCAATTCAGTTCAATGTCGGAGAAGAGCTAAGTTTGGCTTAGCTCTTCTCCCGCGTTTGATATACTGTATGGCGTACATATAAAGAGCCACTCGGGGACCTACAGCTGGATTTTCCCCTCCCCATCTGTCCCCTTTACTCTGGACTTTACGCTGCTTGGGTGACTTTGCTGTGCCCAGTCTCGACGAAGAGATAAAGGTACACCTACCTTTGCCTCTTAGCTCGGTCTCTTACCCTTTTCGCTCTGACACGCTGCTTGCAGATGCTCTTTCAAAGATCCAGGGCTGAGCCGTATGCCCATCTTTGGGTTGAAAATGACCCTCCTACGGATGCCGAAAAGGGCCACATCGCGTCCGCCCTTGCGAAACTAGAAGCCGAACTCGAGTCTCTGAGGCCTGGGGAGCGCCTCTCCAATGACGCATCAAAACC
Organism: Ephemerocybe angulata; assembly: GCA_013368325.1. NCBI lineage: Eukaryota > Fungi > Basidiomycota > Agaricomycetes > Agaricales > Psathyrellaceae > Ephemerocybe > Ephemerocybe angulata. The sequence continues at coordinate 17,146 of JAACJK010000004.1, forward strand.
TCGAGCTGGACGCCACGTCAACAAACGCATTCCGAAACTCACCGATTCCATACGCCGACACCGTGGGCTACTCTCCTCGGTCAGGAGTATCCCCTGCGAAATATGGCAGGCGATATTCTGCTTCGCCATGACGAACATCACCACCGTCGGTCACAGATACGGAGTAGCCCTGCACGCGTTGTGCAGGGTTTCACGGTTGTGGAACAAGGCTGCCACCATGGAGCGCAGTCTTTGGACCGTTCTCCCGCGAGTCGACTCCAGGCGTCGGCAAGATACGATCACAGTAAACGCCGTCAGCATGTATCTAGAGAGGTCCGGGACCTTGCCTCTCGAGATTGCGTACTCCGGCGACGTTTGCGTTAAGCCTCCCCCCTTAGACTCGAGTCAGCCCACAGATCAAGTATACGTCTACTCGATTTTCGCAGTCCTGTTGAAGGTTTCGCATCGTTGGCGGCAGGCCGACTTCGACATAAGGGACGTAGACCTCAGTTCCCTGGCCGTTCGTGGCCTGACCCCCATCCTGGAGACTCTGGTCTTGTCTATTCGCCCTGCCGTTCCCGAGGAAGACACAGGAGAGCCCACGGACGCCCTCATATTGGAAAACTTCTACAACGCTCCCGCTCTCCGACATGTTACGGTCTCCACGTCAGGCTTTGCCTCGCAAACGGTGATACTTATGCATTTGAAATGGCCCCAGCTAGAGACCTTCAGCAGCAACTCCCCTCGCGACCTCTACTATTCCAAGGCAGTGCGCTATGGTCGAACGTCCCTCCGCAGCTTGGAGTTGACGGTAAATGGAATGGTTATCGACCCAAGAGTATCTCTTCGACTCTGCCCCGCAGCGTCCATTGTGCTTCCCCACCTCACGAAATTGGTTCTCCATTTTGGCCCAAATGTATCCATGTCGGAACTGGCCATGCGGCTGCCTTGCCTATCCCTCCCTGCCTTGGAGGAATTGGTGGTCACCGGCAATGTTTTGGACAAGATGCTGGCTTCCACCCTCACTGTGCCGCTGGGAACGAGGATTCAATCCTTAAAGCGCTTAACACTCGACGAGAACTTGAAGATATCCAGCATTGATGCAGGCCTAGGTCCCTTACTCACACTCGCGCGCGGACTAGAACACCTCGACATTCAAGCATCACCCACTCTTATATCTCAACTTCGGTGTCAAATGCCAATGCCATCAGACAGTGCACCCCGCCTTCCCTTTCCCCTCCTCCGGATCTTGACCCTGCGAAGCTCTGTGCGTGACTTGACGCCGGACTCTAACGCGGAATCCGACCAATGGTTCATAGCGCAGCAAAGTATGATGGCCAATTCAATTGCAATCATGCTTATCCAGAGGACTGTGGATGTGGGGATTTATGCAATCGGGCTGCCTGACACTCCGCAGGTTGAGCTCAGGGAGATAAACTTCATCCACTGTGATGAAGGTGGCTCTAAGGCCTGGCGTACCCAGATGATGATTCTGGACGATCGCCTATGCGGTACCTTCGTCAGCGGTGTCCCTCGTCTGGCCTCAAAAGTCGTGGAACGATTTCGAAGCGGTCTGGCAGCCTTGTTCCTTTATTCTTCAAGCTCACAGAAGGGGTTCGATCGGGCGACGAGGTGGGAGATGGACTTCTTTATGGGGGAGATGGAGGACCTTGATTTGAATCGACTTGACTGTCGCCGACTCGCGGTGCATAACCTTTCTACCATTCCAGCAGTTGAGCCATGAAACTGACATATTTTAACTGTAGACGAGGGGTGTTCTCCATATGCTTCGCCAAGTCGGGAGAACGACAAAACTTGCAGGGTATAAACAGTCCAAGTACGATTTTCAAAGGCGAGCGAAGGACCTTTGCATGAAATGGAAACCATTCCTTCTGCGCGACGCTCGATTGGCCCTGTTTCGGTGGACATATGTTGCCGAGAACCACATGAGGCTGCAGTATTTTGCGACTGGTATGTTATGTCGCTCTGACCTCCGAATAGCATCGACTGCTCACACTCCCTTCCGCAGAGCCGACCACCGAGAAAGCTTGGGAAACCATTTTCGGTCCTCCTATCATGTAGGCTTCTCCGGTTAGGGGCCTCGATATGGTATTCTTCAACAAGGAACCTCGGAAGACATTGCAAGTGCGAGGCGATGATGTCCCTTTCATGCGTACCCGACGGTGCTTGCAAAAGATCCAAACGTTGCCCTACGCTTTTCCGATGTGCTCAGATTATATGTTAGCCTGTTTACATTCATTTCTATTCTTCTGTACAGCTCATTGGACGTACGTCGCTGGGGACCTGGGGGACCACATCAGCTTGAAGTATGTGACTCTGCATGATGAGTAATCGCAATCGCCAGCCAGCACAGTTCCTGATCAAGGCTCCGAGGTCTGGTCTATCGTCTGAGACAGAGAACTTGAAGAATATCTTTGGTAGTCAGCTTTGGAGACATAGGGTTGACTCTCGACACGCAAAGGTTTCGCAACTTTCGCTGCTATAGCACCGTGACTGTTACCCTCTGTTACCTTTCTTGTACGGGTGCCCAGAACGGAATGGAGGCACGGATCAAAAGCAAGGCCTGCGCCTAATAAAATAGCCGCCCAGGCCATTTTTTTTACCCGCGTTTGGTGCGGTCGCCTTTTTCGGGGCATCACAAGCTTCTCTCTCCTGCATTCAAATCTGCGCAGTCCATCCTCGGTCCGCCGCCAAATATCGGCTTTGAACAGCAACCTCGTAGCAGCCCGTCGCCTGACCGATCGACATGGACCCCACAATCATGAGACCCAGGTTTGCATCGGAAGCGCGTCCTGTTAGTACGGAGATCTGGGTACGTGAGTTCGAAGACGACGACGCTGAAGAAGTTCGCGAGTTGTTCGTCCGCGGTATCTGTCACGGAAGTAAGCAACGGACCACCATCCCTTGAAAGACTATCGCTCACTATCTGTTACTGCAGACAACTCTACCCGAGAGATAGCCATGGCCTCGATGTTGACCGAGCCTATCACAGTCGTGTCCTACCCAACATTTGGACTAGGACTGGGCATGATGATCAGGCCAGGCCCAATGCGGTGGATTGGGGGAGTGCTGTCTGCCGCTTCTGCCCTCTGGGTCTACTACTGGAGAAATTGCATCTCTCAGTCCATCCGCAGCTACTGCCAACATGCTCTGGAGAAAGATATGGCGGACATTAAGAGCCACTACGCTGTCGGAAAACGACCAGAGGAGAATGAAGGCGGCGGTACGAGTGGCTTCTGGGTTGCGGAGACGATGGGAGAGGACGGAAGGAAGAAAATCGTTGGGACCGTTGCACTTGGTACGTCTCCCCTAGCATTGAAATATGCCTCTGTGACTCAATCTGTCCAGATTCGAGTACTCAGACCGATAAGTCTTGGACGGAACTGCGAAGGATGAGCGTCGCTGAAGCCTATCGCGGGAAGGGAGTTGCCGGGCTCCTTATGAACGCCTTAATTGCACATGCGCGAGAAAATGGGGCCAAGAAGGTAAGGCTATGGACCACGACCTTCCAGGCCAAAGCAAGAGCGATGTACCACCGATACGGGTTTGTAGAGGTCGGGACACAGGCATTTGAACCATATGTGCGGAATGGTCGTATTCATGAGCTACACCTTGTTCCCTAGCTCGTAACTATACTGAGTCATCAATCCCACGCAGAAGCCTCTTCCTTTCTAACTTCCACCACCATCACGATGAACGTCCTCCAGCGGCCTAGCCCAGACTTCTATAGCCACCTTTTCGAATGCAACGAACCCCCGACAGACGAAGAAAGGGCCGAGATCATTGATAAGCTACGGGAATTGGAAACCCGACGAGAAGAGTTGACCAATAACTCCTCACTTGGGAAAGCCTCCAGCCGACGAGCGACCGCCCACGTTCATGTCACCAAGAAAGTCGCCATTGTTCACCAAGAAATATCTCGACATCGGAACCTGCTGTCCTCGATCAGATCTATTCCGATCGAAGTTTGGCAACAAATCTTCGTCTTTGTCCTCCTCGGGGTGGACACCTCGCAAAACCATTATGACGGTGCTCTCCAGAGGCTATGCTACACTTCCCGCCTGTGGAACATAGCTGCGAAGAGCGAGCGGGGCCTATGGTGCAGGTTCCCGACTTTCAGGTTCAAAGGGAAAGTATTGGGAGGAAGTACGGCGACTCGTCGCGTGGAATTTTATCTCTCCATGTCTGGCACCTTGCCGTTCTCTTTCTCCTTCTCGTACCAGCATCATCCCAGCTTGAGCTGGTCGAAGATATCCCAGCCCGCAATGGTTCTCAAGGCGTTGGTCGCTGCTTCGAGCCGGTGGAAATCCGCGACGCTCAGCATTCCACATGACATATTATTCCTCCTCAACCCGATCCACAGCCATTTCCCGTTCCTCGAGAACTTGGATCTTACTTTGCTTCAAGGATCAAGACTTCGCCCGTATTATAGCAACTGGAGACTAGACATCGATCACTTTTCCCTCGCACCAAACCTTCGACATGTTCGTTTCAATCTCTCAGCAGAAGGCGAATGGGCCGCGAGGACCTGGATCAGGACAGTCGTCTATCTGAAGCTTCCTTGGCACCAGCTAGAGTCCATGCAGAATAACGTGCACCATGACACGTCTTTCTCCGAAATCGTTCGACTCTCCAAGCGTTTAGTCGGCCTCGATTTTGGAGCAATGTCGGCAAATTTCCAAGCGCTGTCCGCGAAACCCATATCCCTGCCGTTATTATCGACACTCCACCTCAAGCTAAGCATTGATATCGTAGAGAGCGGTTTCCTACTTCACTTACGGAAGTTGAACCTGCCCTCCTTGAAGGAACTGAGGATCAAGGAGCGGACTCGCAATCCAGATGACCTATACGATGCGATTGCCCGCCTTGTTCAGCGGTCTGGGTGCTCCTTGGAGCGTCTAGCTGTGGGAGAAGTGGGGCCGACGGTCTTTTCATACACCCGTGCTGGGGATATTGCTAGGCTATTATCCCCCTGCCATGACCTCACCGAGCTAGATTTTGGGCCCAACCTTGGAGACGATAATGTCAAGGCCATCTCCCTGGATCGATTGGAAAGATTGGTCCCCGCACTGAAGAAGCTTACTATTCGTTGTATAACGCCAAACTCTGAATCTTGGGAGGCAAAAAGAATTCCATTGGATCCCAGGACGTTCCTCGACATGGTGCGGTCAAGGGTTTCTCAGATGGAGTCGCCCGAATGGCAGTCGGGAGGAGGGGATCTGCTAACAATCGACTTCATCGAAGACGGTTTAGACGATGGTGCATTCTGGCGCGGACAACTACACTTATTCGAGGAGTCCAGGTTGCCACCCTTCGACCAATTCGACATCAGCCCGAAGCTTGTCGATGGCTGGGCGAAGGCGTTGCGGCGGTTTTGTACCCCGCCCGACGAGATTGACTTGGCACAGCACTGGCAAGTGCACGACGTCATGGAAGAATTGGAATGTCTTGACTTCAGCAATCAGGACTCTAGGATAATATCGGTATGTCGTCGATTCCAGGCCGTTCCTCCAAGTGCCCTGAACTCACGTATTCCATTTAAAACTTGTGCACAGAGATGGGGTGTCGTAAACTTCCTCAGTACGATTACGAAGACTAAGGCCAGTGGCATTGCCGTAGACAACAAGAGGTACAGGTTTCGCGGTCGAGCAAAGGAGCTTATCAGAAAATGGAGGCCATTCCTTCTACGCGACCATCGCTCTTGTCGGTACCGTTGGTACTATAGGAGTGAGCTTTGCTCCACGCTGAAGTATGTTTCTTCGACTGTGCTTGGTGAGTCTCTACCGTTTTTGGGTTGCGTTCGCTCTATTCTAACCATGTATTCATTCAGAATCGGATGACGAGCTCTGGAATTCTATCGCAGGCATTCAAGTTGGCTGTTGAGCGTTGATATCGAGACTCGAGAAGTTGCTAAAAACGTGGGCACGATTTCGCGACGATGATCGTCTTTATGTACACAACAAATATCCCAGGTCCCCAAACTCGTACCTCTTAGCGTCAGCCATTGTCGTCTCTCTTAAAGCTCAATGCTCCTCTTCGTGATCGCAGCCTCGATAACCTCCCCACTTACTTCCTGACGCTGGATATCCCGCCGCCAGCAGCTTGTCGATCGCCTTGGTGGCCCAGATCCCAGCTCTGAACCCGTTCTTCCTGCTGCTGTATCCAAGCAGGTGAACGGTCAAAAACAAAGTACAGGAGGGCTTCGCTAGCCTGGCTTCGCGTCAGGGATTGAGATCTGCAGTGCTACTAACAGCGTCTATATTGGATTACATTCCCGTAGATATGTAGAGAAGTTGTTATTACGATACACCCATGGGGAGGAACATCATCGAAACACCTTCCCTATAACCACAGTCAGTTGACAAATTGTTGGAGCCACTTTTGAGTCCACTTGCCTGTACAATTCCTCGCTCCACACCTGCAGTTCTGGTAAACAGGCGCCTTGGCCTTGCCAGTACTGGTCTCCTGCGATGGACCAGGTTCCTCATCGTCGTCGCCATCATCTTCTGGATACGACCCATTGTAATTGAAACATATCTCCTCGTACGCGCCGACATCACGAATCGCGTAAACGGCTAGAAGTGGTTTGAGAATGTTGGCCTCGTTGATGTAGCACGCAAAAATACGGCAATTCGGCTCGCAGGAGTGATTCTATTGACAGAAAGGATTGAGTCAGACAACACGGGTGTCAAAGTAAAAAGGCTCACGAGGAATCTCGTGAAGTTTCCTGCATGGTAAGCATCCATGGTGAACATCCCGTCGTCTCCGATGTGGTAGTAGTCGATGTCAAATAGGTAGGTCCTGCCGTATTCGTTGTACACCCTGCGCACATTGTTATGAAAACATCAATTTGGGCGCACATATGAAAGGAAGCGAGTCCTTACTCTCCGCGTTTGGCGCTCTCCTCCTCAGTCAAGATCTCGCCAGAATAGATTCCAAGGAACGTTCCAGCAGGTATAGGTTTCGGGCCAGCAAACACGCCCCATCCCTTCTCCTCAGTCTTCTGGATCGAAATCTGGACCTTCCTGCCATGCTGCACGACCTGGTGCCCACAACATCAGCAATCCACACACACACATAGCGCGACTGGAACTCACCCGATTCATGCACTCCTCGTCACACCCGCACAGATCATTGCACTCAACGATCGGGTACCCAGGAAACCCTCTCTTTAACTTCCCAGTCTTATCATAAACAAAGCCATTGTCGTTCGGATGGAAGTACGCTTTCTGCTTCTTCACACACGCACAGGTCTTACTATTAGGATCGCATTTCCCCACACAGTCGCACCCCCTCAGGTTCACCACATCGGGGAGCGGCACGCCTGGCGCATGGTAGATATGGTTCGTGTAGTAGAACTCCCAAGGGGGCGTGGGCTCGCTATCGACCTTGTTGAGGATTTCGATGGGCGGGGCGTGCGGCTCATCCTCCATCGTATTGAATGTAATGGAGGCCTGGAGCACGCTGGGCAAAGTTCTCGACCCGCGGAAGTGCTCCGAGTAGCTGTTGATCTGGTTGTGCAGCTCGCTCGGGAGGTCTTCTGTATATCTGACAACGGGCATGTACGTCTCGCGGTAGTCGGAAAACGTGGTCGCTTGGACTCCACCGTAGGATTTGGGAGCAGCCTTGGGCGGCAGAACGGGGAGGGCTTCTGTTGGGGCGGGCGTCTGAGGCATGCTCGAAAGGTCAGAAGAGGATGTGGAGCTCCGTCTCCCTGCGCTGGTGCTGGCGCTTGGAGGAATCGGCATGGGCATGGAGGTGGGGTCGTCACTGACGTAGAAATCGGAGAAGCCGTCGCCTTCGGACGCTGCGGGAGGTGTCGGGAGCTTGTCGCTGCCTCCCGCCGATGAGGGCCGCGATGAAGTAAGCAGACCTGTTCGCGACTGCGGGCGGGAGCCCTCGGCGCGATCCGAAGGGGACTTTGTCTTGAGAGTCTGCCCTCCCAGCGCCTCTGTCACATCTTCGAGCTCTGATGAAACATCGCGAGGAGTCAGTTTTCCAACCGAAGGTCCTCCAGTATCGCCCATATTCGCGAGGTCGTCTTGAAGTTTTCCCATTATCAAGTCGGTCCTCTGAAGGAATGTTCCTGGAGAATCGGCTGTGGCAGAAGACCTTCCGAGCAAAGCGTCCACCTCTGGGGAGAGGGAGACACCGCGCGAAGGAGCAGCAAGTAAGTTGTCGACTTCCAGGATGCCGTCCGAGTCTGACGAATCATTGTCCCTTCCATCTGATCTCTCCTCATCCGCGTCGCCGTCGTTCTCGTTCTCGTCTTCATCTGCGCCGAGCTCAGGGAACGCAGCGTCTGAATCCTCCCGGTAATCAGAGAATGCAGGGTTATCCTGGACGTCTTCAGAGGCCGCCCGTCCTGGCGCATAAGCCATACCCCTACTTGTGTCATCCGCGGCCTCTTCTTCCTCGCTCTCGTTCTCTTCATCGTCACTAGATATCTCATAAATGATTGGCCCACGTTGCACCGCTGGTTCTGGTTCTGTGGCCACGCCAACCACGTTTTGTTCATCTGCCAAAAGCCCTTCAACCCTGGGGCCAGCTTTAGGGTTCGGCTCCTCCCTCGTAACTGCACCAAGCCTCGAAGGCCCTGCAACAGGTGCTAGTGTTTTGGAAGCAGCCACCGCAGGCCTACTGGCCTGCGCCAAATGAAGAGGAGGTATTTCTTTTAGCGCAACGGGCATGGGCATCGATTCAGGGGGAGGCGACGAGTCGTAGGACGAAGACGACGATGAAGACGATTCCGATTCACTGCTCGGGAGCCCGGAGCCCGGAGCCCTAGTCGCCTTAATCGAGGTAGCCGCAATCCTTGTGATGGGCGGCTCGTCCTCCATATCCAAGGGAGCAGGCATAGTATGCCTGCGCATCGGGGACTGCGCCAAAGTCGAAGGGCGATGGGGGACGTTCGCCGAGGTGGCATTACGCGCAAGCGGGGCCGGTTTCGCTCCAGCGGCAACGGAGGACGGAGGACTGATCTTGTTTCGCTGGGGAAGTGCAGGAATCGCGCGTTGAGGGTGGGATGAGGACGGGGCAGATGAGGTCGGTGCGGAGGCAGAAGCGGAGGTGGAGGAGGGTGGTGTCGAGCCGTTGCTCCACAATGTGTGGTTTGAGAGCGTCTTGCGAGGAAGGGGCGGCGGTGCGGGAGGGGCTGGAGGGCTAGAGTCAGAGTCGGAGTCGAGCGCTGTTAGATCGATAGCGGTGTCCTTGGATGCGCCGAGCGACGAGTCCACGGCAACTTTGGGTGCTTCCGCTGCCTTCTTCCTTGAAGAGTTGGACGGGTTGGCATTACGTATGAATGCTTGTTGGATGACAGCGGAAAGCTCTCCGCTGGAAGTTCCAGTGTTTCTTCGCTATACCGATATGAGCACACCAATTTTTCACAAGAGGGGGGCACGTACAGGTTTCTTGACCGGACTCACGGGCTCTTTCTTGGGCGGGTTTATGCCAAGAGCCTCGTCCAAATGCCTTCGATCAACGTTGCTCGGCCGTTTTCCTAAGTTGTAAACAAACCCGTCCAGAGTGGCCTTTTGGGGCGATTTCTGAGGGGATTTGCCTTTCGCCACAGGGGCGGGGGAATCCGAGGAGGAGGAACAAGAAGAGGATGTGGAAGTCGAACTTTCACTAGTTTCTGGCTTCTGCCGCGCTTTGCCTTTTGAAGCCGATGGCACAGGACGCGTTGCGGAAGACGACGACGAGCTCCCACTCGTCGCTGGCCTCTCCCGAGCCTTTCCCTTTGAGGCCGACGAGGCGGGGCGCGATGCAGGGGCTGACGAGGATGACGGCCGACTGGACTCGACCTTGCCCTTTGTCGCAGGTCTTGCTGCTGATGCTGACCGAGGTTCGGGCTTTGGTGGCGGTGCAGGGCGACTGCGTGTTGGGCCCGCGGTCGACGCGCTTGCGGGTCGCGATGTACTCGTACTGGGCTCGTCAGCGCCACACGCCACCTTTAGGCATTCAGCAAACTCGAGCCAAGTCACGTTCGCAACGGGAGCACTGACGGTTTCGGCAGCCCTCTCCCCAGATGCTCGACGCGATCTTCTGCTCTGCGCTGGAATGGCGCGTTTCCGGGCGGTACGGGTGTCTTCTTCAGAGTCAGAGCTGATCTCGATGACTTCGTCGGGGACTTGTTGAGCTTTAACTGCACTTGCGCGTGGACCTCGTCCAGTGGTCTTTCGGGCAATTTGAGGAGGTGAGTCCGGAAATGTTATGACTTCGCGGTATGGTGAGCCTTGTCTTTGGTCCCTGCTCGCTGGTCGGGAACCTAATCCAGATCAGTACCCACTACGGTGATTCAAGACGACTCGGCATACTGGAGGGTCCCCCCGAGCTCGATGTTTGTTCCTCGGGCCTCAAAGGATGCGCTCTCGAACTTGAAGGGCCGTCACTGCGCATCTCTGTGTCCTCGAGGCGCTTGTCTTCCCGACGAGATGGCCCTCCTTGCCATGGCCGTGGGCCATGATCATTGCTACTGGAACCTAGGCCCGTCAGCCACGGGCCTGTGGTTTGAAACTCATGTCGCATACCTCTTTCATTCTGCCTCGAAGTTCCACTTCCCTGCTTCTGCCTCTTTTGAGGTCGTCCTGCACTTTCAGTCTCACGATGCCGCTTCACATTCGATCCAAAGGCACGCGACGATCCTGGCAGCTGCTGGGGGCTGCTCGTCACGATTTCGTCTACCTGCTCTTCTACTTCACTGGAAGTGCCTAAAATATCGTCTTTGGGTAAAGTTCGGTGTCATAGATGAAATGAACTATGCGCACCTTCATGTGCCAGAAAGGACCATCCCGGTGTTGGCGATGGTTCATCCATCGTGCTCTCCTCAAAAGCCTGGCGCTGGATATGGCCTCAATAGACCCAAGGGCCAAATTGGACACCGTATCTGGTGGATTCAAATACAAACGGGCCCTAGACTGTGATAAGAAGAGCTGAAGAACTTCAAGAAGAACCAATTCCCAACCCTTCCCTCGTGTGGGAATTACGGACACGAGCGGACCGCTTCAACCGTAACGTGAGCGCTTGTTCAATTGCAAGTTCGTTCCTGACTCTCAACTTGCATTGCACTTCTCTTCTGCTCTAACATCTGAACTAGTGTTCTGAGATCCTTAGAGCAGGGTATATCAGGGAGAACCTCGAAACAATGGAGGCTTTGGCCTTTGAGATCGTCGCAGAGATCCTGGGAGATTCTGATGTGAGCTTTCACCCGTTCATGAAAATGCTTGTAGCCAAAGACTTACCCAACGTTCATTCCGTCTACCCCTCGCTGAAACAGTTCCATGATTTGAAATATATCTACCTCAGGCTCGTCTGCAAGCGCTTTCGCATCATTCTGGAGCCTTTGCAGTTCAAGGACATCACCATCTACTTCATGAAGCGAAACATATCCAGCATGCCGGAGAAATTATCGAGCTTGGCGGCAGGAGACAGCCCATACGCTCGCTGGGCGACAAAACTCAAACTCCGACCCTGGTATTCGAGTAAAGTCTTTGAAAAGTACGACGGACCTGACCTCAAGCAAGAGCTTGCACGGCAAACCCTATGGCTCGTCCGCGCCCTTCAGGCAATGCCATCTCTCCAGTCCATTCAGTACGTACTATGCATATATACAGGTTCACTGCCAGGTTAACCGAAGGTAAATTCAGGTACTCTATCAATTCCCGACTTCCAAGGAATGCCCATGCGGAAATCCTTACCACTCTGTCGAGATATTCCGACTTGAAGGAGCTGTATCTCGATTTTGCTGAAGATACCCCCATGCATTGCAGTTTACTTCCCACCATATCCAACCTCCGTAGTCTCGAGATTCGCTTCCCCCGCTTCCAAAGGGAAGTCGTAAACGCTGTCAACCTCATGATCGCTCAGTCCCCAGCTATTCAACAACTAAAGATAACGCAAACGCGCTCAGTAGATCATATCGATCTCTCAACCATCCTCGAGGAATCCACGCGGAATAAAGCGCTTTTCAAGCCAAGTCTGGAGGAACTGAGGATATCTTCTTCCAAAGTCAAACTAACTCCTTCCTGTGTGCCATTCCTACTATCTCTACGCCGCCTCACTCTAGACAGAGGCTCCGAGGCCCTGCCCCCTTTCTGGAGATCCCTCACGCATCACGGCGTACAAATTCAAGCTCTTCAGGTCCATCGAATGACTCCGCCCATTCTTGAATACCTCCTCTCCTGTCCCCGTCTGTGCGAGCTCAAGTTCCATTGGCCCAAACTGAGGGCGCGAGAAGGTCTCGACTTCGCCGAGAATGTATCACGACAGTTCTTCGACGACGTCCTCCCACTCCTTAGTCCAACGTTGCAGGTTTTACGAGCCATGGGTGATGGCCCTTTTGAGCATGGGTCATGGTGTGCTTGCGAAAGCAACTTCCAGCGGATATTCAAGGCACAGAACCTCAGGGAATTAGAGGTCAACTACCATTTTCCTCTTCGCAGCAGGGATGTTTCCCTCAATGCGGTATCTCTCGTGAGTTTCCTTTGCTTGATCAGAATAATCAGATGATAACTGGCAGCTCATTTGTTGTATCTAGGATGCCCGCCTCTCTGCAATGTCAGAGAATCTGCTGCAGCTCGAAAGTCTGACCTTAAAGCCAGTCTGGGTATTCACCGAACCGATCTCTAGCTTTGATGCGGACCTCCTGGGGTCCTTCAGAAGCATGATTCTCAGGGTGGTGGTGCAATCGTCGAGACCCCCGGCCTTTCGTCTGATATTCCATTCCTCCCAATTTACCGCAGTTCTGGGGAGAGGTAAAGGAGAATACCGCTTTGTGGAAGCTCCAATGCCTCACTGAAGCTTTCTACAAAGGACTAATACTCGCATGTAAAAGGAGGCCCAACCATGTTTATAGGATCTTCGGTGTTCGCCCCGCACTATAGATGTGCACAGATTGGCCACAACGAACGAAGCAGCGGCCTATAACAAATTGGCGCAGAGACCTGGCCACAACGAACGAAGCAGCGGCCTATAACAAATTGGCGCAGAAATATGGTAGGTCCATAGTGATGCACCAACGTACATGTCAGCTTATAATGCATTCACAGGCGAGATGTTTTTCTTCTCTGTGTTGGGCCAGAACATTCTTTTCGTGGATAGCTTCCAGGTGGGCTACGACTTGTTCGAGAAGAGGTCCTCGATATACTCCGACCGCAAGCGTTCTGTGATGATGAACGACCTGTAAGCTGGTGTCTTTCCTCCCTCTTCAATCAATCGCGTTCAGGAACTAACTAGAGTCGGACGAATGCTGGCACGCCGACGCTACAGACAGGACTGGGATTGGAGTTTCGGCCACATGCCTTACGGTGAGCACCTTTATAGAGTATCATTGACTCCGACACTCGCTTCCTGAATCCTGACTTGGAGAATACCCGGTATGCCTGCGGCCTGCCTTCAAGGTGATCGCTGGAAGGCTCACAGGAAGGTGTTCTGCTCTGAGTTCCAGCAATCGTCAGTGCAATCTTACGCCACCGTCCACCTAAGAGCGGCCAAAATCCTTGCGTCCCGCCTTCTACGGTCTCCATGCCAGCTGAAAGAGCACTTGAGAAGGTACGTCACATCATGCTGTATCATTACTAGATATCTCAGAGCTCTTCTGTCGCTCACCGTCTCACCGGGGTCGAATTATTTTGCACAGCAACGCAGCGGGCGTGACAATGGGGGTTGCCTATGGTATCGAAAACGAATCCGAAAACACGCGCTTTCTCGCCATCGCTGAGAAAGCGTTGGAGGGCATGGCTGCCGCAGCAAAGCCTGGACAGTTCTTTGTTGACTTCTTGCCCTTTCGTAAGTACCTTAACTTGAGCGGTAGTTAGAGACCCCCGTCGCTAACTTGAACTCGCTGGATATCAGTCAAGCACCTCCCGTAAGCGCCCTGCTCTAAGTGTCAGTGCCAACATAGATAGCCTAACATCCGACATGGCAGGCAATGGTGTCCTGGTACATCCTTTCTACGAAAAGGGAAAGAATGGCGCAAAGCAATCCACGAGATGCGCGATTCTCCCTTTGAAACCGTCAAGCGCCTCCTCGTCACTATCGTCTTCCCGGGCCCGCGTATGGGCCTGTGGGATTTATATCGTAGCCCGAGGCGCCTGTGATAATGTGTCCTTTAGGGTCGGTGCAAGGGATGCCACCTTTCTGTAGATATTAAATATTGCATTCAGAACAGGGCTGAAAACGCTTAGTTCTAAACAGGGGAGGGACATACTTTGGCGTTCCAATGACCGCAGCCGGGGCGGATGCAGGTTCCGTATTTGGTGCGCCTTTCGAGGCGGTCAGAGAGTTCTTCGATGAGATCACGCGTGGAGAGCTCGGAGAGTAATTCGCGTGTGGCCAACTCGTCGATATATTCACGGGCGTTGACTGACTATAAATCAAAGCCAGTCAGAGATAAGGCAACAGGAGGTAGAGACTATAGGTCATGACGTACAGATGCAAAATCCTTGGCGACCGTAAGGGACGCAAGGGAGAGCGCGAGAGGCGCCAAGGCATAGATGCAAGATACACGCATTTTTGACTTGGGAGAGTAGTGCGTCTAAGGACCGGGAGATTGAGCAATTTAGAGGGTAGAGTGAGGAGAAGGGGAGTAGTGAGGTATTGGAATGCAGATGATCCTGTATTCCAACGACCTTTAATACAAATTTTTGGAATGAACAAACAAAACTAACGGGCTCGAAGGTGATCTCGGTCGGCCAATTTTGCCAGCCGGTCTATCGTGTTTCGAGCGCACGCTCCGGGGCCTCTAGCTACGCTCCCAAGGTGATTCAACGCCCCAAGGGCGCTTCTGCCGAATTGAAATTTTCGATCCGACGCAACGCATGGGGACGAGAAAAGTGCGAGAGGCAGACCACGCTCGCTTACCCTACGTCGAGGCCATTGTTAAAGAAGTCCTCATGTTCGCTTTAATTCTTCTCCAGGCTCAAGTCTCCACGCTTCCGACTACTAATCAGCGAAGCACCAGATGGAACCCAGTAGCTACTTTCTTTGACAATGGAGTGAATAGGGCCAATTCACTCCCTATAGGAAACACCTGGCAAGCGCCCCATCTCCTCCATCTTCGTCGCACTACCAGTTAACCACAAACATACACTTCCCTTTAATTGCAAGCAGGACAATCCTCCACGACCCCTCGACATTCCCCTCCCCCAACGCATTCAACCCCAACCGCTTCATATACCCCTCTCTCTCTCTCTCTCCCCGCACCCAAGCCCTCCACACCCCCACCTCCGCCCTCTTCTCTGCATTCGGGTACGGCCGCCGCGCCTGCCCAGGACGCTTCCTAGCCGACCAGCAGCTCTTCATCACATTCGCCACCATCCTTTCGCCCTTCGAAATCGGTCCAGACTAGACGAGAATGGCGGGCCCGTCCCTGAGGCACGATTCACGTCTGGAATGATCTGGTACGTGAAGCGCCGGGCGCCTATTTATCCCCTGTTGGCAGCTGACGAGCGCTGGCCTCCAACAGCCACCCGCTACCGTTCCAGTACACGATCAAACCAAGGGGACAGTACGTCAAAAAGTTGTTAGAGTCCGAATAGAACTTACAACGGCGAGCAAGCTCAGCTTTACAAGGCAGATAAAATATATAGCACAACAAAAGTAAAAGATAAAAAAAGAACAGAATCAATAGAATATAGAATCTCACAGTATTGAAAATCCTCCGAAGTCCAAGAACCCTTCCTCAAGCGACATCTTCCTGACCACTAGGGCCTCCACGATCAGCCTCGGCTTCTCGTCATCGTCTTCAACTTTCTCCGCCGAATCGTGGATAGCAGTTGCATTGAGCCCCGCAGCGAGCTTGACGACATCCGGGTCCACATCCAGATGCGACTCCCCAATGGATGACGGGGCGAATGTCGGAAAAGAGTGGAGCTTTGAAGTGCTGGGGGACGGGAGACCGAACACGTCGTCCTCCTCGTCAACATCGGCCACAACGACTATATCAGGAGGAGGAGCTTCTTCAACGATAGCTACGGCCGCAATCTCTTCGGTCTTCGCAGTGACCTCGAGCAACGCCTGTGCGGGAACTGCAACAGGAACAGGCACATGAGCTGAAATAGAGACTTCGACAGCCTGCCCTGGCTCCACAGACTGCGCAGCCATCGCCACCAAAGCCTTCCTCTTCTCCTCCCTCTTCTTGTCCCTAGTCTGTCTCCTATTCTGCGCCTTCTTCTCGGGATCCTGGTGCGCATGCTCATTATGATGCTTCATCTTCTTCGCCCGCTTTGCCTTCCCCCCAACGAGTAAGTGGTTCGTAAAGTCGTGCACCTTGGTGCGAACAGGGCGAGGTTTGAACACAGACGCAATCTCTAGGTCAATAGCGAATTTGGGCGTAACCACATCCTCCCCATCCATCGTAAACACCCCACCCGCACCCGCCGAAGGCTCCAGAACAACCGTGCCCGACAAATCATCCTCGTCCGAGGCCTCCCTCGATCCCTCCGTCCACCCAGACGACGAATACGCCCCATCCTCCGTATCTTCCTCCTCAGCCGGCGTTGCAATCCTCCTCCGATCCCCACTCCTCTTCGAAAGGCGCGCCAAAACAGCCGGCACCTCCACCTCCTTCACCACAATAACGCTCGCCCCAATCTCGCCAGCCATCATCTCCAGCGTCTCCAACGTCTGCTCCAAATCCTCTCTCGGCAGCCCCACAAGGTCCCCACTGTCCGCCACCCCGAGCTCATAGTACGCCTGCCCGCCTCCTTCCAGCAATCGCCACTTCAGCTGTGTGACGAGCCGCGCGAAGCGCGCTGGGGACGGGTTGAGTAGTTGCAGTTTGTATTCGACGTTGCCGTCGTCGGACTCGGGGACGAGGCGGGGGAGGAGGGGCGCTGCGAGGTCCGCGGCGAGCGGGCTGGGCGTGTGCGCGCGGCTCCGGGGTATGGGCGATGGCGAGGTTGAGGCGCTGTTCGCGATGAGCGAGTCCCAGGGACTCGGAACGCGAGGACTCTCCGATTCGGATTCTCCAAACATCCTGCTCTCTCTTTCTTGCGCTTGGATTGGGTTCTAGATCCGTCGCAATTCTAGCCTTGCCCGCGTATCTTCCTTCTGTTGGATAACTTCTGTGCGGCGGTATCGACGACGTATAACGATAATAGAGTAGTGGCTGATATTCGGGGTTTCATTGTGTCTGTGGAAGGCAGATAGAGAGCGCGGCGTCGCTGGGACTTTGTCGGATTAAACGGCCATTCCAGTAAACTTTGAGGGTATGTAGTTGGAAGTCGTGAAGATGGGAGTTCGAGTTCAAGATGAAGTTGTGTTCAGTCAGGATGAATTATTATGAAAGTGTTGAGCCATGTTTGGTCTGCAGGTCCGACTGACTCGACGGGCGCCCAACGGTCTGCGAACGCCTAGAGGCAGTCCAACACATACTATGCTACGCTATTCTATGAGGTTTAGACGGTCCGTGGTGCCCGTGGTATCATATATGATAAATAACAGAAAGTCCCGTCTAGATTCCCTAAAAATACAGTAACATGTACATAGAACTACCATTGCAAAGGGCTGTCAAGACAAGCAAGGATACATACGAAAGGCAAAATTAGCATCGTTCGCCCGAGTCACGATGATACAGCATGAATGTAAACGCACCCGAACTTTTCTCCGTCCCCGAGTTGCTTCAACGGAGCGTTCTTCCAGTCCAGCGTCTCCTGGAACACGCGGTTGCCCCACCACTGCTGAATGGTATTTTCCCCAATCTTTCCTCCCAACGGATATTGTAAGCTGCAAATAACCACGATCAGTCCAATTACATCATCAGCAGAGGAAAAGCGCGACGACATACCAGAAATATATCAGAATTAATCCTACTGCTGTACCGGCATCCAAAGCAGCGGAGAGCACGTCTAAGAACCAAGCACACTTCAGCAAAAGCCACAGCAACAGCAAGGGCGGAAGGAAGGAAGAAGGGGGGCACGCACAATTATATTTGGTCCAATACGAGAAATGTTTCCTCCGAATCACATACTGAAAGATGAATCCAACCAAAGCCCAAGGTACAAAGTTCACAGCGGTCGCAGGCGGTATCTGTCCGACTCCAGAGAAGATAAGGCTACGACAACAGTCAGTTCAACAACAAACCCACAAGGAAACGATTCTTACGGGAAGTTAAGATAGCTCAAGATAGTCTTGGGGTACCGCTTCGTAATCAACCACAGCAAGACCGGACATGCGGCGCCGATGAGGAAGAAGAAAGAAAGGGCTGCAAACCAAATATCAGGACCATCCCAATACAAAGAGCTTTCCATAAACTCACAGTAGTACATCTGGTTCTTCGTGAACAGTAAGCCCGGCCCGATAACGCCCCACTGCTCGCAAATCCAAGCGTCAGTCAAAGCCCCATGACAATCGCACGAACGGCATTCGAAGGAGATTAAGGATCACATACAATGATCGAAGCAGTCCCAAATACGCTCGTAGAGGCGCACGTAAAGCTATCACGTACAGATAAAGTGATAAGCAAGGGGCCCGAAAAGCCAAAAGAGATAAACTCGCACCTATTCTTCTGATACGGTTCGCAAATATCGCTATAGCCTCACTGCCTCAACATCGGTGCAGGAAGAGAAGCCAGCCAAAGAACTCACGGAATATGCGAGAACATCCTAAAGCAGGAAGCAGCGTCAGCAGAGATAGATAGATAGATAGCATGATGCTGTCGTTGAAGGCAGACATACCAAGACTGGACACCAAGCTGCACTGTCCCTGCCACAACGGTAGCGACGATCTGTGACCAGAACATCGGTCTTGGAGGAATCTAAGCCAAAAGCAAGCCACTGGTCAGCGCCCAACATCACGTCGACCCAAGTGCGGAGCTAAGCCTCACCTTCATATAGCTAAGAATAGCCAGGAACGGACGGAACAGCGCTCAGATCAAAACACACAACCAACCCCGAAAGGTGACTCACTGTCCCAACTTGAAATCCGCAGTAAACTGCATCGCTATATTAAGGTTAGCCCTACAGAATGAACAACGTAGCAGCCAAGCGTACCTTGAGCCATGGTGATATAACCATAAGTCTTGAATCTGCAGCACGAGCGCTCTGTCAACACCGAGGTCTAATCGCCGCACGCCTCTCCACTCACATCATCATTGCATTCGGTTTACCTACGCAGTCCGAGATAAGCATCACGGACAAGGAGAAGATGCGAGACTGGTACTTACCAGGTAGCATGAACCCAACAATCAGCTCAGTGATAACGCTAGGATCAATGTCAGTATAGAAGTAGGAAGAAAAAATGCAGGATGGTGAAACGCACTTCAAGCCAACTTGTCTATTCGTAATGGCTTGGATCATGCCAATCGGGACAACGTAAATGACCGCTAGAGCAAGGGTGGGTCAGTCAGTCACAACCTCGAACGAGCTCCAAGGCCATTCCTCACCAATCAGTAGCGCGATTACCAGAGCCCAGACGGGAAGGCCCGTAGGCCACACGGTTATACATATACAAGCGAAAGCAAACGTTATTACTGTAGCAGAGGAACCGGGAGTTAGCTAGGTAAAGGAGGTCCGACAGGACAGGATGTCAGACGTACCAAACAATAGAGCATAGTACCACTCGGGTACTTGTGGGTAATGGGACATGAGACGGGCGTGAACATCAGGCTGCTCCCGCAGCGACCGACCGAACTGTAGCCGAATCGGTTTGTAGAAGTAGATGATAGCTGAGGAAATAGGTTAGCTGCATCGCTCTTTTATTCTAACCGGAGAACCCACCATGTGTGACTGTAGCTGTTTACCCATGAACCGGGTCAGCTCGTAGTCCTAGTTCCTGTAAAAAGCGAAGTGCGCACCAGTGATAGAAAGAAAAGAAAGGCCATAGGACATGATAAATGTGGTTCTACTTTCATCAGCACGGTTGCGGTAAGAGATGAGGTAGCTAAACTAAACGCACGAAAGATAGAGAGGGCTATAGGCCTTGTACGCCTCGAGGTTTAATGAAGCAGTAGCAGGGTCCACTATGGCGGATACATTATAGTGGTTTCCAGTGTTGTCGAATGCGTGAATGGAGGATATCCTATCATCAAAGTTAGTGGTCCATCTAGGATGACGAGTGAGCTGTACTTACGGGAGGAACTGGCTGTGCCAGACATCAGAATACTGCGTTGAGATTGTGTTAATTCTTGCATGTAGTATGCAGCGATTGACCACAGTACTCACATACAAAATTGGCGTTAGGAGCCAATAGAAAACGAAAAATCCAATCATGACATTAGCTTCTGCCCACCCTGGAATAGTAGGTTAGAGTCGCTTGTTTAAGTCCGCCTCGAGGGTAGAACATACATGGCGTTGAAAGCCTAGAGATTCCTGTTTAGCGGCTGATTTCACTTGCGTTGGAAGAGTGAACTTACGGGCTTCCAATGAAAGCTATAGAGCTCCAGTCGAATGTTAGTATAGAGAACCCGAGTCCGCTGTGGTATCTGTGGGTTGTTCAGCGAATGATGCTGTGAAGATGCAGGAGATAAGTATACCCGAATAGTTGGTTGACTTTCTGTTGAGATGATCGGGTTACTTCAGTGACCAAATCTCAGGGGGAACAATAATAGGCGCTTACGATGTTGTTTGGTGCTGCCCAGCAAACCTAAGAAAATTGTAAGCAGGCTAATTCGAGTAAATCCGCGAATCGAGGGCTTACCCAAGTGAATACACTCAACGCTTGAAACAGGTATCCGGGTACAAGGCCTGCGGAAATGAAAATAAGACCGCCGTAGGGTGTCCGGATGTTCAGGAACTTACACCACAGGGTGGCAGCGCCGAACGCATAGGCAAAGAAACGCTCTCGACTGATACCATCATGATGTCCGATCCCCGCGTATTGGTGTGAGTGTAGGGTGTTAAAAAGCGCACAGGAGACGAGCGTATTGGGCCAGACTGAAGTTGTTTATCGGTCAAGTTAGAGCAAGGTGGGAGGCGAGGCAACGTACTCATTGATGGCGGTGAAACTAGGAACCTCCGGGCTATCCCCCCAATGGAGAATCCTATCAGTTGAGTCGACATTACGAGCATCCATCCGTCTGCGAGCAAGGAGTGATAATCCGCAGTTAGACGGCGAGCCTGAGCTTGAGGGGAGTAGGCGACTTACAGACAAAGTCCCATTCTTGGTTGTAGAAGACCTTCTGAACCGCGATGATATCAGTGGCATACGCCTGTTGCGCCCCGACAGTGGCCATGATTGTTACCAGGACGTGCTCTTTAATGGTGAACGGGCCTGGGTTGAGCTCGAGTCCGAAGATCTTGACACACGGCATGATTCGAACCCATATTCGCCCCACCGGGAAGACAAGAAGTTGGGCGACGAGCTTATTAGGGCATGAGTTGATGGAGAAGGAGAAGAGGGGCTCGAAGAAACTCACCCCACCGATAGCCACTGACGGATATCGAAAGTAGAAGAATTGGTTCATCCCTGGGATAAGAACTGCCCAAGCTAATCCCAGTATCCAGGCTCGAAGCGTCGAGGCTGGCATGTCGGGATCATCTGTGCATGCTACGGCTGAGCGGACTTCCGGGTACGGCGAATCGTCCTCTACAAAAGCATAATGAATTATGTGAGTGACGCCAGTCGGGTAATTGGGTGGAATGCGTACCAAGGTGATCCTGGTCCGAGTCATAGTTTGGGTCGAAAACGCTGCTGTATATCCCGCTGCCCCTCCCCGAGAGAGTGCTCGTGAAGGAGCGCGAATCCAAAGGCAGCTCGTTGTCTACCGCACGGCATTAGATGCAGCAAACCTTGAGGTTGAGAAGTGTGCTTACCCAGTGATTTCTCGACCGTTGTCAAGTTTAATTCCACGAGATTGAGCTCTTCCTTCAGTGTGTCGTCACTCATCTCTCATCCTCCTCTCCCAAATGACGTCCGGTGTGGGTATAAGTTCTTGGAAACCAGCGAACAGCAGCAGATGGAGAGCTGCAGGTCCGTTCCTGGTGCGAGTCCGACCAAGAGCGCTGGCAATTCAGGTCTAGAAAGCGATAGCTGGGCAGTGTAATGGCCGTCTACAACTTCCGAGGGCCGTGATAAGGGGTATTGTGCCTCGTCGGTGCCCAGAATCGAGGGACGGTCGCGCAGAAGCGACAAGCACGTCGGAATCGTGCAGGAGATGGTGATGGTCGAAAGCAAGAGCCAACTCTGAATGAATCAATCAGTCATCGGAAGAGGTTAGAGGATACTTTCCAGGCACGGCGCGGCGGTGACAAGCTATTTACGGCACAATCACGTGCAGTCCTATCATATTGCAAGCGCGCATTCCCCACCAAACTTGGCCAGAAGCAATCGAAGATCTCCGTCGGAGCCCAGATAAAAACCCAGCGGCCAGCTTGACGACTCTTGACTACCCCAACACTTGGAAATAATTGTCGACCGAACCACATTCTCCTGAAGATCCCCAGGGGACACCACAAAAGCTGGCGAACACCCAGGTGATCTCGCTTTAGAGTGTCTATCTCCTTCAAAATTCTGGGTGCGCAGATACCGCAATTGGGCTCAGCTTTTCCCAAGCCTTCTTAGCTGATGCTGGGTGTCAATTCCCAGAGTTCTGGCCATGCAATAAGTACTTATCCCCCATGACACCGTGGTGGAAGATGATAGCTGGGTTCTATGGTACAGTCTTGGAACTGATAGGGAGACCCATAATTACAAGAGTGTGCATGGTCTGCTCTTGGTCTGCTCTAATTTGGCTGCATGATAAGCGTAGTGACGGCATTGTAGTCCAGGCAAATGTCCATTATGTGGAATGCCTCTGATGTCGGATCCAGGCCCCACATTCCGACACCAGAGGTCTGTCTGAGGTAGTATGTAGTCGTGCGGACTGAACCCGCATTATCCGCGCAGAGGAGCTGGGCGTATAAACACTCAGAGGTCACATGTATATATATCTGATAAAATAATCTTGTCCTATCGAACCTACTTCCAGCACCCGGAAGGACGGACCGGGTACATCCAGGACCCAGGTTTTTTGCCAGGTTTTTCTTCAGGTTAAACAAAGCCAAGTGGAGGTAAGTAGATCCCCCTCATATTCTCTGAGAATTCAGTTAGACTGACATTCAGGTCGGTACTGTTCAAATGTGATGCCAGGTTCGTGCCAGCCTGGGGCGATGGGCGCTTAGTTCTTCAATGGCGCAGCCACACTCTTTTAGGGTAGACAATTTGAGGGCCTGAACCAGTGTGGTGTCACTGTGGCATAAGCAGAAGCCAGATAATAGTGGTATAAGTCTCTAAGCAGTTGAGAGTGATGGACGTGTGATGGGCGCTTATTTCCGCCAGTGCATTGCCGCTTCACACGCCATATCGCTCTATAGGACCCACTAATCGGTGGAGCCTGGCATTTGGAAGCACTAGATGGATCTCAGCATAAAGTTATTGTTCCTCAAGGGTCACCTATACCAGCGGCGACCCAGCCCCGCACACAGAAATAACCAACGGTTAATGATTTTCGGCTGGCCCTGGGCTCAAGCACTGGCACATCATAACTCAGCAGATTCGCTGATTGCTACGTGCTGTGAAGTAAGATGTGATCGTACAACGAGTAAGCCAAGAGGGCTCACCAACGATTGGGTGTTTCTGGCTGAAATGTGGCTTCGCTACCGTCCAAGTCTATTGCCTCTGTCAATGTACGTCAAAGTGCAGGGCTCGTGATAACAGCAGCAGCATGGCAGCATATGCTCTTGACATGGATGAGAATAGGTGTGGCGGCCCAGCACATGCATACACCTTTGTGAGCAATGTGAGCCTACTTCTGTAGCATAAAGAAAGGCACCTGCCCAAACTGGGCCAAACCTGTGCAGATTCTCCCTATTAATACAGGAATGGACTGACCTATGATCGTTTAGTGCGCCTACTGTTATGCCCTTAGGCTACTGTATCTACGGGATCTCATGGACCTAGAGCAACGTGCATATATTATGACGACGCATCTTTCAGTCGCCGGACCTCCAATTGCTAAAGCATTACCGCAGCGGTTATAAACCGTTTCTGAACGTCCCTAGTATACAGCTGCCCTCTACCCAATCATGCGTCTGGTGGCAGAGGTGTGCAAGTGGCCTAAAAGAGCACCAAGAGTTTCTCATCCCATTCAATCGCCGAACAGCGCATATCCCCAAGCCGCAAACCGGAAGCGCGCTCCTCGCATCGCAACGGTGAAATTGTTCCCGGCACCGCGGGTGCTGAGTATCAGCCGTACGAGAGCTTGGACCAGTGAAGCGTTTCCAGTCATTCCGTCGCCCAAAGGTCGACTATCAAAGCACCAAGGACTCCCACTCGGGGAACGCACCCCTCAGACCATCACTGCCGATCCACCCATCCTCATGCCGTACGACTCGAAACCCCCTCGCTCTAACACCTCCCCAAATGCCACGCACACGGTCACCGATACAGCACCGCCATCTCCGCACACACGATCCCAAGCCCAACCGCGGTCATCACCACCAACGGAAACGCATTCCAATACGCGAACGTCCTCTGCCTCACATGGATACCCTTCTGCTCGAGAATCTGGCGCCAAAGCAGCCCCGCAAGGCTCGCGCTGAACGTAAAGCTCACAGCGCCAATGTTGCTTGCAACAGCGAGGGCAATGGCCGCCGCGCGTGCCGTGGGCACGGGCATGTCCGCCGCCCGGACTATTTTGGTGAGGAGGATGGTCGCGCCGATGTTCGTCCCGGAGACGTTGCAGAGAATAACGCCTAGCACACCGATGAGCCATATCGTGGGGTAGATCTGCTTCGACGAGGCGATGACGAGCCACCTCGCGAACACGTCTATCCAGCCCTGGTGTGCGAGCGCCTCGATGAGGATGAACTGCGAGAAGGCGAAAGGGACCAGCGCGAAGGGGAGCCGGGGAAGCGCGGTGTAGAATGTGGGAAAGTGCGCTGCGAAGCGGTGGCGCTTTTCAACGTACAAGTGGTTCAGCCGTCGCAGGAGGGTACCCTCTGCATCGGACCCGGCCTTCTTCTCGATGCTGGTAGTGGGTGTGGGGTCGGCGACGTACGTCTCCCCTGTTTCGGCGGTGTTGTTGCGCGTGTTCACCCTCGTTTCGACGCCCGACGCCTTGTCGGACGTCTCTACCCCTGTAGCTGGCTGCTGGCCCTCGTGGTGAGGGGATACATGGCGACGGAGCTGCTCCATTATGACATCGTCCTCCGCCTGCCCCAAATCCTCGTCCGACCGCGCCTGTCCCCGCATCGGAATCTTCCTCACGTATCGATAATGATCCCACGCAATGTCGTAGATGAACTTGGCTCCAGCGAAAGGCAGGCTGATGATCCACACGTCGACGTGCACGAAGCTCACAACAATGATAACGATGAGGCAGCTGCCCAGGATGATGCTTCCCACCCAGGCGCCTATGGGGTCGAGCAGCACCGAACGGACGTCCAGGTCGCCTTCATTATGAAGGACTCGCGGGATGTACTTTTGTTTCCGGAATTGAATGGCGAGTGCGATGAAGCAGAAGACGATGCACCCGAGGAAGGGGAGGATAGTGTACCCCGTAAATCCGGCATTGTTAATGCCAAAGCCCTCGCAGATGACGACATTGGTTGGGTTGCCCACGAAGAGAACCATGCTCGCCGTGTTGGCGGCTGCGAATTCGGACATGAGCCACGAGATGGGGTCCAGCTGCAGCGGTGTCAGATTCGCGACTGAGTATCAGGGGGACTGACCTACCTCAGAAACCTTCGTGTAGTACACCAAAAACGCCGTACCAGAGAGAATGACGGGGTCGTTTCCCAGAAACACGCTGAGCACCGTCAACATGACGTAGAAATACAGATACAGTCATCTATCAGTCACTGTGACACTATCCCACAACGTGACAGCTGCACCAAACCTCATCCCCCTCCCTCAATTCTGACCCAAATCCTCTCGAATTTGCTGTAGATGACTGGTAGGTATCTCATCCATAGATTCCCAATAAATTATTTGGCCAAATCCATGCCAACGAGTTGAAAAGTACAATAGTGTACCCGAGTATGCTCAATTTCGAGCTTTTTTGAAATTTGGAGGGAGTCGGGATCCTGTTCCAACATTCTTGGCGGTGTGAGAATGGTCCTCATAGATGCTACAGACACTGTACTACCTTTATAACAAAAAATATCGTTCATTGGTAACGAGATCTGCCATAAATGCAACCTCGTCTTGTTTGTGCTCAGCATCAAAATGGCGGGGACGGGTACTTCTGGTGAGCATGCGGACTCAGGCAGCTTCCCATTGCCTCAAAAAATGCACAAATAGCTCATATATACCTTCATAAAGGTTCTCCCATTCAAAAGGCCTCGCACTGATAAGTGCAACATTCACGAAACCACAAAGGTTGTGTCTTCTTCGATGATATTCTCAATCTGGGTCTACTCAGCCCTTCAGCCCAGCGGTAAAGCGATAGGAACTGTCCAAAATGGTGTATATTTTGATTTCCTGTACTATATACAGCTTCAAAATATGTTTCAGAGCCAGGAAACATCCAGGCGAAGCTGTAGTGAGCAAGTTTAGGGTCACTGTCACGTTGACTGATCTGGGCCAAAATGGCAGTCCCGCTCACGGATTCCAAATCTCGAACACAATTTTTACTCTATTCCTATGGTAGCTGAGAACCATGCAGAAGAGATATATTAGTATGTATATCAAAAGGAACTTTGGAAAACGGAGCAGTGGTTGTAGAGAAAATTGTGTTCGAGTGTTTTCCTGTCACGTTGATTGGGTACATGACTGTAGAGCTTGTATCCATTGTTCCCGCCCTTATTGCTGACCCAGAAAGCGGCGGCTTGCAGCACCCCTGTAATATCGAGGGTGATTGCCATATAGGCAAGCGAGAAGAAGAGAATGAGGATGTTGTATGGTTTTACGCCGTCCGTGCCTCTGTAGTGAGTCATTGAGCGCTAATCATACAGAGCCACAGGACGGGGGTACGTACACAATCCCATCCCGGATGACCTTGGGGCCAAGACACTGCGCTGCCCACAACACCAATATAGCGATTATAGGGGCTGTCGTGAGGTTGATCGACAGCCTTCTGCGCCCTAGGTAAGGCAAGGAGACATGGAACGAGACTGGGTAGATAACGAAGATGATAGAGATAAAGAACACCACTAGGGTGCCAATAGCCGGTCCAGTGATGGCCATGACCAACGTGAGTCGACTGGTCGAGGTTGCGGCCTGGTAGGTATTGGTGTTGACCAGCGTCCTGACCGTTTGTAACAGCGGTCGGAGGCCCCGTCAGCTGAGAAGCCTTCTCAAGGCATTTAAGAGGAGTTCCTCACGTTTAGCCTGCTCAGATAGTGATTCTGGGAGTTTATCGGATCATCTTGCACTGCCCTCTTTCATTGGGATGCTTGGTGTCGAAATAAGTAGAATACGGTCCTATATAGTGTACAGCGGGCGTTAACAGGGCATGTGAATGGTGTAAGAGTACTCGCATCCACACACGTTCATTCCTAGCCAAGCTCCATGGCTCCAGCTCATGTCCGTTTAAAACGCGACGGAGATGATGGTGGGAGGAAGAAAGGGGTTCTGAATAATTTAGGTCAATTTCCGTCCTGATGAGAACAATTTCGACATATCCGTCTTCCAATGGGACCAATTCCATAATTTACTCCTGTTCCTTGTCCAAAAACCCATTTCTGGTGTTCCGCATGTCAAGGAGGAGGCAGTACAACCATGTTCTCCGAGCGTCTAAATGAACTTACACACCTTTCTTTCTCCTTAACTGTGATGAGCTTGTCGTGCTAAGGCTCCCAAGATTTGCCGAGTTTCTGGGCGTCAAAACGAACCTGAGAGCAAACATTATGATGCTCCAAGATCCCAGATTTCTGGATGTGCCGTCTCCTTTACCTTCACCATCACCGTCAACAGGGAGACGGAGGGGCCCTAGGCCGCCACCGAGTTATAGGCATGGAACACCTTCAGGTGAGTGTCCCTGAAATCGGAAGGGAAGGAGACGCTGACGCCAGCGAACGATGCTTAGGGCCATGGCCCTGGGTTGATATCGAAGACCAGGTATGAAGAATCGAAAGTTGAGTCTTCTGAGCGCTAATGCCCCTTCCATCCGTCTAGGTTGACAAGGACAGGATTGAAGACCCCGACAACCATCTCCCTATGTCAGGGGCGCCCTGCCCACATGTTGTCCTCAAAGGCCAGGAGTTCTGCTGGTGCAAATATCCGCAGTCCATGTTCCCGAACTGGACCCAGAAGCAGCAGTCGAGGAGTGGCATCCGCCAGAAGATCAAGAGCGCGACTTCGAGTACCAAAAGGCACAGATGCTTCGTGTATTATGTCGACGTGAAAAACGATGGGCGGTTTGTGAACGCTGGACCGGCGAGGAGGGTGGAGGATGAGACGCTAGGAACGCAGTGGAAGTTGATGATGACCGAGGTGTGTAAGCCTTCAAGCTTCAAGGCCATTTTCTCGGGCAGCTGATGAAGGTTCTTTGCGTCAATTTTAGCGCCCGCACGGGTCGAAGGCAAGAGTGGTGTTCATCGACGACCTCACGGGTCCTATTATGCAGATGATGGGTACTCGATACAACATCGAACCCTTCTTCTTCTCCTCGACACTCAAAGGGATACCATCAAGGTTCCAGTCAAACGTAGAACCGAATATCGGCGACCGTACGTCCTGACAACTGCTCTTTCGTCGAAACCCAGCCATTGAACAACATGCAGATATTACCATCACACTGTCGTTCATTCGAACTCAAAATGAAGTCCCCGAGGTGGAAACACCAGATTTTCCGAGCCCAGCTGGAAGTGTCTACACCACGGCTACCCAGGCAACCACTCGAAATCGAGGGCCTGAGCCTCGACTCCAGGGCGAAGAGTTGGTCATCGACACCCAAAAGCCCCTCCCTCTCCGTTCTCCAGGTTCTGTCGACCAGCTGCTGAAAGCTGACTTCGTGTCGCTCCACATGGTGCGGTCACTGCGCAGCAGCACGGTGATATCCTGCCATGACAAACTCGAAACGACAAAGGCGGAGACAATGCATGAACGCTTCCTCTTGACCGGGAAGTCGGTGTACTGGAGCTCGATATTCGAGAAGACCCAGGACGCCACATTCCTGCTCCTGAGTA
Source organism: Ephemerocybe angulata (assembly GCA_013368325.1). Classification (NCBI taxonomy): domain Eukaryota; kingdom Fungi; phylum Basidiomycota; class Agaricomycetes; order Agaricales; family Psathyrellaceae; genus Ephemerocybe; species Ephemerocybe angulata. Next base: position 46,191 of record JAACJK010000004.1, read on the forward strand.
TCCTATGGTACGTGATGTACGCATGGGATGAGGTATTCGAAGCACTATACAAGCACATCTGCTTCCTGGTTCGTCGTTTACACCATCTCATCAACCATAGCCACTCCCTAACTTGGAGCAGGAAACGGAGGTCATGGAAGCCGATGGTCTAGGCCTGACACAGGAACTCCACATGATCCGTGCACATCTTATGCACTACGAGTCCCTTCTCCAAGATCTCCAGAAAACCGTCGAGTTCGTGCGAAATACACCTAATCCTGGGCTGGGGAACCCCGATGAGCCCCAGGAGGTGCGAGACACTACGAGGGTCCTGATTAACCGGGAATGCCATAACATGATGAGAGATATTGTTCGCCTGGAGAGGAGCCGGGTGATGCAGGACAAACGGTTGAAGAATGTCATGGATCTGGGCTTCAGTCTCGTCAACATCGAAGATAGTAGAAGGATGCAGCGGCTCACTGAAGCTGCTGTAAAAGACTCCGCAGGTACGCATAGACTGGAATAAACTCATGAAATCTTTGCTAATCATTCTGTTCAGCGATGAAGCAAATCGCGTACCTTACAATGGTCTTCCTCCCTTCTACATTTGTCGCGGGTGTCTTTGGCATGAATATCGTCGAGATTAACCCCGAAGGATCCGCCTCAAACATGACCCTCGCCAAATACTTCGCTGTCGCCCTACCCCTTACCTTCGTCACCATATGGATAGTGATCGCCTACCAAATTCAAATCGAGGACCCACGGATGAGCAAGGTCGATAAAGTCGGTGCCCTCCCAGGAAATGCCGCGAGCAACGTTCATGGCCCTGTCGGCGGCCATGGACACATCCCCAAGGAGGCGACTTGGAAAAGCGAAGTAGCCGCAAAAGCGCGTGCGCCAAGGTACAGGAGATTAGGCGCGTTTTCAAGGCTGTTGTGGCCATTCTTTTTGACGATGAGCATGCTGGAGAGGAGGAAGTTGGTGGAAAGTAGGGCGAAGCATCGGCAGGCCACAGCGGCTGCGAGGTGCAAATATCCATGATGACAAACCCACGATCTTACGTACGGACATACTTACCTATACCTCTGCTGCTTGATACCACCTTCTACTTCTTCATCTTAGGATGCTTCAGTTCTTTTTATGATAGAATGCTCCTTGAAGCGTAAACATGAACAACTTCCCGAATTCATACCTACTAGTTGAGGGACGAGCTACGAGGCGCTAATTGATAAACAAGTTACAAGCACATTGGGCATATGTGCCTTTCACATTGCTCGATCAAGGACTCTAAAAAACCTATATTGATTGTCACCCGGTCCTGGCACTGCGGCGAGAGGGGTAACATCATGGGCCTTGATGATGAAGCTCGGAGGTCTGGAAGAAGTCACGACTGCCTTCTGGATCGTTCTTACGAACAGGTCCACCGTGCCCTCCCAACGTTGCCGCCGCGATTCGTTGACCCGACCACGTCGAAGTAATGGGTCTGGCATCCCAGTCTGCATCAAGGCTAGTTTCTCGAGATATGGTAGGTCTCTTGAAGCAGAAGAGAGGAATTTCTCCTACGGTTGTCAAATTTAACGGGCATTTAGAGCTGTGAGTGTAGAAAAGACTCACGAGCGCAGTCACCGGGAGTTCTTGGGATAGTGCCGCCCGAGGACTGAAGAAAAATTGCAGCTCCATGAGGTGTCGACACCGGAGTATCTGTTCAATATCATCCTCGGAGGCGCACCAAAGCACGCCCCCACGTCGTGCACGGAAAACTTGCAGGGTCTCATTAACGTACGGAAGTACGTCTTTGAGAATACGTGATATAACAGTTCTGCCCGTGAGTCCCTCGTAACTGAAAGGGGGCGCGAATTCCAGTTCTCGTAGGCACTGGAGGGAATGGATGTACCCGACTGCGGGTGGAGTTATATCCCCAAGCACCAAATGCTCGACCTGAACGTTGTGTTCCGAAAGAGATATCCAGAAGGATGGAAGGGCTTCTATAGCATCGTCGAGAACGAGACGCCGCAAGGAACGGAAAAACGGTACACAGGCAGAAGTTAATCTGAGGGGATTGGAAGTGAGGTCCAGACCTTCCAGGTTCAGGCTGGAGTTGTTTCCATTCCGTTGCGCATTTCCAAGGATGTACACGAAGTCGACGCGGCCTCCGGGGCTTTCGCCGCCGCTCGAGAACCTTAAGCGCCGAAGGAAAGGCATTTCCGCTACCATTTGGGTGAGAACATAAGTCGTGGAGGATCTTCCCCAATTTATATCTGACAGCTCAAGCGTTTGAAGGCCTGCCATCTTGGGGAATGTCGCATTTCTCAGATCTTGGAAGTGGCCTATGGAAGTGATGGACAATTGGTGTAGGTTGTGATATTTTGAGAGAACGGATAAAACCTCTACGAGTAGGCCGTGTAGATGGAAGCGGATACTATAAGGAAAAGAATGTTATGTGCGATTGTAAAAACAGAGATAGCAATATAGATTTTACGTACCTGACGGAGTCGAGGTTTGGCATTGCTCGAAGTGCCGGGATGATGAGTGAGGTCAGCCTTTGTGAGGTCATGCTCTCCTCCAAAGTGAGTGTTTCGTCCTCGGGGTCATCCAGCATAGGCATAGGCCCGAGTTTGAGAGCTTTCCCCCAGAGTGCGTAGGGTATTTCACCGGATACCAAACTGGCCAATCGGTCAGGAAGGAGATGTATGTTCTTCTCTGTGGCAGAGATGGTGATTTCTTTGAACTGGAAAGGCTCCAGAACACCTCTAAACCGCTTGCAGACAAGCCTTAAGGAAAGATGTTTTTTAGCACCAAACTGAGGTGGTGGCAAGTGAGTTCTCGAGTTCGATGCTTTCATCAGCTGCACAAAGGCACTCACCACTTTCAAGATTTCGGCAAGAACCTCGGGTGGTAAGGCGTGTATAGTACCGGGTACCTCCATATCCACCAGTCCAGTTGGGCTCATATCAGGACCGGAAGTGAACTGAACAAATTGGAAGACGTGTAGAGCAAGCGCGATGGTGGTGGCGGGGGGCTCCAAGAGCCTCTGCCCCTGGGCCCTGTCGCCTGCCAGCCGCAAATTGCCGGACATATTTCTCACGCCCATCCAAGGACAAACAAGGGTATTCTTTCGAGTTTCTGTCTCTCGGTTGAAATTTGACGACAACTTTAAGTGCGCAAAGCAGGTTCCGATGTCGGAATATTTCTTGGTGAACAATGGCGACTTTCCTGGTGACATGGACGTGGGCGGTCGCTCGTAGGCTGGAGGCTTTCCCAAGTGAGGAGTTGTTGGTCAACTCTTCTCGTCGGGTCTCCAATTCCCGTAGCTTATCAATGGTCTTGGCCCTTTCTTCGTCTCTCGGGGGCTCGTTGCATTCGAAAAGGTGGCTATAGAAGTCTGCACTAGGCCGATGGAGGACGCTCATCGTGATGGTGCCATGGTGGACGTTAGAAGGAAGAGGCTTCGCACAGGCTTGCGTGGGATTGATGACTCAGTATGCCACTGCGACAAGGGGCGCTTAAGTGGCGCGTGCACCGAAGGCCGGGTGGTGTAAAGACATTGTGGAAATATGAAGTACAGCAGCATGTATTTAAGATGACTTGGGCGCTCCGAGAGAACCTCCTGGTGAATGAGCCAAGCCAATACCCTGTCTCAATGGGCAACGAATTTGATTCCTTTCGCATTAATTTTCTTGGGCCCTAAGAAGGCATCCCAGCGATGGAGCTCCAGAGGGTCTCATCTGATTCTGGGTAGTAAAGTTATCAGAAGAAAAAAGGTATTTAGATATGATAGAAGATTACCTAGCGCGGCCGACGAAGTATACTTGAGGGTGTAAGACACCTCGCTCTTGTAGTACCAGTGATACGGGCAGGAACGGTAATCGCGCAAAAGGAATGGCCTCCATTTTTTGATGAGAATCTCTGCACGTTCTCGAAACTTGAACATCTCATCGCCTGGAATAACGCCATCGCTTGTTTTTGCAATTGTGCAAAGAAGGTTGACGACCCCCCAACGCTGTGAGGTGCATGGAGTAGAAGCAAGAATGAGACCATCTTAGCAACAGCATAGAAGGAACGACGTACAGATATAATCCGAGAGTCCCGATCGCCGAAGTCGAGGTTTTCCAGCGCCTCCAACAATGAATTCATCCGCTGATGTCGCATGGTGTGGATATGATCGCCAGGGGAGTAGGGTGGACTGCAAAAGCGGATCCGTAGCACCTTCGCCCATTCATTGACGGTTTTTGGCTCGAGTGTGGAATTGTCGAATGGGGGTAGCTTGGACTTTTCGAATACATGTAGTTGTTTGCGCCAGAATGCGCTGCCATCCAGTATATTGATTGTGAACTCAGAGACGCCTCCCTCGGGTGGTCCAGACGTCAGCCCTATTGAGGATGCTCTCGAAGCTACCATGTCGAGGAGAGTCTTGGGATTCAATGGAATACGTTTGGGCTTCCAAGTCGCTGGTGTATCGCAGTGAAGTGTGAGTGTCTTGAGCAAGGGGGCCAGTGGGTTCCTTCGATCCAAGATGAGGCTGACGATGTTGTCGTCATCAAGGATGTACCCAAGATCTAGCTCGGCGAGGTTACGACAGGAGTTCAATAGCTCGGGCATATTCCCAGCATAAATGCATCCACGGAACCTTGAACCTCTCCCCACAGTCAAACGCTCCAGTGGGCAGTCAGAACTTTGTATAAGGGAACTGATTGTTTCGTAAAGGAAGTCCGGCTGGTACAGAGTCTCCGTAACGATTTCCAGTTCCTTCAAGGAAGGCAACCGCAGCAGGCGCAAATGGCGATGGAGTTCGCCATTCATGAGCGTCTCGCCTAAGCTGAGGCGAAGAGTCAACAAACATGGTAGGAAAATGGGCTCGGATGACAGTCTAGCGAAGTCAAGTGACTGGGCTCCAATGTCAAGGTTGACTAGCCCCTTGGAATGACGAAGGAGTTCGGGGTACGTCGTGTCGTTGTGTACATCGGATCTCATGAACGTGAGTTGATTCCAAGGCAAGTTCAGGTAAACAGTCCTGGAGGCCCAGCCCCTTATAACCAACATATCCTCCGTCGAGAGGCTAAAGTCAACGCGTCGAAGGTTTGGTGCAAAGGCGAGCCAATTGGTGGCGTTTAATGTTTGAACTTGAAAGTCGATTCTTCCTTGACTGGCCTTCGAATCATGTAGTGTCAAACGAAGGCTCGCCAGGAGCGGAACTCGATCGCGGGTTGGGTTTAGGAGGGATAGGAGGTCGAATGGAAGGGCGAGCGCCGCGTCTTCCCACCGGGGCGAAGCATCACTCAACATCTCCAAAACCTTGGCAACTTGGGATACCTTTATCCAGGGTGGTCCGCGATGTTGGTAGGAGAAGGCGAAAGAGAAAGGAAGGGTGCCGGACCTCGACAGGTAGAGCTCCAAGCGGCGGGCAGCCGTACTTCCCTCCGAGGTTTCTAACGTCCCTTTAAATTTGAAGGAAGGAAACTTGCACCACAAGCCGCGCGCGCTTATTGCTGACTGGTTCCAGAATCGGGATGTTTGACAGATCCTTTGAAGAGCAAGGTCGTAATGGTTCTGCACGGTGTCCAATCCGAGAAGCACGAAGGCGAAGATGAGTTGCCAAACCTCTATCGGGATGGATCTGAGGGAGGAGAGCAAGATGCGATGCTGAGCTATGCGCTTGTAGAGGTCCGTGGTTTCCTTCGTGGCGTGTTCGTTGCCGAGGGGGGAATGCCTGGTCAACTCCTCGAATTGAGCCTCCAGATCGCGTAGCCTAGCAAGAATGCTAGCCTTTTCCTCTTCTGTGGGGGCCTCGTTGCACTCGAAAAGGTGGTCATAGTGGCCAACGCTGGATTGCTGGAGAGTGTTGAACAGGCCTTTAGGCCTAGGGTCCGCATGTGTCCGAACAGCCGCTGATCCGAGTGATCCCGCCTTGATGATGCCTCCACCAGCATTGGCGCTTAATGGTGCCACGCACCCGTACAGAAGCGCTTATTGAGGGATCGAAGATGTGACGTGGATCACAGAGGATCGTAGAAATGCCAGAAATACGACGTTGAAAGAGCTTGTGTCGAAGCCCGAGTGATGGGCTGAGGATCGTTAATCATTGGCTTGATGGACATGGTCAACGGACGCTTCTGAACTGGTATCATTCAATTCACCTGAAGTCAAAGCGAGGCAGAGCTTACAGTGTATAATGTACTGTATGATGAATGAATTCGAGGGTATTAACAACCCTAAATAACAATATGGCAAAGGAATAGTTTTAAACCACACCTGCAGCCACAGAAACCGCATCTACTGCTCCCTTCTGAGGCTTCTTTTCAAGGCTGGCCTTTACACTCTGCGCGTAATCCAAATTAAAGGCATCACTGCTCATTCCGAGCGCTGCCTTATCCCCGAAGAAATACGTGCTGTTCGCCTGGCTCGCCGCAATCGCCTTGAGCTGCTCCAACCGCCGTATCTCGATAAGTGCCTGAAGCGCCCGCTCCTTCTCCTCCGCCGTCACGTTGTTCTTGTCCATTGCAAGCGAGAGCGCAATTTTTTCCACTTGCTCGGCAAGGGCGCTGGCCTCCATGAGCGACTGTTGTAAACGCGCCTCGGCCTCACGGAAGACGGTCTTGTACTGGGCGTCGGCTTCGTTGGATTTGGCCTGCAGGAGACCTTCACTCTCGAGGATGACGCGCTGCTTCTGTCCTTCGGCAACGTTGATTTGGGCCTGAGTGTCCAGAATCTGCTTTCTGCGGTTCCTTTCTGCCTCCATCTGGAGTTCAAGTTGGCGCTGGAGAGAGATGATCAGCCTAGACCTCGGATGATATGGTGGAATTGCCGTACCTCGACCTCGCGGTTGGCAGGCTGGAAGTTTTGGATCTCGAACCTCGTGCACTCGACACCCCAGTTCAAAATCGAGCTACCAATGACCTCGTCGAGACGTTTGTTAAGCTCATTACGATCAGCGATAACCTGCGCCGTAGTCAGTAACTGCTCCGAACTTCGAAACATAATTGACAACACGTACCTGATCATAAGTGAAATGACCCAAAACTGAGCGCACAGCTGACGTCCCGGTGTTCTTCACGTTTTCATGCACGTTGCTAACTCCAAAGCATGCCTTGTAGCTGTCCACAACACGGAAGAAAAGGGACCCAGAGCAAATGATGGGCACATTGTCTGCGGTATACCCGGGCAAGTTGGGGATGGAAATGGACGATTCTCGCATGTCCAGCTTGAGGACTGTGTGCAGCCCCGGGAAAGCGATATTGAGGCCTGCATTGAGCTTTACGGGGTCGCGACCGAACCTATGGTGCATGGTTAGAAGATACAGTGGTTTATAGACTGCCTTACACGTACGTGAGCCTCCATGCTTCGTGCCCCTGGTCGATGATCGTGACGAAGTTCCTCTTCTGAGTTGGAATCTGCCTCTTCGCATTCAGTTGCCTCCGGGAGTTCGCGTTCTGCAGCCCTCTAGAAAGAAGGACATATGAGGCCCCACTCGCGGCCACTCGAGTCGATGAGATGCGAGCAATGGTCGAAAGAGATTGTGCGGTAACGCTCATGGTGGTGTGTTGAGGATGATGATGCCACACCATCGACATCCCTCAGCTTCATTTATACCCCCTTCCCCGCTGTGTACATCCGTCATACTCGGTCATGATATTTGCACTCCCGGTGAGGTCCGTAGGCCGAGAGGACGCGCTGGTGGCTGAGTGCGGAAGGCGGTGTTGGGCGGCTGTAGGCAGTGTAGGCGCTCGATCAGCGATATGCCGGGCCAACGCGTGCGCTCTGCCGATTCGCTTTCGGCCAATGCGGTGAGGACGGGAGCCAAGGCCCAACAAGTTCAACTGTCGTTCTTCAGTCATTGCGCCAACTGTTGCTATAGGCTATACCCGATCAGTATCGCAACGCTCCTGGATACCAAGGAGGAGGTACAGATGTCCCGAGCGGCAAGCGCGGTAACTTGGCGGCAAGAACCACGGCAGTGTATAGACAAAATTCGTGCAAACGTATGTACATGTGGAGGCGTACTCGTACAAGCTACAAAAGAAACGCTTTGACCATCGACATCATACTAGTACAATTGGGATGTGAAGACGTTACTGGGCACACAAGAAACAAAAAGCGAAGTAGAAGATAGAAAAATGGACGTTAGAATGGACATTGGGTTGGGCCGTTACACGGAGCAAAGGGAGGAGAGGGGTAGTCCCTGGAAGAGACGGGTGGGGTCGGGGAAGTTCCAGAAGGACAGGGCAATGATGATGTACACGGAAATGAGCGCCAACCCACTCATCCAGTGACTCCTTCCGTCCTCAATCGAAAACTTGACAACGAGGACAGAGAAGAACAGGATCTACGAAGAGGACCATCAGTCTACACAGAACAATTAAAGGAAAGAAGCATACTCACAATTGTCTCCAGGGGGTCGAAGAGCAGCATGAGCGGTTTGCCCATACCCCAGGCAACAAGGACCAACAACGGGATAACGAAGAGCGAGATCTGGATACAACTTCCGACCGCGACCGACATCGCCAAATCGAATTTACCCTTCCTTGCCACAATAACCGCGGTGGCGTGCTCCGCCGCGTTACTGATGATGGGAATGACGATGAGGGTGATCCATTCCTTGGAGATGTTCGGGTGGTCGTGGACGAGCCCCTCCAAAGAGTCGACGAGACTCTCCGCGGTAACATAGGTGAGGGCGGTGATGGCGATCAAGAGGCCAACAGCGACGGGGATGTTCAACTTGAGCTGCTCGTGCCCGAACGAGGACATGGAGGACGACGACGACGACGACGCGACGGAAGTCATGGATCCATTGTTCTGCCGAAGCGTGTCGGAGATGGTCGACTGGCGGCTCAACGCTGATGACTTGCTGCTGCGCCTAGAATGCGACGAAGATACCTCTGTCTGCACCGTGTCGAGGAACAAGTGGTTGTGGGAGTAGAACTGGAAGACAAGGTAGGCGAAGTAGACGAGGATCAAGATGATAGCGCTTCCACGACTCATTTGCAGGAGGACCGACACCTCAGTTCCAGGAGTGAGCTTATCTTCCAAGTAAAGATGCTAGAGGGAATGGTGGTTAATAACCAGGACAAGGAGCTCGAGACAAATAGAACTTACGAAGGAAACGGGGATTATGAGCGAGATGACAGACACAATCAACAAGGAAGAGTTGAGCTGGGCCACCATAGGCTGGAACTCTTGCTGGGGGAAGTGGATACCACCAACTGAAGATATTGTAAGCATCGAATCGACACAAATGATGAAATGGTCGTACCAATGAAAGCACATCCCAAGACAAGTAAAAGATTGCTGAGCAGACCACCAAGAAGGGAGCTCTGAACGAGTTCAAGCTCACACTAGACAAAATTGGTAAGCGACGACAGCACGAATGGTGACGATGAGTACGAACCTGCTTCAAAGCGATACCCGCAATAATCATTTCGACGACATTTCCGAGGGTAGCATTGAGCAAACCGCCGACGCTCTGGCTGGTACGGAGGGCAATTTGTTCCGTGCCCAGTCCAAGAAGAGCGGCCAAAGGGATGATGGCGAGACACGAAAACACGAAAATCAAGGTGGGGCTCTGGTGGGTGAAGTGGAGGGCCCAGGAGACGGGGATAAAGACCAAAAGGATATTGAGGTAATTATACAGGGCAATCGCCTTGAAAGACTGCAGGTAGGTCGGTCGGGGACCAATGTCGCGGGAGGGGGTGAACAAAGCACGAATGCGGTCGGCCCTCGAGAGACGAACGGGCTTCAACAAGTTGCGGCCGGTTCGTCCGCCAATGCGAGGCTGGGAGACGTGTTCGACCTTCTCCTGCTTTTCGAGGTCGACGTCGAGGGTGGTGAGCGTCTCGGTGCGTCCCAGGACTCTGCTGGGGTCGTCGCCATCGCTAATATACAGGGTGTCGCGAGTCTTGATGGGCGGGAAACGGGCGTCTGAGGATTCGAAAGGCAACTCTTGGGAACCAAGAGTCACTTCAGCATCCCTATTGTGACGCGGCCCACTACTAGGGGGTTCGTCGTCATCGTCAGCGACGACCGCCGTGGAATGTGGTGCAAGGGCGTTGGAGTTTGCGTGGACATTGGAAGACGAAGAAACGAAAGATTCGACCATTCACGGTGTGGTTGTGATGAGCAAAGGTTATGGCTGTGACTCCTTTATGAAGGAAAGAGACTGAGGGGGGGCTGTGTGGGTAAGACGGGCCTATTATATACCTGCACCGCCCAAGTTCGGCTTGGCAAACAATGGCCCCCAGATCATGAGACTGATGTAATCACTTTGGCGCCTGGTATGTTTTTCTTGGCGTATTCTTCAGGCTTGTTCACTCCTCTTCATTTCGTCCTGCACCGCACTGCGGATGTCTGAACATAGACATCCGCCGGCGCGGTTAGGCTATGACGCCAGGCTGGTGCAAGCTCTGGCCCCCAACAGTCACGAATCCCCTGCTCAAGTCAGCCTTCCGTCGACCCTGAGTAGAAACTACGGAGCATACCTGATCTGCTGAAGAATGACGAGATTCTTGGAGGCCTCCCTTGGTCATGTGTTGTCTATGGTGGGAACAGGGGCCAGGATTAGACGCAGACCACTAATCTGAGGCCCCAAGAGAATGACGAAGGAAGGCGCATACCTTTTCTTGGAGGAGAGCATGAAACAAGCTCCCGTGAGCCTGCCGTTGCCACGATTAGTTACCATTTCGACTTCACTGCTCCAAGTCGAGTAAACCCAGCGTTAGAGAATGGGCTGAGGGCGATCTCGCCCAACCACCCATCGCGCCTACGCGACGAGCGGGTCGTCGATAGGGGTCCCATCGAGAGGCTTGACGTTGGATGGGCCGTCCCATTAGCATAACGAGCCCAGGGCCTAGACCTGGACGACCGTCCTGGCAGCACCGATGCCCAATCGTTGGTGAAGCAGGTTCAAGATGGCAATATGTACCCATCCTTATCATGCTCGCCAATTCAAACCTGAAGAAGCGCTGTATCTGTATCATCTGCCAGATGGACATCCATCGGAACGTGAGAGGACCTGGAGAAGTCGAAGTCGAACGGGAGATAAGATAGCGCGACGGGCATTCCATGCGCCAGTGGCATGTAGATTCGCGTTAGAACCTATTAGGACTAGAACGCGCAAGGCGATCTGCTTCCCGCTGCATCATCGGCTGCCTGTAAAGAAAGGTCCAAACTTTGAGCACCGGTCGCAGTGCAGGATGTACTCAAACCTCGGTGTACCATTGTCCGTCCCCGGCTTTCCCAGCTCGTATGATTTAGCGATGGCAGGCAAATCGAGGTACCCAGATCCAAAGTACGGCAGAAAGCATATATTTGCGTTGGTTAGAGGTGGTCGAAGATGAAGGTTGATCAGAAAGCGCCGCGGGGCCGTCGCACTCGCAGAGGTCTGACCAAACATGGCCGCGCGACAAAGTACTCCTCGCGCGCAAACGTTGAAAGAGAGACCCGCATGCTAGTAACGCAGCCACAACGCAGTCTGCAGTCAGGCGTTACAAAGGCATTGGAGTATTTTGCAAGATAGGAATACACACATTGGATAGAGATAGGACCCCAGTGTATAAGAAGAGTAGCCGGGTGAGAAATTGTGGCGTGAAGACAAGTAAACGCTCATTGACATGCATCATGGTTATACTATGGGTAAGGGAGAGTGCTGATGAGCATTGAAGGCAAGCAAATAAATGACTGGAAGATCTTGTGAACGGTGGTGAGAGGAAAGGGATAAATGAGTGATATATTGAGAAAAGAGAACGAGAGTAAGACCACGGCGCAGAGAGATGTATGCATAGAGATCATGAAGGTAAAAATGTGACCCAAGACTGTTCAGTTAATAAAGGAACGAATCGGATGAAGAAGGTGTAGTGTCAGAAGGACCGCCGCCATTTCCACTACCATCGTCGTCCCCATCTCGGCGACGAGGTCGAAGCATGGATGGAGGAAACTCCGGGAACCGATAGCTAACAGGGACGGTTGGAAGGCTAGAACGTCGGCCAGGAGTGCCAGCACTGTTGTTGTTGGAATTTGGGTTGCTCTCAGTACTGCTACCTTCATTCAAGTTGTGAGCCTGCACGCCTGGAACAGCAGTAGGAAGAAGGCTATGTCTGCTAGAACCGTGGTTGTGCGCATAGCTGACAGCAACGGGGGGAAGGCGAGGAGGGAGGTTGCTAATACCGGTGCCGCCATTGCTATCGTCATTGGTGTCACTGGAGTCTGGATCGGCACGGCGATGAGGCCTTCGGGTTGGAATGAACGTCCGGAGACGTATGTGAGCTGGACCTGTCCTGGAGGGACCGGAGGCAGCTGCCGGTCCCTGAACGGCTTTGCGACAAACAGGGCATGTGCTCGCTCCTTGAAGCCACTGTTGAAGACAGTCCCTGTGCAACCAATGCGAGCAATGATTGAGCTTCATGACAGGATCCGTTGGAGTGTACTAGAGAAAGGGTGGTCAGTCACTACATCAGCTCCTAGAACTATGAAAGCCACTCACGTCATCGAGGCAAATGGGACACCGTTTATCACTGTCTTCAGTCGCCCAATCCTTGTATTCGGCTTTCTCAAGTGAGTCGACCGTGCTACTCGACGCTCCACGGGGCTTTGCCTCTCCAACGAGCGCGCCTAGCCTCAGAAGGCTCTCATAGGATTGGTCGAAGTCTTCGTCTCGCTAAAGAGGGAAAAGCCTTCAGTTCTCACGCTTACCAAAGGTCAATACGAGACTCACCATGAAGTCAGCAAAGGTAAACCCATTCATCCTCCTCCTCGTACCATCAGCTCTGAATCTAATCCGATTCCTCATCCTCTGGACGGCGTCCCCATTTGGCCCTGTAGAATCCTCCAAAGCTATCGCAGCTCGCCTCCTCCGAATCATCTCAGCCGCTGACAGGTAGCCCTGGGTCCCAGGCATTAAATGAGTCGCGCTCGAGGGTTCTCGCAGTGATTCGATGGCCTGACTGAAAGGCCGAGAAGGCTCAGCACCGAAGTTGTTGCGGCGACTCGAGCTTGATGGGATTGGATCGGCAGGCGTGCTTGCCCCCGCAGGTCCGCTGCTGCTGCTCGTCGGTGTGGGTCTGGGGTGGTGGGAATGAAGGTGATGAACATGGGGATGAGGCGGATGAAGGTCGAAGAATTGGCTGTATGCAGCCTCTCGTGTCAGTCCCGCTCTGGAAGAGCTCTCGGGCGGAGCCCATGCCGATCTGGTACCAAAGCTTGAGTCTGGTGTTGAGCTAGATGGTTGCGTGGTCAATAAAGGCCTGCGTCTCAGGTACGCGAGACGCTCCTCATTGATTGTAAATGTAGGCCGAATTGTTGAGCTCGACGATTGAGGAGAAGGAGGGGGTGCGCCCGGTGGGGCTGACCCTTCGGATCTCCCGAGTCCAGCACCAGGTTGGCGTGAGTTGAGATACTGAGCGAGTGAAGCTGTCCTTGGCTGGCGAGTAAACATCGGTGTAGGTGCAGCTTCCTCGTGAATGGATGAATCACGGAGGTCGGGTGAAATAGATCGTGGCGTGGTGATGTGGCTTGGCCTCCAGGCGCTTAAGTGTTCTATTGGCGGGGGGGATCGACGGCGAGGCGGTTCTTGAGGGTGCGTGAGGTCGCGCCTTTGTCCTGCTTCTTGCGGTCGAACCTGATGTCCATTCAAGCCTGCCGCCATTTCGAAAAGCCGCATCGTGTTGCGGTAGGGTCCAGGGGTGAACTGGCTGGCGATACCGCTACCGTCTGTGCTGCTTGGATTGTTGTTGTTGTTCGACTCTTCCATGGGCTGGGGGTGAGAAGAAGTCTGGGGAGCGTTGGTAGTGGCAGGGCTAGCTGACGGGTGGCCATAGATTGTGCCTCTCGCGGGACGTGAAGCATGGCTAGAGAGCACGGGATTGATCGGGGCTTCAAGGTCCATGTCAACGTCCGTAGGTACCCCACTGCCCGACCCTGAAGCTGATGCCCTGGAGAATTCCGCCCGATCATGCAGATACTCGTAGACTCTGAGCTGGTTATTTCGCAACGTCGCTGACCTCTGCAACCTCGCTCTCATCTCATCCGGCGTCTCTCTCAAGCCACCGTATTCGTGTAGATCTGCCCACTCGCGCGCCCGCCGCTCCTGCCGTTCCAAAGGGCTTTCCGCGGGATCAAGCGCAGCCGTTCTCTGCAGCCTCATCCTCACCTGAGCCGGGGTTTCTCTGAGGGACGAATCGCGCATCATGGCAAGTTCCCGCTCTCGTTGCCGGTTCCTGAGCTGACGTTCTTCTTGTCGCTGTTGCGCCATCTGTACCAGTGTTGGAGGAACCGTCCTAGCCGCCGAAGTACCCGTGGCTTCAGGTGTTGCATCCTCCGAGTCGTCATTGAACCATTGATCGAATCCACTCCAATCATGTTGGAGTTCAAGTGAAAGGGAGGGGTTGAACGGAACATGACTTTGACGAACAGGGGAGACCTCGTTGCGGTCCGAGGCCCTATTGGTGCGATCTAGGCCAGAAGCGCCTGAAGGCCTTGCGGGACTATCTTCGGATACACGCAAGGGGTCAGAAGGGGTGAAGGAGAGGTCGAGGCTGGGTGAAGGGATGCTCGCCGGGATGTATGATGAAGGCCGTGTCGACGATGAAGCACCTGCACGATCGCGGCCTCCCGAGAGCACTGAGGTGGAGAATCCCAACGTCGGTGAGTTGCCGTTGCTGCTCCCGCTGCTGCTTTCCTCGAAATGCCTGCCAAGTAACGTGGAGTAGTTGCTTAGCTCACGTTCCCAGCCTGGGGAGATCGGTACTGATGTCCTTCGAGTCGACGAAGGACCGGGGTTGCTTTGACGAGAAGTCTGGTCCCGGGCTGTGGAGAGTGGGTGGAGGTTTGGGAGGTCATAGAGATTTCGAATATCAGCCATGGTGCTATGGGGCGACAAATTTGAAGGAGTCTGACTTGTGAGCCTTGCAGGATTGATCGTAGGTGGGTTCGAAGCTTGCAATCTTGGTAAAGTCGGTTCGCGTTCGTCAACCTGCATCATGGTTGCGCTGTCAAAAGCGGCGATGCGATCGTCTGCGACGGAAGACCCTGTTGTCGCACCCATACTCGAACTCGGCGAGGGTTCCCTCAACAAGGTCCAGGGATTATTGTAGTCGAAACTGTTCGATGTCGACCGTGGATCCGGCCCCAGTCGCGAGCGCGAGCCGGGATTGGAGGAAGGAGCAGTGGAAGATGAGGGCACTACAGATTCTTCGTCGGATTGAAGCAACCCAAGTCTCGCCAAATCTCGTCTTCTTGATTCGCTTGGTGTTTCAGCTACTAAACTTGAGCTTGAGGAGCGAAAGGCGGTTGAACGGTTGGGGTGGCGATTAAATGATGGTAAGTTGCCTGTAGCATCCGAGCTGCGTGGAAAGGGCGGTGTAGGGAGGAACGTCGAGGCTGATGAATGTCGCATCGTCGAAAAGGTGGATGATGATGGCTGAGGTCGAGACGACTGGTTCGCTTCAGACTCCTCTGTAGGCGACAATTATGTTAGACGCAGTCAACGCCACAGTAGGAATTGGTAGGCACACGTACCACCTGAAGAATGGCCACCCATTTCTAAATGTCTCCTGAGTGTACTACGAAGGGAAGGTGCGTGGTTGGTGCTGTAAGTTGACCTCCCTACGTCCCCAAACTCAGACTCCACAGGACTGCCATCTGTGTCCAAGTCGAGTTCTAGGCGCCTAAGTGCTGAAGAGGGCGGTGGGTCATTCGGTCTGGGGCTTGAGCTGGACTCTACACTCCGCGTTGCCGTAGACATGACAGGGAAACTCGATGATGCTACGAAGTAAGATAGATGAGTATGGGAGAAATGGGAAGGGGTCAAAGAAAGGGGCGGCTCGGGGCAAGCCATCGCACGGTGTTAATGAGGACAACGCAGGGCACGACGAAAGCGCCAGGCAAAGGGTAACACGATAAAACAAACTGCTCACACACCTCTTGATTCGGGGATGCCCATTATCTCATCATCCCGATCGCCATCCATCCCTTCATCGTCATCATCCTCCCAGAGGACATTGGCTCGGCGTCGGTGAAATAAGGAAGCTAAAGAAGGTGTCCTACTAGTGGTCGCTGGAGACAATGTTAGATGCTGTATGCATGCATAAAAAGTACACCTACCCGATCTTGTGGTTGGGGACGAAGTCAAAAGCGAGCCCCCAACACCGAGGATAGATGAAGCAGAGGACAAAGACGGCAATGTAGGGGAGTTTCGCCTCTCGTTTGATTCGGCGGACACACTGAACAAGTCGTCCCACACAACATCCCCAAGTCCTGAATTCCGTAGTGGGAGATGAGGTCGTCTTCTTCTACGCCCGTCATCCTCGGTAAACTCCTGGACGGAGGCAGGCAAATTGGCGCCCGTTATCCCTTCCTCAGGTGGCCATCCAAGCTGAGAATTTTCGTTGCTCGTCGACACGACTACATGAGATGTTCCAGAGTCCGCGACGTCCGAACGTGCCAACCCGGAAATAGAACTATCAGAATCGCCGGATGGGCTCGCAGCCTCATCAATCCACTGTCTCAATTCATGAAGAGAAGGAGATGGTGGAACGTGATCGGAGAGACTTTGAACCGGTTCACTCGTCGTGATCCTATCCTCAGGGAAGAGGTCCGCCGAAGGAATAGGAGGGAGCGTTGGAGGGTCGGGGTGGGAATAGAAGGGGATGACTGCAGGCGCAACATCCTCATCTTGTTCAGGAGCTATCGTAAGCGAATGTTGCGGTAAATCTGCAACCGATGAATATGATTATCTTAACAAAGTAGAGGTGTGCTCACCAATATGTATCCTTGGGGGCTCGTCCGAAGGTTCCTCCACTAACCGCAATGGGGGTAAGACAGGTGGGTGCGTTGGCGAAGCTTCGGCATGGAACCTCTGCAGCGAACGCCTGTAAGCTTCGGGGAAATTCAAAGTCGGGCTGGTGGGTGTTTCCACTGGAACCGGGGGTGGTGCGGCGTCCAGTGTCGTGGGCATTTCCGATCCCAGAGTGAGACCGGCATCACCGTCAAGGTCGGGCATGTCGACATCAATGTCAGGTGTCGGTAAACGTGGGGGTACCTCGAGGGGCGAACGTGGAGATTCTGGCGCAGCGAGTGTGCTTTCGCGACGGCCCAATGGCGCTGATGAGCCGGAAGATGAGGACGGGGACGATAACGAAATACGAGTTGGGCGAATCGAGGACGAGTTTGAAGTCCCACTACCGCTGGCCCCGCTCCGGGTCATCCCACTGCTTGTGCTCCTCGCCCGTTTATTTCGATCGTTTTCCCTGCGGATGCTCCCCGTCGTAGATGACCCTGCTAAGCTCGATCCCCCGTAACCTCGCCGTTCATGAAACGCATGCGGACCATGCTCACCGTGCTCGCTGCTGCTCTGATGCGATGGATCCGACCCGCCACTGCTCTGAACTGGGCTGTCGTCAAGGTCAAACCCAAACTGTTCAAAGGAACGCTTGAACGAGGTGGTGCTGGGAGGAATGCTGAGCTGAAGCTGTGGTGGATAGCCTGTCCCTGGTGGAAGCGACATGGTCGTTATCGGTGGCCAGGCAGCCTGATCGATAGATTGTGGTAGTGGTGGTGGTACCACTCAAACCCAATGAAGGTGGAGGAGGTAAGGAAGGATGAAGGCTGTGGGCGACCGACCAGTAGACGCAGCGCGGCTCCGCTTGGCGCTTGAAGTTGATGCCGCCTGTCGCTCTTCAAGTATTCTCGGCCGCGTGGTGAAAACTGTTGTTTTCACTAGGCTGGTGACGGTCGAGAACCTGTTCCTGAATGCTAGCAAAGGTCCTGGACCGTAAATAAAGTCTTGGACGGCGTATATTTGTGGCGAATTAGGTAACGAAACCTGGTAAGAAAGTGGGTTGGAGGTCGGAAATCAGAAAAGTAGGTTTTTGGGTTGTAGGAGAGTTTATATCATCGGATAAAGGTCGATATTCATGAAGACTTAGTGATGCAAGTAAGTAGAAGTCAAAGGGCTAAAGCGAAGTGGTTGAGAATCGAGATATTGGATTATTGAATCGGAGTTCAAAGTTTTACACGGCATTGCGTTGCCGCCCGGCGCTTATTGTTGTCTACCCAGAACTGCTCGTCCTCAGCATCTGTTTCAGGGTCCACCGCATCCTCAAGCTTTACCACCCTTTTTTTAAAGGTTCTAATCTGGTGTGTATGATATGCATTACAATAGTATCTCGTATCTTGCTCTGAAGCCTCTCTCCTGACTTTCTTAGGTGTGATACCATAAGTAAACTGCTTCGGACTTCTTGCTACCTACAAGGCACGAAAGATAACACTTGAGCTTGAAAGACCAGTCAGCATTTTATTATCATATATGCCCGGTATAACTCTAAGCAATGCACCTCATGTAAGTGGTATCGAAGTTCTTCTCAATGCGATCTGGGCCCGTCCCTTGTCGGGGACGGAAGCTTTGAAGGTTGGTCTCAGTTGTGGCTATTGCTCGATACACCAGAAACCTAACTAATCTTCTTGCGAGGGTGGACACATGTCGCTCTCTAAACAAAATTAACAGTCCCTTGACCCCCTCAAGTGACTAGCGAAGAAATGCACCTCCTCCATGGTTCCCTCCAGCCTGTCACTGCTCCCGCTGATGGAGCCATGTTCCGATGCCGCTCCTTCCCAATTGGAATGTGATGATGTCGACAAATTTTCTAACATCCGTCGCTCAGAATTGGCTCGGATCCCACTTGCCCTATGTCTACCATCTCATTTTTAATCTTCACAGCTCTCTTCTTAAGAGACACGGCCAGAACGGAGGACCCTCTTCCCTGAACCACAGCGAACATTCAAATCGACCTCGAACACCTCATACCTTGCGCCTGCGTTCCAATTTTCAAACTACCTCATAACTCGGCGATTCGGCTAACGGGTACTCCACTGGACAAAGAAGTTCTTCTCATTCTCTTACCCATCCAAACCCTCCGGAAGCCCCCTTCTTCTCCCTTTGTTTGGGTATCGTCCCTGGTATAAAGCACAAGGAGCTCCGTCAATCACCTTCGTTCAAGTATTTGTCCTGTGCAGTCGGTTTACCTTCTGAAGTGAGTTCTCCGACCCCATGAGCATCAGACGAGACGAATTTTACCGTTGTGGTGTTTCTACCTAGCCAGAACCTGTCAACCTCTTCTCGACGCTAGCGGGAGGACGTATCCCAAATATTCCGGACATTCATTCTTTGCCTTCCCCCCATGGCTCTCCCATTCCCGATATCAAGAGCGCACTCGGAACCGACCCTACCTGTGGCCAACGCTCCTCCAGTCACGGTCACCAGCTCCTGTAGCACATCCGAGTCACCAGATACAATGATCGAAGGACTCGAGGGTAAACTAGATTCTTCGACAGCAAAAAAGGAGGCCGATGTTGAAGCTCAGGGTGCTTCCACAGTACAAGGTAACTTTGGCGACAACTCGCGTCTCGCTCGCCTTCCAACCTGGATCTCTTTCTGGCTGGGATATCGCAAGACCCCACCTCCACCAGAGAAGAACCACATAGTGTGGATCTGGTCTTTCATTGGCGCCTTCACCTGTATCTCCATTATCCAGGCACTCTTCGGAAACGTCCCTTACTTCGTAGAGAAGGGCGTCCCCTCGATTGTGAGTGTCCCTCACGACCCACCCGACGCGATGTGACTCATACTTCTTTGACCAGGGTGCAACAGCTATCCTGCTATACGGCGCCATCGAATCCCCCCTATCACAGCCGCGCCCTGTAGTGGGTGGCCACCTCATCGGAGCCCTGACGGGCGTTGCAATCACAAAGCTATTCTTACTGCTGCCAACTGAGGAGCGGTACGACGAACTATCCTGGCTGGCCGGGTCTATATGTTGTGCCGTGGCGCTCGTGTTCATGCAGATGACAGGCACCATGCACCCTCCAGCGGGTACGTTGATATCCATTCCGAGTCATTCATATGACTTGTCCGGCGTTATTAACCCATGATGTGCAGGTGCAACGGCACTTCTTGCTGCCTCCTCTCCTGATATTCGCCGTATCGGATGGCTCTACATCCCCGTCGTCCTCCTCGCCTCGAGTATCGCACTCGTCGTTGCCTTGTTTTCGAACAACATGCAACGACGCTACCCGACCTTCTGGTGGACCCCACCCCCAACCGTTGCTCCCTCATTCTTCCCGACTCTACAGCTAAGTCGAACCTTGACAAAGACCTGGACATGGGCGTCTAAGTCCAAGACCTTGACAAGCTGGAGAGTCGGTAGCAGGAAGCGTAAGACCAAGAGGAATGCCTCCGCAAACCACGCCGCCCCAACCGCAGACCAAGACTGGCACTTCGCCCTGAAGAATCATTCCAAAATCTTTGGCGGCCGTACGAGGAGCATAGCGAGCAGGAACGGAAGCAGAAGCCGGGATAGCAGTCGAGCTCGCCAAGCGAGGCCTGTCCACCCCGGTACTATCACGCCTGTCTACCCGCACGGGATCCTACACCATGACTCTCCTTCGGCCTGTGTAAGCCCTCAAGATAGCACGCCCACGTCTCCCATGTCCCTCAGTCCGCCAGGGTCTGCAGCTGTATCTCGCAGGCCCAGCACGGACGACCTGCACGTCGGTTTCCAGGTCCAGCCCATGCACCATCATCGACACCATGGGCACGGTTCCCTTAGGCATTCGTATCAGCATCATCATTCGCACCACCCAAGCCCGCAGACGAATTATCTCCGATACCTCGCGATGAAGCGCGAAGGGACATTGCCTCCTGGAGCGGCTGCTAGTGGCGTTGTAACCCCAACAGAATCTTCGACACCCGTCTCCAGGGTTGCTAGCGTTGATGGACTGGAGCAATGCCAAGAAAAGCATGCTCAGCAGCTGATTGAAGCCGTTGCGTCTGCGAAACGGGAGAGAGAAGAGCAGGACCAAATGGAACAGGCGATGAATCGCGCAAACAGCTCGGGAGATGGAGATGAATCTCAGTGGGAGGACATCGAGGAGGAGGAGCAAGATCTGGAAATGATGCGCAGTGGTCTCGTCATTAGGAGGTTTAGCAAGCGCGGAGATGAGAGCGTTTAGATGATGCCATACCCCTCCTCATCGCCATCCAACTAGAGTTGGAGGATCAATGGAGCCCCAAGCACCTTCCGCTTTGAAGGAAAAGTAGAGCTATGACACCGGCTCTTAGAATACCTATGCATGGATACCCTCTAATATTTCCCATTATGATTATACCATGTAGTACCCCATCTTAGATTTGGTGGATTTTCAGACTTGTACGGCTTCGCCCCTTGTTGTAATATGTACCCTTACATTATCTGTAACTAGATTCAGTTTCACTTCCAGATTTATTAACATCCCTACCTTTACTAGCAATGGCGTAGCCTCTACGGATCGAAACCTGAAGGCCTTAGGCCTTATGGCTCTTGTCAAGACTGAAGATCCGAATGTGACTTAGGGTTGCTTGGACAGTTGCGCATGTTTACGACAGCTTGCATCATCCTCCAAAGTAAGCTTTCCAAACCAACTTGATGATCGTCAGCTTGAGGCGAACTTCTGCTCCCTACTAGTAGAGGCTTGAGGTTAGCACGAAGCCAAGTAGCCTTTGCAACCAGGTGAAACCTCTCTTCCTTTCACAGAGGACTTTGAATACTGTGGAGGCGCAAGAAGGGTTGGCCACATGAACTTGCCCCGATCATATACCTGTGATTCTTGAATCCTCGTCGGACAAGTATCGTCTCAGATCGTCCCCAACAATCATGCCTACCAATTGGGCCGTTCCGAGACCAGACAGGTGAGCTGCGCACAATAGAATAAGAGCCCTAAAAGCCCTTAGAATCCTCAGCTCGGTACGTATTGCTAGGACCACGAATCGAACGTAACTGATTGAGATTTAGTCGCGCCAGTTCTCCCGGTGTTCTTTGCTTCGAAACTCATTCTTTGGCACCTTCCCCAAACCTTCCAAGTCTGGGACTCTGAATTGAGGGTAAATCCTCTGCCTAAACCTGGCTCATAGAGCTCATTCAAAAGCTCTGATAACCCGAAGTTCTGTCAACTTCGGATGATCCACACTCCCTTGGGACCAAACAAGCGCTTTGGCATCAAGGTCAAATCCCCGAGAAACAGGGGTATTCTGCGGAGCTGCTATGCATAACACATATAGATATGTGGCAATGAGTCTCACGGGTTCCTTCTTTCACTCTGTTGTATCAGTGTAAGGATGCAGATGAAGCTCATCTACCTTGCAGCCGCCCTGCCGCTTGCGCGTGGGCTGCTCCGTTTTCCCTGTGCTCAGCTTGTCACAGAACGCCTTGACCCGTCAGTTGGCATTGGAACCACCGTTGTTTGTAATGCTGACTATTCACAGCCTAGTCACTCCAGGACAAGTGTCCCCACATCTCCACCAAATCGTTGGCGGCGTGCGTTTGACATCTCTAGGCTCTAACAAAATTAGCGGGATAACTGATGGTCGATGTTTTCTGCCTTTCTACCCTAGAATGCGTAAGACGACGTCAATGTTAACTCGCGATGATCACCTACCTCTAACCTACTTTGTCGACATCAGGTTCAATATCTCGATGGACCCGAATACCGACATCGCGAAGACATCCACATGCACGACATGCCGGTTCAAGGAAGATAAATCGAACTATTGGACAGCCGTTCTTTTCTTCAAACACTCCAACGGATCGTACATTCGAGTTCGTCGTACTGCCTTCCGTTCAGGCAATCCATCCGATCTCACAAACTCCTTCTTCAGGTTCCTCAGATAGCCAATGGAGGGACAGGCAAATCAAACGGGGGTATGACCGTGTACTACGTCCAACCCTCTTCGGGGGTCAAGTTCACATCTTTCCGTAAGGTCAGCCAAGCATCTCGTCCAGAGAAGCTCATTGCAGACTAATGTCGATCCCTGTCTGTGTGAATGAAGGGATTCCGGATGATCGTCGGGGACCCCATGGTTCGAAGCGATCGTCACATCACAGCGAATTCCGTACAGTCGTACGCGCTCACCTTCCGATGCTGGGATGGTGTAGCGGGCAGCGATGGATCTTGGGCTCCTGGTGTCGGACCTTTCGAGAGCGTCGGGTTCCCAAAGAAGAAGTGTCCGGGTGGAATTCGAACTAATATCTTCTTCCCAACGTACGCTAATATATTCCTTTACTTTTTCCAAACTTAATCACGATTGACGATCTGATCCCTTCTCATAGATGCTGGGATGGAAAGACTCTGGACCCACCTGACCATCATGTGGGTGTTTTCTTCCAAGAAAATGTTACCTCTTGAGCGACGGTTTTTTGAGCTGATCGACTTCCCTTTCTGCAGAGCCATGTTCAGTACATCAATGGCACGCCAAATCCTCGCGCTGGGATCTTCTACCAGGACGGCACCTGTCCCTCGACTCACCCCGTGCGGCTGCCACTCATATTCCTGGAGACTGTCTGGGATACGAAGCCATTCATGAATATCTGGCCCACGGATGGCAGTCAACCTCTTGTCTACAGCATGGGAGACCCGTACGCAATTCCATATTGCCACTCCATACCTGACGTACGAACTAACACCTCCAACTGCTCAGGACCGGATTTGGCCAACACGGAGACTACGTCTTTGGGTGGGAGGACGATTCCCTGGATCGCGCTATGGCACGATGCAACGATCGAGGAGACTTCCCGGCGGACTGCAAGGAGCTCACCGTACTCACAGACGACCAGATAAATAGCTGTACTCAAAAGGCTCAAGTAAACGAGGTCACCGAAGGCGTCTGTACGTACCATCCCACTCTTTTATATCTTTTATTCTATTTCTCAGCACTTTTCGCAACTCGCGCCATAAGATCTTCCGGCCCTTCCTGGATGCAACCCGATTCAGAATGGACCTGATGCTGCTACGATGATTTCCGGTTGCACTGCCATCTCTACTACAGGAACAGAGCAGCCAACTCTAAGTTCAACCCACCCTTCGCCTTCCACTCCTACATCAACGCCGGTGCCGAATTCTACTGTTCCTGGACCAGTGGCGACGAAATATTCTCAATGCGGAGGAAATGGAGTGAGTGACATAGTTCCTTGCATATTACAGGATCATTCAATCTTTGTGTCTCTCTAGTGGGGAGGTCCGACATTGTGCCCGGCTGGAACTAGTTGCACGGTGGTCAACGAATGGTATTCACAATGCATTTGATTAGTATATCAATCTACTACATTCCTGATTTTACCTCATTGTAACGAACATGCAGTTCAAAGCATCTCTGGTGGGATCTAAGAACGAACGAAACCTTGGAGATGGCCGAACTTGACCTTGCTCGAAATCGAAAAGTCAGAACGGGACCGTCGGGACGCGGGCGCTTATTGACGCCATCAACATTCGGCTTGATCTGATCCGGCAGTCGTGACGAAATGCGAAATGCTCCTCTCGCCGCGACCACCACCATCCGCACAACGGCTTTTCGCTCGTTATCTCTCGAGCTCAGTCTGCCGACGCCATGAAAACCCACTAGGCCTCCCCAAAAGCAACGCCAGGCCGGCGCCGCAGATGCCACGGCGCTCAGGCCCGATTCCAAAACGCCCAGTACCCAATGTGAAGAAAGTTATCGCGGTTGCAAGTGGGAAGGGTGGTGTTGGAAAGAGCACGGTGGCGGGTAAGTCTACAGGCATTCAGAAGGGTGTTACCTCTTTCTAAGGATTGTGCGTAGTGAACATGGCGTTTGCACTGGCAATGCAGAAGAACCCGCAGACAAATGCCCGCCTCCGTGTCGGAATACTCGACTTGGACATCTTTGGACCCTCAGTGCCAACGTTAATGGGGCTGACAAAGGTCGGAGAGCCCGATCTGACCCCAGGCACGTTGTTCTCATTGTACCAAAAAGAGATATTCGCTAAAGACTGCTTCAGCTGGTGCACTTTTACCCTTAACGAACCACGGAGTACCTTGTATGTCAATGGGGTTCCTTATCCCATCCACGGGAGAAGGAAACACCGACACGCCCATTGTATGGAGAGGGCTTATGGTCCAGAAGGCAGTGCAACAACTTCTGTTCGACGTCGACTGGACGCTGAACGGCTCCCCCCTCGATGTGCTCGTGATTGACATGCCTCCTGGCACTGGCGATGTGCCTTTGACCCTTGGTCAGCTGGTGGTTGTAGACGGCTGCGTGATTGTATCGACCCCACAGGACGTCGCACTATCAGACGTGCGGAAGGGCGTTGCCATGCTCAAGAAAGTTAACGTTCCGGTGAGTGAAACAACCGATATTCACGACATGTCAGTTTTGCTCACTTTTACGCATCAGATTACGGGCTTGGTTCTCAACCAGTCCTACTACCTTTGCAATGACTGTGAGACGCCGAAGCCGCAATATCTATTCGGTACGTACCATTTGCCTAATAGGCTACACGTTTCTGACAAATTTTCAGGTAAACCCGACTCTTTCAGGGCGGCAGCGGAGCGCCTGCAAACCCCGATCCTAGGAGAGCTGCCACTTGTACAAGGCGTTAGCACGAGTTCGGATGGTGGATATCCCTATGTTTTGGCTGGAAATGACAGCAATGGCAAGAGCGGAAAACAGTGGAAGGACGCGATGGCGGGGGTTGCGGAGCAAGTTTTGTCAACAGTTGGCCTGCGATGAACTAGTTTTTTCCAGCTTTATATATGAATGCACATGATTATGCTTTCCCATCCTACGGTAGGCCGGACGTCCGTGGATGGATTTTCGTTTCGAGAAACTGGAATTGATATTTCGCGCGCGCGCGGAATATCGTCGGAGTTTTGACTGAGCCTTGGTGGGACCAGCAAAGAGTGATCAGCTGTGGGCTCTACAGCAACCAACTATTGCTGAAACTTGCCCTGGGCCCTCTCTAGTATGTCTAGAGGGCCCTGGAACAGGTAAGAAGAGGAGGACTTCTCCAGATTCCGCGCTATGCTATCCTGGCTTTGACCTGAGGGATGGGAATTGGCGCACAGCCACCATCAAATTGACAAGCGCCCACACAACACACCTCCAACGTCGTTTCCTGGAGGCTCTCGACTTCGCTAAGGCCTAGAAATAGTATATACGAGTTTAGAGCATGTATATACACACATATATATAGGAAATAAGACTTCCAAAGCGACCCAGGATCCTGTGGAGACATGTAAATCATCACTGACCCTCCCGGCGCCGGGCATATCTCGAGGACCATCTTGCGAAGCCATATACCACAATGTACAAAGATTCCAAGGTCTCAATTTTTTTGCACTCACATCGCAGACAGTACAATACTCCTGAATATATATGTGGCTCCCCTTAGAATTAAGTCCGAAGCTCTTAAAATTGAGTACTTCGAAGCATTCAAGTTGACAGTTGAAGCAATTCAGATTGCATGGTACGTTCACATATCACATAATGTCTATCTATTTTCTAAGTTACATATGTAGTCTAGTCCTCAGAGGTGTTGATGACGTTCTCTTCCTCAGGCTTTTTGTCAGGCTCGGCTTGAATAGGTGCGTCTTCTTGGGTAGGCTCAACCGGCGAGGCCTCGCGGCCCCCACTAAGTCTCCCGGAGCGGCGTGAGGGAGGAGCTGGAGTTTTCTTCTTCTTGTTGGCCTTGGGGATGACCCAAATGTCGAGGCCCAAGCGTTCGCAGACATCTTTGCACTCGTGCTGAGCGAGGAATTGCTTGATTTCTTCTTTGCCACAGTCGCCGACACCAGAGTCTCTGAAATTCAAGTCCTACATTAACGAAGAATAAGAGGCTTGAAATGACATAGAATACTCACCCGGATATGGTATGGGTCATCAAGTCAAATAGAATGAGCCCATCGCCATCGTTGACACGGCCAGGAGTGCCTGCACAGAGTTGGCACAGAGACAAGTTAATGTACAAATAGAACGGTACTTGTACAACACACACCTTGGATATCAGCGATCACATATACACCCGAGGTCCAAAGATAGACGAAATGGGCGAATGCGTAGATAGTCAGGCTGAGGAGGTCAGCGTTTGGAGTGGTATGTCGTTTGGTGCCGCTAAACTTTTGGACGACGAGCACACTAGAAGGTCGGTAACGCTCAACCAGCCACATCATGGCACGTTCTTCATCCTCGCCATTCTCAAACAACGCCATCCCGGATGCTGGAGTAGGAGCCCACTGGCCATTTTCAAGAGCGAGGAAAGTCTCGGCAATTTGGAGATCTACCCATACGTTAAATAAGTCGCGCGATAAATCGGAACTTGATGTGGATACACACTTTTGTAAACGCCGCCCATTTCACCCTGTTCTTCGACATGCTTGTAGAAGGCATGGAGAAACACCGTGGCGAGGGTGGAGCGAATGCACTCGGCCTTGATCTCTTCATTGTGCTCTTTGAGTGTGAAGCCATCAATAGACGGCGGAGATGGCGGGTTGGGACTGGCTTTCTCGCTGAGACGGAAAAAGCGTTTGGCGGTGTAGAGTTGAGAGTCGATACTGAGCTATACAACATGCCAGTAATTAGTTCTGTAAGCAGTACGGACAAACAGGAGAAGTGCTTACACGATGAACAAGCTTCATGGAGCCATGAGCAGTGTGCAAGTCGGCGAGCTGGCCTTCAATCTCAGCGGTCTCACTCAGCTCGCACTCGGCGGTGTCGCTATCCCACAAGCAGAGAATCTTCCTAAATTTTGCCTCTGTGGACTTTTGGATGACCATAGTCGATGCTCGTCGGGTGCCAGGCGTGAACTCTGACCGGAAGGAGGAGCCGAGTTCAATCCGGCGCTGCTTCGATGACATAGAGTCTGAATCGGACGGCTCCCTGGAACGTCGACCTTTAGAAACCATGCTCTTGATTGTACTAGATGCTCCTGCAGACGAGCCCTCGCAACGCTTAGCGTACTATAGAAAATAAACTGTGATGAGGGAGAGAAATGAGGTGGTGGGGGCTAGACGACTCACAAGATCATCGTGAATCCATAGCTCGAGGTGCAGTTCAAGTCGATGGGCCGATGACTTCCCGTTGGAGTGACGAGACTTTGCTGGAGCTAAAAGATAGTGGGCGAGTGCCTCAGGCTTTTTGTAGCAGTGGCGCATGAATTCGTCGAGGGGCATCGTGGAGGTACCGACATCAAACGTGTAATTCCCAGCAAGCCTAAGGCTGACCTCGGTCCTAAAGTGCCGCATTAACTCGATAACTTGGCCAAAACCGAAGCTGCAGGAACGAAACTCACATTTGAAGCTCCTTGTTGCCAGCCTTGCTCCAAGTAAGGTTCGTATGACTTAATATTTGAGCGAGCACGACTGTGTTTTGTATCAAAGCAGAGTCAGTCATCTCAAAATGGGATAGATAGAGGCAAGAGAAGCGCACTTGTCATGGTATCACTGTCACTGAAGTTGCATGCTCCTTTCCCTAATGCACTATCCACCTTTCCTGGAGTCTTCTCGCGACGACACTGCATAGTAGAAATGGAGTAAGCGCGCGTCCGAGCATCCGGCAATCATCAATAACTCACCGTCCAATGGACTGCAATTCCAGTCGCTTCCTTTCGACCTTTTTTAAGATGCTCCTCACGCTCCTGCAGAACATCGGTGTTGAGCAAAGTGCCGCCTGACCCACCCCCGAGCTTCATACGGTCTTGAAGTGATACTTGAAGCTCATGCGAGCGGTCCATAAACGTGTTGGGCATCATAGCGCCTGGCGCCGAGCCTGTTTACAGACATGAGTAAGGACAAAAAGCTATACCATCCATGGTACGTACCTCTTGCACCAGCAGAACGCGCCCCAACAATCTCTTGACACGGCTGTTCGCCACATGCCTGAAGTCCGTCACAAGGTGCCATATTGCGGTACGAGTCGCTGCACGCAGCGCACTGTGGCCAGGACTGGACCCGGGCATGATTAGCGATCTCGACGGTCAGATGGGCCACAATTCATAGATACATACAAAGATATTCTTGTACTGCTCGCTGTTGAGCGGCAATGGCGTGAGGAGCTCGCATTTTTTGCACCGTGGATGGGACACGGTAATCTCGAGGAGTGGAAAGGATACACGGCAGTCTGGACATTTGTCGGGACTGCGCCCTTGTGCACCAGACATGACACTCGCCCAAAAAAAGGCAGAACGAGACGAGGGGAGGAAAGAGGGATAGGCGGGTTGAGCCTGCCTTTTATCCTCAAAAAAATGTCATGAGCGCATCCGATCAGGGATAGTCAGCAGGTTCGCTTTTTCCCGCCGCGCATCCTGCCCACGCTCGCTCGTGCCTTTTACTCTCACTAGGTGCCCAAGTACAATGCCCAATCCTCAGGGCCACAACCAATGGGGTGAAAAAGAGTGTAAGAATAATATATTAGCCTGTTAAATACATGCTCATGATCCTTCTCGCAGGCCCTGAGCCAGAACTGTTGAAAAGCACTCTGATCAAGTACGCTCGCCAAAACCTCAGCAGGGTCGACAAACTCGACCGTTTGAGGCGAGACTTGAGCTATGACATTGGGTGAGTACCATTGTACTGCTATGAAGTATCTACTAACCTCAGGTCCGAATAGAAAAACGAAATTGAATGAATTAGAGCGGGAGTATGGGATCCCTTCTGTGCGGAGGCCGGGAAAGACGACCGAGGAGATCAACAAAATGGTGGTTGGGGAGATTAAAAAAGACACCAACATGCAGCGGGGGCCTGTAGCCCTCAAGTCACTCCTGAGAGACCAGGGGACAATGGTACCTCGGTGCGTCGTTGTTGGTATCATTTCGGAAAGGACACTGACCATTACTTATTTCAGATCCACTGTTCGCTCACTCATGCATAAGCTGGCGCCGCATGGATTCCATCTTCGATATCCTGGCAGCCAAAAAGTGAAGAATCCTCGCGTAGCACTCTGGGCCTTTGGACCGTACCATGAAATTTCGGCGGACGGTCACGAGAAGCTTAACTCTCAAGCACTTCAGATGGGCGAGATCAGCTTAGCTATCTACTTATACCGTGACAAGTGGTCTGGTGCTATCCTCAAGCTGTCCGTTCTCCCAGATTGCAGGACTGCCGCTGCTCTTGGTCACGTCTTTCTTGATCTTGTCGCTGACCTTGGAGGTAAGTGACGCCAACTTGGGATCACTGCTTCCAGCGCTAATCTGAGCCTCGCCGATCCCAGGAATCCCCATGCAGATGACGACTGACAAAGGTCCCGAGGTGGGGTGGCAATATGCGTTGCAAGATGGCCTTCGGTGCGTTCATCATTTTCTGTACGAGGTTCGGTGGTACTTACGCTGCGCCGCCGCATGCAGTGCGTTGTATGCTCCCCAGATCAAACCGGAGATCTATCCGAGCTTCGTTACCTTGAAGAGTGTGCATAACACCGTTAGCGAGTCGACCTGGCGGTTTTTAGGCGAGCAGAAGACACGTACCCTGAAAGAGGTCATCCTTCGTGGAAAGGCAGACCATATCTTCCGTCCCCAATGCTCTTTCCATTGGTACATCGTCTTTGGCTGTGACTTTAACTGTGTATTCTGACCGACTTACGCTTAGTGATCTATTCTACTGGGTGTTTGTTCCACTCGTTCAAAAGGAGCTAGACGAGTTCAAGAGCTATTGGAACAACCACAAAATTCGCCGCCAAGCTGAGAAGAGGATGCCGTCAGAGCATGTTCCCTTGGATGCGCTCGAGCACCCGGAGGTTTACGATGGGATCAACTGCCTCATCAAAATCCCCAAGGATGGGCAGGATGTCGCGAGAGAGTATCTGACTGGGAAGGTGTCAAGCCAGGTCACGCCTCCGGAGAGTGCGGAGAAACGCGTCGCCAAATCAGGGCAGCTCGCACGCGTCAAGGCCACGTGACAGTCATTAATTGTCAACGCCGCCACCACGAATCTTGACTCTCTCCGCAACCACCACAATCTCACATTCTCCGCCACACCTGCAAGGTAATTCGAGTATATCATGGCACCCGGGGCTGTAAGTATTGAAACAATATCGTCCAAACGACCAAGTGGCTGACTGGTTCATGATGCAGACCACTTTGAAGCGGATTAACCGCGAAATGCAGGACCTTCAGAAGGAGGACTTGGGAGATATAACGCTCGCACCGCTGGAGACCAATATGCACATATGGCGTGGAACGATTCCCGGGCCTGAAGGGAGTGTCTATGAGGGAGGGGTGTTCCACGTCGAGGTGGTTCTGCCGAACGACTATCCGTGTGTTAAGCTGTTCAGTTTGGCCAGTGGCTTCGTACTCAAGGTATCACAGGTTCTCTGCGCCCAAAGCAATCTTCAAGACGAGGTGTGTTCTATTCAAGCTCCTTTATCTCCAAAATGCTGACCAATGGTGCAGGATATACCATATGAACGTAAGGTCCACACAGCTTGAACACTCGGCTCAGTATACTGAGGTCTTGGTAGATCTCGGACCAAGGAAACATTTGTATAGATATCCTGAAGCACAACTGGTCTCCAGCCCTTTCACTATTCAAGGTCATGCTATCCCTGTCGTCCCTCCTCACAGACCCAAATCCCAGTGCGTACCATTGTAACCCTGCGCCATGCCTTGACCTGACTAACCTTGTATTGCAGAGGACCCACTAGGTAAGGTCGCACCACACACATACACACGAACACCTCGTCCCAATGTTTACATTTCCCTAGTTCCTTCAATAGCAACAGAGTACCTTCGCAACCGCAAGCAACACGATAGCAAGGCCCGACAATGGACGGAGATGTACGCCAAACCCAAACCCGCTGTAAAAGCCACGCCTGCACCTACCCCAACCCCTGTCGTCTCCCCTGCGCGTCCCGGTCGATCGCGGAGAGGTGCTGCTGCAGCAGTACAAACTACGGCTGCGCCACCGCAGCCGTCGCGGCTTTCAGCACCGTCGTCCCGCGCAGGCTCGTCGAGGGTTCCCAGTCAGCCGTCGACCTCGATAGCCATTGTCATCGATGATTCCGATGACGAAGGGAGGAGGAATTCGGCCTCTACATCTCGCGCGAAACGAAAGCGGAGTCTTGGTGAGGAATCGACGGGGGCTGGTGCTAGTTCCTCTCGGACAAGGCGCAATGTCGCGAGTACTCTGGTTGACGCTGGGGTTTTAGAGATCCCGGATGACGAGCCGGCTCCCAGTCGGCCTAAGAGGACCAGGACGACTCGGAACGCGTCTTCTTCTTCGTCGAACGATGTTATCGTTATAGAGGATTAACGTTTCCTCTGCCCAACCTCTGCCACAACCTTCATTCGTCGTTGACGAATCAAGACATGGTTTATTTTATTCTCGGTTCCACGTTGGCTGCCTTTTATTGGGCTGTATTTTGTAATTATGTAGAGATGGTTTGCATTCCCTCTGATGCTTTGTATGTCTATGATGATGTAGCTCTATAGCAGTTGAAACGGCACTTAGGCGCCCGTGGCATCCCCGCCGCGGACAGCGACGGCTCATGCTCATCAGCGGGGCTACGTACTTTCACTGTCGGAGAGCTCTCCGAAAGAACGTCTGTGCGCTGTGTGCTTGGAGTCTTCTTGCATAGTTGGAATGTCCACTCTTACTCCCTCAATTCCCTCCCGACTTGACATGGTATTTTCCCTCGAGTGGACGGACGGGTGGGCGGACGTGATCAGCCAAAGTGCATGTAGGTGTTGCCGCAAGATCTGGGTATGGGAGATAAGCCCGGGCGAGGGCAGATTGGAAGTGGATCTCGTGTGTGTTTTACCCAGGTACGATTCAGGAAGATGAATCTAGAAGTGCGGAGGTACCCTGAGGTCGATTTGTCGAAGGCCGAGCTGGAAGCTAGCTCATAGCATTGCTTTGAGAGACAGGTTACCTTACTAACTCACCTGTGACTAGGGGTATCAGTTAGAGTATTGAGGTAAGAGTAGCCTCGAGGTAGGATCTGTGGATATAAACTTGAGGCTTCCTCCGAGAGAAACGAAAGTGGTGGGACCCGGAACAGAAGAGGTTTAATGAAAAACATTTTGCATCCGGTCATGCCACTGCAACAGCTCTTCTTCGACTTCTCGACGCAGGGTTTAATTGCAGCTTGACGACGGACGGACCCTCGCGAGAAAGAAAGTGTGTCCAGCGGCCATAGGCCGTGGAAGAAGACGCCTGCGTTTATCACGGTGGTTCACAGGTGGTGTTACTACGGCGACGCGCTCCTTGACTCCTGGGTATGGCCGGAATACTGACTTTTGAATTCGGATGTGTGGATGCGTCAGAGAGCCTGGCTGGCTCGACCTCTGTGTAGAATGTAGAACTGGGGAAAGGGTGGCAAATGTCTGAATGGAGCGAGCGAGGATGAGGGGCCTTTGGTCTGTCAATGTGCAGATATGCCAATGTGCAGATATGTGCAGCGGGGAGATGAACAGCCTATGTGATGAGTGAGTGAGTTTCCGCGCTGATAGACGATTCGGCGTCGAAGCGACGTGAAGAGAAAGAACGTGTCTATTAACGGAACACCGTGAGAGGGACGAGATTCGTAGGATCGGATCTCCAGCAGAGGTCCAGAGGGTGTCGCATGCGGCGCTGCACTTATTCGGAGCATGCTTGCGCTGAAGAAAGCAGTACATGGTACTACTTTCACTTGAACGTCCGCCTGTGATTCGCATGTCCAAGCGCCCGCAGTCCGATGCCAGGCAGAGTTAGGAGAAGCCGTCGACTATTGCACAGGGAGGGGTATCGGGATGCTATAAATCCAGAGCCTCTTTGACCCAAGGGGATCAGGAAGGCTTGCAAAGGCAAAAGGCGACTGCAGGCGACCCAGTCACCACTTGCGGGCGCTTCGTCTGGAGCCTTCCTTCAGCCCATCGCATGCCTGTTCATCGCGATACTTAGAACCCCGCACACCTACCATCGATTGAGGCATTTCATCCGAATTAGAGCGCAGACCACTGATACAAGGCCATCCGCAAGAGAACCAGAGCAGAACGAGCAGAGAACTCCCGAGCTCGGAGTTGCATGCCATACACAATACCAAGTTTTATATGGGCTTTACCGTTTGGCACACTCATAGAAGGCCGTAGACTGCGGCCGCCATATGAGCTCATGGTTGAATCCAAGAAGCCGCGAAGCTGCCCAATTTCAGAACTTGAGAAGGAGAAGGAGAGAAGAAACGTCGTCGCCCGTCTTGTCGACGTCGTGCCACGCCCCGCTCCGCTGCCAGACGATCGGAGTTGGTGTCGGAGCCGGGCAGGTCAGATCATCCCAGGGCCGTGGGATTCAGTCGGCTTCGGGATTGGCGGTTTGAGGCCGGAGTTGGGTTGCCGGTGTGCCCGCTCGTACCTCGAGTGTCAAGTGAGGAAGGTAGGATGGTCACGATGGTGGACGGTAGTTACACTAAAGGAGACTTGAGATCTATCACGGGTACCTGGTAAGGTACCCGTGCTGCGCTACTCAATGAAAGAGTCAAGACTGGGACATCTTCATTTCCGAAGCCTTCAGCAGGATGCACTGGCGTAGTGCAGTAATATGCCTGAAAGTGAAGGATTGTATGCTGGTGTCATGTGTCGTGAGGTATGATGCGGAAGGTCCTGTGATTCTGGGTATCGCGCAGGTCTGTGATACAGTTTGCTCAAATTCCGAGGACGCTTCAATAGTTATGAGCCACAACACATCTTTCCGCGCACACTGGATGTTGCATAAAGTTTAGGATTTGAGACCGAGTGTGAGGCAAAAGGATGGCTAGCAAGACTGTATGCAGATAGAGAGATAGGTACCATTATCCAAGTACCGACCGGTCTTCTTTACGCCCCAGGTCGGAGCCGACCTAATCGCTAAGTTCAAAGTAACTATCCACTACGCGCGGCATTCCGAACGGTTTACCCTCAAGCTTCAAGGGTCATGGTACCTGCCCCGCATTACCTATGATGTGCTAGAGGCTGGCCAGTGACTTCTGCTAGATTCAATTGAGCCATGGTCGACGGAGGACGCACAAGGGACCCGACATGAACTGCCGTGAATGACTGACTAGTCTTCTGTTGTCCACCAAGTGCCGTATCGATGCCTTACTAAGGTCTTGTCAATTCTAGGCTATGTACGCTGGGGTGCTGGGCCGCGGTCTCGCAGAAACAGTTGGAGCTGAGTTAGAGTTCAGAAGACGGATCCTGACGAGCTCCACTGGGCACCCACATACGGCGCCAATAATGACAGCTTTGTGGGCGCTTGACATGCGGGAGATCGCCCAGGTGTCCTCGGATGAACTATCGGCGACCCTCAGAAGAACAATAACTTGAGAGTAAAATACTTTATGCCTACGTTAAAAAGAGGTGCTTTGAGAGAGCGGAGTACTTCGTAGTTCTTAAGACCTGGGGGACGGGTTCGGAAGAGTCCATGTCTAGCGGAAAAGACGGAGCTTGGCGACTTTGGGAAATGCCATACTCGGTCGGTTTAGGATATGTGCTCTTCCATGGAGAACATAGACCGTTGAAGTTCGGCGTCGTCTGACTTGCCACTGTCAGACAAGTATCCCAAGATGGAGGTGTCATACATATCGGAAAGGGAGCCACGAGCTTGCAAACAGCGCGAAAACGGATGAAGCTGGTGTTGAGGTTCTGATAGGCACTTTCATGAGTGGAATGACGCCGTTCAATCGGGAGCCGCCTCGTGGTTAGCAATGGTGCATCCTTGTGAGTGTCGCAGTGTGCTCGTGCATAGGCGGGCCATGTGCCTTGTACTCACCGAGGGACATGAGCGGCCAGTCGGGAGAGTGCTATAACTAACACCTTCGCGAAAGTGATAACGTTACAGGTGAAGAATCGTATTCCTGGATATATCTTTCGTCGCACCGACTTCCGAATGAGCCTCAGCTACATCAGGAGATGACAGATGGTCATATCACAACCCTCAAATGTTATTGAACGTTACGGGCGTACCTCCGAAATCCGGGCCTTGACAAGAGGACGTGCAAACCTGTGGGCATCCAGGAGTCCCATACATAGTCCCCGTAAATCTCGTAGTGGGTGTCCCCATGTGCATAATAACAGACATAAGTACGTACCTTTAGACTATGGTAGGCCTGATTATCAGAGGAAGTTCGGAGGGAGCCCACAACGAGATGCCGAAATATCAAGGAAATCACAAGGACGGCGGCCCAGATATCGCATGTTCCGTGGATTCGGAGTATAGAGGACAAACGAGGAGGTCAAAAGTGAACCAGGCCAGAGACGAGTGAGGAAGGTGTTGTGGTGGAGTCTGGAGGAAAGTCAGATTGCCGGAGGTCCACCTGGGGCTGAGCGGACTTGGGGCCGGCCAACGTTGTCCGGCTCCGGCTCTATCGCCGATGCCGACGAGCCGTAACGGGCGCTTATATACTAGCACCTTGCAATTGCCAAATTTCTCGTTCGTGGAAGATCAGGCTGGTAACCCGAGAGGCTGGTACATAGGCCTACAGAGTAAGTGCTGATATTGGGCAGGTCCGAGGAACACCAGAATGACACTCCATCGGATAGTGTTTGGTAGTAACGGCGTGAACGGAGAGCGCGCTACACCTCCATAACACGAACACTCCAATAAGCTCTTGCAAATCATCTGAAGTCCCTGATATTATGCGGCTTGAGGGTGGCGGCTGTCTGAGAGCATGCTAGGGGAGTAGAGTGGGGGCCGAGGACCCATCAGACTCGGAATGCCTCTTGGTTCCAGCCTGCAATGGATTAGATAGGCGTCTAGGAGCGGCGAGCCTTGCCTGGTTGAGTCGATGACGATCTGACTGACAAGGTTACGCGCTCGCTGTGTGCACATGGAGCACACGCTTCTGAGCAACACGGCACGCCGAGCTAGGGACATACGCCAGAAGTTCCTAGTGGACACCGCGTATGTGCCAGTGAGATTCCCCGTCGGCATTAGAAGCACAGGAAGTCGAATGGTGACGGACGTTGCGCGGTTGTGGTAATTCGTCGCTGATATTTCGCAGTTCTTTATCCCGCGCTCTGGAGGAGAGGTTGCCATACTCATGTCGCTAGATGAAGTTCTTGTCTGATAGATGGGGGACAGGATGGAACCTCTTGACGTTAACAGGAATGACAGAGCTTATTTCTGATCTCGGGGTCGCAACTGAGGTGTGATGTGGCAGCGATTGGAGTGGTAGAAAGGAAGAGAAAGCAAGATGATCGATACCTGGAGTGCCGATATGAGCCTGTGTGAGCCGCGCTCTATGGGAGTGCACAAAGCAGTCATTTGGGTCTCCAGAGTGAAAGAATTGTGGACCAAAAGTCCTTGAAAAGTGCGATGGTTGTGGGACCAGCTTGAGACAGTTCTCATGCCGACGGAGGCAGTTTACGTAGGTCGAGTTAACGTTCGTTACCCCCGAGAACGCAGGAAAATAGCTTTTTCAGCCCGTCCGGCGAGGATGACATTGGGATGACACGTTTTGGGTAGATTCCACATGTGTCCAGGCTAGAAGGTACTTGGAGCGCGAATACTTAGGCCAGAGGATACGGTTTCGGAAGAAGAGGGAAGTTCAGGGGTATACCAAGGCGCCTTGTTAAAACACAACAAGGATCTCCCGACCTGCTCCCAACCCCGTCCAGATAAGAAAATCGGAGAGCCTGCAGGGTCGCTCGAGGAACATGGCGGCGGCGAGGTGCAAGAGGGTCTGCTTCCGAGGCCGGTTGTTCCGGCGTTCGGCGCCAAAGATTGGGGTCCGATTGAGCGGCCTATTTGAGGAGCTCGTTTGTCCATAAAAGGCAACTCTGACACGAGGCCATTGAGAGGGGAAATCTCAGTTTTCCGTTTCCGCATTTGTTGTTAGTGAATCTTGAGATATGTATTGGGTTAATCTCCCCGAGCTATTGATGGCGTTAATAATTCAGACCAGGGCAGCTTCCCTTCTTATTCAAATATTAGTCTTCTTCGCGATACGCGTCAATTCCCAGTTCCCTTAAGACCCCGCCTGCCTTCTTCCCTATTCACTTTTACTCCCACCCCGTTTCCCCGTTTCCGTTGCGAATCACCCCGCCGCCGTCGTCGCTGTCGAGCTCAGGTATGTGCTCGTCGTCGGCCACGTCGACCTCGCTCATGGTTATTATAGGTTATCGCCCCGTCATCAACGGCGTCCGACCCAGAGAAGACGCCCCGACAATTCTCTTACCTATTCCAAACTATGAGCCCCAGTAATACATCCCTCTTCGCTGGCCTGGGATGTCTACTAGTCGCCTCCATCATCTACTTCCGCAAGCTTAAAGCTAACGGAGGGAGCAAACATTTACCCCCTGGTCCGAAGCCAGTCCCGGTGCTGGGAAACATTCGGGACCTCCAGGCGAAAGAGCTATGGCTTCCAGCGATGAAGTGGGCGAAGGAACATGGTGAGCCGACATTTATCCCTCGCCGGTGATACGCGTTTCTACGGATAGCCGATATTCCCAATAATACATTTGCAACGCCCTCTGGGCACTGCAGGCATTCCCCCCGGAAAGCACCTTGTCCATTGGCGTTCGGGCTGAAGGCGCCACCTCTTGGTGCAGCCCTCCAGTCCCCGCCTGGGAACACCGAGAGGCTTTCTCGATTCCCGCCACTCTACACGCTCCCCCCCTTCTCCCAGCATCTCCATATTTTGGACGAGTCTGTTGACTTTCATCCTCCCAGGCGACCTCGTTTACCTCCACATACTCGGGCAAGGACTGGTCTTCGTAAACAGCCCAGAGGCTGCGTCTGATCTACTTGACAAACGGGGCGCCATCTACGCGGACAAGCCGCAATTTACAATGGTGTGCGATCTGTGAGTGAGCGACCTTTTGATATCACTCGACGAGGACTCAGTAAATCACGCCTTACAGATGCAATTGCAAGAACATGGTGCGTTACCGTCTGATCGTCGCCACTGGTATCCCTCCTAACGCTGATTTACCAGGTTGCGTTCACGCCCTACGGGGAGCAATCTAAGCGCCAACGTCGCCTAATGCATAAGGCATTTGGCCTTCCCCGAATTCCGGACTACTACCCTCTCATGAAGAACGCGACAACCACATTCCTGAGTCACATCATCTCCTCCCCGTCCGACTATCTCGCACACGTACGGAGATATGGGGGTTCATTGACGTTGGACGTCGTCTACGGTTACGAAGTCACGTCAAATGATGATAGTTTCCTCGCCATGGCGGAGGAGGCTGTTGGCGCTCTCGCCAACGATATCGCTAGTACGGGCGGTGTCTGGATGGTAGACCTTATCCCATCATTGAAGCACATTCCCAGGTGGGCTGAAGGATTGCCCGGCATGAGCTTCAAGCGAAAGGCAAGGGTATGGAAGAAGATGATGGAGGACTTCGTTGACAGACCCTTCGAATACGTCAAGAAGAGTCTGGTGAGTATACCTTGGTCTCTGGAGTCGGTCGAGTATGGTCTAATGCCGCTCTTTTCGTTATAGAAATCCGGTACCTCCAAGCATTCTTTCTGCTCGACATTGATGGAAGACGAGAACTTTGTTCAATCGTCGGAAAACTTTGAATTTGATCTGAAATGGACGGCCAACTCGATGTACTCTGCAAGCATTGATACCGTACGTGGCCAACCAATTTAAATCTTGATTCGTGCTAATGCGCAAAATGGTTCTAATCGACAACAGACGATCACCACTGTGTCTCATTTCCTGCTCGCGATGATGGACCACCCTGAAGTTTTAAAGAAGGCCCAGCAGGAGATCGACGCGGTTGTCGGACAGGATAGGCTACCGACCTTTGAGGACAGAGCATCTCTACCGTACGGTGCGGATACTCTATGAGCTATGTCCGAGTAGCGTACTGAACTCCGCCTAGTGAACGCTATCCTTGAAGAGACATGGCGTTGGGGAGTCCCCGTCCCACTCAGTAAGTCACGCATAGGCACGAAATAATTACACGTTGCGGCTAGCTGACGTCTCTCCCCTCCCTAACTAGACTTGCCGCACCGCTTGATGGAAGACGACGTCTACAAAGGCATGCATATCCCAAAGGGTTCCTTGATCTTCGGAAACATCTGGTGCGTTTCTTTAGTCACCCTGGCGGATTTTCGTCGCACATCATCTATATAACTTTGAAACTAACGCGGAGTCTTAGGGCTATGTGTCGTGATGAGAGCCTTTACCCCGACGCCGATACGTTCAACCCGGAAAGGTTCTTGGAGAAGGTAGATGACGAGACTAAGCGAAGGCGGGATCCAAGGAACTTCGTCTTTGGCTTTGGCCGAAGGTTAGTCTCCCCAAGTCCAAGGGAGAACCACCTTTTGACGTTTTATGGATTTTTAGGCAATGCCCAGGAAACAACCTTGTGGACTCGTCTCTGTGGCTCTTAGTTTCCAGCATGCTCGCGACCCTGAATATCTCCAAGCCCGTCGACGACGCAGGAAACGTTGTTGAGCCTGAAGTTGTCTTTGAAAATCCCGTGTTCAGGTTCGTCCTGTCTCTTGCCCGAATCCCTGTCAGTGTTCTTGAGCTAATCGTTGGTTCATCCAGAACCCCGAAACCGTTCGGGTGCGACATGCGTCCAAGGTCCGAGAAGGCCCTCCAACTCATCCGACAATTCAACCTTTAATACGTACCCTCGGGCAACACCACCCCTCATCGTCCGTGCTCACTGGAATGGATTGCGGCGACTCACCTTTGGAAACTGGGACACTTTCTCTCACACTTACATTCGTACCTTATTCATGACCTTCTCTCCCGACCGTGACACTCTCTTTCCCTTTCCTTTCCCCTGCTCGCACTTTCTTCGAGGCATGCCTCGCCGCCATTCCTTAACGTATCCTTCGTCTAAACCCACTTCTACAACTTGGGTCAGGCCGTCCTCGTCGCTATCGCTCGTCCGTCCTCCTTCGCGTCTCCCCCTTCTCGCGTCGCATACTACCTTCCTTACATCTCATCCGGCAAATGCTAACTCTCTCCCTCGGGATCTCTGTATTTCTTGTTTGTTTTCATACCGTTTCGCTTCGTCTCGTAAACTCGCCTTCTATCCTTCCGTTGCATTCGACAATTGCCTGTTGCATTACAGCTTGATTAGTATACATTCGATTAGTTGGTCCTTGGGTTCGAAATCGGAATGCACGATGCGTTTTTCGTGTAATCGTTTTCCTCGAGCTGGGCAATATTGGGCTCGTGGTAGTTCCGACGTTCGTGTGCCATCGCGACATTGGAGACAGGAAGGTCGTTGGTTTTGTCGAGTTGGAGGCCCCGTGTGCACTCCCGAGTCGAGCATCTGACTTGAATTGTGTCCTGTTTGGCTTTGACATCTGGTGGCTGCAGCCACGAGGGCAACAGGTGCGTACATGGCGGAAGAAGGCAAGGAAGTCTCCAGTTTCGAGGCGAGGCGTTGCTTCACCATTGGAGATGGTTTCAGTGTCGGGACTTGTACCCGTTGAAGAACGATGCTGTTAGATTTGAAGATGATCGGGTCGAGAATGGGTTGATTGTTTCGAGGACGAACTCATGTGAGCCCAGACCAACCAAATGTAATCGATGTGCAGCGGAGCGGCGGGGGAAAGACGGCCTAAACGGCGATGTGCACCAGGTAGCCCACAGGGATGAATGAGTGGATATGCCATATGGTGAGTGTGGTTGCCTTACGGCTGGAAGTCTTCGCGCCCACAGCAGCCAGATTCGAAGCACTAGTAGTCCGTTGGCCTTTGGCCGTTGCAAATATCCAAGGATCAGAATGGATAGACAAGAACTACGCGATAAGAACGGGTTCAGTTGTGAAGTTGTCGAGTTTCCTCTGTCCTATTCAAAGACTTGATAGAGAGAGGAGTATAGATCGCGTGCATTGATTAGCAAGCGGGTATAGCCAGATTTCGAGGCCGGAAATACGAAGGATACACTTCTAGTTGAGAGGATGGGCCGTGGTTCGGAACGAGCTGGAGAACGGAGAAGAAAGGTATACGAAGGAGGACAAGGAGATTGCAACGAATCCAGCATTCGGATAAGGCAGAACCGGGGATGAACGTATAGAGTGCCAGTAGGAAGTTCCCGGCCTTGACGACTGCAGAGTGCTGTGGCGGATATTGATTACGGGAATCCGAAGAGGCCTCGAAACTAACCCAGTTGCCCGCACAGATCACCAGCTCATGCCATCACCGTAGCGTATAAGGGTATTACCGTTATCATTCCCAAATTGAAAGCCAAGTTCCAGGTGAATTTGCGTGTCGCCACAGCGAAAGCACCAAGGGAAACGGCGTGTGCACCGAGGCCCCCAGATTGACCGAGTTGAAGAGATCAGGACCAGTACAGATTTCCCAAGGGTCAAGGGCTACGCCAGAAGCCAGAAGACTAGCCGTAAGATTGCTGCTCATATTTCCCCTTATTAACCTTGTGTGTGATTCCAGAACGAGGTAGTGGAGTAGGACTCGAGAGAACCAATCCTAACCTTCCTAAGGGAACAAACGGCATCCCAGAAGATAGACATGAGTCAGACGTGCGAATGCCAGGGAGGGAGAAACAAAAGGATGGACTGCAAATGTGCTTTCTGTGTTGGATAGTGGGATAGTGGCCACGTATACAGCTGGCGCAAGTCTCGGAGAGTGGATGTAGACGTGTGAGCAGTGGAGCGGACCAGGGATCGTCGGAGAAACGTAGAGCCTGCAAAAATATGAACTTCGCAGTGGTCGACGTGCTCTTGAGCTGTGCAACTTCAAATGAGATGGTGTTTGAGGAGCTCCATGTGTTGGATGATACAGATCTCACAATGAGGTATAGCGTAAATGAAAACAACCCGATCGTTTTAGAGGACGAAAAATTGAACTGACGTATCTACCACTCGGGGTTGGGCGCAGTGTTGATCTTCAATGCCTAATACACTATTAGGCCCATGGGCTGCGAACATATCTTACGAGATCTCCAATTTGTGGAATAATCTCGCTTCATAGGAAGAATGGCTGGCCATGGGACTAAGAAGAGAGGAAGTCTTCGACTTGCCAAGCTCGTCTGCTAGAGTTTTTGCAACGTTCGGAAACGGCCGTAGGATTTTGAGTCGGAGATTGGTCGGAGATCAAATAAATACGGTGCCACCGCCACCAGACCTTGTGCCGCGGCCAGGACTTTTCCTCTCCCAAACGCTGTTGTTGGGCGATATCAGCCTGGTTCAGAAAACATGGACAGGATAGTGGAACCCACAAGCCTACAACCACGACACTATATGCGATGAAAGGAACGTAAAGATGATCATTCAATATGGCTAACAGAACTATGTTCCCGAGCGCCCACCGCCGCACTTCAATCGAAGCATTTTGGAGAATGCATATCGTCACGGCGTCCCATGTCAATGCTTCTCCTTGGCTTCTCCCATCTCAACGAACAAGTTTCGTAAGTGCCCCCATTTCCACTCCACTCTGCCAAACACTCAGTACTCAGTCCTTGACTGCGTTGAACAGCAGACACTAGAGTCAGAGATACACTAATGCATCTTCGATGCCACTGAGCACTCTGTCAGAGGCGCAGGTAAGATTTGCTCCTCCATTCGTGGCACGACGCTTCTCTCTGCTGGCGGCGGCGCCTACATCGGACGATGTGCTATCTTTAACCAGGTTCGTAAAGGTCCCATGTCGGGAAAAGGGTTCCATAGTCGGTACCCCATCTCGCAGCTAATTAACAGCGCCAAAGCTTTGGCTTTGCTTGTGATTCAGAAGCCTTGCCGTGACACTTTGAGGGCGACCAATGCCATTCGTATATGAAAGGCCACTTTCGGGGTACTTGGCTTTTGGTCCCTT
Source organism: Ephemerocybe angulata (assembly GCA_013368325.1). NCBI lineage: Eukaryota > Fungi > Basidiomycota > Agaricomycetes > Agaricales > Psathyrellaceae > Ephemerocybe > Ephemerocybe angulata. The sequence continues at coordinate 89,673 of JAACJK010000004.1, forward strand.
GGTTCAACATCCCTGCTCTCCCAACTGACTCAGTCGTTCCTTTCCGCGCCGCAAACGCGCCTCAAGTCTCTATACACAGCTCTTTTTTCACTCTAACCGCATCATGGCTGCACCACCTGGGCTCCCACTCACTATGAAATTTGACAACACACTAGGTTCGTTGCTGCTGGGCGGGATGACCGCTATGGGGTACGTCCTTCACCATCCAAGTCATCCAGCAGGAAGCTGATACAAGCCCAGGCTGTGGGGTGTAACATGTGTCCAGACGTACACCTATTTTACCCGTCCGAAGAAGGATAGGGCGTTCCTCCAGATCATGGTGGGTAGAAATTGGGCGAATCCACGCTGCCATGCTTACAATCCCATGTGTCTAGGTCGCCTTTCTACTGTTGGTGCCTCATCTTACGATCGTGTTTAATTCCCTGCTCATTCACCACTTTCAGGGCGCTAGATACGTTCGATTCGGCGTTGAATATCCACATCCTTTATCACTACATGGTCTCCAATTATCTGAATCCCGTGGCTCTCATGATCCCTGTGTGGTACGAGCGTCTAATAACTGTTTGGTCTGTAACTGGCTAAGCCTTATTTTCAGGAGCGTACTCGTGCGTTGTCTTGTAACCCTTTATTCGCTAGCTTACCTCTCCTCAGATCCATGTGTTCCTCACCGTACGCGCCTTGATACCCAGGTGCCATTTGTCTACTCACCATGACTACGCCTCTAGGCATTGTCCAACTTTATCATCCGAACGATGTTTGCGCAACGAATATACAGACGTGGGTTTCTTATGAACTTGAAGCGTTGGTTCAATGTTGACCTTTGGACCCCCAATTCCAGTCAGTAAAGGAAGCATACTTCTTACGGCTTGGATTGTGAGTGGAATTTGCTACAGTGTTGGCCAATTCTGAGACCCTTTTATGGTTCTGCTTAGATGTCGATCTCTATTGCTGATCTAGGTATTTGACGATTGGCTACTTGGCACATATGACCTGGAACGCTGATCTACCCTTCCCATTGCAAGTTACTGGCACAAGTGAGTTTTAGTATCCATAGACGAGTAAAGGGATCCTCATCGCCTGTCGTACAGTCATCACCATCAAGGCGTGAGTCAAGGGCTATCAGGGCCAAGAAAACAAGTTTTGACTGTGGTGCTTAGGTTTCAACTGAAGACGTACCTCGAACTGGATTCGCTATCCGTGAGTGCTCGTTCTGGACCATTGATCTTCCTAGAATCCTCATTAGTTGCAATCCCTAGAATCTAATGTACATTACATTCGCCTTCGGTACAGGCAGCGACTTGAGTGTGGCCCTCGCCCTCTGTTGGCTGCTCAGAACATCGCGCACTGGTTTCAGGAAGTACGTAGTGAAGCTGCGATTCCGCTTTTCATCGTTGACCAGCTTTGCAGGACGGACTCGATGATTAAGGTTCTCATGCTGTACACCGTCAACACTGGTCTCATTGTAGCGTGAGTCGTCCTTGTCAATTTGCTCGAGCTGTACGCTTAGGCTCATATCTCAGCTTGGACGCTGCTGCTGGCATGCTCACCTATATCTTCATGCCCAACAATTTCATTTTCCTCGGTAAGTAGCCCCTGCGATCATGTGAGGGAGGTTCATGCTGCTAACCTTGTTCGTAGGGTTCTACTTGCTCTTAAGCAAACGTGAGTCGGACCTCCTGTTTGCTAGTATATGTGTGCTAACAGTCGATTATATCCCTAGTGTACCTCAACTCGTATCTCGCCACGTATGCCCACTCTCCTTTCATACGCCTTGGAAGGTTGCTAAACTTCTGCACAGGCTAAACGCGCGTCAAGACCTCAGAGAGCAGATGTCAGACCCGGTGTCCATTCATCTGTCTGATATCTCGAACAGTAGTAGACGGTTCGACGTTGAATCTAGCCCTACAAATATCTCAGAGAAGGTGAGCTTTCGTATTAGCATAGAATTTGATTGGGGGTCCTGACCTTTTCGCGCGTATTATAGTCGCCACATGCTGCTCGACAAATCGGCGTCGCCGTGTCTATCCACACCTCCATTGACAAGGAGCATGATGCTCTCTATGGGCCTGGGCAGACATCGACCATCGGCCGACAAGGGCAGGCCCTTTGAGGAGATGAATGAAAGAGGACAGCCGCAGACCTCCAAAGCGTATGGATCTTTCAAAATATTCACTCTAGCGCTTGAATGCTTACATCCAAAGTGCAGAGTATGCACCACACTAGAAATGAGGGATATGTAGGGACATCGAATACTTTGTATTGGTCTCGCTCAGAGCAACGCAGGGCCGTTTCATGCCAGGCCTCTGTTCGGCTCGAAATGACAGCTAGAAACCTGTCACCTTTGAACTTGGAAGAGCCTAATCTTTACGGAGCAGCCTAAATAATGCGAAGCCCATCCTAATACCCTTTGCAACGTCCTGTGACCAGTCCGGCATCCAAAGTTATGACATCGGCTTGGGCATGTGGCCGTGGTATGCAATTACTTTCTATATTCGACGATATGCTTCTCGACGAGGGCACCGTTCTCGGAGCATCAGGGAGAAATGCTCCTATTCTGTCACTGATGGATACCCCAAAGGAGGGAGGCTGCCTCTCTGTATTGCCTCGTTTTTCCACAATTCTTCTTAGAGTCTTCCCTTACTTTGAAGCGAGCAACACATACCAGCCGTTCAGGAAGGTGAAGATCATCGTACCACAGTCCTCAACATCGTCCTCTGCCCATCAAGAGGGCCTCAGGACATCGAGCGCAGCATGCTCCATCACGCTTCGATAACGCTTTCGCCACTATTTCTCCCCACAGCGCTCATCATTCTGTCCCATGGCCTTCCCCAGGCGCTTGCTCTTCCTCATCTTTCCAACGGCGCTCTAGCTTCTCCCGATAGGCACGCCCTCTCTTGTGCTTTCGGGGTCGCTGGCTACTCGATCGACCTATGTGCCTTGGCTGGTGAGGCAATTTGGGGTGTGGAGGAGGCTCCGCCATCATCGCCATCAGCACCGGTAGCTGTCGACAAAGAACCGTCATTGTCGCGGCCACCTCGACGGCCTCGACGGTCGACTGTTTCGCTATCAGAGCATGGGCAGGATTGGGAGTGTGATCTAGGTGAGTCGACAGCCGATCTGACCATGTGTAGTGCGCGCTCTCACCGTTGCCTTCTTATCCCCGACGCCTATAAACCATACTTCTTCGCTGCAGACGACCTGAAAGAGGCCTGGAGCTTGACGTATGGCTCCTCAGTGTGGTCGAGCAGGTGCAGGCCTGTAGAGAGGGCTGCTCTTCGGATAACTGAGGAAGAGACGGGGGACCAGAACGCAGGGGAGGGAGAATTCGTGAAGCCTCGCAGACCGACATGGGAATCGTCGAGACGATGGATCGCTGGACTTCTGCTAGTCCTTGGGTGAGTAGCTGCTTGGCAGTGAGGTCCTCATTTCACTGAAATTCCTCCCTGTTCTGCAGTGTGGCAGCTATCTGCATTACTACAATCGTGTCGTCCCCGAGACTTAGACACTTCGTCTTGGAGAAGGCGGATTCCATATCATTTACCCTCTCGCCCCTCGCTTCAAGAGCAGCTGGTGCCATTCGACCAGCGGTGAGGAAGCTGGTGGCCGTCCTCCCATCATCCCTGTTATATATCAAAGCCCCGTTCCGGCAGGGTGACAGCCGACTCGTACAATGGGCAGAAGAAGACATGAGCCTGCAGGAAGACTTCATGGTGAATGGATCGGGGGCGTATGACCTGGATGGGGAAGACTGGAACGGTACGAATCTGGACGAGTACATCCCTTTGACGTTTAGTCCAAAGCGGTATGGGAGGAAGATAAGGTCTTACGGAGCGACACCCTCGAGGGAGACGTTTATAGCTCCTGGGATGGGTGGAAGGGCGATTGCCTGAACGCCTCAGCGGAGGCTTGGGGAGGTCGGTACAGGTCTATGACGATTATCATGACAATTACACAAATCTTTTCGTTTTCTATGTAACTACTTATACTGTGTACATTATCTGTAAGGCCTTGAGGGGTCGATGATCGATGAGTTGCCGACGAATCGTGCTATAATACATGTTACTACCATTACACCGTGCACCAGAGCTCAGTTTCCCAAGCCTTTGTGCCAACACTTGTGAACCCACGTTTAGAGCGACCTGCGAGTTCTGAAATCGAGGAGAAAGGGTGGTAGATTTTAGCTTCGCCCCTTGATCGTGGCCGAATATGGGGGGAGAACTCACCTGTATTTACCAACGGCGAAGGGTGCCATATTGGTGGCGTCTTTGCAGGAGCTGCACAACGATGACCATTATTGAGAACACGAAGGCTAAGACGGCACTCGCGAGCTCAAAATATAGCCATGCCATGGTCTCTTTGCTCTTTCCTTGATAATGTTTCCACCAATACGAGCCAGACTGGCCGATCTGGGTGTGAAAGACAGCCAGGAGGATGATGGACACTATCCAAAGGACAGCGACGAGGGCCGCAACAGCCACAGCCACTTTCGATGAAGATGGTGCCGGGGTCGTTGGTAGCTGTGTGTGTTTCTTGCTGTGCAGGGCGCACAGGGCGAACATGGTGACCGTAAAGGGCATCGCGATAAGAGTGGCGGCGGGCCCGACATAGCTTGTAGATCGTCCGTCAGACCCAGACGCGCTGGCCGCTACAAACACGATGCTCCAGGAGAGGAGGCCCATGTAGGAGACGTTCAGCAGAGTGTTATATTTGATATCGGGCGCGAGTTTGGGCGCCTTTTCTTCGTCTTCGTCTAGGAAGGCGAACGGGGCGAGGAGGTCTGCTTCATCCTTCGAAACGCGTTTGCTGCGGGTAGGACTAGAGAGGGAGATACGCATTATTGATGGATGGGTAGTTGACGTGGGTTCCCAAGGATCTGCTGGACGGTGTGGAGCGCACCGTCACAGTTATAGAAGGAGGAGGGAGAAAACGATATGGCCGCTACGGTCGGGATCTACGGGCATATGAAACCCTCGCAAGGAGTTCAGGTTCAGATATTATTCAGAATCGATTATAAGTCATGGACATGACGCAATGCCAAGGATATGAGGGCTTGTTTCTCTTCATGGGTCCCTCGAAGGATGCCCAAGGCGGCCGCTTTAGGCGCTACATACGGACTTGAAAGTCACCCCAAGGCAGTGCATCCAACCTCGCGGTTTGCTTACCTCCTTGACTATTGCCGTAGCATACCCTTTTAGCGGCCAGCTATCCAGACCTTCATACCTAGTAGACAACCGCACTCCCAGTAGCTCGACCGCGCTTACGCAAATGGCCAGGACAGGGATCCTTCACGGATCCGACGTGTATGGTCGTCTAATACGAGGGTTATGAGTGATAGATGTGGGTCAATTTGTAAACTGAACCGAGTGGTTACAAGTAAGAAATGCTTGACATTGGGATAAGCATAAATATACCATCATGCTTTCGTAGAGTAGAATTACAAGTGTGTAGGTGTTCATAGGTCCAATTCATTGATAACCAAGAAGCGCTTCGCGTAAGCGATATGCCTGTCATGATCTCCTATGTCCCTGTGTACTCTGAGCGTCTATCAGCGTTGCTTCTTGATCGCAAGGAATATTCGACTCACCCTTGGTCCACGGAGCGCTTTTCTGTAACGGCTGCATTGAACAAGCTGCAGTACTGATACCGCTAATGAAGCGGAGAAAGACAGCACGCTGGTCGCTACTTCGGAGTAAGCCAGTGGTGAAGGCTCGTTGACCGTCGACTGGATAACGAAGCCCAACGAGACAGCCCATGCTGCAGTGAGAAGTACACTGCAAACCCGAGCTCCCAAAGAAGACGAAGGCGGGGAAGCGAGGGGATGTGGGGGCTTCGAAGAAGTGATGAGGAGAACGATGGCGAAGAAGACAGAATTTCCGCCTGCTGCAGCGCCGATATACGCGGACGACTGCCAGAGGGAGGCGTACCCGCTGACGACAAGATAGGCAGCGTTGAACAGGAGTAGTATGGCGTAGGAGACGATGAGGGGAATTCTGAGGGTGTGTCTTATCACAGGTACCACTGTCCCTGGTAGAGTTTGCGTCGCTCTTGTGTAGGATAGGAGCTTTTCCGACTCTTTCGAGGAGAGGGTGAGGCTTGAAACCAGAGGTTTGAGCTTTGTTGTGGAATGCGACATCTGAAAAATGGGAAAGAGAGGTGGTGGGGCGAAGAGAAGTCGTAGGGAAGATGGATACCTAAATTGTAGACCGGGGAAGTATATGTAGCGGAGTGAGCGTGCCCCAAGCGTACCTACTTCCGATGAACAGGGCGGGTCGGGACGCCCGCATGGTCGGGTCGAGTGAATTGGTCCACACAAAACTGCTTGGCATGCTTTTGACATAGGCATTGAATTGACGTCAATGATGCGAAAGATTTAAAAAGTGAGATAGGATGGGGCCAAGATGCTGTGAAACATACCTACTTGGTTGGGCGGTGGCGGGACTGGAAGGAGGCTGTAAAATTGCGATGCTTAGTAGATACGGCTCAAAACCTTCCGCTGAAGTTGCCAATTCACTAAGGGATCCTTAAACTATCTCTGCCTTTCTCGAGCTCATGACGTGGTCGGGCCACCTAGACTTGTTTGGTGTTGGTGCCTGAAGCATATTTGGATGTAGTTTGAGACGCCAGTTTGAAGGAGTATCAGGGCGTTACGATGGCGATAAAGTATGTTCAAAGCACCCTCAATGCCCAAACATATCTCCCCCCTGTTCTAGCAAGCAGATGATGGATGGAGAGATAGAAACTATTAAGTAGAAAGTCGATGATTGCCTTCGGAGCGATGGCCATTTCGTACGTGAGAAGAGGCCGTTGATGCACCATGCCGCCAAACGGCATTCGTCCTCTTGCCTTGGAATCACGGTGGGCTTGGAGTATTAGAAACAGTGTGATGGACAGGAGATAAATGTAAGTTAGATGGAAAAAAAGAAGAGCTCGAAGTTAACGCTGCTTCACGACAGCCTTAATCAAACCAGATCCAAGGCGCTCAATCTCCCCAAGCACTCCAGCATCGTTGAGCGCAACAAGGCCCTTATCCTTCGCCTTTTCGCTCTCCTATAAGTCACTCAGTTAACATTAAATAAAACCATCAAGATAAAGGGGTGCACCTTTTTCACAGGAACGCTGGAGAATCCGCCCAGTACCCTAAATGGTCGAGGTTCCTTGAGCGTGGGGTCCCAAACTGCACCAAACGCATCGCCGCCGTAGGGGTCGGCAAACAGGCGGAAAGTATCAGAATACGTCCTCTGCAGATCTGTGAAGAGGGATTTGGCAGGATCGAACCCAGGAAGTACGATATCCTGGTCTTGATCCTTCGCGCGGGCGTTTGCAAACTTCCCTTTACCGAGGAGACCCTCGTTCGCAGCGATATTGTGGACGTATCGAGGGAGGACGAATGGGTTGAGTTGGATGACAAAGTCGTAGTCTTGCGTCGGGTGAATGAACATTCCCTACGAACTTGTGCGTCAGTATAGATCACACATGGGTGGTCAGGGTTCTTACCTGAACGTTGAAAGTTCCATTCTCGATGGTTTGAAGGTAACTCCACGTCGCACCCGCAAGAGCTCGTACCCGCCTTGCGACAATCCCATCAGGGCCGCCCTTTGTCCACACCTTGCCATCCTTATCCACTTCAGTCGCAACCGTCCACACACCTCCACTGCTTGCCTTGGGTTCTACCTTCTTTGCCCCGGTCTCGCCTTCCCCTTCCCCTTCCTTCTTTGGCCCATACAAGCATACGTACAGACCACCCTCCTCCCACTTCCACTCGCTTAAGAACCTCATGATCATTGCGAACCCGCGCTCCTTCGTCGATGGCACAACGCTCAATGTGTTCTCCGGAATATCTGCATCGCTGCCGACGTACTTCCCGTCCAACACAAAGATCTGCGCACAAAGCAACTCGACGACCTCTTCACTCACATGTCCGCCCAAGAACCAGTGCGAAGCAAACCACCTCTTCACCAGTCTACACGTTCCGGAAAACGCAGGGTACTGATGCGAGAGTGCCGCCACTGCCCTATGGTGCCGAGGCGCATGGATGAACCGCCGGTCATACACCTCTTTAGCCTCCTGAGCGTCCAGGTACTCCTTACCCTTTCGCTCAGCCTGCTTACGCTTCTTCGGCACGACGACGTGGGGCATCGGCCCATGGTCGTCCAAAATCCTATCTAGAAGCGTTGCCTCTCGGTTGTGCCATATCCGTGCATGGAAGGCCCAGCCCTCCGGGGTGACGATTTCCAGATATGCCTTGTCCATCAACTCGTTGGCATCCGTGATATCCCCCGAGCCCAAGACAACTGATGCCTTCGTGCCAGGAACAGAGTTCATGAGCCCAGTTGCGATACCCTCGAAAAACGCGAGCTTGATCTTTTGGATGGCCTTGAGCTCGTCGGGCCATTTAGCTGACTGTTCGAACTCGAAGACGATGTTGATGGGCTGGAGGTACCGTGCGTTCGGGGGCAGCGACGCAGCCAATGACTGCGTCAAAGGTACGGGGTTGAAGGCGCTAGTGTACCGCAAGGACTCTGAGGTCGCGCTGATGTTGACGAGGGATAGCGGGATCTGACCCTCCAGCGCCTTGACCTGCTTCACAAGGCGATCAAAAGCCTGCATAGCGCCCTTGAAGCCCATAGCTGATCCTGCTCCCCGAACGTACTTCGTCGCAATCTCCTTCGGCAAACGGATAACGCTGTCATACGCTGACTGCCACGTCTGGACGTGCTCCTCCGACAACCCGAAATGCCACTGCAGAATGTGGCGCACGACCATGGCAGGGACGTGACTCCGCTCATCTGCCGTCTTGACGTCCCAAACAACACTCTCTGCGATCCTTCCATCCTTGAAGCGACGCATCTCTGACTTGGACCCCCAGAGCTCCTGGAACTCAGCGAGGGCGGCCGTGTCTTCGCTGTCAGCAGCTGGACCGAGATGCACGAGGTTAAAGGCATGGGTGGGATTGAGGACGAGACCGACGAAGATCGTGGATGAGGTCGATGGGTACGCCTGGGTGAGAGGTCGGGTTGAAGGGACGTCGGAGGTAGATGAAGGTTGCAGGAAGACCACGGCGTGGATGCGGTCTCCCAGAGCTTTCCGAAGGATAGCATTCATATTATAAAGGAGGTGGTTGGTGGCGGAACCAAAGTCCAGTGACTCATGGGGCGATAACTTTCGTGCCTTCGCCTTCGAGAGGTCAACCCTGCCAAAGCCATTAGTTTTGTTCGACACTCGATGTAAAGAGACGCACTGGAAGACAATGTCAAATCGGGTGGCTACATCACGGTGGTCATGCAAAAACACGTCTGTAAAGGGATCGATCGCCAGTGACGAGGAGTACAGGGTTTGAAGTGTTTTCCACGCTTCGTGGCGAATCTAAAGGTAATGAGCAACGCGCAAGCACGCATTATTTGAAACCTACCATGTCGATGCATCCCAGAGGAACATAGGCGAAGGCGTTGACCAAGGAGGAAGAGTCAACCAACGTGGCTGAACAGTGCTCCTGGTATTCGGACGCGGGGAACTAGGCGAGTGTCAGGAGAGAACCAGGGCAGAGATGGGTTCGCGCACCTTGTGCGTAGCGGTGGACTTCACTAGCGCGGGGTTCTTGATGAAATCGTGTTTAGCTGGAAGTGGATTAGATATTGACTTTGGAAGGATCATTGCAACGCACCGAGGCAACTGAGAGCAGCCTTGAAGAGCTGATAAGAGCTCAGACCCTTTCCGAGCGGCTTTCGGTTGACAGCGCCAGAGGATGAAGGCTCTTCTCCACTGATCACGAGCTCGAGAAGCGCAGGCCACAAATTTCCGGCATTCTCGAATCCCTTGACGGATAGTTTCGAGCCTTCTCCGAAACCTCTCTGGTTCGCCCAAATTCGCAGAAGCGTCAAAGCATCGGCATACGCAGGAATGGACTGAATGTGGTTGTACATTGCGAGGAGATGGAGTTTAGGGGAGTATGAGGTCAGGAGCGCATTGTTGTATAATGGACTGGGGTGGTGGACGCCCTCTTCACCACTGTTGACGCGAATGTTGGCGTGCGAAGGGGATAAGCGGTGAAGGGAGATGGGGGACGAGGTAGAGATAGTTGGGATGATGCAGACACGCGCATTGAGTTTCGTGAAGTCCGTTGCCGATCCATCTGCTTTCGGGGTAAGGACCAGTTTTGTGAGGCGAGGGTCCCCTGCAGTCGATTCGTATGAAACGTCCACGTTCAACCCTGACTTGGAGTTTCGAATCGAGTTGGCGAGTGTGGCGAGATAGAACGCCTTTTTCTGGAAAAACCTCGCGTTGAGATAATCCTTTTCTTGGAACAGGCCGTCTGGCATCTGAACAGCGACATCGACGCCGTATTTTAGACCGTCCTTGGCCTTGACGCTGACTTTGTTTGGCCAGCTGCCGACGAGCGTAATGTCCTCCGGCTTTTCGAATGACACCTTCCAGTTGGTGTCCTCTATGGGCAGAGGGAGGCAGTATGGAACTGCAACCCCCTTTTTGAGCAGTTTTCGTGCGGCTTCTAAGGGATGCTGGGGTTCGACGGCGGGTAGTTGCATAAGGAAAGTATGGAGCTTGAGCAAGAATTTCTCCAGGGGTGGCGCTCGGGACAGTTTTGGTCGGACATTGGGCAACAGGGCATCAATCTACAAAGAGTTGTAGAGGGTTTATTGCTCGTGTAGTCTTATCACATACCTGAAGCTTGAACGAACTCGACCGGTAGAGATCTGTAGCATCCCGGATTGCCCGTACTTCCTCCCCTGTCGGTGCCGGATTTTTGGACTTGGACGAACTTGGATCGACGTTCCTAGCATCCTGCATCTCTACGTCCTTTCCAAGACCATTCCACTCCTCTCCCTCACTCCCAGAGTCCTCGGAATCCTCGTGGGCGCTTTCGTTCTCGCCATGCTCCTCATTCTCACTATTGACGTCCATTACTTCATCTAGTTTGGGATTCTACAGACTCAGACAGAATTTCAGGTTGGAAACAGAGGGTTAGACACACCTTTCGTGACTCAAGATCTCCTGCACGCTTCCTCTTCAGATTTAACGCCATCTTCCACGTCTTCTAAGCGCCCGGATGGTCGAAACTGAAAAAGAGCCAACTCCTGAATGCCATCATTAATTTTCGGCTTCACGGCACCGGGCATCACAAATCACTTCCCACGGAGTCCAGCAACCCTCTTTTCCTTTAAGCGCCCACGTCTGCAACAGCTCTTTTAATGTTCAGAGTCAGAGCTTTGTCTTTGACTCACGCCTTGGATTGTACTGCTAGTAGTGGAGCATCTGAACGCCATTTCCAGGTGCCTGCTGAAGCTCGGCAACTTCCGAGCTTTTGGATCTCCGACCTGCTTGCGAACCAGATAAATTTCCGATCCGAAGTTGTACTGTTGCTTGTTGTCTGCCTTCTCCTACTCTCCCCTAGCATCGCTTCTGCCTCTTGCGAACTTCTGGAAATGGCGTGTATTTGAATGCAATCTCGTTGAACACCCCACCATCTGCCAGCTGGCCAAGTCCAACCGATCTAAGACTTCTTGACGCCATCTTCCACCCACCCGGGCGCTTATCTAGGTCCTGCCCTATCCTGTAGACGATCACCAGAATCAGACGAATTGGACTGAAAAGAGAATAAGGCGACTTACAATGGCTCTTCGCTCACGCCCGGCTCCAGCCCTGTCTGCGCACCGCTGGCGAACCGTCAATCCTGCACCTTGTGCCAGAAACGGCACTCATCCCCTATCTGGCAAACTCGTGGCAAACCATTTCTGTCGTTTCTTGTGTTCGATGGATACAACGACTGCACAACCTGAGAAGAGGCCGTATCATCTGCCGTGAAGTCTTGTCGATAATGCTTGTTGGACCCACAGACAAAGGCTTTCCTAGGCCCCTGGCTGCACATGAGGCTGCGGTGGCGTGGTGCATGCACGCAATCGGAAGTCCATGGTGTTGTTTATCGCTGGAGATCGAGACAAGCGCTATGAAGTACCCGCTTGCTGTGAGTGTGATCCATTGGGGTATACAGAAAACCCTAAGATATAAGGGGGCGTAGTTTGTTGACGCACACGGACGCGCCCCCGCTGCATCTCCCCAGGTCGTGACGTCTCCGCCGTAACTATTGACGGTCGTAGGCTTCTGAGGGCCGCACTTCCTTTCTTGCATACTCCTTTCTCCTTCCCTGCCGCATCTTCTCTCATTGGCATCTTCCTTCTTCTGGCTCCTTTTTGACTACTGCTTTCCCGTCTCTCGCTCTCCCGCATTGCTTTCCAGCTTCAACCATACTGTATCCATAATCTCCAGCACACTGTATCATATTCAAGATGTCGACTTCGCAACATGCTATTCAACTCAAGGATGAAGGAAATTCGCTTTTCAAGCAAAAGAATTATGAAGGCGCCATTCGAAAATTCTCCGAGGCCATCGCTCTGGATTCACGAAACCATACTTTCTACGGGAACAGAGCTGCCTCGTTCTACTTTATCGGAAGGTGCGGCTTCCGGATTTAATAGTCTTTGAAGTTAAACTCAACTTAAAATGGTTCCAGATATTATGAAGTCATTACTGACTGTCAGATTGCCCTGCAACTGAACCCTAGATATGCGAAAGCATGGCTACGAAAAGCAGACGCCCACGATGTAAGTCCCACATTAACATGCAATCACGGACACTGCTTACTTACACCATGCTGCAGGCACTCATGCAGTACGCAGAGAGTATAGAATCGTACCAACAAGCTCTGCCTCTATCTTCGTCCTCAGAGTACCCAGAACTCCAACAACGGATCCAAGTCGTCATTTCAAAAATCGTGCATCCTTCAACCATGAACCTCTCCACGCTCCTTACCATCGCACGAGCCCACTCGATCCCTATCCCTCATCAGGATCAAATGCACACCCCTGCACAAACTGAGACGCTTCGTAAAGCCCTCCACCGACACCCAAAATGGGGTAGCCAGCCTCGAGTACGGTACATGTATATCCCAGACGACGATTCTCAGCCAATCCGCAACTTTGAGCTCGAACGGCTCCCTGTTGGGAAGCTTGATGGAGAGGTAAAACGAGTCCTCGGCAGTGGCTGCAGAGACTACACCGAAGAGCTCGTGTGGTCTGATGACTGGGCAGAATATGTGAGTATTGGCAATTAGAGGTTCCTCAGCGATAAGTACTGAAGAATATCCTTTTTTAATAGGCCAAAGGTCGTTCGATGGGGGTTGGCATTGGTCGTATTTATACGACTTACGAATGCATCTCGGATCCCAGAGCCCCGCGTAACGGTCGATCTGTGAACAAGCGAGCGTGCCACCTACTTGGAAAAGGGGACCTTCACGGAAACATTCTCCTAAAAAAGACGAGCCGTATGAAGATCGTTACTGAGCGGATCCTCCCACCCCGATCCGCTTCGGAAGACGTCTCGAGACCGTCAGACGAACTAGGTTGGGAAAACCTGACCGTTGAGGAACTCAGAAGTGACGAGTTTAGGGCCAAGAGGAGGGAATGGCAGAGAGTCGAAGAATGGCATGCGAGGGACGTGGGGATGAGGATGAGAGGAAGGCCTTAGCTTTCTGGTTTGTTATCATAGCATTCGCAGCCTGGTGTTGCTTCAATCTTTCGACCTTCATCTTTACCCTTCTTACCATACTTTTTAGTGCTCATATATCTGTATTTCTAGTATCATCAACTGTATCAATTAGTCACTACGTACGAACTCGAGAGATGGTTTATTGGGCCAGCCCACCGACTATAGAGTACCAAGCTGATCCTAACCATGTCAGCGTTCGCCGGTCCCGCTCTTTAAAAGCTGCGCGCAGCGCGCAGCCAACGGAAGGGTCTTAAAAGAGAACCCTCGCGAAGACTCATGCATTTCGACATAGCTGAGTAAAGTGGTAAAGATCGCCAGGCCTTCTTGGAATGAGTAAGCCCATCGGAGAGTGGTATTCTTGTGTCGGACGGTGAGGTCATAGTACCCTGACCAAAGTGGTATGTTTTCCCCTGATTAGGGGTGTTGCTCAGCATCCCAGCTAAGCACGTCAATTTACATGATCATGATTGCATCCTTCCTTGACTCTTACCTGCTCCTCAGTATTATTCATCGACTTCATGGTTGGCTATAAAGACTGGACCATGGCTGCCTTACAAGTCTTATCCACAACCACCTTACACTTATACTTCAGCGACTACGATTCCCATGACTTCCCCTAACACCTCCTCGACGGTGACTGCTGCCATCCACTACCTAGTACCCCCCGACAACGGTGTTCGGGCATACCAGCATATCAACGAGGATCCTATCACTGGGGAGCGTCCGAAGAACTTCACCAGGGCCATCCAGAATATGGAAATCGAGAACGTACGTGGAAAGGAAGACTCCTTCACCACCGACAATTCCGGATTCCAGTTTTTCCGCTCTCCTGCGAAGCACACTTCATTTGAGAACGACGAGGATATCGAAAAGGAGTACTACCCCGAGAGCGTAGACCTTCTCAAGCGATTGACTGGTGCCAGCCGCGTCGTCATCTTTGACCACAGTATGTGTCAGCCACTTGCTGAGTTCAGTCTACTACGATAGCTGACTGCGCCCATCTAGCTGTGCGGAGGAACCGGCCTGGAATCGATGACTCCCCGCAGACTCGCAAGCCTGTAGCAGCAGCCCATGTCGACCAGACGACAAAGGCCGCCATTGCAAGGGTCCATCGTCACCTCCCAGAGTCAGAGGCACCTGCTCTGCTCGAGAAGCGCTTCCAGATCATCAACCTCTGGAGGCCTATTAGCCACGCAGCATTGGAATGGCCGCTGGCCCTCTGCGACTATAGGAGTGTCAACCCTGAAAAGGATGCACACCCTATCGCTCTCGTCTATCCTGACCGAGAAGGAGAGACGTACGGCATCGCTCATAACCCCAACCACAAGTGGAAGTATCTCCGGGGCATGACCCCTGAGGAGGGCGTGCTAATCAAATGGTATGTCGATTTGTTTCCTCCAATTCGAGGCGACGCTTACCTTTTTCAACAGCTTTGACTCCGTCCAGGACGGGAGTGTTGCGGTGTTCACCCCGCACACAGCGTTTATTGACCCGACTACTCCTCCTGATGCCCTTCCTCGCGAATCCATCGAGATCAGGGCGCTTGTCTTCTACGATTAAACCGATAGCTAGAACATACCGCCTTGAATACAATATTAATACGAGCACCTTGTTCTATTACTCTGATTGATTTGGGGTCCGAAGGGGAAGCTCATCTCGAATGAACTGCCATTCTGGACGCCCCCGGTCCTTGAGGAGTCCTTGGATAAAAGACCGTGACTAGCCGGCCACAATGCGATGTCAGATGAGCCAAGGGAAGCGATCCACTTTCGGGCTATTTGAGATTAAAGACATACGCGAGAGGACCTCGAATGGTAGAAGCAGAGAAGAACATAAACGTGAGGAGAACGTGCGGTCCTCGTTGCACGGTTTCATACTCCGCTCAAAGTCAAATGATGGCCGAAATGGCGCCATGGGCGCTTAATGCAAGCGGCGCCTCAGCGAACACCGCGCCGTCCAGTAGAACTGGGTAAGATTGAATGGAAAGTCTATCCACCCAAGAATCCAATTTTTTCTGGGTTAATTTTGGTCGCAGGTATCACAGCTATTGCCGACCTGCTTCTGGCTGCACTTACAAGCTTCACATTTCACCAATCTTCCAACATGTGGTTGACGCTCTCCAGTCCTTCACCATTCATCAGGCACTATAGCTTGTTATTCATCTCGTAGATATTTAGAAGATGATAACTATCTAGGAACTGTGGGAGATTTACCGAAATGAGGGAGCTGTGGGATGCAACTAAGTCTTATGCGTCCCAGGGCACTATTGGGAAGGACTGGCATTCTCAGGTCTCGGCACATGCTCAGGTCCTCTCAAATATGGTATGGAGAAACGTGTTGACACAGATGAATTGGATGGCTATACCTGGGGAGTTCCTCCGCTCTCACAACACGTTTTGATTGACAATGGGACCCCAAAATTGAAAGAGATTTTCCGACCATGTGAGAGATAATTCACAGTATCCTTCTAATGCTTACCTCGCCTACAGTCTCAATGCTCATGGGTGTCTGTTCGAGTCGCCAGTTAATCCCCAAGGATGGAATGCTCAAGATCAGTAGAACGTGAGAAAAAGTAGCTAGATAAGATAACGGACCCGCTTAGTCACTCTGACTTGCCGACATCAACAGTAGCAGCAAGGCCGACGACGAGCTCAGCATTCTTTGTTTCTATACCACCACCACATCTCGGTCACAACGTCAAGCAGGAGTTATGTCTCTACCAAAGGTACGTCGAGATCAAGAGCTGGAGACAATCAAAGACCCTGATCATCGCGTTCCTTGGGCGTCAATAGCGGATTATCAAGGTCAATAACCCTGTCCTCGCGTCGAGCTCAGATCGGCAGCTTATTTCTGGAATGTGAACCCTTTGGACCCTGAATATACACCTCATGGCTTTGCCAATCGTACAGGAAACCGAGCGCCTTGTTGCGGATCCCGCGCCTGGAATCACCGCATCTCCGCACGAAGATAACTTGAGATACTTTGATGTTACCATCGAGGGTCCTGGAGGAAGCCCTTTTGAGAGTGCGTAACAATCGACTTGGAAGCATTTCTAGAAAGCTCACCCGAATTCGACACACCTTCCCACTGGCCATCCACGATCGTCCCCCACGGAATCCCGTAATTGACAGAGGGCATCTTCAAGCTCGAACTATTCCTGCCGGAAGAGTACCCCATGGCGCCGCCGAAGGTTCGGTTCCTTACCAAGATCTACCACCCCAATATCGGTGCGTTCAATGTGATCTCGTCGAGAGCAAACGCCGTTTCCAACTGCTTCTATCATGCTTAAACAGACAAGCTCGGTCGTATTTGCCTAGATATCCTCAAGGGTGCGTCGCAGTTATGCTTATCTCCTCCTCGTCCCCCTTTTGCGCCGCGGCAGGTGTATCATCCTCACCCTCATCTTGATTGGGCATGCTCTTCTGCCGAGCTGTCCCTCGCTTCTTGCGCGTTAGGATCGCCCAGGGATATGGCGAATCGGTAATGCTGACTGTCCAACCCCCTTAGATAAATGGTCCCCGGCACTGCAAATCCGAACAGTGTTGCTTTCGGTGCAAGCACTGCTGAGTGCTCCTAACCCCGATGACCCCTTGGCCACGGATGTCGCCAAGCACTACAAGGAGGATGAGAAGGATGCGCAACGCGTTAGCAGGGAGTGGACGCAACAGTATGCTGTCTGAGGAGCCTGTAGCGCTTCTCTCCGAAGAAGGAAGAGCAGCGATGTATACTGTAGACTCGGTTCGTTCTGACGACCAGGCATGTCTTTACGATAATGGAATATTCTTACTTACGCATGTCACTATGGCTTGAGGCATTTGAATAGGTGAAAGCATATTTCGTGGAGCGTATCACCCTTCTCATTAATAGAGGCTAACCCCGTCACTTCTCTTACCTATCCCGAGGTATATATTGACTGCGAGGTAGCTCGACCTGGGCTCTGGTGCATGGATTCGCCTCGAATACCTTCGAAAGTTCTCGGCAAAATGCAGGTCTTGATGCAGTAACCAGTTTCGACCGACATGTGGCAAGTCTAAGGAATATCAGGGAATGATTTGAACCCCAGATCTAGTGAACCAGGGTGCCTTCCCATCTAGAGGCTGATTTAAGCTTTCACAATGGCCTATTTCTCTCCTCTTCACAATCCTGCGTTTCGCCAAGTCCTTTACCACGCCCCTTGCTTCCTACCACCATCTTCTCCCTCAATACCCTTCATAAACGCAGGCTTTCGCGGATGTCAAGCTAATCTCGAACGCCCACTACATTGAACACTGCCTCGCGCACAGACGAGGGCAATATGGGAACCATGTTGGACTCCGATATCTTGTATTCGATTGTGGCCGAAGTCGCTGACCCAACAGCGCATGATGTCCAGGATCTCAGAAACATATCGCTAGCCAGTCGCTTGCTGAGGGCGATGGCTCTGCCGGTGCTCTTCACCGAAGTTCGGTGGCCTCATCCTGACAAGCACTCTGAAGAAAACGGCCTTGAGTTCTTTCCAAAAACGCTTTGGCGTCATTTCAGGTATGTGTTTGCGATGTCGCGATCATGACACATTGAACTGAGCGCGATAACGTCGTGCATAGGAAGCTATCCTTGCTGTGGCCTGACCACTGGCCAGACTCGAGCCCGCCGCTATGGGGCGACCGATACTACATCGGCGGCGACTATCACCCCCGGCACATGAACAAGCTCGTCGACGCACTTCCTCGAATGGAAGGATTGTCGAAACTCCACATCAGCTGTCCGTTCTACCCCCGAGCTCCATATTCACCGCCCTAGTGCAATGTCCTTCCATTCGATCGTTGTCCATATCCGACACCCCGCTCTACATGAGCATGATCCCCCGGGTACCATCTGACTTCCACCTGGAACATTTATCCCTTGTCCCCGTGGGTCAGGCCCTGCGCGTCGGCGAGGGTCCGTACGACTCGAAATACCAAGATCTCGCTTACTACATCAGGGACTACAGGAAGAAATACCGGAACGACAGCCTGGTGCGCTACGCTGCAGATGCCCTGCTCTACAACTTCGCCAAGGCGAGCTCGTTGCGCTCGGTGCAGGTCTCAGGCGACATGTGCACGCTGCACGACCTTGCGCGACACGACTGGCCTGAGCTTCAAACACTAATCCTCACGGGCCACGCACCACGGCCCTACAGCGGCGTCGATCTCATCGATGTCGTCGCCCGCATGCCAAAACTCGCCGACCTGCGCCTTCTGTTCGCGACCGTCAAAAACGACCCTCTCTTCCCCATCCTACCCTGCCAGACGTCGAGCGACGTCGCCCATGAAACTCTAGCAGGCAACCCCGCCACCCTGTTATCCCAGATCCGCCACCTCGCCATGTCGAATGCGTGCCAGCTTTCGGGCGTCATCTTTCA
Organism: Ephemerocybe angulata; assembly: GCA_013368325.1. NCBI lineage: Eukaryota > Fungi > Basidiomycota > Agaricomycetes > Agaricales > Psathyrellaceae > Ephemerocybe > Ephemerocybe angulata. The sequence goes on from JAACJK010000004.1 coordinate 108,610, forward strand.
CTACGCTAACCACCTGGAGCGGCTCGTTATCTGTGCCATCAGCGATCTCCCCCGTGTCCCCATTGCGCTTAGCCGTGCGGAAATTAATGCCCTGATCAACGATCTGGGCACACCACCTACCCTCACCACGAGCGATACAAGCGCTTCTGGCGTCTCGTCCGGCTCGGCCAGCATGCCCGCCCTGCAGTCTCTATCATCTGGTTCGACCGCGTCGGTAGTGTCGTCCTCGTCGTCCTCGAGTACGACGCTGCCCTACCCCTCGCTCAAGCTTCTGCGCATTATGATCGAGGACAAGGCGAACCCGGAGTTGTGTCACAAGATCTGCGAGCTCTTCCCCCACCTCGAGGTGCTCGAGGTCGAGCTCTGCGGGTACCACGATGGCAAGTCCATCCACGCCTGGGACGAGTTCGTGTCCGCGTTCACGCCGCTCAGCCGGCTTCGGCGGCTGAGGTTGTGTATCCAGTTTCCAGAATTCGACGAGACGGATCGCGTGGAGCCGTGGCGCAATGCGAGGCGGGAGTGTGCAGCTTACTTCGCGGAGAGGCTGCCGAGCTTGGAGTGTGTTGGGTTTGAGTATAGGAAGCGGACGGGAACGCATCGGTATGAGGATAGTTGGTTGGAGTATGAGGTGGAAAGACAGAGTGATGGGGTGCTGGTGAGTGTGTTGGAGGGGAGGGGTAGCCCGTATTCGGCGCAGCCCGTGCAGGAGGATGTTGTACCCCATCATCATCATGGTCGTGGGTTGAGAAGTGGGCCGGGATGTCAGGACCACTTGGCCGCGGCCATGAATGCGCCCAGGGTCTCGCGCCTGGTGGAACTTCCATCGTCGTGGTACCGATTCCCGGAGGTGTGGACGCCTGAGTACATCACGACTTGATTTTGCATTACCCCCGTTGCCTGCGATACCCAGGGTTATCCCAAGGCGACATCGCACCGCGGCCATACACGACAGGTAACGCCGCGGTGACACCAAAATACACGAACGATACGACATTCATGCTTTTTGCTTTTTTCAAAAGTTCCTTCGTACAATAGCTTGGGTCTTTTTCTTGGTTCTCTTGGTTCATTTCAATCTGTGTCTTCTCATTTCTTGGATGGTTCTCTCTATTACGTTGGTCGGACTTCACATGTAGTATCGGTTCGGGTCTCATATGCTTGTGGTAGGGTTTTGCTTGGTTTCTGGTTTGGGTTGGTAGACCTTATCTTGTGTATCATCATGAAGCTTGGGGTTTTCTAGATCATTTGGTAATGCCGGTACTAAGTCTACGATGGATCGACAGACAATTAGCCACCTTTCGGCAACGAGGCGCGGGCGCTTACCAGTGCGCTTAGCTCATTATTGTCAACGGTAACATTGGAAAGAAGGAAAACGCCTTTGTGATAGATTATACTAGGGACAGAGAGGAAGCTACGATGCTATTATGATGAGGCTGCCGACCTCTCGCGATCTCTTCTCAACTTTTCGATGTAGCACAATGTGATAACGATGAGGTCGACCATGTGCTCCCCAGCAGGGTATATTTCCAGGTTTGCCTTTCCTTCCAGCTTATTGCTTAAATTTATGAGCGCTGCCTGGTTGAACTTTGCGACATGAGTTTCGGTTTTGTCGTTCGTATATAACTGAGAGATAGAGCTGAATTAGTCGACCATTTAGATGAATTACGGCTCGGGAGGGAACGTACAACGGGCTTGGTATTGGCGAGCTTCCAGCGATATTCTTTGCCGTCGGGTCCGGTGAAGATACGATCGCTAAATTCCAGTAAGGCGACTGGAGGAAGGAAATCGTTGGCGGTAGCCATACCTTCCAAGCCAACCAATACCGCCTTTGCGGAACATGGAACGTGAGCTTTTCCGTTCGCCTCCCCAGGTGATCATAGTCGGGCTGACATCATGGTATTCTATCTCGGCAATGGCTTCAAACTGGTCTCTCATATCTGTTCTCTATGATTCAGAATGAACGACCTCGTTACCAGAGCGAGCCCGAACGCACCATTTGGGTCGGATGGCACTATTTTGTAGATGCTGGCCTTGCGGTTTATCAGCTTGTATGGGGAGACGGCCTTGTATATGACTTGTCCTTCTTCCGTGCAGTAGTTGGTGTCGTAGGGATCTCGAGTTGTCAGGTAGAAACGCATTGAGGGGGTGGGGGCCATGGCTTAGGTGATGTCATGAGATGAGGTGTAAGGAAAACACGACTCTAACTTGCTTTATAGGCCATCGTTCAGGCTCCGATTCTGCTGCGGAATCAGATCCTCCACGGTGCGGTGCCCCTCAGCAAAGCTGTACATCGCTGTAGTACCAGAGTGCATGGGAGCCGAGTATCAAAAGGATATTCAGATGGGTATCACGACAATTTAAAGGGCCAGTATGTACCCAGCCAAGTTCGAGAGCTACTACTTCATGAGAACTTGAAGTGGATCCTAACTCAATTCGGAATCCGTTCGAGGATGAGGTAGACATAGCCAGTAGTATATTGTTCTGAGCTTCTCTGCACAATCCGGTGCCATGGCATGCATCATGGACAGCCGCAGTCCACTGGGCACATATCATTAGTTGAGGAAATCCAACAGAACCATATCTGCCTCGTCACAATCCCTGGATACCATCCGACCAGAAGCAGGACATGCTGTCCAACTGTCCATTTCTCTGCCTGACTTTCTTGGCTCGTAGAACCGCGTCACCCGAACGCTTGCAGGATCCGTGTGCAGGCTCGAGCCCGTGCCCGATGATGAGTTTGAAGCCACGGTTCTACCCGCCCGCCGTGTGCCTACCGACTCCGAGGAGCCTTGAAGAAAATAGGCGAACGTGCTATATCTTGATTCCGAGTGGTTACTTCCTTTCTTGCGCTCCATGGTACGGCTCTTAATGAAGGCGAAGGTGAGATTGGAACCTGATAGTGAAGGCGAAAATTGAGGAGAGATCAAGCTTTCTCCGGTCCCTTGGACCCGTATCTTGAATGATCCCGCAACGTCAATGGAGAGCAAGTCTGCCGCGTCCAGTGCAGCGTCCACCTCCAAGGGCCTCTTGAAGTTTAGGGTGCATCGGAGGCAGCTGTTGATTACCCTGGTCGGTACAGGATGGCTTCTGATTCCTCTCCAAAACCAACTGAAGATGTCGAAGGTAAGCGGGAGTGTGTGAGCACCACTGGGCACGTTCAGAGAGTGAATACGGTCGTCTTCGTCCTCTGGTAGTGGCATTAAAAGTACTTTGTCTGGAGGTGTAGATCCGGCTGCCACTGCGACCTTGAAACTGGGTGTGGTGACCTTTTTGAACTCGGCTGCAGGAGGTAGTTCCCATACATGCACTTCACCCCATAGCAGACCTCTCCTGAAGGCAATGATCATGTCAGCAGCGAGCACAACCACCTGGTGATAGGTCAGTCCCAGTGTCAGCTTCACTTCTTGCTGATGTTACATACCTCTTCTGGCCTCCCAATCTCGACATCGCCAAACGAAATTGCAGAGCATGCATGGCAGACGAAGTTCCAAAGAACAATGGCATCATCAGTGCGAATCAGTAACAAGTCCCCGTAAAGAATGGGCTCTTGTTCATGTCCCCCGAGTCGTTGTAGGGCATTGGAGAGGTGTAGGAATTTATGCCCTGTGAAAAATGCGTTATCGTCGCTGAGAGATATGCGCATCAGCTTTACGCTAAGGAATCGATGTTCTAGTCAGCATAAAGCGTGCGCTGTCAAGAGGTATTGAAGTACTACAAAAATGAACTCACACGCGCCCCTTCGAGGGATCTGATAATTGGACGGCGACTCGCAGAGCTTCTCCATCGACATGAGATACCAGTGCAGTAACTTTGAACTCGGGATGCTCGTCGTCTTTCATCTTGGCGATATGGATTGGCTCCCTTCGCACAAGTCCCACAGCTCAATTTCTAGAGTACCACCAGTTTTGCCAGCTTGCTTTACCTGAAGTGACAACCTTCCCCCAGGTACGAGGTGTCTAATGCACGCGCCCTTCTGGCCCTTGCGTCGTCCAGACCCCCGTTTGCGAAATGGCATCAGCTCGGTCGCTGGCTTGAGCATTTGAGCATTGTGCAGCTCCTCCGCTGGCCACGACTGCCCCGTAACCAGCCCCTTGAAAAGTTGTGGTGCAATCGCAGCTTTTTGGAGCTCCTCGACGTTCATACTGTTGAAAGGGTACGACGGACCGAAGGTCCCTTGCTCCCGGCACACCCAGCGCAGGATCGTCGTCCAGACTGATTTCTCAGAGACCAGTGCCCGAAGAGACCGGCAAACCTGTGAGAGGTGTGAGCGATACAGCTGAGGCATATGCTTACGAGGTCAATGGGTGAATGCAAACTACACACCTGCCCTAGGAATAGCACTTCAGAAGGTTGCATATATTTGAACGTACTGCACCAGAGTTCATGTGGAAGGACCGAATCGTGTCTTTGTCGTTGACGGCGCGTTCTGACTGGCATTTTGCACGGGACCCGCCGTGACAAGGTGGTGGTGTAATGGTGAAGAGCTGATTCAAGCAGTTGACTTGCAGTTGACCAAACTAATACTATTGACGCCGCACCTTGTTATAGCCGAACAAGTTGAAGTTCGGACAGCCTCCCCTCCGCCGAGCACTGTTGCTTATGGGTTTTCTGAAGGGTTTCCAGGCGGCGGCGTCAGCATGTCCCGTCACCCCTTTCGGAAAACCCTCTGCTACATACACCGTCATCAGCGAGCCATATTACTGAGCTCAAACCTCATGCACCTCACGCCCGGCGCTTACGCTGCTGCCAACCTGCGGCTTCGTCGGTTTGACAATGTCTGAGCCTGAGGAATATATCGTAAGTGTGAGAGATTAGGCCCATCGCAAAAGGGTGGGTCCAGTTCTTTCCCCACAAACTCAACGACTTCACTATAGTTCATGATCCCGGAATACTTAGGCTGTAGTACCTCCATTAAATAGACGTATACGTATGCATTATTTTCTTAATCTTCCTGGGCTCCATTCTGTTTCTCCCTGGCTTTCACCCTGATGACAAAACCATGTCTTCCGCCTTCCCACCAAGCCCCTATATGTATATCGCGTCAATTAACCGTGGGAATTAATTGGGGATGCCGAAGCGGGAGCGCGTCACAGTCGCGTCGTGACAAGCTCTTTCTTTCTTACCACCACCAGCGAGAAGATATGGACGTAGACACCGAAATGCAAGTACGCGCAAGTAAACATTTAAAGATGGGCTCAATGTCTGACTATATGGGTGCATTACAGAGTGCGACTGCGCAGGGAACTGAAGAGTCCAAGGAAAACGAATGGGTGCGGATAAACAGCAACGACGGCTTTTCGTATCTGGTTCGGAGGAAGGTCGCGCAGACAAGCGGCACAATGGCGAACATGCTAGATCCAAATGGTGCGCGAAACGCCTTGGGCGTGACCCCATAACTGACTCGAATCCCGCTATTCTCGAAGGCGGATATGCTGAGGCACAGACGAAGATATGCACAGTCGACGAACGGTGAGGAATACAAAAGTGAACAATGAATTGGACTGACACGCTTTTCAGAGGGATCGTAACGGAGAAACTCGTCGAATACATGTGTTTCAAGTCGCACTACCAGACTGTAGGGCCGAAGGAGGATATTCCAGTGCAGGAGATGCAGGAAAGGATTCCGCCCGAGATTGTTTTGGAAGTGTACGTCGTGCCAGTCGTTCATCTGTCGCTCCTATCTGATATCGTACTTGTGCAAATAGCCTGTTGGCTGCAGATTACCATGAGAGTACGTACTTCACGCGTTTCACGCCTTTCATGCTCACACCTCCCCATAGTGTGATACAATCGTGCATTCCATTTCTCGTGTACAAATATAATCATTAACATCGACCCAAAACGAATCAAAATTACAAGACGAAGCAAATCATGAAAGGTGATATACAGAGCCACGCGCAAAACCAGCACAGAACCCAGAATTTGGGAAGAGAATAGCGCCCTACGTCGTCCCGTGTCTCTTCAGCGTCGATGGCCTGGACCCCGCCCCAAGAGTCCTCCCCATCGCCAGCCTCTCCGCGACCTTCTCCACCAACATGTCCTCATCGTCCTCGCCTTCCTTCTCCTCTTGCAGCGTCCGCCTAATGAGGGTATCCATACTACCGACGTCGACTTCACGGCCACTGAGACGCATAGAAGGAGCGGGGAAGATGGCGGAACGCGGCTCGAACTCGGGAAGACGTTCGTTGGCGATATCGGATTTTCGACTGGAGAAAAGTCAGCAACGCCATGCGAGAAGATGGTTCAGTACGTACGCTTCTTCGAATGAGTGAATCCCCTTTGAAATTTTGGTCCCGTTCACAGCCAACTGATTGGGCAAGGCTGCCGATGCAGGATTTGCGAGGGTGAGCTCCGAGGCGCTTTCTGCTTCCTCCCTGGATGATTGACGCTCGTAAGGATGTGTCCAAGAGTGATGAAAGGAGAAGGACGTACCGGAGCAATGTGAATACGCGCTGCATACGTCCAACAGCTCTGATCTTGTGCTTGATCTGCTCTCTCCTTAGTCGGATTTGCTCGGCAGCCTGGTCCTCCTTCGCCTCCTCGTCCGATTCTGTGTCGAGCTCATCTTCCGTACACACGCTCAGGACGCCAAGAAGCATGTCCGCAACTAAGAACAATCAGTCAGAAAAGTGAAGTCTCGGGAGAGAAAGGCACGAACTCTTTGCACCGACGAAAGGTAAACTCCAGGTAAAGGCATCCATAAAGTTTGGGAGCCAGTAGGGGTGGGGGTTCGAGTTGTACTGCCTAATCGTGATGTTCTTGTTGGCGTACTTCAGGACCGCACCGCGGTTCTTGTACACATCGAGGTAGTTGGGAGCGGAGAAGATGGTGATCACAGAAGGGAAGTTCTTCTTGGGTGTCTTTCGGTGCATGGTGTACCCCGCATCCTGAGCTTCGTGACCTCGGATGACAGACAAGAGGCTATTCCGCTCGAGGAACTGGCATACTGCGTTGTACCTGGGGCAGAGTTAGGATGGAAGTCACACGACGATAAGCCGCACACGAACGTGTAGAAGTACGAGCACCCTCTTGTGGCGTTCGGGATGAACGAGGTGCCGGGTGCAAGGGGCGCGTGATGGGAGGGTTCTGTCTCGTGTCCATAGTTTGTGACGGGGTCCGCCCAGAGGAGGTCACAGAGGAGGCCTTGGCTCCCTGGTTCTTGGAATCGGTTCAGCTGTGACGGTGGTGAGCATGTCTGCGTAAATGATTTCGGTGCGCCACCTACGTTTTGAAGGTCTTGGAGGGTGACGAGGTTGGGAGAGATGCCGCCGTGGACACAGAAGAATCGATTATCGACGATGGCTGCCACAGGGAGCGCGCAGAAGGACTGGATGCAGGCTTCGTAAATCTTCTCGCTGTACTTGTGCAGGCCTGCGGGGCATGAGTGATGCCTCAAGCGTCTGGATTATGGCTCTTACATTCTTTCTTGAACGTGAAGTATTCGGTGAGATGGCGACATTCATGGTTGCCCCGGAGGAGGACTATTCGGTTTGGGGTCCAGATCTTGAGTGAGTATAAATAGAGAAGGCACTAGAGTGGGTGTTAGGGAGTGGGCTGCGGGGGCACGGGCAGGACGAACCTCGATGCCAAAGTCTCCGCGATCAACGTAATCTCCTAGGAAGAGGTAGACGTTCTCATTCATGGGTCCACCGACTTCAAAGAGCTTCATAAGGTCGTACTGAGGATACCATTAGATCCAGTCGTTACTCTCGACGAAGGAGACGCACATATTGTCCGTGGATATCTCCACAAACTAAAGCAAGTCAGAGAAGCGCGGAGTGGAGATATGAGCACGACGCACCAGTTACTGGACTCTTCACCTCTACCATGTTATTCTCCTTTGCAAGGATGCGCGTAGCCAAGTTGATGATATACAGCGCCTGCTCCTCCTTCAGCCTTCCCTCCTTGAAGAAATGGTCTTTCAGGAACACCGGGTTGGGCTTGCGATCTCCGCGGTCATCTACGGCGAAGAACTCGGCTTCGGTGGGCTTGCTTGTCGCGGGTGGAGGAACCTAATGTATTAACAGCAACAAGGTCGTTTGTGGGTGTGGTGTGGGGAGAGTGCAATCAACCGTTAGCCCTCATGCCTCCGGCCACATTGAGGCTCCAGACGAGGCAGATAACGCACAGTGGGGACCTTCCGGTCGTTGACGTTCCCTGCGTACTGCTGCAGGGGGTCCGAGGGTGGAAGCGCCGTCGGTTTCGCGGTGCTCACTGCGGGCATCGCTGATCCCGACGCAGATGGCTGCTTTCGGTGCTGGTTTGAAGCCATCTTTCGTAGTCTGGTCGAGGTTCTGGGAGTTTGTGAACGTCGTTTTTATCCTCGATTCAGGGTATAGTTTAGTTTTGGTATCTGTGCCTTGGCTCCGCGATGGCCTATCAGATCCTCTGCGGTTGCGGGGTCGTTGATGTGCCTCGTGCTCGTCAATTTCTTGTCGTTTGTGGATCCAAAGTCGGGTGGAGGTAAAGGTTCGAAGTTGAGGTATCAAGCTGCAGGGCTAGGCCCCAGGAGGTCAAGTCGAAGTGCGAAGTTTGAGAGAAAGAGATTGATGTTTCGGGCGGTGTGATAGATACTGTTTGGCACTGTTACTAATTGGGGACCCTTTAGCGCCCGTGGCACCGCCGACGACCAGAAAACCGCAAATCGAACGGAGGAGGGGCATAGCTATGACTGCAGAAAGTTCCTTCGGAGTGCGATGGTGTGGTGGAAGAGAAAAGAGTTAGATTCACCCGTGCTTTTACAGCAGTCATTTTACAGCTGATTCGGATGCAAAGAGGCTGTGCGCCGAGGCGAGGCTTTTAGAATTACCCAAGCGAAGGGGAAGAAGTAGGAAGGCTTATATATCTAGAAGGTACCTATATACCATACGCCGTGCATAAATCAATCGTAGAACACAAGCGCCCGTAGTTCGATCGATTCACGAGGAGGTGCATCCACAGGCGTGGTCGGGTCAATGAACGCAGTGTGTGGCGAGAGTCGAGCGACGGTACCACAGGCATCCTGAAGATTGTCGGAGCTGTACCCATTGTCAGCACGCCCAGCTACATATTCACTCTGGGTAGAAGACACATACTTCTTTATCAACACGAAATCGGCCGGTGTCATCCCCCTCAGATATCTCCACTTGTGGTTGGGATTGTACCGAACCGCATAAGTCTCCCCGGAACGCTTGGGGTAGATGAGTGCGAGAGGGAAAAGGTCCTTCTCCACATCTAGGCTCCTGTAGTCACATAAAGCGAGAGGCCATTCCAGTGCAGCGTGTTTAATTGGCCTCCACATGTTAATTATCTGGAAGCGTCTTTCCAGAAGTCCAGGAGCCTCGGAGGCCGGAAGGTGACGATGAACCCGTGCGGCAGCTGCCTTGGGAGTTTGGTCTCCATGGACGTGAGCGACGGGTTTGCCGTGTTTGTAACCGCCTTCTTCAACTGGATAGTTGCGCCGGACAGCTGGGGTCGAGATCAGCAAGCTGTCTCCTGGCGCAGTCTTGATATCGACAAAGTAAACACTCACTGTGGTCATATATATTAATAACAACTTTGGAAGCTCCCGTCAAGGCCTTGATGGACTGAATACACTCCGGCCAATACTCCTCTTCAATTGCAACATCGTTGTCGAATGAGGTATGCTTGGAAGGAGCCCCAATGACCCACTGAAAACCGACATTATCCAGGGTGAATTCGGTCTCTTTGCCTCGAACATTTTCGATGGCCACTTCCTTCGCTTCCAAGGTATAGTTCTGAAGCCCCTTCAACCCAGTCACAGGATCGATGTGCTTGGGCTTTAGATACGCTGGAGCGCCATCTGAAGGGGCGACGACGTAGTTGATAGATGCAGTGATGGTGTCTGCAGCACAGTCGTCCCCTTCGGTAGCCATAGCGGATAGTAGTAGTTGCGCGAGGTCTTAGAGTCATAAAGTTTGGAGAGCATCTTCCTCCTCGCCCGTTCATATACTACTCCCCACGGTCCCGCAGGACCATAGATGACAGTGGGACCGAAACAAGCGCTCGTGGGGTAATCAGTCTGATGGCGGCATGCTGTTGCGAGTCTCTTTGACTTCGACCGCACCTCTGCGGTTGCGGCTGGCAGATTGAGAGTCAAAACATGGCGAAACTGTGAGTCACATCGTAAATCTGACGTTGAGGAAGGGTGAAACATACCACTTGCATTCGCAAGGCGCTTCTCGTGTCCTCGGTTCCGGGGGCTAGGACTGTTTGAATCAAGCACTGGCACTGAGTCACCAGACGCAGCTTGCACCGGACTGAAATCGATGGGTATGGATGGACGATGCTTCGTTCATATATCGGTATGCAGTACTCACGCCGTCCATAATCAGTCTGAAAAAATTAGCAAAGATAAGTGCCCATTTCGGGCGGGCGCTTAGACTGCCGCCAGAAGAAAGTTACGAACTTCCTTCATCGAGTAATTGAGTAATTGACATGGCCTTGAGGAGGCTGATGCAAACGTCATTGAGGAATTTGTAAAGGCTTGCATCAGAGGTGAGAGGTGTCAGAACCTACTGTACTCGTTGGATGCTGCTAGTGATACATTGGATTTCGATACCCATCATTTCGTCAGTCGTAGAATACCAAAGCCCTGAGCTCAATGGATTCACGGCGTGGTGCATCAGGGGGTGTGGTCGGGTCGACAAACCCAGTATGAGGTGTGAATACGGCAACGCTGCCATCCTGCAGCGAATCAAAGCTACGCTCGATGTCAGTAAGCTGGATTTCCAGAGCAGGACAAACGGCATACCACTTGATCAACACAACCTCGTCCGGAGTCATCCCTTTGAGATACTTCCACTTGTGGTTCGGGTTGTGTTTAATCCCGTAGGTCTCTCCTTCCCGATCAGGGTAGATCAGAGCGATAGGAAGAGTGTCCGTCTCAGGGTTGACACTCCTGTAGTCGCAGAGAGCGAGCGGCCACTCCCAAGCAACGTTCTTGATCGGCCTCCAGAGGTTGATAATCTGGAACCGCTTCTCCAGGAGCCCAGGTACCTCGTCTGCGGGAAGATGGCGGTGGACCCTTGCAATGGAAGCTTTCGTCGTTTGGTCGACATGAGCCTGGAAAACAGGCTGGCGCGTCTGTGGAGTATCGCCAACCTGGCCAGGTCGGTGACGGCGGATGGCTAATGAGATTCAGGTGAGTATGTAGCGGCGATAGAATGCAACCGCAGCACTTACTGTTGTCGAAGATCACAACCTTGCTGGCTCCAGTGAGCTTCTTAAGAAGCTCGATACTCTCCGCATAATACTCCTTCTCGACCAGAGCGTCGTTCTCGAATGCTGTGAATTTCGCAGGGGACTTGTACCACTGGAACCCGGCATTGTCGAGGGTATATTGTTCCTCCTTCCCTCGAACATTCTCAATCTCGATATCATTGTGTTCCTCATGCCTGTAGTTGATTCCCCTCTTCCCAGTAACGGGGTCGGCATTGATGTGGAAGTACGCTCGACCATTCGCAGGTGCGACTGCATAGTTTATCGTCGCAGTGACAGTAGACGGACCAGTAGAGTCGGTAGCAACAGGCATTGTCAGAGGTGTCGGGGTGAAGTCTGATTCTGAAAGAATGAAGAGAATTCGAAGACGTTGAGGTTGCCTTTATATCGGTGGAACGGGTCGAAGCAGAGTTTATCGAAGACTTGGTCAGCTGCTGAGCGAATTCATTTGATGGCTTGCGTGCTCTTCGATTCCCATGACTTTCGGCACCTAGTTTGAGTCTCGCTATGCATATTACCGCTGTTCTGTGGATTATACAAGTCAGAGACGGCCGTCAAAGATATAGCAAGGATGTAGTTTGGATGTTGTGTGTGTTTGTACTTACCGATTATGTACGTAACTCTTCTCACGAGTCGAACCTCGAAGCCGTTGAATTCGCCAGGTCGCGCTTTCGGTCGAAACCGCGCCATCTCCGAGAGTCCGAGTTTGTCTGAAGCAGCTTTATACGAATGTTGGACAGGCATAGCTAGGAAAGGATACTTGTAAGTCCAAGCTTAGAGCAGAAGCCGCCATTGGGAATGGACACCATGAGGTACAGGGGAACCTGCGCTTACCACTTAGCCTTCCGAAGGATTGTCACCTAGGAAGAGGGTAAAAGGGCGATGAGCTTCGCAAAAGTCAACTCATGCCTGTTCAAAGGCTCACCTGGTAAGTGTCTTTAGATAACGTATATTGGTCTGGCTACTTTCACCATAGCTTACAACGTTCGAATCACAGCGGGATAATCTAATCGTAAAAGACCAAGGCCCAGAGTTCAATTGACTGACGCAAAGGCGCGTCAACTGGCGAGGTTGGGTCCTCAAACGCGGTGTGCGGAGTGAATACGGCGACACTACCGTCTTGAACCGAGTGGAAGCTACACATCTTGCTCATCGCAGCTCCGGTAACGTCGAGTTCTTCGATGATGAAGACGTATGTTGGCGACGTCGAGTAGCGATGGGGAGGACGTAAACTCGAAGCTTGGTCGAAGTTGTGACGCCTACCAGTTCCGCACCGATTTTACTACTTATACCTCTGATCCACAGCTCCTGTCCCCTGCCCCACGTTCTCGTGAGCCGAACCTCTCCCTCGGGTTGCCAGCTTCCACCGCACTCGTAGTAGGTGACCACATCCGGGCTACTTTCCGGATGTACCTTTCAACAATAGTGGCTCAAATTCAGTAAGTTACATCGCAACCAATTCGATTTACACTGATGCTAACCGCCAGAAAAGTGCAAATTACATTGAAACAATGGGCCAGTGGCCCATTTACTAATCGTAAAATACCAATGCGCGGAGCTCTATGGATTGGCGACGAGGAGCATCCACAGGGGTGCTGGGGTCGATAAACCCAGTATGCGGCGTGAAGACAGCCACACTGCCATCCTGAATGGAGTCAAAGCTGACATAGAGTTAGAGGGATGCGCGTCGCAATCGGTTGAAGACGTACCACTTGATGAGGACAGCCTCCTCTGGGGTCATCCCCCTCAGGTACTTCCACTTGTGGTTGGGGTTGTACTTGATGCCGTAGGTTTCTCCCTCTCTGTCAGGGTATCTCAAAGCTACCTTCAGTGTGTCCTTCTCCTCATCGACGCTCCTGTAGTCACACAAGGCCAAGGGCCATTCGAGAGCTGGAACCTGGATTGGCCTCCACAGGTTGATGATCTGGAAACGTTTCTCCAAGAGACCGGGGGCCTCGTCCGCTGGAAGATGGCGATGGACACGAGCTACTGACGCCTTCGTTGTCTGGTCGACGTGAGCTTGTGCGACTGGCTGGCGAGTCTGGGGTGTTTCTCCAACTTGCTCCGGATTGTGGCGACGGATTGCTAGACAGGATCCAAACCTCAGTTAGACTTGAACATCTAAAATGGGAGAGTCAACTGACTGTGGTCAAAGATAACCACTTTACTAGCTCCAGTAAACTTCTTGATAAGCTCAATGCTCTCCGGGTAATATTCTTTCTGCACCTCTTCGTCGTTCGCGAACGAGGTGTGGTTCGCCGGAGACTTGATAAACTGGAACCCGACATTGTCGAGGTTATACTGGTCCTCCTTTCCTCGAACATTCTCGATCTGAACGTCGTGCTTCTCCGTACCATAGTTCAGATCACGACCTCCGTGGACCGGGTGGGGGTTGACACTGATGTATGCCGGTGCACCATCGAGAGGGGGTACGGCGAAGTTTACAGTCGCGGTGACTGTCGAAGGTACGTTGGTCTCTGCGGAAACAGGCATCACAGGAGCAGTTGACAGAGGCTTTAAGGTTAAGAAGAAAGGAAAGCAAAGGCCGGTGCTTGGTATGAATGCGCTGGTGGCAGCGCGCTTAAATATGGCATTTTGACTACAATCTGGCTGAATAAGAGAGTCATACTTAGAAACTTCATTCGGCCCAAATACATTTGATGGCTTGCGTGCTTGAGGCTCCATATTATGAGCTCAATGGTCTACACCGTCAATTCTTCCCATATCTTGTCTCAAACTTACAGGACGTGGGATACTACCCAGTGGATCCGGGTCCGTACCAGAGGACCGCCGGCGCTTATTGATTTGGAGGCAAGCAAACACTTGACAAGATATCTTCACTATGGCGTATTCTCACTTGAAGGCCTGTAGGCTGTAGGCTAACCTAAATCGATTAATAGATATCATTCTTAACAACGTCGGACGCGCTGGAGACCAACCCTGGGCCTGCTCACTAATCGCTTACACATCCCTGAGGATACTGGACAGCTTATGGCCTGAAGAAGTCAGTGAGAAGTATCAAAAGGAAGCATACGGAATGCGCAGTTCGTTAAATCCCTCAGACTCACCAGTCTTCGAAGCCACATACAGACGCTGTAAATATGGCATTTACATACCACCGGCAAACTGGAAAGGGTACATCCAATCAGAGGTCAGGCCAAAAGCATAATCATGTCGTAAACGAGGATAAGTTGCCATTATCGAACTGTGCTGAATCTGCCGCGACTCGCTCTGACGTAGTTCCTTTTAAGTTCTACTTGGTCAGCCTCAGGATGATGTCTGCTCCGGTGTCAAATGTGCTAAAGCGCCATCTGAGTAGCGGTGAGATAGAAAATGCTCTAAATGCCATGATGGTTGCAACCAGAGGGCATTCGAAGGGATGATTATCTCAAGCTCATTCGACATAGACTACTAGATCTTGAAAACCATGGTCAAATGGTATCCTTGCCGCCTTCTTCATGACTTGTGCCTTTCTAAGTCTTGTTAGAAGCTCGGCTGTATGTACTATGCTTGAAGCTCCGGCGACTGAGTGGAAATGGATTGTAGCTGAGTCGAACGCTCGACCTTCGATCTTTGGCCAGTCCATCAATATAATGGGCGCTAAGACGGCGCTAAAATATTGGTCACTGGCCACCATTGAAATTTCAAAAGCAATGGCAAGGTAAATGCGGGAGTGATATACATGGTGAGGTAAAGGGTGACCAAAAAGTGCAAGAGTACTACACGTGCGCTTTCTGGCCCCAGGAGGTGGCGTCTTCATCTACCAGGGCAAATATAAGGACTACCACAGAAAAAACATATTGGAGCAACCTAATCGTAGAACACTAGGGCCCGGAGCTCGATGGATTCGCGCAGAGGAGCGTCAGCTGGCGACGTTGGGTCCTCGAATGCGGTGTGCGGGGTGAACACGGCCACACTCCCATCTTGGACCGAGTCAAAACTGCGTCGCTTATTAGCACACACCCTACTTACGACTTCAATAGAGCCTCGACGTACCACTTGATCAAAACGACTTCCTCTGGCGTCATACCCCTCAGGTACTTCCACTTGTGCTTGGGATTGAACTTGACCCCGAAGGTTTCACCCTCAAAGTCGGGGTATATCAGCGCGACAGGGAGGACATCCTTATCTAGGTCCGCACTGCGGTAGTCACACAACGCGAGGGGCCACTCCCAGGCTGGGTGGCTGATAGGCCTCCAGAGGTTTATTATCTGGAATCGTTTCTTCAAGCGCTCCGCCGCCTCATCAGCTGGAAGGTGGCGGTGGACACGCGCGATAGACGCTTTCGTAGTCTGGTCGATGTGTGCACCATTGGCAGGCTGGCGGTTCCCCGGAGTGTCGACCTGATCAGGGCGCCTTCGACGGATGGCTAAGGAAATTACAAGCGCTACGATTAGAGTGGTCCATCAAGGCAACGATAGGAAAGAGCATACTGTGATCGAAGATAACAACCTTGCTTGCTCCAGTCTGCTTTTTGAGAAGCTCGATACTCTCCGCATAGTATTCCTGCTTGATATCCTGGTCGTTCTCAAACGAAGTGTGCTTTGCCGGAGATTTGATCCATTGAAACCCGACATTGTCAAGGTTGTACTGGCCTTCCTTCCCTCGAACATTCTCCACTACAACCTCCTTCACCTCCGTTCTATAGTTCTGATCTCTCTCTCCTGTGACGGGGTTACGAGTTACTTTGACGTATGCCCTGCTGCCATCGGCAGGGGCTACAGCATAGTTTATTCCAGCGGTCACCGTTGCTGGACTGGTAGAGTTGGTGGAAAAGGCCATTGAAGTGATGAAGGGGTGTAAGAAGTCTGAAGCGGTTACTGGTAACTCGGCTCTGTGCAGAAACAATGGCGTATCCTTGGTATTACATATAAACCCCAGACCGGCTTCGGCGATGAGAAAGCAGGATTAGTAACTTTGTGCGTCCGCCGTCAAACCCGAAGAACATCTAGAATTGGGCCCAAACCAATATTTTACACATAAATTTGAAGCTTATTCTTGGGATCTTTTAATCAAAGGCTTACTCACCTCTCTTCCGTAGAACTGACGCGTAAAAACGAATACTCGGACCCAGTTGAGGTGCTGAAGATAGCACATACCGATTCTGGCTGCAAGCCAGTCGACGAGTTGAGTGCTCCGGGCTTCATAATACGAACCCAAAAGCCTGCCCTATTGATTCTGCCCAAACCTTGGCCACAATCCGGATGTGGAAGAGTTTAGTACCAAAGACAATAACGCCGGCGCTTATCCTATTCCGAGCTCGAATTTGGTAAAAGCACTGGCACTGCCAGGTCTAACCCCAACTAACCGCTTGGTAGCCCCGGCCCCCCCAGGCTCCAACCCAGCCTCTCTCTGCGAGAGACAACCGTAATCCGAGGGTGAGGAGGAGAGGACAAATAGATGACGAATTTGATGAAGGTGATGGAACAAACAAATCTTGCGGAAGTCTCTCGCGAGAGAGAGGCTGGCAAAACTTGGCAACGGGGACCTCGGTGATCTGTGATAGACCCTACGCTAGGTGCCCAAATGCTGACTTCGGAAAAGGCCGATGAGCCGAGCGAGTGCCGAGCACCCTCATAGGGCCAGATTCAAGCCATGGAGTGTCCCCCTTTGCTTAGATATCGCTGTATGTATGGCTGGTTAGTATATTTATCTGACATTCTGCTCACCCGCGGCTGAAACTTTCAACTTTGCCAAATACCTTAATGAAGCTAATCCCAAGCTAATCCCCCTGCTAAGCATGGCAGTCAACTTGCACTAGTCAATGGCCAGAGCTGGGATATTGAAGTATATTAAGTCCATCTAAGTTCGTATATCATATAAAGTGTTCTCAAGTTCTGCAGAGGGTCTGAAATCGAACGTAGAATTAGCTGAGCAGCGCAGAGCATTGCTATGACCAACACCTAGCGTAGGGTCTATCACAGATCACCGAGGTCCCCGTTGCCAAGTTTTGCCAGCCTCTCTCTCGCGAGAGACTTCCGCAAGATTTGTTTGTTCCATCACCTTCATCAAATTCGTCATCTATTTGTCCTCTCCTCCTCACCCTCGGATTACGGTTGTCTCTCGCAGAGAGAGGCTGGGTTGGAGCCTGCGGCCCCCCTATTCAAAGGATGTGAAGAATGATAGCGGACTTCTAGGGCCAATCATTAGCCAGCCCAAAGCCAGCCTATCCTGGAGACGTCGGACGCAGAGTCTCGGATAAATAGTCTAAGAATCAGACCAACCTTCTCGCTATTGACTTCTATTACGCGAACTTAAGAAGCTGAGAAAGGTTAAGAAACAGCAAAAGAAAAGTGTAGTCAGGAGCTGACTGAGGACTTTGTTTCACCAAACCGACATACAGATGTAGGAAATAGGGTATTTGCAGTCGGTAAAGCGGAAGGGTACAGGGGAGATCGTCAATGCATAGTAAGCATAATGGTATCGTAGGTAGTCGTGTTGGAGAGTTACCATTATCGTCGTATATCTGCGTCAAAATTCATGAAGTCCTCACACAGAATCACTGAGCCCAGCTGGCGTAACACATTCAAGGGATGGAATTCGCCCTCGCAGTATCTTCTCAAAGGCAACTATCCACAGCCCATCTGGACCTGGCGACATTTCCAGCCTCTTTAAGTCCCAGACGTCACCCCCAAAGCCATGCGCGTCCAGGTCGCGCTCAAATCGACGCTAGAGTACAAAAAGCAGTCAGATTGAAGGTCTAAAATGAGCGCAATTAAACGGAGGTGAGACCCACCATGTTGGCAACGATTTCCCCCATCTGGTTTCGATCTGCAATGTCCAACTTCAAACACTTCAACCACGGTAACTTTTTCCACAAACTGTTCAAAAGCCGAGGCTGTAACGCATCCACACGCATTTCAAGCGTCTTCAGAGGGACATAACCAGCTTCAATAGGGTTCGTGGATGCAGTAAGCGCCGGCAGGATATAGTTACACACATCCCCCAGCTCTAGCATCCTATCCGTCAACGCGACCGATTTGAGCGTAGGCGAATGGAGCCGCAGGAAGTCCATCAGAACGCCGAAGGGTGCTCGAAGTGGCCGCAGCGCCAGTACGACGTTCTGCAGCTCAGGGAACGGATCTTGGATGGCAGACGCCAGGATGGTCTGAATCCAATTAAAGCATTCCGGCGCGATGCGCTCGGCATGTGCCGTGCAACGTGTTGTTTTCAGCGCGAGCGACTCGAGTGTCGCAGAATGCTTGTGGATGAACTTACAGAACGGTTGGGGGTCGGGGAGGTGAGCGCCGTCGAAGGGGATCATGAGGGAGACCGCGCGGAGGTGGGGGAATGTGCCCAGGAAGCGGAAGAACCTGGATAATTCCAGGCTCTCCGACCCTGGTGTCGTCCTGACGGAGAACGACGTGAGGGTGTCTTTGAGGTTGTGGAGGAATACGAGGAAGCCATCTAGGTGGATGTTGATCCGCCCTTGGCTCATCTTGCCTGAGCTCAGGCAGACGTGGATGTGTTGGAGGTTGGGGAGGGTCGCGGTGACGAAGGAGTTGAGCAAGTCCACGGGGATGTGGATCGAGAGGCTCGTAAGCGTGTCGCGCCATGCGTACAATGGCTGAAGGAAAGCCGCGAAGAGTTGGGGAGGAAAGGTGGGGTTCTTGTCCCACTCGATGTGGTAGTCTTGAATGCCGCGAAGGACGCTGAAGAGTGATGTGATGTGCCAGAGGTCTTTCTTGAGGCGCTTCTCGAGCCTCTTCTTCACCTGCTTCTTTGTGTGGTCCTTATCAAAAAGCATGGCCACCGTATTGAGCGCGTTCTCCGTTCGGCTCTGGTACGTTTGCGTCTGTGGCTTAACTAGCCACGTTCTCATGTGGACGCTTTTCACAGAACGGGCAACCCATTCGCTATCTCTGCTCATGATGGCGCTTTAGAAGGACACAGCGTATGAGGAAGAAGGAATACGCACTGAACATGTTTCCAAAGCCGCTTCGACTGCTTGTCGGATCTTGAAAGGTCGACCCGCCTGTACTTCTCCTTGATCCACCGGTCGAAGAAGACAGGATGGGTAGCGGAGGCGCTTCTGAGTGTCTCTGGCGGTAGGAGGTCGCAGATGTGGCGCAGTATGTCGTCGTTGAGGACCATGGCAGTGAAGGTAGGTATGCAGGGGTGGCGCTTGGCAGGGAGAGACAGGGCGGGGAGGAATAAGCAAGGGAGACTGCGCCGTTATCTTCTGACTCGGACAGAATACAGGTACAGATCATGATGGGGAGGGTCACCTGCCCCTGATGAGAATAGACGCCCGTACAGTTCCGCGTGGGTGACTGGACCGGGGTGACATCAGGCCTGAATCGATTCACTGCACCCAAACTGCGTCGGAGCTAAGAGCGTCGAAAGGCACGGCGAGGCAGGTTTAGGATCAAGCGTTTAAACCTGACAAGGAACTTGCAGCAGCTACGTAGACGCGGCTCTGAACCAGGTGGTATTGCAAAAGCGAGCGATTTTTGCGACGGAGGTTGTGCGGCCTCATCAAGAACGAATTGCTGTAAAACTTTCCGTCAAATGGTAAGAATATCCCGGAATGCGTAGGGAAATTGACATGATCCAGCACCCAGGGCTACGAACTTTCTTAAAATATGGTGATTAGGGTGAACGATTGCCTCGGGAATGAAACGGCATACCTTCTGTTCTATTCAATAGTTATCCTCGTGTCCGTATTATGGACATGGCCATGATGTACCCATGGTGTGGTGTGGTGTCAGGAATGCCGATGCCGATGGGCTCGAAGGACGATAAGGGGGTTGCAGTCAATGTTGTGGTTGAGAGCAAGTGATAGTCGTGATGAGACGGAACTGTTTGCGTTAGTTTGCCAAAAATCAGGACCGCCTCTGCCAAGAATTTGGATGGGAGAGGTACTAGTACGGGCGCCTAATCCAGGAAGCCCTCCTCCAACTCAGCGAGGCCGCACATCCCCGGTTCGCGACTGGCCTCCTCACAGCCCCCCTATAGTAAGTAGCAAGATCACTTCGACTCCGACACCATTCGAAAACAACATCAAGGGCAAAACGAGCGTGTTAGATACAGTATTGTAATGCAGTTTTCAAAGTCCATGATTGAGGATTGTCCGTCAGTGAGCAAACTAATGAAATGAGTGACTAGGTTAAGATTAGGGATGATCGCAAGACGCAAGAAAGGCCTCAGACGAGCGAAGGATAGACGAAAACGAGGACAAAGCCGCATATTGCCGCAGAGAATTATCGCGAAGGAGCCAGACGGAAATGAAAGGCGCGAGGGGACGATGGGGATGAGGTCATGACGAAAGCTATGATGTATTCGATGCCGAAAGGTATGGGGAGTGAGTGGTGAAGGGTCTGGGAAATGAGTGAGTACACTACTAATGAAGCGATATCCTATCCCATCCAATCAAAAACGGGGGCGTCGTCATATAAGTATGCGCTAAATGTGCAAGCAAAAACAAAAACAACAAAGAAAAAATGTAGATCGTCCATACGGAAGAAGAAGGGAAGCATAAAAGTGAGCCAAACGGCCTGTCAGAACTCAACAAAGAAAGCGTCAGAATAAATCGACCAGTCCAAATGTCCGCACCTCGTCGAGACTCAACGCTATTCGCCTAATACGGCCTCGCGCCCTGCGGCAGACCCGTTCCATGATGGTTCCCATACGGATCATAGCTCCCCCTCCCGCCCTCTCCATCATCCCTATACGGCCGATCTAAACTGCTCGTGCTCGCGTTCCACGCAGTCTCATGGTTCAAAGGCACGAACGCACTGCTATCACTCTCCCTCGCATTCGCGTATGGCGCGGTAGACGCCGCCAGCGTTCCGGGACCTGCGGCAGACATCTGGTACCCCCCTGCCGCACCAGTCTCTCGCGCGGCAGCCGCCTTATTTCGACGAGCGAGGCACAAGCCAACGAGAGCTCCGAGAAGCGCAAGTCCAGCCACAGCACCCACAACAGCTCCGACGATAGTGCCCGTACTCATACTCGAACTCTTGCCTGAGCCCCCATTCGAGTTACCAGTGTTCCCAGTGGAAGTGGTGCCCGCGGTACCAGCAACGCTATCCAGCCGCACGCTCCCGGGGAGGGCCCCAACAGCGAGCTTCGTCTGAGCCTCGACGTTACCAGAACCAACAATCACGTAGGAGCCATTAGATGGGATACCCTTGACGGTGACGTAGATCCACGCGGGGCCGGGCTGGAAGATCTCGGGGATCGGAGGCATCTGAGAGCAGTGGAGCACAATGCTGCCGTCTTGGTTCACGGTATAGGTGTTGTTGAGCTGAAGGAAACGCTGGCCCATATTCATTGCGTGCGTCGTGAACCCACCGCGCATGACAGCGACAACGGTGTTATCTGCCGCGTCGTTTGCCGATCCAGAATAGGAAGACGCGGGAATGGTGATGTCGAAAGGATCGCCACCATACGTGAGCTTACTGGGGATGCCGCTTGGGGCAGGTCGAACCGTGGCGGAGAAGTAGGGTGGATAGAAGACTTCGGCGCGGTATTCGGTGGGGTACAGGGTCGTCTTGTTCACGTCGACATTGGGGTTCGAACCGGCGATAAGCACGGATCCATCGGGGAGGAGCATTGCACTTGAGTGGTACATTCGGGCAATAGGAGACGTGTCGAACCCTTTGTTCGACCACCTTTGGCCAGCAGGGGCCTTAGGATCGTAGATCGCAGGAGTACCAACGTGCCCGTTCGCCAACGACTCGCCATATGGCATGTCTGCATAGCTCGTGATCGTATACGTCCTCTGGGCGTATCCAGCAGTGCCGTTCAAAGCTCCGTTGACCACCAAGAGCTTTCCGTCAGGGAGGATGATAAACTGGCCCATGCTCCGTCCCTCGATCAGATCGTCGTCCTTGGTATATGCGGGAGCCGATCCGTCGGTGGGTTCGGGGGTGATACGCTGACAGTCGCGCGTGGCGGGGTAGTTCCAAGTATCGATCCGCGGGTATGAAAAGTCGCCCCAAGCTTCGTCGGGCATGTCGTTGCCACCGCAAAAGATAATCGTCGGAGTGTAGTTGTTCTCGGGAGTGAGGGGGAGCATCGCGGTCGCGCCAGATGCCGGGTAGACGCGAACGATGTTGCCCGGCATGTCGGGGAGTGCCGTCTCTGCGTTTGTTTCGGGATCCCAGAGCGTGGAAGAGTAGTTGGCCTGCAAGAACATCTTCCCAGAGGGCATAAGGAATGCGTGGACGTAGGCGTTGAGGCCCGACGTTTTCAGCAAGAAGTTAACCTTGGGTGGCTCCACGTCCCGCGCAGGGAAGAACTCGTACGTGTTCTGGGATCCTCCACCCGAGTCCGGATCCGTGTTGGGGTAGTTGCGGTTGATGTACCCGCCCGTGCTAAAGCCACCAAGGAGCACGATCGTGCCGTCCGCGAGCGACTCCGCCGTCGAGTACCACCGTGCCTTCTTCATCGACAGTATCGACGCATTGTCGAACCACTGGCAACTGGGGTCGGCGAAGTTGTCTGCGTTCTTGCAAGGGTTGAGAATCCGGATCGACTTCGACCCGTCAAAGTCCTGGTACTCGGCGTCCCAGGCAGCTGAGTAGCCGCCGGGGTTCAGCTGCGAGCCCAAGTTGCCCCCGCGTCCAACGGCACCGTTCCCGCCAAAGGTCGTATAGGAGCCGTTGGGGAGGTGGAATCCTGAGGAACAAAATGCATTTGATGGTACGTCCATAACTTCTGCCTTTCGTGTTGCGATATCCCTGGGAGGTTGATTAGCAACGCGATTGGAAAAGCATGGTAGACAGGGAACAACGATATTGAGCGCACAAGCTAGCTCGTCGGGGCACATAAAAAGGCCCATGATCCGGTCCTTTACACTCGAAAGAGGAGGCCAGTGAATGTCAGATGTGGATAATTCAAGGGCAAGGGTACAGCACGTCTTTCGACACTTTCTCGAGACTTTTCAGTGAATTCCGCGACCTCGCCTAGTCCCAATCTCCCAGATATCCTCTGACCTCCCTCGACAATGGGATCTCGAGGAAACGGTGCCCGCCATGAAAGGAACTCACCATACTGAAGCCCAAGCAGAGTGTCCTGCGACCTGCGCATCATTTCCCTCCGCTTTATCCAGTATGTACACCTTTTCGTCGTTCCCTAGGAACATCTACCGATACGAGGTCAGCGTCGACTACGCTGTGGAGCCTACGGCGTGCTCACCATTAGCCCGCTCACGAGCGTGTTTCCGCCGTCTTCGAACCCGCCGACTTTGACAGCGAGAGCGGGCGTCGCCGCTGCGAGGCACAGCGCCAGGAGGGGTGAGGGTAGCATGTTAAGGTCGTCGTCGTTGTGGCAGACGTCGAGGTGAAGATTAGGACCAAGAGCCGGATGCAACTCGACTTTGATTCCATGCCTTCTTAAAATTAGGATACGACCCCGAACACCGCATGCCGTACATAATGATCTATGTATGAGGTAATTCCAAGTGTAACCTGATACAATAGTTCTCAGCTTTATCTGCTTTTAAGAGTAGGTAGAAGCCATGTTTAATAGCTGGTTGTGCTCTGAACTTTGAAGAAATCCCAATAACCTTCTCCTGGACTTAAGTTGCTGCCGCATTCTCGGCACGGGGCTGCTTGGCCGAAGCGACTTTCGGCCGCGGCCTTCGCGGCCTTCGGGACCCCGAAAGATATGACGATCTTGCCGGTGCTTTTTGCCGCTTTGCCGGCATGCCGAGCTCATGCCGAGCTGACCAGACGGCTCCTCCTCCCCGAAACTGCCCTTGTAACCAGATATATCTCGCTCGAGAACGACATATTTAGGTCTGCGTGGCTGTCTCTAAATATACGCAGGGCTTCCTGTATCTCGGATATAAATACACCACCGCTCGCGACCGTTTTCACGGCCCTCTGCCCTGCTAATGACAATCTGATAAAATACTTGGCAAGTATCTTTTCATAATACAAAACTGTCACGGATTGGTACTGAGAATGCTTGAGAAGGGGACCACTTGGGGACCACCTGAATTAACCTCGAGATTCATTGCCCACCGAGCATCAGCGCTCCACGACGCCGACGGCCTAGCGACCCAATAGCGACCGGCGCTCGTGGCTCTTCTTGAGCGCGCCTGAAACAGGGGCTACACACATGGTATAGCGGCACGCGAAATGAATATTAAAGGCGACTTCAGTTGGTCATCGGATTTCGAATGCGCGGGCACCTGTATACGATTAATCCATATGTCCAGTCAAGCTATTGTGGTTATGCAGCTTACGCACTCCAACGTCAGGTTTCAGGCATATCAGTCCTCAGGAGGATGCGTTCGTTTGCAGGCTCAGGTATGGCTCTCAATGTCGGCAATGGGCGCCTGCGGGCGCTTCCGATAAGAAAATGTCGGTCAAACCCGAGCCTTGGAGTTGCTCAAGCCAGCTACGGGCTGTTGAGACAGTTCTGCACGAATCAAGAGTCCTAGTTCACAACGAATCCTCAAAGAAACCTTGGCACTCTACACTGCTACAGCTGAGTATATACACCATCAAATTCGTTACTCCTTCTCCCTAAGGTCCAGCCTTAGGCCGAATGCGGCCTTTTCTGTGCATCCTTGGGTTCTGGGGAAGGAGACCCACCATATTCCGACTGCCCAGACCAAGTAGCTGAATCTCCCTCACCCGTCACCGGGGTGTTGTTTGGCGTCGTTGGCGCCGGCTTTTGAGGAATGTCGATTTTAAGTGGAGGTCGATGGGGTTTAGAGGGCTGAGCAGGCGTGGCTGCTGGTTGCGGCCCCTGTGATCCACTGGCAGCGTTGGGGTTGCTGGCGCTCGCTCCTCCTCCACCCGAGCTGGCGGGAGAAGATCGCAGGCGAACTACTCTTTTCTGAGGCCCTTTATTGCGGTTCGTGGCCTTTCCATCAGCCTTCTTAGTAGGCTGTTTCTCTTTGGTTTTCTTGGCCTTTGGCTTCGGGGCGACCTTTCCTTTGCTAGCGCCCTTCGCTGGAGCCTTCGAAGCAATCTTGGCACGGATAACCAAATCCGCGACATCCTGAGCCTAGTGGGGTGCCATGGCGTATTAGTACATGAGCGCAGGCATAAATCTGCTGAGGCATACTTCTGTCCTTCGAGAGATGCTGAGAGAGCCGGATGAGGGGACAGCTACGGGAAGTGCGAGTGCAGAGAAGTTCAAGGACGCTAAGACGAGGAGAGCTTGCAGGACCCAGCTCTTACGGCCAGTGCAGAGAGATGTAAAAAGCATGGTGGCAAGCGTTTGAGACGTTGTGCAAGGGAT
Source organism: Ephemerocybe angulata (assembly GCA_013368325.1). Lineage (NCBI taxonomy): Eukaryota > Fungi > Basidiomycota > Agaricomycetes > Agaricales > Psathyrellaceae > Ephemerocybe > Ephemerocybe angulata. The sequence continues at coordinate 134,032 of JAACJK010000004.1, forward strand.
GGATAGTCGATGTCGGCCTGCGAAGCGATAATTGTTTTGAGAACCTAGAGGCGAACCGGCGCTTTCAAGGAGACTGGTCGAACTGCAGCATCGGATCTCCCCTTTTATATTGCCCAGGCCGGTCTGAGAAGCTCTGCGAGGCACCCACATGTAGGCCCCGGGCGCTGGATGTACACTCAAAAGGTAGACAAGTGGGTGTACGAGCATTACACGGACGCGTCGAGCGAGCGCCGTTGTTCTGACAGTCGAAGCAAACATTGATGTATATTTACCCAGCACAGAACACAGTCCGTCGTTTCTTCTGTGTGGGTATACCATGATCTACTAAGTATAACCAGTTGATGGTGACTGCCAGTGACAAAACGCCAGTGAAAAGGTGTCAATCAGAAATCAGAACAACGCCATACTTCGGATAGCTGTGAAGCACCGGCATGCCTCGTCGACTGCTATACACTCTTAATAACCAAACTCCCCACCTCCCACAGTAGATACCAACTGGCTTTCCAACTTCTTGATAATGTGCGAAGGGCTCACCATTCCCGCTGTCAGGAAATCCTACATCAGCGGGCGCTTGCAGGCGCTTATCATACTTGCATGATCGACAGGGCCTTAGCTCGAATCTGGCTAAGGGTTGGCGCTACGTACAACTTACTGGTCATATACCTCACTTTCCGACCTGCAGCGAAAGTCGTGGAGCTCTGTAGACCCAATCATATCGACAGCTGCTCAATCTTGTTCAAGGAACCTGAGCATTGGAGCCTGCCGATCATCTGTCATTCACGCCGAAACCCACTCGGTGCTATCTACCCATAAGAGCGTTGGCGCCTATTATCCCCTGCAGGGGAGTCGGTCTAACAAGCTGCATACGCGTTGCAGAATTCACCGATGTGCAAGATACTTGTATACCATGTAACCAAGGTACTTACTTTAGACACCCTCCCACCGACCCGTGCAAAGAAGTAGTAAACACAATTTCTAGGATTATATTCGCAAGACTTTATCTGGGTCGAAGCAACGCCCTCCTCACCATCATTAAACCCGAAGGAGCGGGGTGTTACCTGGTAATGTAAGGTCCTGTGGTTGTAGTATCAGTTTGGTAGCATGCGTTTCTTCACCGCTTTTCCACGAACACGACTCCTCCTTGTTATGGTTGCGCAAGTCTATGCATTTCGAAGTTCATGCTGGTAATAACATGCCAAACACGTCACTGACGCTGGTGTTATCAGTTCGAAACGAAACGAACACGTGCTCCACGCTCTTATGGAAACCTTCGTAGAAAGTTTGCTCTAAAGATGCACAGAACCAATGGTCCAGGGTCGCACGAGGTCCTTTCGTATCTCGTCTTCGAACCTAAGCAGCTCCGGGGGTCGATGTCTATGTTAACGAGAGGACGTGGCCTTCGAACCACTTGTCGAGGAAGAAGAGTTCCCTGTACTCTGCCCAACGCATCTGGGAAGCGTTGGCAGATCAAAACACTGTTCAACGCCAGCGAGATCGGGGCACACCCAAGGATTGAGAACGGAAGGACAAGTAGAGTCGAAGGAGGCAATGAGCAGACGTTCGCGAACTCTGACTGACCAGTATACCCTCTCCGTGTAACCGTCTGTGATACCGCCGTCGGGTATCTAGGGCGGGTAGCTGGTGCGCCAAGCGTGCCATGGTGTCCCTGAAATGCAGATACGAAAAAAAGGGGGTGTCTCCAGGTGTCTCCTCTGAAAGAATTTCGAGCCACCAAGCGACGTTCAGGTGACAAGAGCTGACAAGAGGCGTACCAGCAGAAGGTTGAAACGGTCGTATTGAATAGAGTACTCCTTCCATCGTTCCTTTCGCAGATAGCACATGCGCTCGGAGTCTGCCCTCGCGCATAGCGGCAAAGGCTGAAGCCCACGTCGTCGGCGAACCTTCCAGGACCTTTTCACGATAAAACCAGTCCATGTTGAACCCACGTCGCCTCCAGCCCCTAGAAGCAGGCCTAGATGTCAATCGCGTTCCGTCATACAACCCCAGCAGACCTCAGTCCAACCACCACGGCGATCCCAGGACCTCCAGATCGCCCGACGTCGAAGGCGTCAGTCCGACGCGCATCGCAAGAGCGATAAGAGGCGATAATAATTGAATCTAGGTAGAAAGGGGTAAGAAAATTTGTCGCGAAGAGGAGGGAGGGAAGAAGGAGGAGTCAGCGCGGCTCCTCAGGTTGCCTGCACCGGTCACTCAAAGCCATTGACCCGTTCCCCACACCGGCTATCGGCTGCACTGCACCCGCCACCCAATTGCCGCCGGTCCGCACACAGGCTGAACAGAACAGAGGCTGACAGAGGCTGACAGAGGTTGGGCGCGATGAGAGAGGCTCGAGAAAACCTCGACACAGCTCAGGCGACGCGAGCTCATGTGTTCAGGCATCACCCTACTCGTTTATGACCACAAACCGAAATTCTCCCGCTGAAATCACGATATGGTGGACATAGACAGGCAGGAGATCTAGGTATGCGTGGAGGTTGTTCGGGTCTTCCTAGGTCTTCCTCGACCGCGAAACGCGGGGCGAGTGCGTGTCTGTGCGTGTGGACCGTGGTTGGTAACCGGTACACCTACACCACCGTAAGCGCGATTGGCAGGGCGGGACGATTTCTCAAGATTTCTCAGCACGCAAGCTGAAGATAACGGCTGCTTGGAGTACCCGGGAGGAGAAGGCACCCGAGCTCCTTGGAGGAACCGAATTCAAAATATGGCACGACTCTTGGGAGAAGAAGATCGAAGGTTTCAGAGCCAGATGAGAGGGTATATTATATTCAGTACAACGCCAATGGCGATAACAAAGCGAAAGCGGGTGGACGAATAGAGGGGTATGATAGATACGCTGCGTAACTTTACATATATAGCAGTGCCATGCCAGTACAGTCGACATAGCAAGTAGTCGAGGGGAACAAAGGGCAAAGGCGGGGAATGCCAAATGAGAATCATGAAGGTTGGTTGGGTGACGGGGAGGCAACCTCCATCGTCATCATCATCAGCTTGAAAAGCCGGCTACTCGTACAGAACGGCAGGTCGGTCGGTCGTGAGGGTATCAGGATCGTGTCGAAGCCATGAGGGAATGAACGCTAAGGAAGGGGAAGCGTTCAGACGTGTGTTGCGGGCACATGGCGCTCGAAGACGCCCAGGGGGAGTCGGACGATGGCCATGTCCTCGGCTGCGAGCAGCTCACTGAGGCCGATGTAGTATGCAATGAACGCCGTGACAACACCCAATCCTCCACCAGCCCTAGTCACACTGTAAACGGGGAAATGAAACGTCAATCAGTTGATACAACACTGAATTAGAGAGGATCGACGCACTTGACAATCTGGTAGAGGTCGCCGATAGCGAGGACCAAGAAGGTGACCGCGAGGAACGCGAACAGGGCGATGAAAGCGATGTTCTTCCTGAGAGCTGCGATGCTGGAAAGGGGGAACGTTGATCAGCCAAGGTCGACTCAATCAAGGGCGCTTAAGGACTTACAGGAGGAATACGGTTACCAGGAACCACGTAACGAGGTAAATGCCAACGGCATTCGCGAACTCTTCCTGACTAGCGAACGCAGCACGGACGCCAGTGAATGGCAAGTTGATAGTTGCGAACGAGAGCCAGAAGGCACCGTAGGACGTGAACGCTGGAGGCGGGAAAGAATTGAAAGTCAGTGATTGGTTCGCGTAGCGCCATGCGGTGAGTCAAATGGGGGTGTGGGGAAGCGCCAGGCTGCGAGATCAATTGTCCGAGCGCCAAAATACGCGACGGTAAATCATCGCATGGCACCGTCAAGGAGCGCAAGGTGGCAGAGAAAAAACACATACCGGTGCCAGCGAAGGTGTTCCCCCGAGGGAACTCCCACATTCCCGCGAGGAGCTGAGCGAGTCCACCGCAGAAGATCGCCATGCCCAGCACGACGTTGGTATGCGTGATGTCCCGCGCCCGCGCATTGTACAACGACAGCATCAAAGTGGTAGAAGCGAACGAAAAAAGCCCACTTGATGGTAAGTCATGTCAGAAAAGTGAACTTGAACAACGAAATGAGATTTTGACGCACAGGGTACCAGGGTTCGCAATCCTTGTGGGCCTAGGTGCGTTGTAGTAGTCTGCCGACCTCCCTACGGCATCCTGAGGTCTTGTTGCATGAACGGTCGCGCCCTTCTCCAGAATATCAAGGCTGGTGCCGTTCGTGGTCATTGCGGGGGCGGGCGGGCTAAGGAAGTTGCGAGCGACGGCAGGAAGCTGGGTGATGGTGGTTCACGTTAAACCCACAGGCAGACCTAAGCGCGAGGGCAGGAATAACTGTGTGCCGGAAAATCACCCAAAGCTATTTATACCCGCGCGGCTTCTCGTTGTTTCCGGCTACTTCGCAGCGCTCAATCTGCATCCTTCTGTTGCTAATCGAGCTTGCGTGGAGGTATTCCGCCCTCAGGGCTGTCACGAGTTCTTAGTATTGGAGCCTCAGGGCTTGGCATATCCTCATAACGGCTCTCAGGGAGTCACATAATCTCTTTTCTGGTATTTAGACCCTAGAAAATCGTCGGAAGACCCCTAGTATGAATAATCTTGGCACGGCACGGAGAGTAGGAGGCGACGGCACGTTCGATGGTGACCTCCGGATAGAAGGTTTTTCAGGTCAAGTGCACGCATGGAACGAGCTGGAACGAGGCAAAGGGACGCGGGGTACAGATCCGATCCAACGCGAGCATGTGGTCGCACGGCTTGCTGTCTATAGGGGGTGGCTTTTGGCTGCTTTTAGTTGCGTTTCTCCTCAAACCCCATAACTCATATAAGGCGATGTGTCATTGTAATATAGCTTCCAAAGCCCGTTGATTTAGGCTCCATCTCGACCTTTCTTACATTAACAACTTTCGATGGGATACGTTGGCGAGAAAGAGAAGTCATCACGAGGATGCGGAGATTCGAAAGTATCGCGCCGATTGCTTTGCAAGCGGTGCCGATCCCCGCATTCTCGCTAAGTTGGAGCTCGGACCTCCATAAGCCAATAGAGACGAGGCTTACACATCTCCCAGCATGCCAGAGGAACTTGGCAAGACTTGGCACCACAAATTGCGAAGAGAGGCGCTTTTACTTGTTCATTTCAAGAGCAGGAGCAGTGGGGCAGACTCTGGCAGACCCCATCGGCTTGAAAAATAAAACATCCGCTTCAGTTATCCCCAACTTCGATCCCAGGCTTGGCCATCCTTTTGCGACTCTTCTGTTCAAGTTCGTCCTCTTCTGTGGCTTCCAAGTCTTCCATTTGATATGTATATCTCAGGATCCGGAACAATAGAGGAGATACACTCCAGGACGCCCACTTCTGTGATCCAGGTCGTTCGAGAGGGTTGCGTCATTCGCACAACTGTCCCCGCCGTCAGACCTCATTAGGCTTTGGTGTGAATGCCCCTTTATTGAACGAACGGAACGGCCGTCCTCACCGACTGTACGTACCATCATGAGATATGTATATGGCCTGGTGACTTTCGGAGGGACGCCGTTCACGTATAGCCTGCCGTCGGGGTGCCGATGTGCTGGGCTAGGTCGTTTGAACTTGTTCGGAGTTTCGGGGTGTGTTGGGCTGCGGGCACTTCGAAGAATATCATGAGAAAAGGTAGCATCTCTATTTTTACTTCTTAACGTACTCTTTCGCGCGAACCTTGCCTACCGAGGACCCGAGGACTATTGTCGGGAGATCTAAGAACGGTGAGCCAATCTCATGCCATCGAGATGCCCTGGAATAGCAGGGCTCGTTATAATGCCCACGTAGCTTTGAGCGGCGAGACATATATAGTCGCGCTCACATGCGGCTCTAATGATTCTCAGAGCTTGTATACACCTACGTGGCCAAAGAGCGGTCAAAGCCACCAGAAAGCGCCCCAAGTCGCGTCGGGCGCCTAAAAAGGAATGCGTTGGAGCTGTTAAGCGCCGCTACCCAGCGTCTATCACTTTTAAGCAAAGTAGCCTGCCTTCTCATTCGCGAGCTTTCGATCGTAAAAATAGGTCCATGGCGCTTCCAGTAGCGAGGCCTCCCCGCCGGCACCCAAAAATAAATCAAGTTAGTAGCAGGTACCCCACCGCTTACCAGGCGGTCTGGTGCTCAGTCGACCCTTCGAAGGACATCCAAAGAACCCGCGAAGGCCACCGAGATCCCGTGCAATAGAATCCAGATAGATTGGGTACCACAGCCAGAAGGCGCAACTGCCGAAGTAAAATTACAAAGTGCGATCGAAAGCCCGTATGTAGCGAGCCAATAGAAGGCCATTTACAGCCAAAGGAACGACGTCCTGGTAGGGATCTCATCGTTCTTTGCTACAATTTCCAAATTCCTCCCACCGTCTACCTTCTTCAAAACCACGACGCCTGCGCCTCCCGCGACCCCGCTCGCGACGAGGTACTCGTCGCCTCCGTTCTCTGCCGGCCCAAACTCCATTCCCCTCACCTGACTCAGGCCGGTGTAAACTTGGTTGACCAGGACTAGGGCTTCAGACGAGGTGCCCTTGTTCACCAGTTCGAAGATGGCGATGGTATCGCCGCGGGGGTCTGTGTTGCCCAGGTTGCGGTTGGAAGTGTAGATGTAGGATTTAGGGAACTTGGGGGTCGGCTCGGGGATGAGAATCTCGCCCGCGGACCATTTGGCGCCTGCTGGGGCGTCCTTCGGGGCGATGGACACGGACGCGATCTCCGTGGACGGATGGTTGAAAGATGTGAGCGGCTGGACGGAGAGAGTGGAAGAAAGCTCGTGCAGCGTGAAGAGCCTATCCTCTGGAAGTTGCATTTGTAAAGTGAGCTAGTCATTCTTCGATTTTAGCCTAATTGAAGCTCACCAGACAAGACGATGTGCCGCGGGCCGCTGCCCTGTGGCTGAGGTAGGTAATCTTTGACCACAACAGAGTCCCCCTCTTCCTGAATCCTCCAAATCTTATCTGCGCCCTACATACCACACAGGAGTACCCTCAGCACCCCTATCAAACGGTATCCAATTGAAGCAACAGACGCACCAAATCGGGGATAAACAGCGTCTCGCCGCGCTGCACCGTCTGGTGTGGATGCGACACGCCACCAGCCGGCGCCTGGAATTTGAGGTAGTGGGCGGATGAATCGTTGAGGAACCTGCGTCCCCCGTCTGTGGTCGTGATAATTCGGCCATCGCCCGAGCTGTAGTTCATGACGACGACCTTCCCGTTCGGGAGCGCGACCGCATGCGCGGGGTCGGCGCCGAGGGAGGAGATCGTGTCGACCACAGAGACCGATCCGGAGTCGGACACCTGGTATGACTGCACGCCCCCGTAGGGCCCGTACTCGTTGGTTGCACTGGAGTGGGTAGAAGGGAGTGTCTGGGTGAATGTTATCAGAGTACAAATTGCCGCTGCGTACTAGACTAGATTCTTGTTGAAGGGATGGGGAGTCAGCCACGAGGGGTTCCTCCCGCTGGGCGACCTCGACACGAGACGCAAGTCGGCAGATCCACCATTCACTGTAAGAAGATAAGTCGCAATGAAATAGTCATAGCCGCCAGCGAGGATCTTCCAGGACACCATGGTTAGAGGATGAGAACAGATGCGCGCAGGTTGCAAGCCTCATGGCGATCGACGCCACCTATTCTTATACTCGAGCTCGAGCTCGCTTCCGTAGACATCGAAATCCGGGAGCAGACGCCGGAGAAACAGTCCCCATTTCGCAATACAGGAGCTCGCTAAGCACCCTTCCGCTTCGCGGACGCATGTCGGTCCGTGCACCGTGCAGTCGAAGCAGGTTACAGGAAACTCGCTGAAACTCGGAATTTTCGAACACGGCGCTCCACTTCGCAGGCCGGGCGTTAGCAACGAAGTCAACATTCAGGAGAAGGATGCACTACCGCGTCATGTACCGTATGGGGAGCTAGACTCAGCAGGCCAGAAGTACGTATGCGCCGATATCGGATACCCACCAGCCAGTGAACTTCCGTGCTTCAGAGCCATACGAAGGTCGTACGGTTCGGAATTTCCTGGTTCGCAACCACCGGCTTTAAGTCCCTCCCTCCATCGACCCTCTGGAACACGACAACCCCAGCCTGTCCAGTCTGCCCACTTGCAAGCAGGTACTCGTCGCCACCATCCTCAGGGGGCCCGATGGACACGCCCCTAATTTGATTCAGCCCGGTGTACACCTGCTTCACGAGCTTTAATGCCTCGTCCTTTGTTCCCTTGTTGACCAGCTCGAATATAGCTATGGTGTCTCCACGCTCGTCTGGCACCCCGAGGTTCCTGTTCGACACGTAGATGTACCGATCCGGGAACTTCTCCGAAGGCGGCGGAATGACGAGGGCGCCTGCAGCCCAGTCCGCCCCGTAGCGAGGTCCGTCTGTGGGGATAATGGGTACACGCGAGATGACAGTTGAGTTGTCCTCTGACAGCTCGGGCACGGTTTGTATCTGGAGGGTGTTGGACTTTTCCTGCAAGACGTAGAGACGGTCATCTATGAACGCATGGGTCAGTTACACATGCACATATGGATACCCCGATGCACGTACCAACGATCGCAATTTGTCGAGGGCCACTCTTCTCGGGCTGTGTGATGTTACCGGTGATATTGAGCTTGAATATGTCCGTAATGTTAGGGCCAACAGGTTGCTCGGTGACGCGCCAGATGATATCCTTCCCCTGAAAAGGCGAGAATGAGATCAGTTGCGGCGTTCAAGGGGCAGCCTTTTACTGACCCTGTCAGGGATCCAAAGCTCTGTCGGAGAGTATTCCAGTACCATAGTGGGGTTTGAAACCTCGTCCCGCGCTGTCTCCGCAGGGAATTGCACATACTCGACAGGCGCGGAGGCGTTAAATTTCGCTCCAGAGTCGGTTGTGTTCACTAGACGTCCGGAGCCTGTGCTCGTGTTGACTACCATGACCTTGCCGTTAGACAGCACCGTCAGGTATTGCGGGTTCGCTCCTAGAGTCGCCTGCGTATCAAGGGCGACAGACAGCGACCCGACAGGGTTGATCAGGTATGACTGCATCTGACCATTACCCAGCTCATTCACAGTGCTGGGAAGACGTTTAGCATTATCATTGTCATCTGTGTGACAGGATTGACTCACTAGACAAGGCTATGGTTCGATGGGTGTTTCGCGAGCCAGGTGGGATTTTGGCCCGTGGCCGACTTGGCCCACAAGTCGAGGGTATACGAGTTGGCCGTCGCCGTGAATATGTACGTTGCGATGAAGGCATCGTAGCCGCCAGCGAGGATGCGCCAGGAGACCATGGTTCAAGAAGAGAGCAAAGAACCCCTGTCCTCGACGTGTCGGTCAGTCGGCGAGATATGCGGTCCCCACGAGCACCATTGCGGGCGTATTTGAGCCGCTACCAAGAAGTAGAAGTGCTAGGGAGTAGGTGAACCAAGGCTTTGCGGGTAGACTTCGGCCTTAGCAGGAAGTCAAGAACTTCGAATGTAAGACCTCGTGCTTTATATTGAGAGGCATGGCCGAGCGATAAGATGCTTTACCCCTTCTTCGGCACGGATTGCGGTAGACAACACCGTGTGGCAACTTTACATCGGGGAAAGTAGCTTTCTTCGAAAGTCAGTGAAGGAGGTCATTGCAGGTCAAGCCGTCAAAACTTTGAAACAAGTCCAAAGATACATACCTCGCATGTGGGAATAGAGGCTGTACGATAACGGGAATTGCCAGGCGATTCGATTCCCGTGTCAGTTTCTTTACCCCTTCACCAGAATCATCTCAACTTTTGACTCGCTCGTTGGGCTACCCAATCTCCGATGACATTTTCCGAATACACTTAGTCGAGGATCCGATGCGTGAAGTTGCTGCTGCGGCACTACGAACACGGAAGGCTACGGAAGGTTATTATTACTCTTCCGAAGTTTGGTAAACTATTACATGATGTCGTTTTCAGGTTAGAGTCTGCCATATGGTGCAAAGGACTCTCAGATCTCAAGGTCGACATGTGTAACCGTGGGCGATGCAAGTATCAACGCACTAGGTATCTTCTAAGCTCATCAGGACTGATAACCTACTTCAATTCAAGCAGCCCAGAATCCCTTCGCCTGGGCCAGGCAAAGTCTGGCCACAACTTGGAAGAGTTTTGACCTTTATTACCTCAAAACACTGCCTCGCACCGTTGTCGAACCTCGTCTTCGTGTGGTACACTGGTGCATATGGCCAAGTGCTCCCGTTAGCGATACGGATCTGGAGCGGCAGGGGTTGGGATGCCGACTTCTCTGATCTTAAGTATTGTCCGGCCAGCAGCTGCCTCTGAAATCCCGTCAGAGACGGCGATTCGAGAGCGATATTACAACTCTCTGAAGCTATCCTTTAGGACAGGCTTTCCCTCAGCAGATCTAGATCTAGGTGAGACACTATACCTGTGCTGGCTCCCTTCCGGTAGGATCCTGCAACTTGGACGGCGCCTAAATCCCTGACGGCGCTTTCTGGCCCCTGGGGATCTCGGCACTGGGCAGGGCCAGGGTCGGCCAGTCGCAGCTTGAGACCACGGGTGACGGAAGCTTTCCAAGTTCGGCCATTTCTACGGCCCAAGGGCCAAACCTGGTCACAAGCGGTCGACATCAGATCCGCATCAATCCTTCGCTCTTGTGTTACGGTCCTAACACTCCCACAGGTCCATTCTTGCTCTTAACCACCGTTGTTGTCTGCTGGCCACGACGACATTCACGATGATCCCCCCATCGCTACTCGCCCTGTGCCTAGCTATCTCCACACCAGCGCTCGCTGTCAAGGTCGGTGGCTTCGAAGATGGAGGAAACACACTCGTTAGCGCTATGATGGTGAGTCGAACTCTACTCCAAGGCACCACAGGCTCATCAGTTTCTAGATGTTCCTCGGGAACGACGAAAAGGTTTACATTATGGACAAGGCAGAAGGGAATTCTGCACAGGTAGCAGGGCATCCTGCTTGGGGCGCAGTCTGGTGTGTGCACTTCGCTACCGTCATCCCAGTGCGGCGTGTGTTGACTGAGGCTGTGCAGGGACATCGCAACGAGAAAGGCAGAGGTCATGGACGTGCCATCCAATGTTTTCTGCGCCTCCGGCATGCACCTTCCCAACGGATCATACACTGCCTTTGGTGGTAACAGTGCTGTTGGTCGAGGGGGAGGAAGTGCGTCTAACGGGGATTGGGACGCCGAGTACCAGGACTTCGACGGCTCGAAATCCATCCGTATCCTCAACCCTTGCAAAAGCACCGATAACTTTGCCGATCCAAGTTGCCAGTGGTTCGACGACGCAACAAAGATCTCCATGAAGAGGAAGCGTTGGTACTCCGCTGCTGAAGCTATGGCCGACGGGACAATCGTCCTGATCGGAGGTTTCACTGGTGGAGGATACATTCTTCGCAACACCCCTAACAAAAACCCGGACGATGGAGCTGAGAACACCTACGAATTCTTCCCTCCGCGCGACGAAGACCCTAAGAGGCTCCAGTTCATCTACGACACCTCTGGTTTGAACTCATATGCCCACACATTCCTTATGCCATCTGGAAATATGTTCTTGCAGGCGAACTACTCTAGCAGTGCGTAATCTCTAACCCTTCGAGGCAACTGGTATTAATAAACAACAGCTCTCTGGAATCCCGACACCAACGCGGAAACCAGACTTCCTGACATGCCCGGGCAGGTCATCCGTGTATACCCCGCCTCTGGAGCGACTGCCATGCTCCCCCTTACCCCCGAGAACAAGTACACCCCCACAATTCTTTTCTGCGGTGGCACAGACATGAAGGACGATCAGTGGGGTAACTTTTCCTACCCTGCTATCGACACATGGAACTATCCAGCATCGAAGGACTGCCAAAGGATCACGCCAGAACCCTCCGATGGCTCCGAGGTTAAATACACCCAGGATGACGACATGCTCGAAGGACGGTCTATGGGCCAGTTTATCATCCTCCCGGATGGCAAGCTACTCGTGGTTAACGGCGCCTTGAACGGAACTGCTGGGTATGCTAAGACGACCTCTACAATCTTGAAGGAGGAAGACATGCCTTACGGTCAGTCTCTCGCAAACGGCCCAGTTGGAAGGCCCGCCATCTACGATCCCAAGGCACCCGCGGGCAAAAGGTGGTCGAACGAGGGTTTGTCTGAGTCGCCCATTGCTCGCATGTACCACTCGTCGGCGATGCTCCTTCCAGATGCATCCGTTCTCATCGCTGGCTCCAACCCGAACGTCGACGTGGTCCTCCAGACGAAATACCCCACAGAGTACAGAGCTGAGGTCTTCTTCCCGCCTTACTTCTCCGCCAAGGTTCGACCTTCCCCCAAGGGCATTCCCGCCACGCTAAGCTACGGAGGCGAACCGTTCGATATCACTATTCCTTCCTCCTCATACTCGGGCTCGGCGAACGACGCTGCGGAGAACACCATCATCGCCGTGTTACGTGGTGGCTTCACTACTCACGCGATGAACATGGGCCAGCGGTTCGTCCAGCTCAACAACACCTACACCGTCAAATCCGATGGTTCGATCGTCTACCACGTTTCGCAGATGCCTCCCGTCCCCGAGATCTTCCAGCCTGGACCTGGATGGGTTTACGTGACCGTCAACGGCGTCCCGAGCGTCGGACAGCAGGTGCTCGTTGGATCTGGCAAGGTTGAGGTGCAGACGAAGTTGGCTGTTTCGCCCCTCCCCGACAGTGTCAAGCTGGATAGCGCGAAGGGCTCTGCTGATCCCAATGCTACGAACGGTGGCACTGGTAGCAGCCCGGCGGCGGAATCGGGGGGAAGCAGTCGGACGGGCACGATTGTTGGCGCAGCCGTCGGCGTTGTTGCCGTTCTCGCAATCATCGGTGGTATCATCGGGTTCATTGTGGCTAAGCGGCGACGCGCATCCGCTGCCCAAGCCTCATACCCCATGAGCGCGTCCGGGACTGGGGCCATGGCTCCAGGTGTCGGTGCAGCGGGCATGGCGGCCAGGTCGGGTAGAGAGAGTGACTCGAGCGCGTTCCTGCCGTTCAAGTCAGGGAACGAGAGCCATACATGGAACTCGAGCACGGCCAGCTTGAGCACTCCGTATAGGGATGATGCGCCGGGAGCTGGGAACGGAGGTTATGGCCCACCACACAGGGCATACTAAGAGGAAGGAGCAATGCAAAGAGACAGGAATTCTTGCAATGGACTTTGTTATCATACCTGGGTGGAACGACATCCTTCTTTAATACCCTTCGCTTTTTTCTGCTATTGATTTTACTCGTCGATTGACGAACGACAACGGACCGTAGGATGTACAACGCTCGTTTCTATACTCTTTCTTTACCACATGGATAGACAGCATGACACTCTCTTAATGTCAGTCGTATCCCTCCTAAATACCGCCTCGCTGTATATCGCTTGTTCTCTACGGAACAGTTAGTTGTGAATAGAATTGGAACCTTTTAACCGAAGAACATGTGCGACTGCCAGGGACGAGGAGAGTGTGCTTGATACTTTCGATTTTTGGTCTATTTATGTACTCGTATTAGTCGATATCTGAGTCGATATCTGATTCAATCTCGCTACTTTCAGGGCTCTCCCCTTCAGCCAAATCACCGATGTGCTCTGTGAAAAGCCATTCAACTCTCTTCAAGCTCGGGATATCGTTGTATCTATATCTCGTGCCCCTCACCCCGACGAACTCTGCGATTTCTCGCTTTTTGAACGACACCCATTCCCGGTGGAAGGATGCAGGGCTGCTGCCCGGGATCGTGCAATCACAGCATTCCCCCGACCACAGCAGCGGGTTCGACGCCGCATTGTCGACAAGTAATAGTGGGTATGCTTTCCAGTGTGGGGTGTCTCTTGGAAATATTTGGACTGTAAGAGAGACGGTCTCCAATTGTTTCAAACAAGATAGGATGTTGTGATATTGCATCTGCAATCCATTAGCGCCTGTCAACCCGAAATATTAGCAACGTACCGGTAGCCCGGTGCCGTTCTCAAACGCTATGCGCGCTGGGTACGGAGGTCGAATTTCCAGCGGGCCACTGGTGTTGCAGAGGTCGCACCAGGTGTATCTTGAACGGAACCTCAAGGTTTTCAAGTTCTTGAATTTCTTGATTCCATCGAAAAACGGTGGGCTCGGTCGAAAGTGGGTGTGGCCAAAGGTCGGAAGTGGAGCGTCGATGATGAGTTCAACCACACTTGAGGGGATTTTGTTGTGGAACCATTCGAACGGGCTGCCTGGAAGCTTGGTGTCTGAATACTGGAGCAACGGTAGATCCAGTCGGACGACTTCCAGTTTTCCTAGGACCCTGAGGTCGACTAGTTCACCTGGCTGCAGGCTCTTTGGAAGCATACAGTGCAAGGTCCTGTTGAGTTCAAGTCAGTTCGGTCCCAGAACGTCGACTCGATGCTACCTAGATAAGAGTGGTGAACTTACGTCGTCCATTTAGGTAGCATCGGAAAAAGTCGACAGCCAGTCTTCACATCGCTGGGGGACGTTATCCGCAGTGATTTAAACCATGTCTCCAGACAGATCTCGCGATATGCCTTGGAGCCAGAGGATAGTGAAGCGAGGGCCTTCCAAGGTGGCTTTGTCGAAAGATCACTCTCGTTCTTGATATGACGAAGATCTCCGATTAATCGAGCAGGTTCAGAGTCATATGAAGCTTCCACGATCTGCCTGACAATTTCGAGGGGTATGAAGCGAGTACTAGTCTGGTCGGTCATGGTGGTAGGAAGCAAAAGTTGTCGCTGATACGTTTGTACGATTGCCAGGCCGGCGCCAAACAGGGGCGCTAAATAATTGGTGACTCCTGTCAATGATCTTGTTACGCGACGATATCGCCCTTTGACCTGAAACCTAGACAACGATTCTACAGCAGCCATTCTTAAGCGCTTAAGCGTTTGCCTTTCAAAAGTCTAGAATCTCACAATTTGAAGCCCATTCAAGTACTGCTGTGTTGGGGAGCCACTGCGCTGGTGCTGCGGCACAGGCAGGGCCGACAGCGGCCAACGGTCCAAGGCTGTTCTCCCCGAGCCTTGCCAGGTGGTGAGCTCTAAACACCGACACACTCCGCAGCCAAACTTGCTTTTCATCTCCCTCAAATACGACGACTTCATGATCCATATCTACTGTCTTCACGACGTCCTCGCCCTCGACATATCACTCAATCACCCCACATAAACTCCTGCCAACACCCACGATGTTCATGTCAATGAGCATGAAGCCCAGGACGAAGTCAGCCGGAAGCTTGCCCCCCAGCGAGGAGCCGGTCTTCAGCCCCCAGTGGTGGATGGGTGCCACAGAGGAGCTGCTGCCGGACTCTCCTATCCAAGCTCCTCGTGCCTCAGGCGAAGTTCATGCAATCAGCCTAAAAACCACCGTGTCACGACCCAATTCGGCTTCATCCTCACCTCGGGCCTCGTTGTCCTCCGAATCCAAGTCCAAAACCGCAGACTCGATAAATGAATTTGGAACGTTGGATCCCTCTCCCTACTCCGAAGCCACCTTCCACCAGTTCGTCACGATGAAGAAGGGAAGCCTTAAGCTTAACACGTTCAAGAGAACCCACAAGAAGACTTCCTCTCGAGACTCCGAACAACTCGGTGGAACCGTGACGTCCTCGACAGACTCCGAGCGACAGATGTACGCTCAGGAGAGGTTGGACAACTTTCGTTGGCTATCCAAGCTCCTAGGGTCGTATGCGGATTGCGACCCCCTTACTGAAAAGGACGAAGTCGACCATAAGACGGCGGCCAAAGTATATGATATATGTGAGTTGGCTTCCTTTCGAGAAGTGGAAGGATATTAGACTCATGGCATGACTAGGTCAATTCGCCGAGCTGGTATACAGTGCAGTCCCAGTCGAGCTGCTCGTCAAGCATAGCAAAGCCCTCGAAGAAGCCGACATACTGCAGGAGTACCGACACGCCCTCGGCGACTCTATCTTCGTTGGGAGCGTTAACGGTGCTAAGACCGACCTGACCGCCTATGTCGTGTTCAGGAGAAGCACTGGCCAGTTGGTGGTGTCGATTTCTGGGACGTCCAAACCCAAGCATATGGTCCAGAATCTGCGCGCTGTACGAACGATTTGGCCCGGGCTTCCGTCGTCCGAACATGTTGACAGGACGGCCAAGGACTCAATTCCGACTGTCCATTCGGGCTTCCTGACACTGTATAGAGACATCAAGTCGGATTTGGAGCAGTGTATCGGGGACGGCATTGCTGCACACCATCCAGCAGAGCTCGTTATAACAGGGCACAGTATGGGTGGAAGCGTCGCGCATCTTCTCTCCATGGACTTGCTTGGTCCCAACCTGACCATCGAAATACCGAAGAAGATGACGCTCGCTACATTCGGTGCGCCAAGGACGGGGAATGCGGTACTTGTGCAGCATTTTAGGAAGCTTGTACGGGAGTATAAAGGCCAATTCGAGGAGTACTCCGTCAAAGGGTACAATGATGGTACGTTCCTTCAAGTTGGCCACCTCCCAATACTCGATAAGGCAGCTTACATGTGGAATCTAGGTGTCGTCTCTGTGCCACCGCGCTCCTTAGGATATGTGCACTTCTGCCAGAGACCGATCTACGCTTTCCGGCGAAAGATGTATTGGGTCCCTGACGGACAGAGCGAGGCATCGCTATTCCATGTCGAGAACTCGGATGCAGACGTCTCCCAGGAAAACAGCTTTCCTCGAGGGGGGCATAACTACTATGGCCGCGACCTGGAGGGAATGAGGCGGACGTTGGAAGGTCTCCACGCGGCCGGGTTTCCCGAGAAGCCAGATTGGCAGTCTCAGTTTTGGAAGGACGCGAGGAAAGGGGGAGACTTGGATAGGGCAAAAACTAAGGATAGCTTGAAGCCGTGATAGTCGTATGCCAACGAAAACTGACATTCTAGAATACCGTGAATACCTTCACCTCATACCCCATTTCTATAAATACCATCATAGTGTACAACGTCCCCAAGTATGTATTCCGACATCCCAACCTGTACATAGGAAAGGCGATGTTTACCAATCGCCTTGCAGCTCGCACAGCCGACGAATAATGAACTTCCGCCTATCCTCGTTCCTCCCTATCATAAAGTCGCATGCTATGAATGGCAGAGTGCTGAGACCCATGACCGTGACAACGATCGCAACTGGTGTTGGGTGCTGGGTCCAGACGTAGACGTAGATCCCAGCAAGCATGGCCGCAATACCAATCATGACGAAAGGGAGCGGAATCATGAGCGACAGCGCCATAAACTTGTGAGCCAAGCTTGGAGGACCAATATTGATGCTGGCAGAGTCGAAATCTACCGGTTTTGCACCTGTCGCTGAGTCCACTTTGCGCCCGTTCGTTTTGAGCTGTAGGAGCTTGTTCAGGAGGGTCTGCTCGGCGTCACGCATGCGCTCGAGCCAGCGGATGGTGAGGTACCCCATCATGGCTGCCATTATGTCGACGAGCATGCCGCCCATGAAGAGGGCGTTTATGGCCCGTATTCCCAGGGTGTCGTCCTTGTCTATCGTTAGACTCATGAGTTGGGCCTGGATAGCTGCAACGAAGCCGGCCTGGTAAACCGTGTTCAATTGAATGTCTCCAGACATCTAAAAGAGAACTTACTGCAACACAGAGAGCATTAAATCCGCTGATGAGGCTGTCGTACTGGATTTTGTCGGGAGGAGAATCCCCAGTTGCAGACGCTGGGACTTCTTTCAACTCCTCAACCAAGTAGTCGGCTTTGGCCATGCTGTCGTGTCTGTGCTGCTGCCTGGACATAGCCTGATCTTGAGGAGAGAGGGGAGATGTCCAGTACTTCCGTGAACTAGATCCTTGCCGGTGTGTCCTCGGCGACTACGCCTTTTTATATGGGAGAATCATTCTGTCTGTCAGTGTCATTTCCTGCAAAGCCTTAGAAGTGGAGCCCTCGTGGTGCCAGCTTTGACTCGCGAGATCATCGTCATTTCGCCTGTGAGGGTTGTATTCAGGCCTCAATAGCTTTTGGGATTTCCTTCGCAATGACCTTACTCACCTTTGTACGTACTTACCGGATGTATAAGCTTGAATTCAGAAGCTGAAGTCGCATTCTGATGTCCACCGACATGGGCGCTACACAGATGATCGCGCGAGAAATCGACCGTACGCGTGTCAGAGCCCCTTCCTTCCGCACCGTCACATCCACGCCCCACCCGCATTTTCTTTTGAATAGGGAGACGCTTGTGCAATGACTTTTCCAGATTCAAGCATGCCTGGACACGGTGAGAAGGTGTGCAGAACCAAAATAGCACGATATGTCAACTCTAACTCCCAGTGACTGTGAAAGGTACCATTGCCCCCGTAACGCAGCACGTCCTTCCAATTGAAGGTACGGCATGCATGTCTTTCATTTGAGCGGGAGTTCCGACTCATATAACGCACAGGGACCACGGTAGCGGCGTCGAGGATAGCTTTCTGCGCACAATGCCCGGGGTGCGTTGGCCCTAGTGGCTTTTACCTCCATGGGCGCTTATCGCGATACGTGACCAAGAATTGCTCGTGCTCGTTGTACAGACCCTTGGCCCTCTTTCACAAACGGTAAGTGGATCCACAGCTGATGAAATCGCCCTCGTCTGCGCTGTCACCATGCTGCCTTCCTCCTGGTACAGTACTGGGCTATGAGGGTGACACTGGGGAGGTATACGGACACGATGCGAGGTTAGATCGGAACCAGATGTGCACCGATTCCATGAGGCCTGCTTCCAGTGCTCATGTCACTCAATGTGGAAGGAATATAATCCTCTGAAGCGAGGATCTTCCCGTGCGCACGACCCACCTCTAAGTCTGGGCTCTTAGTGGAATCACTTGTCCACCCTCACTTAGCCTGCCCCTCGTTCATTCACCATTCAACAAGTGCGTCCATCCGTTTAGCGTTTAGAGGCTTGGGACTAACCTTGACTTTGTAGTGAATCTGTGCCCGACTTTGACATGCCCAGTTATCCTGATCCACGGCTGGACAGACGTTCCCGCTGAAACTGGGACGTGGAAGGTCGTCGAGAAGTTCTTGAACAGGAACGGGATACACTTCTTTGTCCCCGCAATTGCTCGCTATGGAACCATTGAGGAGCGCTCTCAGTTGCTTATCAAAGACATGGCTTCGCTGTACCAGAAGGGCCAGACGGTCCATCTCATTGGACACTCACTGGTAAGTGCGGTGACTCGAAACCTCGCACGTTAATCTAGGAGCTCTCGATTAACGAGATGAACAGGGCGGGCTCGTTGCAAGAGAGATTGCGGGGCGTGAAGAGCTGCCTTTCCGTGTGCTCTCCGTAACAACGCTCGTGAGTTATATTGCCTTCTCGTCTTGATTTCAAGACTGAGACGTCCTTCTCCCCTCAGGGTTCCCCAAACCGTGGGCTCCGGTATCTGGATGTCATTCCAGTAATGGATGGGACAAGCGGTATGTGCCCTACATCCCACAGTATGATGAATCCGCTCAAAGGATATGTATATGACAGAGGATGCAGCGACCATTCGCAGCATCTTTGGAACCGACTTTGGCGGGTTGACGAACCTGTCATGCAAATTCATGAACGAGTTCAACCAGAAGACGAAGAATAATCCCGATGTAAAGTATTTCAGTTGGGCGGGAGAGATCGTTATACCCACCGTCTCATATGCGTGAGCACGACTCTTGGCTTATTCTAATCTGGATCTCGGGCGCTCATTCGCCTGTTTGATTATCTAGCCCTCATTGGCTCATCGTTGCTCGGTTTTACACAAAAAGCGATGGCATTGTGGGCGTGGAGACTGCAAAGTGGGACACCGATCTTGGCCCTGGAACACATCTAGGAACAGTCGCAGGATTAACGCAGTACGTTTACTATGTTGGATGTTCTCGCCCTATCTCATTCACCGACTGCTGTCTACTTCAGCTCGTCTATCGTGTGTTTGGAAGTATTCGTCAAGACTCTTCCACATCTTCGAGCCACTGAGCTGGGTTCGACCGCACCTGTTGAAACTATCAGTCGAGGCTTCCGTGATCAGCTTGCTCGTCGCGTTGTCGGGCATAAGAGTGCGTTCGAAGGGCGCTTGATGGCTTGGAAGGATACGAAGAGGCATGGGAGTGGGGATGGATCGTCGGGATACGCCTTTGATGCGTCGCATGGGTATAAGTATGCGCACAGTCCGACAGGCTCTCTCAACTTTTCGCTTGATGCAAAGGAGAAACAGTGAATAAAGTAGAAGCATTTATAGGACACAATGTATGTAATATCTCTATGTCTATGCAAAATTCCAATCCTTTCCAAGATAGTTCGCTATCTCTCCAATGGCATCGATCGCCTTTCCTCGTGTACTCTCGTCCGAGACCTTGAAGAACCAACTCTTTCCGTCCTAAGGGAGAAGTCCAACACTCTGTTGAGGAAACATGATTTGCCCAATGGTATTCCATCGGGCCAGTTTCAAGTTGTCCGCCTCCCTCAAATCAAAGCATTTGAGATAGACGATGTGCTGAAGATATCCCTCCTTCAGCAGCCCTGGCAACTTGTGTGATTCGAAATGTGGATTCGTGGCTTGGCTCACCAGAAATCTAGCAGATACTGCACTGTCTTCGGAGTAGAAACCTTCCACGGCGCACTGGCGCAGCATGGTGAAGGGTTGGATGGCTCAGGCTCCCCATAACAGCGAAAACGTTGTGTTTTGATACGAGTAGCAAGTACCTTCAGGGTGCACAGGGGGAGAAGAATAAGGAGCAGTTTACCGCAAGACTCGGCGGAATTCAATGGCAAGAAGCCGTGGAGCCAGCAATCGTCATTTTACCGCGGGTGCTTCCTAATGTTTGTATGGGTACCACACCCTGACCAGATTAGCCGGCTTTGCTGTCGCCTTTCCAGGGGTTTCATGGTTCTCGATACCATATCCCACAATCGTTTGGGCGCTTATCTGCGGACTAACTTCGGCGCTTCGGCCGCCTTGTTATATTTTCAGAGGCGAGCCAAACACCGGCCGGCGCGCCCTCCTCTGCGGAGTCTGGAGCGACTTCGAGCCTCACCTGTTCGACCACGAAACCAAGTTCGACCGTCATTTCCCCCTCGCTCGATAACGCCAGAAAACGTGGATTCTCCTTCAGAACAGAAGTCTGGAATGTCTGGTTTCTTGCCGTCTTTAGAGAGCTTTGCCAAGGTGCGATAGTTCAACCACATGGACTTGTGGTAATGAATGACGGTGGCGGCGTGTTAACCATCTGCTACTATATTTCTCTAGGGTACGCTTGCGACGGCAACAGCGTTGGGCACGGTCGGTATGTGCACCTTGGAAGATATGTGAAAAGACGGAAGTTGAAGCTGTGGCACAGGGGCTGGGTTGCTGTGGTACGGGCAGAACTACCTCATTTACCCCTCAGCGTTTCCGCCAGGTTCGCGGAATGGTGAGTATCTTTGTTATATCTCTATCTCGGTTTGTAACTTGACGATAACTTGACGATATATAGATGTCGCGAAACCCAGCGACTTTGGAATTCCGTACCAAGACGTGGAACTGAAGACCCCAGACAACGTCCTCCTCCGCTGCTACCTCCTCGTCCAGAAACGCGAACTCTCAACATCACATCCCGACGCCCTCTTCCTCGACGAGGGGAATGTAACAGAAGAGCAGGTCCGCTATTCCATTCCTTCTTTCTTTGCCTCTCTCCGTAGCCCTCGATCGCCACACTCACAATGAATAATGAATGCCACAGTTCATCGCCAGCCGGCCGACGGTGCTCATGTTCCACGGGAACGGCGGGAACCATGGACACCGAATCCCGCTCGCGAAGATCTTCTACATGCGCATGCGGTGTAACGTCTTCATGATGTCCTACCGAGGGTACGGCCTCTCCGAAGGCTCGCCCTCAGAAAAAGGTGCGTCCCCACACTCCCCAGCCTCATGTTCCCTCACCCTCTCTTAAATTACCCTAAAAGGCCTGCAAACCGACGCCCAGACGGCCCTGAACTATATCCTCGAGCACCCGCTCTTCGCGCAGACCCCAATAATCCTCTACGGCCAAAGCATCGGCGGCGCCGTCAGCATCGACCTCGCGTCCAAGAACCCCACGCGCATCGCCGCGCTCATCCTCGAGAACACCTTCACCTCGCTGCCCTCGCTCGTCCCGCACGCCCTCCCCGTGCTCGGCCCCGTCTCCTTCCTGTGCCACCAGAAGTGGGATTCCATTAACAAGATACCGATGATTCCGGCGACGACGCCCGTGTTGATGCTCAGTGGGATGCAGGATGAGATTGTGCCGAAGGAGCATATGAGGGCGCTTTGGGAGGCGGTGGCGAGGAGGGGGAGAAGGGGGGTGCAGGGGAGGGGAAGGAGGAGAGGGCGAAGTATATGGAGTTTGAGGAGGGGGGGCATAGTATGTGGTTTCTTTTTTTCTGTTGTTGAGGGTGTTTTTGCTGATGATGATGTTGAACAGATGATACGTGTGTGCAGCCGGGGTATTGGAGTGCGATTATTGAGTTTGTGACGAGCTTGAGTGATGGGAAGAGGCCGAAGCCGTTGAGGTCGTCGTCCAGCAGGAAGTCGAAGACTGAACGCCCGGATCCCTTTTAGGTGGGATTAAGGACGTGTCGCGCCGACCGTCATTCGGTCGTTGGTATTGAACAATGAATGCATCCCGCATTAGGAGTTGGCAAGTCATTTTGGAGGTGCACGGGCACTATCTCTCTCGTCTTGCAGTGCGCCCGCCCTCCTTTCATTTATTCCCTTTTTCTCGGCTTTTCAGTTATCGCTTTGTTTGTATTCTTATGTGTGTACTTTTTATATGACGTATACCAGCTTAGATTCCCTTCGCCGACGAGTGCTGATGCAGCTTTCTTCTTGCTTAGAACTCCCTTTGAAGAGCCTCGACTGGATATTTGGCCTTCGTATGGAGCGATTCCAGCGGCTTCAGGGTGTGGTAAAAGTCTATCGCAGCCACACGACCAGCGGTACTGCAGAGCCAGGTTCTTCTACGATCGAGCTGGGGTTCCGGAATGAAAGACGTCTTCGTCCGCCGCCACCGTACGAGTGATTTGCGTGCTTCTGTGTGGGCGGCTCCTTCGACTCTCGGAGCCCTGGAGATACTTACATGGTTGAAGGCGTATAATCCCGCTGATCATCTGGCTGGGAGCGGTAGGCTGTAGCACCTCCAACGGCCCCTTCAGCTCCCACTCCTTTCGGTCTTGGTGTGCTCTTGGTGTCACTTCCAATCAACTGTTGCAGGATCCAGGTCCCAGGAACAAGCGCCTCTCGTCTGAGCTCCGTTCAGGTGCCAATCCAGCTGGATTCTGTTCGGGACGCAGATAGCACTGAAGGCTTTCGGACGTCGGTATGGGCGGCAATCCGGACCTTGCGCAGCTTCTACGTGGGTAGTCCTTGAAAATAGGATTTTCATGAGTAGAAGACGAGCAGGATTTACGTGGGGTGGTGTGTATCACAGAGTATGAGCTTGTGTGGGCGCTGGCATGAGGTATGTGGCGATATGGGTAACATCTTGTCGAAGAGGAGTTTTGGATTATTCTTCAGGGTTTTGGGTTGGTGGCTGCAAGACTGCTGGGTGGGACAGCGCAATCAGGTGCAGTATGTATCCACGAGGATTCTCATTTCATTGTGGAGAGATCATAATCCCGCAACATATGAGAAGGATCGGCGGCTCCGACGGAGTTCATATTGTGGCGGATACCCCTGAGTCGGAGCAGGACAGGACCTCTATCGCTTGGATAAGGTCTAATTGCGGTTTGAGCGACAGATGCTCGACAGTGTGACGGGCGTCTGCCACCTTCTTTTGGGGGGACGACTTCCTTAGGTTCGGTACCAATCCCCTCCTTTCGATGTTTGGTAAACCAAACAAACGCCTTTTATGGGCGTTTTTCGAGCTCAGCTCGAACCTTCGAAGAAGGGGCTTGGGACAAGATCGTACAAACCTACCAACACGTTCTAATCGACCTCTACACTTTTCCTGACCTCCCTTCAATTCCAACCGCCCCTCATTTTGATCTTTCGATGCTAATCTATTATTTAATACACATTTTACCCACAAACTCGCGCTTTAAGCAACCCAAATGGAGTCATTGAGAAACGCGTCGGGACGCGAATCTACGACTTCCTGATGCATGACCAGGAGCGCAAATAGGCACAAATAGGCGCCGGGCTTGCTGGCGGCGAAGTTCGGACCTTGGTCTGTTTTCTCATCCTGTGCCTCGACTTGGGCGTCTAAATCTGGGGCTCCTGGCTACTGTCGACCTGGAAACTATGTAGAACGATAAAACTTGTAATTCTAGGGGCTCTGGACAGGACTTGACTCGCCGACTGCTGGGACGGACGAGCGCTCACAGACGACATCGATCAGCGCTTCAAGTAGCATTAATGAAGCTCTCTTCTGGAAGGTGTATTGCTGCCTTAGACTACGCGTCGAATATGATGCTCTGCCCTCCAAAAACGCCGATTTGCTAGGGGGATACGACCAGCTGGAGCTCAGCCAACCTTTTGACTTGACATGATGCATATGCCTGGCATACTGCCACTCTTGAATAATCTTGAATGATCATGAGCAGAACCGCGGCGCGAAATCACGCGTAAACGATCGGTCGTGTATCTGCGCACGCTGCCCTTCTGGGATTTATCCCAGCCCCCGCCGCTTCGTTCGCTACCACCACCATCCCAGCGCCCAGGATGACCTTCACGGTGCTCAGGGCGCTGCACGACATCATCGGCGAGGCGCTCGACGACATCGAGCGAGTCTATCAGGCTCACGGGCAAGATCCTGCAGCGAACGTCGATGGAGGAGATAGGGACAGTAAGTTTAGCGCCAACGCCTCGTCGCCACCAGCCTCGCCACGCTCGAGCTACGCTTATAGTAGCTACTCTAAAGTCTCTGGCACTGGCAAATCGCCCGGGGCGACGTTTCGCCACAAGGCGAGTTTGTCGTCGGGGTCGCTGGGCATGATATGCAAGGCGTATGTGTCTCCACCCCCGTCGCCGTGCGTGACGACTGTCAGGGAGCAGCGGTTCGAGCACAAGATGGGGGCGAGGCCGCGGCCGACGAGTGCATTTTTCTCTGCGCCGGAGGGCCCTCTCCCACCCACACCCGGGCCTGTACTGGACTTTCCGTCGCTGGACGCACCGTTTGACGCGACGTCACCTTCCGAGACTTTAACTTCCCATCCGACGGTTATGGCCGCCATTAACCGTATCATATCGGCGTGTGGTCAGATGGCAGCTACTGTCCAAACACCTTTCCTCACAATCTGCGATTCGACGATGGGGGTGAGTCTATCTCGTTTTAAACTCGTCGTATGTCCCAGCTAATCATTGAGGCCTATCTGACAGTACCATTTACCCTCTTGTATGCGCATTGTGGAAGCAGCGCACGTTGTCGAGATCCTGAGAGAGCATGGGCCCCCTGGGATGCATGTCGACAGGCTTTCTCAGTTGTGTAGTATCGATGCGAGTAAACTAGGTAAATGCCTCAGTTTTCCCTGGTTGCGCTTGTACCGATCACTGATTGCTTCGGGGTTTCAAGCGCATATTCTTCGACTTTTGGCGACGCACCATATCTTCAAGGAGGTCTCTCCTGACGTCTTTGGATTGAACCGCATATCCTCTCTCATCGACTCGGGTAAAAGCGTCGATCAGTTGGTTGATTATCGGAATCTGGGACAGTGAGTCATTTAAGCTTTATCTAGATATCCTTACGGACGATATCAACAGGCCTGAATTAAAGTATCAAGGGACTAATGGCATTGCAGCCTTTGTTGGGTTGTGGTCAGTCAATTCCTCAGTCTTTTTACGAACTCTCGTCTCACAGATTCGCCAACGTCAGCTCGGACGAGATCAACAAGGCGTCGAGCTACATGACGGAGACATACCTCCTCTCCTCCTCACCGCGCATCAGAGAAGCAAATCAGCCAACTCTTGCTCCGTTCTGCCTCGCCTTCGGTGCCGTCGATCGTAACGTTGACTACTTCGGATGGCTCGAAGGTCAAAATGATAAACAAGCTCACAATTCAGGGTACGATTCACATCCTCCACTCTATCTAAGTTAAGGCTAATGGCGTTGTTATCAGAACGGAATTAGGACATGGATCGGAATACTCGCCTGCCCCTGGGCTGCCTGATCCTCTTAGGCTGTCTAGCAACACGTCTTCTAATGAAGATATCACGCACTCTGGGCGTGCTGTAGCCATCCCCAATCTCAGCCGCTTCCGGTTGGAAAGGTTTGGAAAGGCAATGTCTGGGACGGGATCTTGGGAGGCACCTGGAGCTGTGTTCGGCGGTAAGCTCGCCATTCATCCCAGGGAGCCTTTCTTTAACCAAACTCAATATGTAGGTTTTGACTGGCGGTCATTACCGCGAGGGAGTGTAATTGTTGATGTTGGGGGCGGTATTGGTTCGACCAGTATGATGCTTGCAACTACCTTCTCGCCACCGACTGGAGAAGACTTGGGCTTCAAGTTCGTGATTCAAGATCGAGCAGTCGTTGTGGATATGGGCGAAAAGGTACACAGCCGTTATCTTTGCATTTTCGCCACACTTCTAATTCGGTTTGGATAGGCATGGAAAGACAAGTGTCCAGCGCTCCTTGTGAGCGGTACAGCAAGATTCCAAGGTAAGTATCATATCCAGGGTTTTCTGAGCATCGCTCAATCGTCCTCCTAGTCCACGACTTCTTTACCCCTCAGCCGATCCGCGACGCAGCGGTCTTCCTCCTCCGCGTGGTTATGCACGACTGGCCCGACGACCATGCGCGGAAGATCCTCCTCCATCTTCGCGAAGCGGCTACTTCCCAAACCAAACTTCTTCTGGCTGATTTCGTGCTGCCCTTGGCGTGCGCGGATGACTTCAGCGCGGATAGTGCGAATGGGTTGGGGCTGGAGGAGGTGGAGGGGGCGCAGAGGGTTTTAGCGCCCGCTCCGCTTCTGCCGAATCTTGGGAAAGCGAGTGCGAATGTTTATTGGATGGATCTTACGGTACGTTTTTTCAAACGCACTAGTACTATTCCACTCCTCTCGCTCCACCTTCTCTTTCGACGTCATTTTATCGAGTTGGAGCATCGGTTAATGGGAGGCAACGATCGCTGATGGGTTCTGTCGTAGATGAATGTGATGTTTAATTCTAGGGAGAGGACGCTTCGGGAGATTGTATCGTTGGCACTTTCGGCGGGATGGAAAGTGGTGAAGGTGACGCAGGCGCCTGGGTCCCTCTTTGGGTATATCGTTGCCGTTCCAGTCAAAGTTGGAGGAGGAGGAGGAGGAGGAGGAGGCTCGGCGTGTGAGGCTCCCACGCGGGCAAGAGAAAGAGGAGATATGGAGATGGCAGGAAAGGGTGACGAGGTGGAGACTCGTTCGAAAGCGGAGCTGAAGTGTTTGGCGGTTGCGGATGCGTTGGCGAAGTTTGGGGGAGGGGTGAAGAGGTTTAGGGGGCCTGGGACGATTGGGAGGGGGTTGGGTGGGAGTGGGAAGGAGGGTGGTGAGAAAGTCGATCGGGGTCCGGTGACGAGCTCGAGTTCGGCTTCCTCTTCGTCGCTGGGGTCTTCGGGTTCTGAGGGTTTGGGGCCCTTGAAGCCTGCTGCTAGTTTGGAGATCGTCAAGAAGAGATCTCTGTGCGGTGTGGGTGACCTTGATGTGGAGGGACGCCCGATCACGACTTCGACTTCGACGGTTGGGATGGGCCCTCCTCCGGTGAGCTCCAACGCTCCCGTTGCTCAGGTGGCTCCTCTGCCATCGCCTTCTCCGATCAATTTGCAGATCGCGAGTGCGCCGCCTATTCCCCCGAGGAGCCTTCGTCGTCCGTCGTCTTTGGCGAATCTGAAGGCTTCAAGCTCAAGGTCGATGACTTTGGCGTCTTCGGCTCCGGAGATTCCTGTGCCGGTCCCGCCTTTGCCGCCTTTGTTGCCTTCGTTGAAGTCGATTCCCTCCCTGGATCCTGCGGCGCTTATGGACTCTGCTGCGTCCACCACCAGAATGGTAGAGGATAGTGAACGAAAGATGGACGGGTCATCCAGACCTGGGACCCCGACGGTTGCGACATTACCGACGAGAGGATCGCTTGGGAGTGGGCTGAGAGGGAGGACATCGTTTATTGCAATGTCGACGACATCATCTATGTCTAGTGGGATAATGGAGGACTGGAGTCTGTCGACGGTGCCATCGAGCCCCATGCTCCCCACCTCCACTTCCTCCTCGCAGCAGAGGCCTCTGCATGGCTTACGGACGAGTGCATCTGTTTCTCACTTTGCGACTTCGAAGGGGATTGAGGAGGGGAGTAGGGTCGGGGCGTCAAGGCCTGGATCTCCTAGCTTCGCTCCTTCCCTTCAATCTTTGCGAATGAGGTCGTCTGTCTCGCAGCACTTCCGGACGCCCTCGTTGAACGAGAGCAAGATGGAGAAGCCGCTACGCCCTGACTCTCCTATCTTGACTCATGCACCTCAGAGACTTGCCCAAGGACTGCGGGCGAGGGCGTCTGTCTCGCACTTCCCTGCTTCGCCCCCAGGTCGGGCTGAATCGCCGGCTCAACCGCCCTACGTCAGGAGGGTAGCTCAGGGGGTGCGGGCTAGGGCGTCCGTTTCGCATTTTCCGACATCTCGGGGTGCAGGGCCCTTGGCATCGAGTAGACCGGCGTCGCCTGCACAGCAGCCCATCTCGATTTCGCAAGGATTACGGACGAGAGCCTCGGTTCCGTGTCTCCCGCAACCTTCGACTACTATGGGCCACGGGAATGAGACGGGCATGATGCCCAGCAGGGCAGGGCATACGCCGACTTTGGTCAGGTTCAGCGCGCAACCGCCTGCGTCGCAGAGTATGATACCAGTTCCAAAGAGTCGTCTCGGTGCGGCGGGTAGTGGTGCTGCGGGACAACAGGGGTACGCCGCCGCGGGGAAGCAGCAGATTGGGATGGTGCAGCATGGAGCATCTGTGTGTCTGAATGTGGCGCCGCCTCCTATCGACGACCCTGAAGTTGTGCCTGCGACCGGCAAGCGGGAGAGAAGGGTTAGCTTTAAGAGTTTGAGTGCGGCGAGGAGGGCGTCGTCTGTGCAGCTTGGGGTCAGCTATAGGATGGGCGGTGGTGTGGGCGAAGGGGGTATTGGGAGTTCTCCGTCGATGTCCGGTGCCAAGGCTCTGGGTTCGCCGCTTTTTGCTAGGGGCGAGAAGCGCGAGAGGGTTGCGAGTTATCTGAAGGGGGCGGGGCAGAGGCTTGGGGTTATTCTTAGGTTTGATGGGAGGGGAGACGCCGAGCGGGAGAAGGGGAATTTGAATGGGAAGGGAGATTCGGGGATAGGAGAGAAGGAGCTGAAGAAGAGTTCGGTTCCGGCGCTTGGGGGCGTACGGGCGGGTTTGGGGTTGGGGTCGACTGCGAGGGTTGACAGGCCGCGCCGGTGAACGCGGGCGGGCTTGGTATCCCGATACTGCGACTCGGAAGTGTGCTTCTTTTCATTTTCGGTTTGTTGGTTTACGGGTCTCGGAGCTTCGTTTTTCATTCTCGTTCTGTTGTTTTACGGCTCTCAAGGCTTCCTTTTCTCGTTATCTTTCGCTCTTCGCTCTGGACTTTCGTCTCGTCCGTCTGGCTTTGTAACTCTGGACTTTTGACACGTAAATTATGTACAGTATTATTGCTATGTTATTGATACCCTGCCTTGAATGATTTGAATTAAATTTGGCTTTGCAGGAGCTTCTTCATCGCCGGTGAATTACGACCCTGCAAGCGTTTTGGGGTGGAATTCATACGTAGGTGATAGTAAGCGCTGAGCCGGCGCTTAAGCAGGGAACCGAATAGCGTTATTTGGTCCGCTGGGTCTAGGCAAACAGAGGGGCTTCCGCTGGCACCTTTCGAAGTTGGACTTAGGTCTCCTTCAGGCTTGTACCACAACTATCACTGTAACCTCACGATACTGGACACTGCTACAAGGACGTCCTTCGATGCTGGACTCGCCAATTCCGTTCCGATGGGTGTGGACGAGAATAGACATGCCGTTACTTTCGGATTGGGTGGGAACACACTCTTCATCAGTGAGCTAATTACTCTAATCATCGGTGAGCTAATTACTCTAAACCACTTTCAGTCTGGACCAGGGCCCCTGGCACTGGCAAGTGGCCCAAGGCCACCACCTGTATGCGTCGAGTAACCTCTGGAGGATATGGAAAGAGCCTCTGAAAGTTTGAGGTAGATCGAGGAGTTGGTCCCTTCGCTATCATCGAAAAGTCCCTTTTTTTTCCGCCCCAAAACATGGTTTCGTGAAGTGGCCCCCCCAATGGGTTACCAGGGACCCTTCCACAGCTCCACCACTGGCAGCCAATTGCTTCCAGCTCCACTTGCTTGTTGGAGTATCATCCTCACGACCGCTTGTTTTCAATTGGGAATTCTGCGCTGAATACACGTTTCTTACGGGACCGAGCGTTCGCTCCACTTCAAGTTCACACTGCACAGTCGGCGGAGAGGGACTCGGGAGTGCAGGCGTTCAGGGATATCGGAGCTTTCTACATAAGCAATTTCGCTTGTCCGGTAAGCCCTTTTTTCGCTCTGGTAATTTGGGAGACTTGGGGACGTTGGGGACGTAAATGAACGAGCGGTAGCGAAGAGTCGCGAGGCTGAGGCATGTTGTGCTCAAAATTGCCTCTGATTTCGTGCAGTTTTGGGCTGATGCGGTGTATTTCTGGAGACTTGGCTGTGACACTCGGCCTTCGCCGAGGATGTTGGGAGATAGAAAGTCAAAGCGCTCAGGCTCGTCAACGCCACTGTCCTGGGCTCCTCAAAGTGAGATCTTATTCTAGAACAAGCGCTCCACCGGTATGCTTGTCTACGAAAACGATGTTGTGCGTTGGCTCCACTTTAATGTTGTTCTGGACCTCTGACCATCATGGATGACGATTTGGCCAAACGATATTTCAGACTTTTGTAAGTACGTTATATCGGAAACTCCGCCATCGCTTATTGCAATATACGGCATGGCGCTTCTTAGCCCCATCGTGGTAAATGCGCCTGACAACCCGAGCGACTAAGCTATCTGGGGCACGCGTATCTTGGACGACCCTGAGTCCAATCTAATCGCAGGGGCATAGATTTCGTGTATAAATACTGGGCACCAAACGGCCTTGGTTCGCCATTCTGCAGCCCAGCCTTCCTCAGCTACTCTCTCAGAAACCCCTTCCTGTCTTTTCAGTCTCCAACCCTCGTCAATCTTTTAACCATGTTCTCCCTCAACAAGATCCTCCTCGGCGCCGCCGCTCTCTTCGCTGTCGCCTCGGCCGCTCCTTACACCTCCTCTGCCCAGGACGTCGCTGTCCGCGGCTTCCCCGTTCCTTCCGCCCCCGCCCTTGTTGGAGTCAACAACGTTGCCACCAACGTTGAGGCTGTTGACCTCAAGAAGCGTTGTCTTCTCGGCGGTTGCCCCACTGAGGGACCCAAGGACCACACCACGGTCTCTGCCATCCTCCTCGACCTTAACGCCGACATCGGACCCATCGTAGCTGATATCAGTACGTTTCCTTCTGCTTTCTATATTTTCGATACTAATTCAGCGTTTACTTGCTCACAGAGGCTGCTATTGCTGCTGCCGCCGGTGTCAGCGCCAACATCAACATCCAGGTCATCCTCGCTCTCCTCGTCAAGATCAAGGTTCTCTTGACCGCTGCCCTCGCCGATATCAAGGTTTGCATTAGCGCGCACGGTGTCCTCAGCCTCACTGGATCTGTCCTCTCCGCCATCGAGCTCTGCGGACTCCTCGGTGGTCTCATCAACGTAAGGAATCTCCTACCTCTCGGTCGTGAACATAGCCTGATATGCCTTCTGCCCACAGATCGTCCTCTACGTGCTCCTCTCCGTCATCTCCGCCTGCGGTGGTGTCCAGGCTGAGCTCCAGGTTTGCATCAGCGCCATCCTGTACGTCTTCACTTCTCTCTTGCGTCGCGTTCACTTGACTGAGACCGCCTCCCAGCTCCCTCTGCGCGGACATCCTCTCCATCTGCATCGTCGCTGTCCCCGCTGTCAAGGTTCTCCTTGCAACCCTCCTCAGCACCGTTTTGGGTCTCCTTGCCGGCCTCAAGGTCGACATCCACGTTCTCAACGTCTGCCTTGGTCTCTAAAAGCGTGCTATGACGAGTAGTAGATCATATAAGCTTATACCCAGTACATCTCGTACTAATAGTCTACGTTAATATGCTAGCGTACACTCCACGTAGAATTTTTTTTGCTTTAGCAGAACTTAGGTTGTGAGGGCAAACGTTTTGGCTAGCAAGTGTGAAACCAAGTGAAGGCATGGTTAGCGCTGAAGCTAGGGCGGGCGCTTCAGGTCTCGGCCCGATCGTTACCGCTACTCTATGTATTTGCCTCCATCGTCGGTTCCAAACAAAGTTCTTTCTGAACTGCCTGGCTCTCCCGCCTCGGACTTGAACCTGCACCACCAGCTCATTCGACTCGACCCATGACGGCCGGTTCAATCGTGCATGCATAAATAAAGCTTTGCCTTACCGATTTGCGGAATTCTTATGGCCAGTTCTAACGGACGTATCCACAGTGCCAGCATCCATATCCAAAAATATTCTCCTGGCATGAGCGATGATCTTCTCATACGTCGCCGGCGACTGGCATTTTCACCGTCTGGTATGTTTTTTTCTCGTCCTCCTCGGAAAGTTGAATTCTGAGAGAGCCTGCCATTGAAGTTGAATGCTAATTCTGCTTCTTTGGGCTTCTGCGACAGCCCGAACATCTCTTCGCGAAGGTTGCAATATCGAGTCTCATTCAAGGCCAACGTTATTCGTTGAATGCTTAAGTTTCCAAGTCTCCAAGCATGCCAAGATCCTAAACAAACTTCGCTTCTCCTCTTCTGCATGCCCCGACTCACCAGACTCGCCGCGGCACTTACTCGTCTGTTACCCCTGAGCCTCGAACGCTTCGTTATGGGACGTGACTGTATTTGCAGCTGGAGGCTCTGACGCCTAGCGTCCCTGGGCTACCAGCGCTTACATTGAAGATGCTCTCCCGAATAGAAGCCCCAAAGTGAATCTCGGCGTCTACGTACATCGTTGCACGTCTTGTTTCCCAATTGTTTTCCTCTCCTTCCGCGCTACGTCAACAGCATTCATATCGAAACCCGACGGTTACGAGCGCCACTTTTTGCGGCCTCTGCGACGTCATCAATAGCTCGTCGCTAGCTTCCGTCTAAGAAATGGTTCTTGCTTGGTCTAGGGAAGCGTTGGTTGACAGAGCTATGAAGGTAGACGACAGCAGGCGGCGCACCCCAAGTTTGGCTTCGCTCTTGTATGGGAATTGGCGTATAAAGTCTGGGGCGCTCACCGTCTCTGCTTCCTCATTCTGCAGCCCTCGACACCTCGGCAATCTCAGCAGTCTTTTACTCTTTTCGACTTTCCAACTCCCGCCAATCGTTACAACAATGTTTTCCTCCAACATCCTCAAGTTCTTCATCGCCGCCGCTGCCCTCTTCGCAGTCACCGCCGCCGTCCCTATTGACGCTGCCACCGCCGAAGTCGCCAACAAAATCCCCACCCTCGCTAGCCTCGACGTGAACGCCGACATCAATGTGAATGCCGACATCGACAGGCGATGCCTTCTTGGCCTCAGTGGTTGCACCGTCTCGGCCAGTGCTACCGCCACCGCGACCCCCACGAGCCCCTCGACCATCCCTGCCATTCTCCTCAACCTGGAAACCGGAACGCTCCCCATTCTTGGCAACATCAGTAGGTCTACCTCGCTCCTTGCAGTCGTTCACTTCTGACCCTGTCGCCCTTCGTCTTCAGAGGCCATCCTTAAGGCCAATCAGGGTGTTGGCGTTTCCCTCGATATCGATGCCCTCAACGGCCTCCTTGGCCAGCTCAACGAACTGCTCGAGGGTGGCCTCGGTGGCCTCAATGGCTCCCTCCCCCTTGGCGGCGCCCTCGCTGCCGACATTGCCCGCCTCCTTGCTGGTCTTATCAGCGTGAGTCTCTCTCTGGAATTTCTTTCCTAAATAATATCCTGACCAAAGCAAATCATCCAGCCCATTCTCTCCGTCATCCTTTCTATCCTCTCCCTTGGTGGCTCCGATGTTCATGCCCTGGACACTTCCCTTAGCGCACTTATGTGAGTACACTGCTGTTCATTTTTAACGATCCTTACGTCTGATCCCTCGCCTTAGCAAAACCCTCAGCGCGATCGTCACCGCCGTCGTCGCCTCCATCCCCGTTGTTGGCCCTATCCTCGGCGGCCTCCTCGGCGGCACCATCCTCGGTCTTCTTAGTGGCTTGGGCCTCGATATCCTTCCCCTCAGGAGCGCTCTTTCCAACTAAACTATATTAGCTTGGGCTCCGCTGTATACCATTGTCGCACAAGCTGTATGACGCTCTTCCCTTTAATTCGGTCATATCCTTCGTATTTCTGCCACATACCCTGTTGTTTTTGTTCTCGTCACCATGTATTAGCTTGAACAGTACTCATTCTCTGTTGCCACCTCGTTCCACGCTAGGAATAGTCCCCTATCCATTGCAAGAGTTTTCCAAGTGTGTGGTCTTCGCTTTCCTTATCTACCAACCTCAAGATGACTGGGAGGCGCCCCCTGTCGTAAGACATTCAGTACTCGTATTAAAGTGTGACGCATCGTCTTGATGAGGAGCACGGAAAGGAAGTACCATGCACCCGCAGCGTGGACGTCTCGGCAGTCTTCCCTGTCCCCGCAGAACACTTCTCTTTTTGGCTTAGACTACATCTGGCTTCACATAATAACGTGCGACGCTCCTCCCAGGCCCTGGTGTCTGAATCCCACTATAACAGTCCCCACTGAACGATGCAGAGCTGGCTTGCTATAGCGGGCGCCTTGAGCGTCCTGATAGCTGCAACGGGTATCCTAAACGGAAGGAGGCGTAATCCTCGTCGGTTACCACTTCCTCCTGGACCGAAGGGACTACCGCTAGTTGGAAACGCCTTTCAGGCTCTGAAGGGGAGTCCATGGGAGGCCTACGACACACTCTGTAAGAAATATGGTGCGTGACAGTCAATTATGGGGTCAACCTTTCACGAATGAGAGATATGGCAGGCGATATCGTGTACTTAAACCTGTTGGGCCAGGATGTTATAATTCTAGGATCTTCACGACGCGCATTCGATCTTCTGGAGAGCCGAGCAACGAATTACTCCGACAGACCTTCTGGCATAGCGATGGTAGAGCTGTGAGTGGGGACAAAAGGCCGTTTAATGCTCACCGATTCCTCTGACCCTTCCTCACTCAATTACAGAACTAAGACGTCATGGAAGCTCAGCTTTATGTCGTATGGACAAAGGTGGCGGCTTCATCGCCGTGCATTTCACGATCATCTTGGAAAGCCAGCTGCCGTGGCGCAGTACCACCCAATCATGTACGAAGAGAACAGCGCGTTCCTCCGGAAACTCAGGGACAGTCCCGAAGATTTTGCCAGTCACATCCAGAGGTATGTATAGATTCAGTTGAAAGGTGTAGACAGCGGGATTAACTACCTCTCGATGCCACAGCCTTTTTGGAACAACGGTTATGCGCACTGCCTACGGGATCGATGACAAGGAGAAGACGGCAGAGTTTATCCAGCATGCGGAGACTCTAATCAGAGAGCTCGGGGAGGCCAAGAAGCCAGGGCAGTACCTGGTAAACAGCTTCCCCATCTTGAAGTATATTCCAGCATGGTTCCCCGGGGCACAGTTTCAGAAGCACTTCCAGAACCTGGCTCAGTTGTGCAAGAAGGTGCACACTGTACCATTCGATGTTGCAAAGGCGAGATATAGTGCTAAGAGCACTGATGCGACCCATCCAAGCATGGCAGGCGCGTTTATAGAACGCTTCCCCGGTGCAGGTGCTGATCAAGCCAGCTTGGTTGAAGCAGAGTCTTTGGCAAGAAACGTATGTGCAATAGCCTATATCGGTTCGTTCCCTTCTAAACGCTTCTCAGAACTCAAAAGTCTGATTTATTTCCACAAACTCAGCTGGTGTCGACACGGTGAGGCGTCGTGAACGGCTCAGAAGTGCGACTGAGTACTGACATACTTTCGGGACAGACCACTGCTTCGGGCACAGGACTTTTGTACATTCTTGCGAGCCACCCAGAAATACAAAAGCAAGCGCAAGAAGAGCTAGACGCTGTCATCGGCTCTGGCCGTCTTCCACTAATATCCGATCGAGCGCAGCTACCTTACGTCCATGCGTTGACCAAGGAGCTCAGTCGATGGTACACGGTTGTACCCCTCGGTAAGCAATCAAGATGAAATCGGAATGGCTTTGGGCCCTCACCTCGGTTCCTTTAGGCGCTGTGCACACCAGTGCGGAGGACGACGAGTATGATGGGTACTTCATACCGAAAGGCACCTTCTTCATTCCCAATACCTGGTCAGTCTCCTACCGGGCGCTCCAGTCGTGCTTCGTTGACAACACACACCCGCACGTTTCTAGGGCGATGATGCATGACCCTGCAGTCTTTGACAGACCATTGGAGTTTAGGCCAGAGAGGTTCCTCGACAAGGACGGAAAGGTTGATCCGCGGGTCATAGACGCCGAGTATGCCGCATTTGGTTTTGGACGACGGTACGTACCAAGTTCAGGTGTGACTGCTTTCCACGCACTGAAGCGAGTTATAGTATCTGCCCAGGTCGCTTCTTCAGTAACGATGCCCTGTTCTTGATGACGTCGTGTCTGCTATCCACATTTATCGTCGAAGCGCCCAAAGACGATGCCGGAAACCCAATCCCTCTCGATTTCAAACTAGAGAGCAACAATCTCGCGTATGTATACTGTCTATCACCCTGTTTTGCCTATCCCCTTTGACAACAGGTCTACAGGAAGCTCCACCCTTTCAAATGCAACATCACCATGAGACCCGAGCGGGCGACCCTGGTGCTTTGACACTCGAATGACAAATGTTATATCCCCGAAAGGCAGTTACCTTCCCAATTAAGACTAATTTTTTTCCCAAAAGTTTTTCCCGAGCATCGTCATAACCTTCCCACTTTTAGTGTCCAGGAACTAGTATATCCCTTCTATACATCCTTATCATTCTATGGCCACACAAGCCCAGCACTCTAATCGAGCTCATCAATCATGTTCTCCAGCGCATTTCTGCGCTCCAGAGCACGGGCTCTATTCAGAACCTCCCGTGCATAGATGAAGTCCACAAGATCCCGAGCTACGACTGGGGCATCCTTGGGGGCCTTGGGGGCATTGTTGTTAGACTTGTTATCCCATGGGTGGTGCCAGAACTTGTGCCACCACCCCTCCCGTGCATAGATGAAGTCCACAAGATCCCGAGCTTCGACTGGGGCATCCTTGGAGGCATCCTTGTTATCATTGCGGTGCCTGAACTTATGCCAAAGCCTGTAGAAGTTGATTTAGATCAGCGACTAAATTCTCTGAGGAATCGGGTGGGAGCTCGAACTGACTTTCCAATGAAATAGCCACCGACCGCACCCGCGGCAATGTTCGTCTTTGTCCCCCGCTCCTCAAGCTCCCCATCCCATTCCCGGGACTCAAACACGTTCGTCTTCGCGCCCCTCGCTTCAAGCCCCGACCCGCCATCGTAGTAGTCGCGTTTCAAGTTTTTGCGGGCCTTCTGGACGCATTTGTCCACGCAGCTGTGATAAAAAAGCAATTGGCCCATGAGTACAAGGGACCACTCCGACGTCATTGAGCGCTAAACGGTATGACTGACCTCGCAGCGACTCCGAGAATTATTGTCCCCCCGACGGCGGCCTTCACGGCCAACTCCTTCTTCCTACCCCTGCGCTCAAGGTACTCGGGCGCCTGCGAAAGCGGCGCCGCGATGACAGGTGCAACGAGGAGGGCGGCGACGGCAACGTTCTTGGTGATGAAGACCATGTTGAAAGAATGGATATAAAAGGCGAGTGATAAAATCCAAGGTTTAAAGGCGAAGGGAGATTGCGTTCAACGCGAGAGAGTTGTAATAGTAGAGTGTTGGATGGGTGAGACCAGCTGAAGAATAGGGAATCAGACCAAGCCTCTATTTATCGTTTCTCTGAACGCCATGGTAAGGCATGAGAGAGTTTTGGTAAGAGTGCACTAAGTGCAGCCGTGCATCCGAGTGCTCGCACCTAATGCCTCCGGTAAGGTGCGGGTAAGACGGGGTAAGTAGCTGTAGGAGATAAGTTCTTTTAAAGAAAGGAGGGGGTAGAGTGTTTTCAACGAGAGTATCTCTCTATCTATCGACTACGTGGGTTAGGTTCATACGTATATCCCTGACAGGAGCGAGGTGAGTAGGGAGAAGACCTGTACGCTTTGGTGGCGCAATCCGCTGGGAGTAAGTCAGGTATTTTCGGGAAAAGGAACTGTAAAAGTCAGGGCTACCGTGGCTCCGCAACGGGGTGAGGTGCGCGTGCGCCTCGGATATCATCATGATCACCAGCTGGAGTTAGCTGCAACACCGTCGGTGGATATACGGCAAACGTAGCGCGACCGTCCTGCCCTCCATACCCGGGGCCCTACTGGTAATAGTTTGGTAGCCTACAGTCGATATATCATAGGCGTCAAGTCGGTGTCTATATTAAACCATTTGGCAAGGTACATACTACATCCTCGCTTTGATCATATGGCTCAAGCTCTTAGGATCAAGCACCATCTGCGGATAAGGCATGAACTGATGACGGACATGCTCTGATGTCAGACAGTAGTGCGAGAATTCATAGATTCAATTACAGTATGTCGTAGCTCGTTCCAGTATGGCATATGCCTAGGCAAACACCCTTATCATCGGGAAACAGGTGGGCCGTGGCCAAGACAAGGCATGCGAACTTGCGGCGTCCCTGATAGAAGGATGTGTAGATGGATGTGTAGATTGGTAGCAGGTGGTGCCGCTAGTCGGCCTTACAAGTGTTATATAAGTTCGATAGGTTTGACCAACATTCGAAGTGGTCAGACTCAGACGATAACATGCCCTATGAGAGATCCCGAATGGGAGAACCTCTTATCGTAAAAGCAGTATGACTCACCTTCCATGTATAACCACTTCCTCTATTTCTCCTCTTTTGCTATACTGACTAGAGGTGCAATATAATATCTCATATATCCCCTGTAGTCACCGCCGAGGTCACGCTTGCGCTTGCACAGAGCGCTTAGTTGTGGGCGCTTAAAACTCATTGCGTGTATGGCGTCATCGTCTCACGCTCACGCTTCCTGCGATGGATATGGAAAGCTCTAATGTTATCGGATTTGACTTTGGGGGGCAGGCGGTGTCACTCCCAACCCACTTTCCCCGCCCCTGACGAAACCAGAGTTGACCCGATGTCAGATGATGGCGACCTTGCAGAGATCCGCCGAGGAAGGTTCTTCTGCGAGGACACACAGTTTGTAGTATTCCAGGTGGGTGTTACGATCGGCCCCTTATAGATATAGATTAGTAACTGGCTCATCTCCCCGCCGCTCCGGTTGAGAATGTCTTGCATCGGATCCCAAGGTACAGCCTCGTAAAGTAGTCGGAGATGTTCAGGGGCATGTTCGAGCTCCCTCAACCAGAAAACATCGATGATATTGAGGGTACGACCGAGGATAACCTTATTAAGATCCCTGAATGCTTTACGAACTTTGAGTTCGAGGGTCTGATGGAGGTGATGTATGAGATCCCGTAAGTAGAGAATACCTCCTGCCGCACCGCTTTATTTGCTTATCGCTCGCGTCCTCGAGGACTAGATGCAGCGTTCCACACAAGCCTTTGAGCCCCGATAAGCTCCTCGCGGCCTTGAAGCTTGCACACCACTGGGAGATGCGCGGGGTACGTTGAGACGATGCTGCAGTCTAGACAATCGCAAGTATTGACATTCTTTTCTCAACGTAGATCATCTCATTCATCGAAGAGAACATCGGTTCAAGCATCCAATCCCCGATCGAAAAGATTACTCTCGGAAAGAGATACCAGCTCCGCAAGCTCCTCGCAGAAGGCTTTCTGCCCCTCGTCACGAACACTGAAGCGCCCACGGATAAGGAGATAAAAGAGCTGGGGTGGGAGACAGTAGGCCAGATCCTCCATATCAGGGAACAAGTAAATCGTGGAGGCATCCGCCCAGTCCAGGTATGCACGAACGATCTTCGGTGCATACCATGCCAAAGTCGAGACGTTGGATATGGCAAGCTCCAGCTCCCAGCGAAAGCAGGGCAGGGTACGGGGTTCCCCTGGTTAATCTGCTCCAGGTGTGGGAACGCCAAGATTCGGGATGTGCATGCGATGGACTGGTCCTGGGTGTATGACCTCAGCGAGTCTGAGACCCAAGACCTCCAGACCGAAGCAGCCAAACGCATAAAGAGACTCCTAGATGCGGAATACAAAACTAAACAGTGAAATGTGCAACCTGCTTGGGGGACAACCACACGGAGACTCGAAACCGAGGAAAGACATTTGTACAGTAGCAATAGTATGCCATACATTACAGAGAAAGTCAGAAAGAATAGGAAAGAAGCGTCAGGATATGAAGTCTAGCAAGCGATGCGGTGTAGATATGTGAGTAAAGGGTGAGTCCGATGACAATGTCATTGTGATGGTGTCGTGAGGTCGGAGAAGAGGTAGGAAGCTGAGAATGGAACGGGTAAACCATGGAAGAGATAAAGCCAGACAAAAAAGAGAAGGGATCCAGAAGTTAAGAAGGAAGAATGAAGAAAGAAAGAAAGAAAACAGAACTCAATATCCCATACACGCATCCAACAGCAGCGCATCATCAAAGCCGTCAATTTCGCCAAACGACGAGTCATTCGGGTCGTCCTCCACCAAATACGGATCCTTATCCACATCCCCTCCCACATCTCCCCCTCCCCCTCCCTTATCCCCTGGACCCGCCGTTTCGGCGTCAGCGTCTTCAGGCGTCGGTGGCGTGCTCGATGCCGAGTTTGATCCAGAGCTGCACGTCGTCGACCCCGATGAGCCGGAGGGGCTCGGCGCAGTGCCAGGCCGGGATATCGGTGCGGGGGCAGGCGCGGGGGCAGGAGCAAGAGTGGGGGGCTTGAATCGCCCTGGTCGCGGGGCAGCCACACCACCCCTCTGCACAGCGGAAGTGAAAGCCACACTCTGACTCGTACTTCCAGTAGCAGTCGCTCTTTCCTTCTCCTTCGGGACTGTCGCACCCCTCCCAGTGCCCATCGCTGCTAACGGAGCAGGCGCCGATACCGCTTCAGTAGCCGAAGCACTATCACTCACCTTCTCCCCAAAAACACCATCAAATTCTCCACCCTTTCCTTGGCGACCTCAGCGCTACTCCTCGGAACCCTAAACGCCTTCGACAACACCCCATGCGCGCCTGCTCCCCCTCCAGCATTCCCACTCCGATAACTACAACTACTACGATTAGCCGCACCGACGCTGCCGCTGCTGCTCGAGGAGCTCGACGTGGGCTGCGAGGCGGCGGCGATGGTTCCAACCTCGTACGAGGGCTCGGTTCCTACGGGATTGAAAGTGTGCGAGCGGGCCATGCCGAGGCGGGCGGCGCTGCGCGCTTTCGGGGCGGGGCCGGAGAAAAGAGTGGCAGTGGGGCCTTGAGGTCCGCTGTGTGTCGTGGGTTGCGGTTGGTGGGATGTGGTGGGGGTTTGGGATGAGGAGGCGGGAGGTGGAGGTTTGGAATGGCCGAGGTTCGCTGGGTGAGAGGTTCGGGGAGTTTGCGAGCTTGCGGGAGGGTATATTGGGTTTTGGGATAGTCCGCCAACCCGATGTTGGCTTCCTCGGGATGCTTGCGAGCTTTGTCGGTGGGGGTGAGGGTTTTGGTATTTCGGGACGTTGGGTTGATATGCAGAGGAGGAAGCCGAGGTGGGTGGTTTGGTTGTAAGTGGAGGCGTGATTTCCTTCTTCGCGGTTGAGAATGACGAAGCTGTGGTAGCGCCTGCGTAGCGGGAGGTTTTGGGAGGGACGCCTGAGATGTCTGGGGGGAGCATGGGCGGGGTGGTGTGTGTTGACATTGAGGTTTGTGTTGATGGTATTGGTTTGCTCGTCCGCGGGTTGAATGCCAGTGGGGGAGGGGGCATCATCTCTTGGGACAGAGTCCGGGCCTGAGCAATATCGCCATTCCCGTTCGGTACCCTCAAGGACGACGACGACGACGACGACGCCATGCGACTCTGCCATCTTCCTCCTGCTTCCGGTGGCAAAGCAGGTGGCGGCATATCCCTCTCTCTCTCCTTGCCTTTCCCAGACTTCAGCGGTTGATGAACCGTATCATTGCCCGCAGAGTCACCCTTGAACCTCTTCGCAGGGTGATGCTCGTCTTCTTCGACTGTCCACAGATCGCTGCGCAGTTTGCCCTTCCCTTTCAAATCACGTATGCCCGAGCCACTGTCGCGTCCGATGACGGCGTTCCC
Organism: Ephemerocybe angulata; assembly: GCA_013368325.1. Classification (NCBI taxonomy): domain Eukaryota; kingdom Fungi; phylum Basidiomycota; class Agaricomycetes; order Agaricales; family Psathyrellaceae; genus Ephemerocybe; species Ephemerocybe angulata. The sequence goes on from JAACJK010000004.1 coordinate 176,222, forward strand.
GCTCACAGCGCGTCCGAGAGCTTTCCGAGGCGCCGAGGCGCGGTTGGTGCTGAAGACGTCGGAGCCGAGTGAGGTGGGTCTACCCAGCTGGCGACTGCCCCGACTGGAGGTGGAAAAGGCGGATGATGATGACGAAGGGGAAGCGAGGTTCTCGTCGCTTTGTTTGGTGAGTTGCTGGAGAATAACGGCGACAGGCGGGAGAGCATTTTCTTCATTGGGGGTGGTTATGGTGGGGAGGGTAGAGGCCGAGCTGAGCTTGGATCGCGCTTTAGAGCTGGAAGATGACAATGCGTTGGACCTGCGTGCTCTAGGCCCTGGAGGGCGGTTCGAGGGGGTGGCATGGGTTGTGGTCGAGAGAGTCGGTGCTGTTGAAACATAAGATCAGTATACCTGTATCTATAACAATAAAAATGGGAGGGTAGCGAGAGAGAGATAATGAAGATATTGAGCCGCGGTGTCGTGTCTTTCGAACACTATGAGCCACAGTCGTGATTCTTTGTGGCATCACGAGAAACTGGCGTCTCTTCGATCCTTTGCCTCCTGAGTCGTGTTTTTCATCTCCCTGGAGACGAAAGGAACGCACAGGTCCAAGATATCCCAACACAAAATATCAGGCCCAAGTCAAGGTAAGAGGCGACATACCATTCGAACTCTCCCCCATCCTTTCCTTGCGAGGTGTATTCACCAGAAACGAATCGAGCACCGCGTTCACCTGAGAGCCCTGCCACTGTACACATAACTCGTCTTCTTCACAGTCATCGCTCCCACCATATGTGCCACCGGGCCTGTTCTCGCTGGCTCCCATGCTGATGTCCGAAATGTCGTCCTCCCTCGTTGTCGTGGACGACGACCGCGACCGCGAGGCAAAGAACGGCGTCTTCGACACCGACATCGGAGCTGCCGCCGCTGCCTCGAACTCGGATAGAAAGTCCATGTCGTTTCGAGACGAAGATGGTGGCACAAATTCGACAATTCACCACTTCCCTGTCAACGCTTTCCCAACGTTTGGATTCGAAATACTTGGTGTACTTGCCCACAAGTTATACTCTCATGGGTGACGAAACCGCGGTATCGCAGACCTTGAGGTTGAGCGGCGACAGCGAATTTTAGAGGAGGAGATGGTGGTCGAGAACAGGCGCGTCGTCGCGTCCAAAAAGGGTGGCTTATCCGGGGTCCGCTGGGCAATTATGATCACGTGATCGGTTCACTGATTCGATCCCCGGCCATGCCACTTTCCAGCGCCCATTTAATGGTTGCTTCACGTTTTGCAGCGATAAAACGCTTTCAGGGCCTTTTCGGTAAGATATATTGGTCGTTTCCTTTGCAGGGTATAAAACCAAGTGGCTTCTAGGTTTTTAATTGAGCCATCACAAATGATCTGGACCCTGTCAATGGTTTTCGAAAGGATAGTGTTACCCTGACCAGCTTCTAGTATCTACAAAGTTCGGACAGTTAGCCTGCCAAGAGAGTGTGTAGATTGCAGCCCACTGCAGGCCTTGCGATCTGACAGGCGACATTCGCAGGTGATAAGACGGGCGGTTGGCGCGGTATCAGATTAGATTTGGCGCGTAAGGAGGCGGCCGATGAGTCCTGACTCGTCCGAATCTACCGCCAAGAATTGTGCCACACCCGAGGGGGCCCCCTTCCATATATTCAGACTCCAGAGTGAAGATGTACGTGTGCGCGATACTTGAGGATGAAGCGCTGAAGGGGGTCCGAACACAATCCCATGTTAACTGCAACTTTGCAGCATCAAAGCAATGGGTCGAGTCGCTGTGCAGGGAAAATTAATGGGCTGTAGAACTGTCATTCATTTATAGATTGCTCTGGACTGCTGTATACCGATTGAGCTGTTAACGCTATAGGAAAGGTGGTATAAGAATTCGAACCAGGCCCAGCATTTGTGATATTTTTGGTTTTCCCGAGCCTGAGAACAATTTTTGCACGCGCCAAGTATTCCTTCCTCCCAACCTCCATCTTCCTCCACATTATTCTCTGTTTCTTGGGACTGTTTTCGCCGTCGTAGCGCTTCTGGATACCGATACATAGGCCACCCGTGCTCGTACCACCCACCACTACCACGATGCAAGCTTCCGCCAGAATCCCGGCGAGGATCGTTGCTGGACAGCGTCTGCTCGCTGTGCGCTCGTTGCCCTCGCGGGCTCGCCCGGTCCTTGCGCAGACTCAGCAGAAGCGCTACATGCAGAACGGGGCCCAAACTGACAGGGTGAGTGGGACTGGACGTTACTTCGAGTCGCGAGGTTGGGACGTCGGCCGAACTTTTGGGGGAGTGGGTGAATTCGGGGAGGGATTGCATGTACAGGCTCAACGGGAGTCTATCCCGTGGCGCGTAGGATCCGAACCCAGCACACTCTTCATGCAGTGGACCTCCCGAATCCGAACTCGATACTTGTATCACACGACGCGCTCTTTTACTGACTCACATCGCAGGATACCATCACCCGACTCCTCTACTCTATCGGCACCAAGCGCGAAGTCGAACGCCACCTCCGCATTTTCTCGTCCTCCTCCCACCCTTCCCAGCCTGCCAAGTTTGCCGTGATCAAAGTCGGCGGTGCTGTCCTCAACGACCTGGACGAGCTTGCCCTCTCCCTGAGCTTCCTGTACCGCGTTGGCCTCTACCCCGTCATTCTCCACGGTGCCGGACCCCAGCTGAACGATATCATGGAGAGCGAGGGTCTCGTGCCCGACTACATTGATGGCATCCGAGTGACCGGTAAGTACGCGCCAAAATAATCCCTGAGCGCCAATTCACGATTTTTCAGACGCCAAGACCCTCGGTGTCGCCCGCCGCGTCTTCATGGAGGAGAACTTGAAGCTCGTCGCTGCTCTCGAGAAGCTCGGCACCCGTGCGCGTCCCATCACCTCTGGCGTCTTCACCGGTGACTACCTCGACAAGGAGAAATACGGCCTCGTCGGCAAGATCACCAAGATCGACAAGCGCCCCATTGAGGCGGCGATCCGCGCAGGCGCCCTGCCCATCCTCACCAGCTTGGCCGAGAGCAGCGAGGGTCAGATCCTCAACGTCAACGCCGACATTGCTGCCGGTGAGCTCGCGAAGGAGCTCGAGCCGATGAAGATCGTGTTCTTGAACGACAAGGGCGGCCTCTTCCACGGTGTCACTGGAGAGAAGCTGGACGTGATCAACCTCGACGAGGAGTACGACCAGCTGATGAAGGAGCCGTGGGTCAAGTACGGCACCAAGCTCAAGCTGCGCGAGTTCAAGGAGGTGCTCGACCATCTCCCCCGCTCCTCCTCTGTGGCTGTTATCAGCGCCGACGGGCTCCAGAAGGAGCTCTTCACCGACTCTGGTGCTGGAACCCTCATCCGCCGCGGCTACAAGCTCTTCAAGCACGACAGCATCGAGGGCATTGGCGCCGACCGCTTCCGCCAGGTCGTGCACGACCGTGACCCTGAAGTCCTCTCTGGCTTCTCGAGCGTCACCCAGGTGTTGGGCAACCTCGGCAAGACCCCCTACACCATCTATGGTGACGAGCCCCTTGACGTCGTGGCCGTCGTGTCGCACCCGCCCGGCGAGATCCCCATCATGACGAAGCTCCTGTCGTCGCGCCAGGGTGCCCTCAACAACATCATCGACAACGTGTTCGACAAGATCAAGAAGGACCACAAGAAGCTCTTCTGGACTGCGCGCACGGATGACGAAGCTGTCCCCCGCCAGTGGCACTGGGAGCGCGCCGAGGGCAGCTTCACGCGCAACGGCAAGAGCCTCTTCTGGTACGGCGTGAGCAAGGTCGAAGAGGTCGAGCAGGCCGTCAAGACCTTCGAGCAGAACAACCGCATCGAGCGCGTGTACCTGCCCGTCGGCCCCAGCGCCAAGAGCGCCCCTGCCCCTGCATCCGTACCCTCGGGCAAGCGCGAGTACAGCACGCTTGCGCGCAAGGCGTTCGGCCCCAAGGCCAACCCGTTTTTTCGGGTAGGTAGGCGCGGATATGCCTCTTCCGCTGCGTCTACCGAGTCTTCTGCTGCTTCCGCGGCTAAGACGGGAGGGGAGCAACCCAAGCGGGTTGCCTTGATTGGTGCGAGGGGATACACCGGCAGTGCGCTTGTCAAGCTGCTTGGTGGACACCCTGGACTGGAGCTGGCGAAGGTGTCGTCGAGGGCGTTGAAGGGATTCGAGCTGGAGGGATACACAAACCGTGCGGGTATGTGATTCAATCACTTTTTATATCATCGTATTGGGAGCGTCGAGGGCTATTATCCCTTTATATCCCTTTCCCCTTGGACGTTTCTTTACTCTTCAAAGTTCTGCGGTTCTCAATGCAAACATGAACATGTACTGATCTAGAATTCATTTATTTTCTTTTTTATGTCATCGTCGCCAGGCAAGCCCATTGTTTACGAGAACCTCAGCGTCGAAGACATCGAGAAACTCGAGGAGAACGGCGAAATCGATGCATGGGTCCTCGCGCTCCCTAACGGCCTGGGAGCGCGTTACGTCGGTGCCATCGAGAAGGGTCGCGCCAAGGCCTCTTCCTCCACCCGCGCCAACAACGGCAAGGGCGGTGTCATCGTCGACCTCAGCGCGGACTACCGATTCAAGACGCTTCCCCAATCCCCCTTCGCCGCCGCCGACGCGGAGGGTGCCCCGGAGGAGTGGGTCTACGGTCTTCCTGAGCTCTACGGCAGGCAGACGGTGCAGGACGCGACGAGGGTGTCGAACCCCGGGTGCTACGCTACCTCTGCGCAGCTGATGCTCGCGCCCCTCGTGGAGGCGGGTCTTATCGACCCCGCATCGGCCCCTACCATCTTCGGTCTGAGCGGCTACAGCGGTGCTGGAACTGTGACCATCGACCCCGAGACACCTGGGGGCCCGCCCCGCAGCACGGCCAAAGTTACTGGGGAGAGCCTCGGTGGGGGTGTGAAGGGATATTCCCTGACGGGCCACATCCACGAGCGCGAGATTGGGTGGCATTTGGCGAAGCTGAACAAGGAAAGCGGCTTGCAGAAGGAGAAGGGCGTCGCGTTTGTGCCGACTGTTGCTCCGTGGTTCAGCGGGATCCTTATGACTGCGTCTGTGCCCCTGTCGAAGCAGGTCTCGGCGAAGAACGTGCATGAGCTTTTCCAGACCAAGTATGAGGGCGAGAAGCTTGTGAACGTGTTCAGCTTGAATGAGAAGGCGAATAAGGAGAAGGGGAGGGTGGGCGGTGTTGTGCCGATGCTGGGTGATATTGAGGGGAAGCAGGGGTGGAGTGTGGGTGGCTTTGGCGTGCATAGTGCTGGGAAGCGGGTGGTGCTTGTGGGAGGACTGGATAACCTGCTCAAGGGTGCTGCGACTCAGTGTCTGCAGAACGTGAACCTTGCGCTTGGTTTGGACGAGTTTGCAGGGATTCCGGTCGAGGAGAAGTAAATTCAAAATGTCTAATTGTTTCTCTTGTTTATTCCGTTTCACCTTTGCTTTTTCTCCTCCTCCTACTGCTGTCATTTGATCTAATCTGTTGTATTCAAATCTAAAGCTATCTATCATAGGATGTGTACCTGTTACAATGTCTCTGGCGACGCGGAAAGTGCGCGTCTGACGTCATGAAACGGGGTTCGAGGGGCTATGTATGTTTACGCTACCCTGCAACGATCTTTCAGACATCTACTCTGTACCCCACTAACACCACTGACCTTCTACCACCATGTCAACACAAGCAAGATACATCGTTCATTCCTCCAGCCCACCTGAGGGGAAGGAGGAGTGGGAGAAGGTGTATAAGGACATACAGAGGAGTGTGGTTGCTGCTGTTGAGCAGGTTGAGGCGGCGTGGGTGCGGGCGCCTATCAGCCCGTATGACAGCGTTTACACTGGGCTCACCGGTACGTCGCCCTCCTCTCCTATGTTTGACTAGCACACAAACCGAATTTACCCCTCATCCTCCTTTGGTTAATGTATATAGGGCTGGCGCTCATGCAGTATCACATTGCATCCGTCTCGCACACCGTGCTGCACCCTCGGTCCCCAGCGTTGGACAGGGAAGCCACTCCTACGACAGGAGATAGCAAGGCCGCATACCAAATGCCGCTCGACCCTCTGCGACTCCGGCGCGAGGCGGATATAAACCTTTACACTGTGGTGCACCAGACGCGTATCCCGCGAGCCGTGCAGGACGGTGCGCATGCGTCGTTCATCGAGACGGCCGTGGGGCGTGCGGTGCTCGTCGTGGCGAGGTGTTTGCAGCTCGAGGCCTCGTTGGCGGATATGGTGGGGGAAAGTGAGGCGGATGTGAGGGCGTTGAGGAGGCTGGGGAGGCATTGGGATGCGAGTGTGAGGTTGTTGTGGGATGCGCTTGGGAGAGTTGGGGTGGAGGATGGAGTAGGGGACGAGGGGGATGGGGGGTCGGAGGTTTTGTATGGGCGTGCTGGGTTTTTGTACGGTCTGCTCTATTTGAGGAAGGCACTGGAAGGTTTGGAGGTGGGGCCAGGGGAGGAGTCAAGTGAGGAGAGGCGGCAGGTGGTGCGGGAGTTGACAGGGGATGGTAATTTGACGAGGGTTGCAGACGTGATCGTACAGAGGGGGAGGGTGGGGGCGAGAAGGTATGCGAAAGAGGTTGGGGAGGATAGGGCGCCTCCTTTGATGTGGAGATGGCATGGAAAAGCGTATCTTGGAGGTGCACATGGAGTCTGTGCGTAAGACCTTTCTTCGGCAGTGGGTCAGAGGCTGACTGCGAAGGCTTGCAGTTGGGATCTTACAGATGCTTCTCAGCTGTCCCGAGGCAGTCATTCAAAAACACATTCCCGATATTCTCACAGAAGTGGATTGGATTTTGGCTTGTCAAGAGTCACAGGGAAATTGGTCAGGAAAAGCTCCAGGACACAAACCGTCTGTTGGCTCTAGCGACTTGGTCCAGTAAGTGGCTCCCGGTCCCCCCCCTTGATGGGCGTCTTCTAATTATTACTCGCAATAAGGTGGTGTCATGGCGCTCCAGGTGCCATCATACTCCTATCTACAGTTCTCTCTCGAGCATGTTCCCCAAATCTTTACTATACCCTCCAGAGAGACCTCGTAACTCGTATCCAGTTCGCCATTCAAAAAGCCGCCGACCTGGTCTACACCCAAGGTCTCTTGCGCAAAGGCCTTGGTCTCTGCCACGGCGTCTCCGGGTCCGTCTACGCCCTCCTCTCGGCCTCAAGTGCTCTTTCCATCCATTACACGGCCCTCGGTAAACCTCTCAAATTCGATTTAGGCGCCGCGGATGCAGACTCGGGATATCTGAAGAAGGCGGTACATCTAGCGCATCTGGCTATTCGCGCTGGACAGCTGACAGAAGCGGGCGAGATGCGCGTCCCGGACCGTCCATGGAGCTTGTACGAGGGTATTGCGGGAATGTGCTGTGCGTGGGTCAATGTGCTTGGGAGGTTGGCCGAGCCTGAGGAAGGCGAAGGGGGCGGTGCTTCTTGCGGGAGAGCGAGTGGGATGCCAGGGTACGATGATTTACTTTGAAGAGGAGATGAGGTAATATACGTTCCTACATAATTTATGGTTGTACACGGCATAGCCCTTTAAGATTCTCGGTATGCGACTAGGAGAGGCCACGATGACACTCTGTCGTATGCTAAGCGCCCGTTAGGTAGCGCCTATAAATTTGTCAAGGCTAATGCACCAAGCTCGCCCGCTCAGGTCTCATGGTGATGTCGCATTTGAAGGGGCGGAGTTTTCTGTGAAGCGGTCGGTGAGAACGTTGAAAAAGTTGTGGGTTGGTATACATACGCGAGAGTGCCGTTCTCCAGCTTGAAATCAATGGGGATTGGCCTCCCTGTGTCGTCCTTAGGCTCTTCGACGATGAATGTGGACAATATACACGCCGTCATTAGGAAGAGGGCATCGTTACTGAACCCGCGGCCTGGGCAGATACTTTGGGGTCTGACTTAGTGGTGGGCCCGTTGAATGATATTCGATTTGCCTTACCGTCGTCCAAATCCAAACGCGGCGTAGTCGGCATCTATGACTCCTGGGTCAACTTTCCCGTTCTCGTCAAGAAACCTCTCCGGTCTGAACTCGAAAGGTCTGTCAAAGACTTCAGGATCATGCATTATTGCCCTAGAGGTATGCAGCTGCAAGATTAGCACAGAAGCGCGACACCAGAAGAGCTAGCTCGATACTCGCCAAGTATTAGGCATAAAGAAGGTGCCTTTCGGTATGAAGTACCCGTCATACTCATCGTCTTCCGTGCTCGTGTGCACAACACCTAGAGAGACCTTTAAATGAAATTCTGAGAGATACTCTGGCATGCTCACGCACCAAGGGGTACAGCTGTATACCAGCGACTGAGCTCCTTGACTAAGGCGTGGACATAAGGCAATTGCGGTCGGTCGGATATCAAGGGAAGGCGACCTGAGCCAACGACAGCGTCCAGCTCCTCTTGCGCTTTCCTTTGCATTTCTGGGTAAGTCGCAAGGGTATAAAAGAGACACCTCGCCGAAGCAGCCGTCTGTGCAAGAGTGTGTCAGGATTCGGTCACATTTCCGAGCTATTTGAGAAACTTCACCGTGTCAACGCCAGCTAGAAATCGTTGAGATTGGTCAGTACTCAAAACTCAATAGGTCGATGGAGGGATAACGGACCGATGTATGCCATTCCACAGACGTTTCTTGCCAACGTCTCTGCTTCAGATAGGCTAGCTGGATCAGTGCCAGCTTCAGGGAAGTGTTCTATGAAGGCTGCTGCCATGCTGGTGAGGCTGCTATCACTGCTCTTGGTACTATGTGTCTCCTTTGCAACATCGAACGGTTTGGTGTGAACCTTTCCGCTTAACTCAGCCAATTTTTGGAAGTGCCTCTGAAAACGTGCCCCGGGGAACCACGCTGGAATGTACTTCAGGAAAGGGAAGCTGTTCACGAGGTATCGTCCTGGTCTCTTAGCGTCCACGACCCCCCGAACTAGAGTCTCCGCTTCTTGGATGAATTCTGCAGTTTTCTTCTTGTCGTCGATGCCATATGTAGTCCGCATAATTATGTTTCCGAAGAGCCTGTCGAGAGTCACATTCAATTAATCACCTAATCTGCAAGTGAATGAAACTAGACGTACGTCTGAATGTGGCGGGAAAAGTCGTCGGGACTGTCCTTGAGTTTACGGAGGAACGAGTTGGTTTCTTCGTACATGATTGGGTGGAACTGCGCCACAGCCGCTGGCTTTCCAAGATAATCGTGAAACGCACGGCGATGAAGCCGCAGTTCTGCCCCATACGACATGAGCGAAAAGTTCCATGCCGTTTTAGTCCTGAGAGGGAGGAGGACGTCGAGGGATCATCAGTCGCCGGTGGGTGAGATTGGATTCTGACTCTGTTTACTCACAACTCTATCAACGCTATGCCAGATGGCCTGTCTGAGTAATTCTTTGCTCGACTTTCCAAAAGATCGAATGCCCGTCGGGAAGATCCAAGAACTATAACATCCTGACCCATCAAATTCAGGTAGAGGATATCGCCTGAAATAATCCTTATTCGTGGCAGTTAACACCAGAAACTGAATGCGACGTACCGTATTCCTTGCAGAGTGTGTCGTACGCCTCCCATGGCTGGTCATGAGCATTTTGAAACGCGTTTCCCACCAAAGGAAGGCCCTTTGGTCCAGGGGGTAGAGGTAGTCCGCGAGGGTTACGCTTCCTTCGATTGAGAATGCCCTTGGCAGCCAGGACAGCACTCAGGGTGCCCGCAATGACAAGCCAGCCTTGCATCGTCAGTGGGGACGTCGACTGTTTTGGTGGGACTCAAACCCCACAGGAGAGGAGCGCCGTGTGTTATGTGAAGAGAAAAGTAGCCTAGACCAAAAGAAGAAAGGGTTCTCTGGGAATTTCCAGGCTGGGAGGAAGCCGAGACGTCCACGTTGCGTGCCTGCCTCCTCAATTCTGCGCACTCAATGAATTCGATGTTGTCACAATAGGCACTTGGGGCAAGACGGGATACAACTTGACATCACGATCTCGGCAAGTACTAATAGAAATAGCCCTTTAGACCCTGACTTCGGGAGGATTCAGGAACCAGATAGCACCATATGATCATCGGTAGTTCTTCCGCGGGCGCGTGAGCGCCCAGTTTAAGCGCGCATCGTGCGGGTCCGACGTGCCAGAACGCCTAATCAGGGTGGCAAGTTCTCCGTCTGAAGTCTGGGTGTGATATCACATTCAAAAGGAAGAAGTTTACTGCGGGTTAAGACATTAGCTCCCTTTTCTAGGCAGTACCAGCCAGGAACGACGAGAGTACACTCACGCAATAAGGTGGCTAGTGGTTTCCAAGCTTATCGATACGCGATTGCCTGCCTTATCCTTTGGCTGATTGATATTGAATGTGGCCAATATGGATGCAGTAAGGATGAACAGGGCATCGCCGGCAAAGTGTCTTCCTGGGCAGATTCTGCATAGGACGGTGAGAGTTGATACACGAGTCTAGTATACTGGCAGATACTCGCCGGCGTCCATATCCAAAGGCGTGTTCTACGTCGGGGAGCGACGGGTCGATCTTCCCGTCCTTCAGAAATCGTTCGGGCTGAAACTCGAAAGGGCTCTCAAAAGTATTGGGGTCGTGCATAATGGCCCTGTATCAAAGGAGATCAATGGTGTTACCCCCCTGGAAGTTGCGATGTCCCATACCATGTGTTAGGAAAGACAAGTGTTCCTTTGGGAATGAAGTACCCGCTATAATCATCATCCTCCGTGGTACAGTGAGGGATACCTGAATATCCGACTTTAATATCTCGAATGCAATATGAAGCTATTCTTACCTACCCAAGGGTACCACGTTGTACCAGCGGCTTATTTCTTTTACTAGCGCGTGGACGTATGGAAGGTCAGGACGATCTGATATCAGTGGGAGGCGACCATGGCCAACGACAGAATCAAGCTCGGCCTGCGCTTTCCTCTGTGCCTCGGGGTTGTTGGCAAGGGCCAGGAAGATGCCTTTACCTGTTACAGTCGTCTGATTGAGGGATAAGCTTCAATTGATAGCAGTGATCCTAATAGTTGGGTAATGCTCACTGTATCGGAGCCAGCTGTGTAGAACTCGAATTAAAACGACGATTACCAAAAGAGCGACGACGAGAGCGACGTACCCATATACGCTTCGGCACAAACATGTCTCGCCACCGATTCAGCCTCACTGTCATCTCCGTTGCGTTCGATGAAGCTCGACGCCATGCTCGGATATGCACTTTGGTCTCCAGGCGAGTAATTCGCCTTTGCTAAATCATAAGGTGCTTGTAGAGTCCTGTGGACTATGACGGCCACTTTACGGAAGTGTCGTTTGAACTCAGCTCCCGGAAACCAGGTTGGGATATACTTCAATAATGGAAACATGTTGACGAGATATTTACCCGGCCTTGCCGCCTCCGTGATCTCGTGAACAAGGGTCGCTGCGTTATGAATGAATTCGGGGGTGTTCTTGGGGTCGTTGATGCCATACGCGGTGCGCATAATTGTTGTACCAGAGAATCTTCGCTCCGTCGTCAGATTATGGGGAACGGCCATCTGCTATAGTAGCACGGGGATCACCTACTGTTCAATGTGTTTCAGAAACGCCCCAGGACTTTCCCTGAGGTTTCGGAGTAATCTGTTTGCTTCCTCGTACATGATGGGATGAAACCTCGCGACAGATGCCTGCTTCAGCTGGTCGTGAAACGCACGTCGATGCTGCCTCCAACTCGGGCCGTAAGGCATCATTCCAAAGTCCCAAGTCATTTCAAGCCTGGCATGGGTCAGATTCAATTAATCGGACAGGTTTTACCGTAAAATCCTCACAAATCGATCACTGGGACGTAAGGCCGACTCGAATACTTCGCAGCCCGCGCTTCCAATAAGTCGGCCGCCCGACAAGCCGACCCTAGGACTACGAAGCCTTGACCGACGACTTCCATGTATAATATATCGCCTGAGACAGAGAACAGAGAGTGTCAGTAACCCAACGCCCTTTCGAAGAGGCTGTGCTCACCATACTCCTTGCTAAGTGCATCGTAGGCCTGCCATGGTTGGTCATGCGGAATTTGGAAAAGGTTTCCGACGATGGGGAGGCCTCTTGGTCCAGGAGGTAGAGGAAGGCCGAGAGGATTCTGGCGCCTTTTCTCGAGAATCCGCTTGACAACAAAGAGAGCGCCCAAACACCCAGCAACGACAATCCAATCAGAATACTGCATCTTGACCAGTGAAGGGGGGTAGAGGAGCAACAAGATAAGGAGAGCGTTGCATGAGTGATACCCTGGCATTATACTTTTCGAAAATAGCCATTCCAAGGATAGCGCGTTCAGCTGAGTAGTCCCCGCCGCGCAAACCCCAACAGGCTCCACTTACCATCCGTCCCTCTCGCCTTCCCTAGAATAACCTGCTTCGAGAACGGAAATAGAGTTGGCCATGAGCTCAGGACTCTGGGCAATGCGGAGAGAGCGCGTTGACAGTATCTCCATACGCCAGTAGATTGCCTTCACGTTAATCCTTTTCAGCCAACCACAATCAGGGTGTTGCCTTCTAAGTCATCCCAGTGAGTCCTGGTGCTAAAGGTCGTGCCCAGAACCACTTGAGTTATACGTATTTTACGTATCAAGGCGGTCCCTGTATCATGCCCATCCAGAGCTCAAACTGTGCGATAAGGGTTTTCATCGTAGGGCCACTGAGCTTGAAGGACCGACCGTAGATACCAAATCCTTCCCGAAATGAAAGACGGTGGAGACTCGTGGAGGCTCTATCTCGGTTGAAAGCAAAGTGGGTCACCAGACAGCCCAACACTTCAACCTCTTATAAGAAGGGAATGAATACCGTATCGGTGATCACCAGTTTTACGTGGCACTTCGCATTGGCAGACAAAAGGCTTCGTTATGAAATCAAACTTTCTCTTCCGCGCCTCAACGTAATCTCGCATTCAAATGGACGGAGTTTCCTTCGAGGTAGCTCAGCAGGTGCACAGATCCTAGGTCTGAGGTATACTCACGCAACGTTGTGACTCGTGGTTTGGAACTTGACTGGCACACGGTTTCCCGAATTATCCTTCGGTTGTTGAATGTTGAATGTGTGTAGAACGGAGGCAACAAGCAGAAACAGTGCATCGTTGCTAAAGAATCTCCCAGGACAGATCCTTACAGGCACGATGTGTGAGCACGACCGCAATAGCATTCATATCGTTGGGAAGTGTACCTTCGACCGAACCCAAAAGCAGCATGTTCCGCATCCGGAATGGATGGACCAATATTTCCGTCCTTTAGGAACCTCTCCGGGTTAAACTCGAAAGGTTTGTCAAAGGTTTCTTCGTTGTGCATCATCGCCCTGCACCCAGAAATATCGCAGCTTAGTATAGATATGAAGACCTTTTGGCTGGACTGCCTACCATGCATTCGCGAGAATAAAGGTGTTCTTTGGAATGAAGTAGCCGTCATACTCGTCGTCCTCCGTCGTGCAGTGGGCAACACCTAATTTAATATTAGTCTCAGCTTGGTAGGCCAGTCTGTGAGTCATAAGCATACCTAGAGGGACGGCGGTATACCAACGGCTGACCTCCTTGACGAGCGCATGGACATAAGGAAGGTCAGCGCGATCCGATATCAGAGGAAGCCGCTCCACGCCAACCACGGCGTCGAGCTCGGCCTGCGCCTTTTTTTGGAGATCGGGATTGTTCGCCATGACAAGGAAGAAACCCTTGCCTGAAGCGGTAGTCTATGCCGAGGATGAGTGAGTTGAATTTGGTCCATGATTAGACAAATTACCGTATCTGCACCAGCTAGATAGATTAGGATGAGTTATGGCACGGGGGTGGATATAACCTATGAAACATACCCATGTAGGATATGGCGCACACGTTTCTAGCCACGGATAGCATTTCCGAAGCATTGCTCTCGCCACGAAAGCGGTCTAGATAATTGGTAGTCATGCTCGGGTGAGTGGTCCTAATGCCAGCTGAGTAGTTATCTTCTGCGATTTTGAACGGAATCTCCAAAGTCTTGAGGGACATCTCCGCGATCTCGCGGAAATAATGCTGGAATCCAGCACCTGGGAACCAAGCGGGAATGTACTTGAGGATTGGGAAGACGTTGACAAGATACCTCCCAGGCTTTCCGGCCTCCCCGACTTCTTGTACAAGCATTTCAGAGTAATGGACAAACTCTGCATTCTTCTCTGGGTCTTCGATTCCGTATGTGGCCCTCATAATTGTAGTTCCAACCAGTCTACATGGACGCTCATCAGGCATCTCGGCGAAGAAAATGGCGACCAGACTCACAAGTGGATATGGTCAAGAAAAGCTTCAGGTTTGCTCTTGAGCTTTCGAAGAAACATGTTCGTTTCCTCGTACATAATGGGGTAGAATTGGCTAACGGCGGATGGCTTGAGTTGGTCGTGGAAGACTCGACGATGCTGTCTCCATTGTGGTCCATAGGGCATCATACCAAAGTTCCAGCCCTGACCAGTGCTATGAGAACGATATTAATCCATGGAATACTGTAACATGATAAGCGTGCTCTTGCTCACAGTTCTATCAGCGCCACGTCTGGTCTATCGGAGTAGTTTGTCGCACGCGTCTCAAGAAGATCCACCGCACGGCGGGACGACCCCAATATCAAAAGCCCTTGCCCGATAGCTTCCAAATAAACGATATCGCCTAACGAGTGGCTGAGTGAGGCTCTTTCCGCTGAGAGACTGGAGTACTAAACTCACCGTATTGTTTACAAAGCCCATCATACCCCTCCCAGGGTAGTACCTCTGGGATGTCGGAAACATTTCCGACGACGGGATAGCCTTTAGGACCTGGAGGAAGAGGTAGCCGGAGAGGGTTTCTGCGTTTCTGGTCGAAGATTCTCTTCACGATCAATGCAGCCACCAGACCCCCAGAGACGACGACCAAGGCTTGCATAGTGAAGTGCGAGGAAGGAGACGTCGCAACAATCCTGAGGTGCCTTCATATCTTATATTGCGACTACTTGGACCAAACAAAGATGTCCGATCTGTCAGGAGCAGGTCTTTGCTGAGCTATCCATGCCGTACACGGCGGACAGTCCCCACTGCTGCAGCTGCGTGTGGATTGAGTGGTGCTCCGAGTCGCCTGCCACACCTGGTATGCCTTCCTTAATCCGTGAATGCCGTCCATCGAGTTGGCAGGCCACGATGCATTGTTTCCGAGTCATATCGTTCCAGGAGAGGCTGGTAGAAAGGGGGCTTTTAGCGAAACCAGTCCTTGCGTATGAACTTACGAGCCATTCAAGTTCAGCAAGATCATGAACAGCGCTAAGATGGAGATGAGCGATATTGCAGACACTGACAGTTGAAAGTGGGTCAAAAGTTTGTGATTGAAGGTCAAGCGTGAGCTGGCTGAACGCTGCGCGGAACGGCCTTCTCCGTTCCGCGCACTGGCCCTCAAGTTCGGAACGGAGTTCGAAACACCGCCTCATTCCGGGCCCCTAACCTTAGACTAGGAGGGCTTGAGCGCTTAAACTTGGCCATCGTCATTCGTTTTTAGCGCTACGTCGGTCACGGACCTTGGAACCGCAGAAAAAGGCAGACTTGACATCTGAAGTCACACTGAGTGCCCGGCAACATTTCCTTTCGTGCACTTGTTCGACCGTAATTCTTACTCCTAGCGAAGAAGGGGATTGGAATTTCTATGAATGTCGACTGCAGCGGACCCATCTCACAATGCATTGGGATTAGCGTAATCAATTAGTAGCAGGAGGTCTAAGGTAATGCTCTATGGAGTGATTCTATTTGTAAACGAGTGTTTAGAGAGAGAGGCACTCGGTAAGGACAGCGATCTGGGCACCAAGCGTGCCCAAAGTGATGCAGACGGTCTTGAGGAGGACGGCAAGGAGGACCTTCACGGAGGGAAGGGCAACAATGCAGACCGAGAGAATATCAGCGCAAAGGGCACTAATGAGATGGGTGGTTATGTTAGCCAAAGACCCTGAGGAGAGATAAAAGCAGGGAACTTACATGATGGCACTAATGCAGAGCTGGAGGTCAAGGTGGATACCTCCACAGCCGCGGATAACAACGACAAGGACCTGGAGGACGGTCTGAGAGAGGATGGGTTAGTATCGGAGCTTGCTATACAAGGAAGAGGATTGCTTACGTTGATGAGGCCGCCGACGAGAGCGCAGAGCTGAACAGCGGAGAGAACAGCGCCGGTAAGGCTGAGGACGCCGTGCACGCTGATGCAGACCTTGATGTTAGCGAGGCAGGCGGCGAGGAGGACCTGGATCTTGACGAGGAGGGCGAGGATGACCTTAATGTCAACCTTGGCAGTGACACCAGCGGAGACAGCAATAGCGGCCTCTGAAAGGAAGGGCGCGCGTCAGCGGGAGGTGGAGAGTAGTATAAGAAGGACGTACTGATGTCAGCAACGATAGGGCCCAGCTGAGCATCCACGTCGGCGACGATAGCTGCAATCGAGGTGGGCTCGGAGCCCCCGGGGCAGCCGCCTGTGGCGCAACGCCTATCGAGGTCGACCGCAGGTGCGACGTTGGTGTTGGCAAGAGCGGGGGTAGCAGGAGCGCCACGAACGGCGATGCCCTGGGCGGGGAGAGAAGGAGCGGCAGAGGCAACTGCAAAGAAGGCAGCAGCGCCGAGGAGGAACTTGAAGGAGAGCATTATGAATGAGAGTGGTGGTAAAGAGGGAAAATGAGGGTGTAAGACTGGAGTAGCTGAGAAGGCTAGGACTGCAGAATGGGGAGTAGAGCCGTTGGGTGCCCAGTACTTATACGCAAATTCTGTTCCCTGCGATTAGATTACATTCAGGGTCGTCCGCAGCCGAGATGGCTTAATCACTCGGGTTGCCAGCCTAAAATTGCACGAGGCTGGGTAAAAGCGCCGTGTCGTATCCTCAGGAGCTGTCGTTAGATGGGTAGAACTCGATTTGGTAAAAGGCCCCGGAAAAGTGCCGTCACGCGTCACACAACCGCATCAGCTCGTCGCTTTCCCGCCCCCCACAGACACCCTCCGACTGTCCAATTCGAGGCCCTTGGGCCGAGCCTGAGATGAGCGGCAAGGAGGCTGGCCGTGGGACCCACGTATTGCGAAGCGGTTTTCCATCGGGGGCCGTGGGACCCTACACATGGGAAAATGTGGGGTTGTCGCGAATGAGAGAGTCGGATGAGGGTTGGTCAGGCGAGCGCCATCAACGCTGATGTGACGGTGACCGGGGCTTTTCCGAATCGAGTTCTACCCATCGTATGTAGACTCGTATCCTCAGCGATGGCGGGACTGCAACGGGACTGTCAAAATTAAATCTGTCTCGACTAAAACTCTGCACGGAGCAAGCACGGAGCTGACTCGGCAAGCGGTCCTTTGGCGATCCCGTCATGATTGAATGCTTCCTGCAGGTTATGGTTCAATTATAGCTGCTTTTCACACTTTGGTTGACCACACGACGCCATTGTATCGACCAAATTGGGAGGCCAAAAAGATTCCAACGTCGGAGGGGTCGGAGGTCTCATCAATCCTGACTACCTACGACATAAGCGCCTGCGAATGCAAAGCAAAATAGCCCCTTCAGCCGGACCGCAAAGGGTTTTTGGCTTTCGACCCCTCGGCGTAAGCCGTCGACCCGTGATATGGATTGGTCGGCAAGCGCTGAATGTCCACAACTGCTGGCAGTCTTCGCTTCCACCATTCCGGCAACCCGACACTAGCCGACACTTCGTAAAATCGGTAGCCCCATCCCCTCCCATCCCCCCCTGGTCGTATCGCCACCGTAGTATTGACTCTTCCAGGTGTGCAAAGCTCTTTCATTCCAATACTGCTTAGTACCTGCAATAGCTTGCACGCGGCTGCGCGATGGTACGCTGTAGCATACCACTTACTTTACCCCACGGGCGCCTATTCGCGCAGGCAAGACCATGTAAGTATCTCCTATTTAGCGTAGTAAATTTGCAGGGTTTTGGCACATTCTCGTAAGTGCGCACCGTTGCTTCCGACTGGGCGCATGGGCGGCCTGGGTCAACCTGGGTTTGGCCAGGGTCACCGGGGATGTGGAAGCGAATGCTCGGCATGCCGACAAATTACCCGGCGTGCTCGCGGTTGACCCCGGACGGTGTGCCCAGCCTTTGGTGATCACCGCCGTCCGGTGTGCGCCGTGGTCACTCAGGCGCCCACAGCTCGTCGCGCTCCAGCGAGCGCAGCTTGAAGTCAGGGCACACCTACTCTCAAAGCTAATAGGCCATATTGAAGAAGAAAGAATGGCGCCGTGACATGGAAGTATGGGCAAAGTCTGGGATAACACGGAAACATCCCCGATCTTGATGAAAGGGCGAGAGGTCGGTGTTGTCGCGGTTATGATACGTCGTTGACTCGGATGTAGAGTCGCTCGGTAGTGGTCAGGGGTCAAAGTTGAGTTAAGTCGCTTCCTGACACGTTTGAGATAAGATAAGATCGTAGCAGCAGCCAGTCGCAGATTACCTCGCAATCACAAGCGCCAGCACATAGTGGTTTTGCAGAGTAATTTGCTTGGGCAGGTACGTCGAGGTCCAGATGGAAGTTGATGACAGGCCAGAAATGACACGATCCCCGGGCAGAACCCCCGAACTTCCACCTGACCCAACGGGCCACGGCCCACAGGGCAATGGCGCTGCCCACAGCCTGCTTCAAGTTTCAACCCTTCTATAAAATTTCTCATATTGCACCTCGTCCGCACAAGGGGTCTCAACCGAGCAGCCCGAGGCGGCGACCTCACCCGCCACGCCGCGCGGCCGGCCACGCTTACTCAGCCAAATAAATTTCGGCAAGAAGGGCGCCTAAGTAAGTGTAGACAGCTTGTAGTATTACTGATATTTGTATGTCAGGCATCCCTTTCGAGTTCGTCAATACACTGATGACTAGAGTTGAGATATGCTCTACGATGGAAAACTGGGCGGAGAACTTCAAAGGCATGGCAGACGATAGGGTGCGCCCACCGTACTTGCACCGTACAAGCCTTTCGCACAATGCCGGTGCCGTTGCATGCATTTTCAAATATGGTGAAGGACCCCGATTGTGATTTTCCGGGTCCCTGGGCAGGTGGGTAGCTCGGGCTGCTCGGTTGAGCCCCCCTTGCGTCCACACGTCCATTACTTATGGCATCTCCATGTCTGACCACAAGTCGTAGTTGATTAAAGCCTTTTGACACCGCCTTCCATATTGATACTTAAGTCGGTGAGGCATTCTTGGGAAGATTTCGTTCTTGAACACAAATTGCAACCGTGTCACGCTTTGCCTTTCTGCCTTTCCCCACAACATAGCGACCGACGACGATGGCCCCAAAGACCTACTCTTGGATATCCCTGTGGTTCTTGATAACAGTTCCAGTCATCGCCTGGGACGTAGGGTACTGCTTTGCTCGGCCCAGGTCTTTCGAGGTGAGATATACCGTGTACTCTGGAGTCGACATTCTGTTTAAGCGCGGGTTCAACCACAGGGAGGGGACCTGCACTGGATCTGGAGGCCGTACGCCATCTACCAGAACGTACGTATACCCATTGTCCATCCAGGGCCTCCCAAAAAGCAGGCCTAACAACCCCGCAGATCGACTTGGTGTACGGCGTCGAAGCTTATGAGAGGGGTGATGGCTTCACCAATGCCCAATGTCTGTTCGCATGGCCATCTTCCACCAGGATACCCATCCCAACTGATATACTATATAGCCTTAATGAACGTCCTAGAGACGCTTGGAAACATCGCCTATCTCTACCTTGCACACGTCGCCTTGTCCCCCGTGGCCCCACTCATCGGCTTCACCTCAGCAGCGCTCACTCTTGCCAAGACCATTCTGTACTGGGCGCAGGAATACTACTGTGGGTACTGCTCGGTAGGGCACAACTCGCTGAAAGATCTCGCGGTGTTTTGGATCCTGCCTAACGGGTGAGGCTCGTTTCGTTATCCTTCTCATTGGTTGACTTATGCTGACTGGCCCTGTTTCTTTGATCTGAAAGACTGTGGCTCGCCCTCCCCACGCTGATTACATTGACGCTTGGGAGCGACATTGCTGGTGTTCTGCGGAAGGCAGACGCCGGGGGCTTGAAGAAGAAAAAGAACTGACATACCACTCCTTGTCTGTGCGAGTGTGCTTGTATGTAGGAATGCGCCCGGCTCCATAGACAGAAATCGACTTTCATACTGAGGTTTTGAAGGGGTTGAAGGGGCGCTGTAGTGAGGGCTATTGTTTGTGCGCTTGTTTGGGCATTGAACGTTCAATAAGCGCTCGTCGAAGCAACGTCAAAGTTTGATCGATGTTCGTGTTCTGCTACCACCACTGGCACCATTCGTAAACTCTCGGGCCTAGCCTGCATCTCTTGAAGCCCCCTACACCAATGCACCACTACCTTCGAGAAATATATAGACTAGCCAATGGGCTCGACCAGTTCGGTCAGTCTCGGGTGCGTTCAGTTTCGACCGTATGCAAATGTTATAAATGCCTTCACATGACAGGGGATGGAAAGGAGGATAGTATGACAAGGAGTCACCTCAACACTCATTTGCGGAGCCCTCTCTAGACTGAATAATGGTTGGAGTGGCAGAAGCCACTCGTGCATCTGCATACATAAGGTCAACGGGCGCTCTCTCATCTTGCCAGATTTGAGCCCCTCTTACTCTACCTCCCAACTTGCCACTCACCCCTTCTCGCAATCGATCAAAACAGCACTCTGAGTCTAAGGACGCTTCAAGCCGTCGCGTGTCAAATTATCGACCGAGGGATCTCAAGCGACTCCGGGCCTCTTAGGTGGTACGTCTTCTCGGAAAGCATTTCTGGCACCATTATGAATCGCTTACACATCTGCCACCAGCCTTTTCCTTCCCACTTCAAACTTGAGTCAAATTACTGCCAGAACCGGAAGGAAAGAGCTGCCGGAGGCTACCTTATGCCGGTGTGGCCTTCTGCGAAAGAAGTATGAAGTAAGAAGGGGTCAGATCGCCTTCTCGACCTTAGCCCTCAAACGCACACTTCCCAGCGAAGGCTCAACTTCGATCCTCTCGAGTCCTGAGGCCGACTGCCGCCCCGGAAGAGCTTTCTATTTTACACCCCATTTACACGGGGAATTATGAATTTCAAATTTGCACCTCTGGCACTTCGTCCCAACTCCACAACCACCCGATCGTACTTAGCACTGTTGGCAGTGTTTCCAGGTGAACATCTGAGTCCTTCCATCTTATCTTATCACTGACAATGCGGGGCAAGCGGTTCGCATACTCTAGTGCATCCGATCAAAATGCATCTAGCCTCCTGCCTCGTTGCAGGCATGTGCATTTTGGTTACGAAAATTGCTTCGAGCATGACCATTCCTGACTGTATAAGGACTACAATGCTGGCTATGCACGATTGTTCCTCTTTGCTTGGCCGGCCACGCGCACCGTCAGCTACATCGACCCTACCAGCCGCCTGCGTACGCGGGACGCACGCACCGCGAAGCACGATCGCTACTTAGCCCGTTTCCCTCCCCCTCCTCCATGTCGTCGAGCAGCCTCACCGACGCTGGGCCGACAGCGATTGAAGGTGCTCTGGGTGCAACGACCACTACACCCGGGAACCCGGCCCTCCTCTCCCAGCTTGTCATATCGACCAGCCTCGTCTTCCAGGTCAACCTCTTCATCTACGGCGTCATTGTCGTGCTTATTGTCTACCGAATCCCGCACCTCATCGGCTTATTTGGAACGTCTTCAGAGTGGTACAACGGCCACTTCCTGCGGTATGTCACACCACGGAGAAGCAAGGCCGCACGGGCGAGAGAGAAAGTAGCCAGGGCGATGCAGAGGAACGATTCAGCAAGAACAGTCGTGGGGGACGACCCGATGGACCCTTCCAAGGACATTCCGATGGTGGAGTACCTTCGACACCCAAATAACGGGAGACGTCGCGCTCAGGAGACGAACCCGCACAGTCGCAAGAAGTTTCTGTTCCCCACCCACGTCCCCGCCGTGCCTGCTGCACTCCGTTCACTCCTGTCGGCATCTCGGGCACGGGGACTTGTGCCCGGGTACTCTGCAGCACAGCTCCTTGTGCTCATTCTATATTTCATTGTGCTGCTCTACGCGACGCTGTATCGCTCGAACCCGTTCATAGATGCGACGCGGCCTGCCTGGGTTGCGGTCTCACAGATCCCGTTCGTTCTAGTGATGGCCCAGAAGAACAATATCTTTGGCTGGCTCCTCGGGCTTGGGTACGAGAAGGTGCGTATTCCTTCTCTTCTTCGGACGAGACGCCTGATTAACTTAAAATGAATACAGCTTAACTACCTCCATCGTTTTGCAGGGAGATTGGTGGTGATAGGCAGCAACCTACACGCCTTGTTCTATGGTAGGACGCCTCCTGAACGAATGCTACGCGTACTAACGATATCCGTTTTACTACAGTTTACCGGTGGACTGCAGCTGGGACGTTCACCCAATACATTGCCTTGCCCAAGAATGCGTGGGGAATGGTCATGCTCATCGCCATCGACGTTCTCTGCGTCTTCTCTACTTCTTTATGGCGGCAGAAGGCCTACACCATCTTCATTTGGAGTCACACCATCGCGGTGATTATGCTCCTCCCGGCTGTACGTGCCCTTCCACCCCTTTACCCCTTCACACTTACTTACTCGCTAGCTTCAGATTTACATGCACCAACCTTCGCTATGGAAGTACGCCATCATCTCCGGGGCGGTCTTCGCCTTAGACCGCGTGCTTCGTCTCGCAAAGACACGCATAACTACGGCGATCCTGACTCCCCAGTCGAGCGATGGAATCGTCCGCGTCCACGTTCCGAGTGTGAATGCCGGATGGAGGGCGGGACAGCATGTGCGGTTGCGGGTATTGAGTATGGGGGGACACATGGGCCTCTTCGGCTGGACCGAGGTGCATCCGTTCACCATCGCAAGCGCAAGTGCCAGTGCCAGTGCCAGCGGGGGCAGCGGCGACGGGCTCGTACTATTAGTGAAGAAGGCAGGTGACTGGACTGAGGGGCTCGGAAGGCTCGCCGCAAGCCACCGCGATAGGCTGAGACAACGCAGGAGGGAGCTGCGCCGCGAGTCTGGGGAGAAACACGTTCCTGCGGACGACGAATACGATTTTGTGGAGGACCAGGATATTGGTGTGGCTGTCCGCGTTTGGCTGGAAGGCCCGTATGGGGGTTGCGGGCGGACCGTGGCTGCTAGCTTCTCGGCGGCGCTTATCGTGTGTGGGGGGAGCGGGATCTCGTTCGGGCTGGGGCTGCTACACGACCTTGCAGCGAAGGATGCTGCGGGGGAGAGTAGGCTCAAGTACATCGAGCTCGTGTGGGTCGTGCCCGAGCAGCACGCGCTCGACGACAGTGCCCTCGCGGAGCTCGTGGAGATCGTGGATGAGAGTAACTTTAGCCGGTCGAGGCATGGGAGTGGGCACACTGAGGTGAAAGTTGGGGTGTGGTTCACGAGGGCGGTGACGGCGGTGGGGACGGGGAGGTTCAAGAATGCGTTGGTGGCGATGGCGAAGCAGCAGACTTCTTCGTCGGAGGAGTTAGACCTGGAGGATGTCGATGTGAGCACGAGGCCGGTTGGTGTGCATCCTGGGGTCGTCGTTAGTCCTGGGCGGCCGAAGCTGGGCAAGTCTCTGGATACGGTGATCACCCGGGCGGTCAGTATGGGGCCTGGGGAGGAGGAGGGTAGTGGGCCGAAAGGCGTGATTGTGGGCGTTTGCGGTCCGAGGGAGTTGGGAGATGAGGTGGTGAAGGTTGTTGGGAGTGTGGAGCGGAGCAGGAGAGATCAAGTCGGAGGGATTGAGATTCATGAAGAGTGAGTGCTTTTTCCGATGTTTTGTACAGACTTAGGTTTGCTGACGACTTTTTTGTAGGACCTTTGGGATGTAGGAGAATCGAACGAAACAGCATCTACACAAGACTGGCTTGACGACATTAGACTTTCATTATTTCATTATGATTATTCACGAAGACTTTCGATCATGGTTCCTCTGGTAGCATTTTTTCCATACATTTAGAACTAGGGGTTGTGGTTCATCTGGGGGCACACATCGTCGTCATGATTCGTTACATTTAGCCAACATCTCCGAAGCTTCCCACCTGATCCTCATCACATCCCAAGCTAAGTAGCTTGGTAACGCACCCCGTCTTAGGGGAGCTGGAAACGTCTAATTCCCCTTGCATGCCAATAATGTGGGGTTAAAGCAAGGTTAAAGTCCCAAATTGGAATAGATGACCTCTACCAACAAATGAGTGAGGAGGCTCGGGGAACAGCAACGATTACCGGTGACTTGATATGTTTCCCGGTGCTCACGGTTGCGCAGTGCGCACACGCTGTCAAACGGTGTCCAGCGGCACCCAGCGCTGCCCGTCAGTTGCCAACAGCGATCGGAGTGTCGGCAGCCCATCCGCTCAATGTCTCCCACGGCATTGACGGCGTCGGGAATGCTTCTGCTCACTGTCGGCCACGGCGAGCTCGCACTTAGGGCACTTCTGAACCGTTTTCAATAATTTTTTTTGTACAACTCCTTTACCAGTGTCCTTGCAACTATATATATGCTTTTAAAACCGCTGTAAGCACAGACTATGCCGAGGAATTGCAACCTTCTCCTCCTACCCCTGCTCCTGTCAATTTTAGTGGATGTGAAAGAGGATGAATGAGTTTTACTTCTCGTAGCATCACCCCTTAGTTCATATAGTGGTCCTACATCGATTAGCATATCTTTTCCATCCAAGCCCACAGGCGCAGAGTCCGGCACAATCATACAAGGCCGAGTGACGATCAAGTAGGGTTAGTGTAATCGAAAGGTCATCATAGGCGTAAACACTTACCCACATATGATTTCCTGTAGCATAGCACTGTGATATAATACCTGTATTGTTTAATTTTGCCCGCCCTATAATCCAATAGTGCTATGCATCTCAGAGGACTGGAGGCCACACCACATACCTTTCCCCCTTTCCTGGGGCCATCAAGCGAGTGAACGCCAAAGCAAATAGCTTTCCGAATACGGGTCGTCAATAGGGTCAGATGAAGCCTTTTGGGACTTTAACCCCACATTATTGGCATGCAAGGGGAATTAGACGTTTCCAGCTCCCCTAGCTTGGTAAGACGGGGTGCGTTACCAAGCTACTTAGCTTGGGATGTGATGAGGATCAGGTGAAGCTTCCTCATTTATTCTTCGCATCCTATCTCATATTTCAGGTTTTGAAGCCTCAGCTTCATCTCAACGTTACGATTTACAGTGTACAAATAGGCGACATGCAATACTGTACATACATACAACACGGTCTACTACTAGTGGCCTCGTAAAGCGTACAGATACAACATCAATCAAACAACGGAATTAGACCATACAAGTTTAAAGGAACCTCAGCGCGCCAAACAACCCCTCAGGATACTTAGCGTATCAGTGTAATCTTACAGTATTATGGGTAATCAGTGGAGGAGAGCCTCGCGCCCAGGTCGGATGGCGAAGTTGCACTTGAATGGCAAAGGTTTCCTATAGTCAAAACATCAGCCCCCGTCCTATGAAGCGAGTGAAGAGAAAGTACGAACGTGATAGTCGAGTTGTTGACCTCAAGCTTCAACACAGTGGGGTTCCCAGACGCATCGTTCGGAGGCGTGATATCGAAGGACGCCAGGAGGGAGGCGATGAACAGGAAGAGGGTGTCGTGGCTGAAGTGGATCCCGGGACAGATCCTGGATACATTTACCCAATGGTAAGTATGGTTCTGTTTTTTGGGGGGAGAGAAAGCTTACCTTCGACCATAGCCAAAGCCGGCGCTGTCTGCGTCGAGGACATTGGGGTCGATCTTTCCGTCTTTCAAATAGCGTTCGGGGATGAACTCGAAAGGCTTGTCGAACACGGCAGGGTCGTGCAGGATTGCCCTAGAAGTAAGTTCCAGTTTCAGTTCTCCTCGGCCATTGATATACATGAGTAAGTGTACTGACCAAGCGTTGGGCATGATAATGGTGCCTTTGGGGATGAAGTACCCATCGTACTCGTCATCTTCGGCGCTTGCGTGGGGGATCCCTGGGAGCAAGTAACAATAAGTATGGGATATTTTGTCTACCTTGGCGGCACGTACCAAGAGGAATAATGGTAAACCAGCGATAGGTCTCCTTAACGATCGCGTGGACGTAGGGCAGCGAATGGCGATCGCCAACGGTGGGCAGGCGATGGGCGCCAACGATCGCGTCAATTTCGGCGTGAGCCTTGCGTTGTATCTCGGGGTTATTGGCAAGGGCGAGGATGCAAGCGGTCGCCGTAGCCATTGTCTGTGGGTAAGATAATGTTAAATCTGTGCCTCAATGTTACGCAGTGTCATAAGAGCTAACCGTGTCACCGCCAGCTATGAAGAGGAAATATCAGTTGACTGAAGAGGTTCTCATAACGCGTTCAGACATACCAAGGTAAGTCAGCGCGCAGATGCCCTTCGCCATCGTCTCCGGATCCACGAGACCAGGAACAGAATTCTTCTCGGAGGCTATCCTATCCAGAAGGGTGGTAACCATGCTCGGGTGCACACTCCTCTTCCCCTCCGCCTATTCAATTCCGCTCAGAAGTTAGAACTTGAAGTTTGAACACACGAAAGGAAAGGAAAGCAAGGCTTGTCCGCCCAACGCACCAAATCGGCCTTGGCCTGCTCGAACGGCTTCTGGACCGTCTCGTTGCTGATACCAGCGACCTTCTGGAAATACCTCTGGAATCCGCCCCCGGGGAACCAAGCGGGGAGGAAGCGCAGCACGGGGAAGATGTTCACCATGAACTTGCCAGGCTTGTTCGACTCGCCGAACGCCTCGATGAGCGCCTCAGCGTTTGCAATGATCGCCTTGTTCTGCCCGATGTCGTCGAAACCGTACGCCGTCCGCATAATGATCGACCCAAAGAGACTGCATCCGCCAATTGCCGAGTATTTTAGTGTTTGGGCGCCTAAACAAATCTGAAATGAAAGGGCTTACAGCTCGAGATCTTCAATGAAGTTCTCTGGCTTGCTCTTGAGCCTCTGGAGGAAGCTGGAGATCTCTTCGTACATCATGGGGTGGAATTGGGCCAGGGAATCGCGCCTGAAGAATTGGTGGAACTCGCGGCGAAGCTGCTTCCACTTGGTGCCGTAGTTCATGACGCCAAAGCTCCAGTCCATCCTCGTCCTGATGAAATGTTGAGCAGATAGACACGTGGTATATTGAGCGAGAGAGACATACAGGTCTACGGTGGGGATCCATGGTCGGTCTGAGTAGTTCAGCCCTCGCTGTTCCAGTACCTCGAAGGCACGAGAAGCATTGTCGAGGATCAGGATCCCGGTGCCCATAGCGTTAACGTAGATCATATCCCCTAAGCACCGAATAAGCCTCCCAACGTGATGGGTACACAACAGAGACGCCCACCATGTTCTTTGCACATTTCGTGATAGGCTTCCCAAGGATTGTCCTGCGGAATCTGTGTTACATTCCCAATGATAGGGTATGGCTTGGGTCCAGGGGGCAACGGCAGTCCACGGGGATTACGCCTTCGGCGAGCAACATACGCCTTCACTGTGAGCACAAGCACCAGTCCAGCGGCAGCGAACACCAGCGTCTGCGCGTCAAGAGAGAGGAAGGAAGACATGCCAGAAGCAGTTGGGGAATAAACCGACCACCTTCTATCGAGGTTATATCTCGTCCAAAGAACGTGTTCTACTATCAGCTTCTGATGCTGTGGGGGAATGCGTGCTTTCCACTCCCCGGTGACAGCTGGGTTCCTGTTCAATGCTTTAGCGCCGCTTGGGTTGGACCCTATCTCCTTACTTGCCACACGTGTTTGTGAAGAAGTCTGAAGGGTCCCGGTCGCTGCACTGTGGTGTGCGTAGAGTGGCCGAGACCTCGCTCATCGCTACGCACCCCATCTACCCCCAGGTGCGTAGGGCAATCATCTTTGTCTTTTGGAGAAGATAATTCGGCGCGATATCTAATCAGTGATTTAGCCGCGGCTAGGAGGAAGCAGGACTCAGGAGGAAGTGCTTGCCCACTAGTCTCGGTTTTCCCATCCTCTCCCGATTCGGTTCACCCAAAATGGATTCACATCGAGGCGACCGAAGTTCGACCCTCCCTAGATATGTAGGGAAGGACCCCAGACTCTCACGATGGTGAATCCATTTTGGGTGAACCGAATCGGGAGAGGATGGGAAAACCGAGACTACTTGCCCACAAGCTCACTCAGCACATGCTAAGCCGTACATAGCCGTACATATGTGCGCATCTTCTAAAGTGCGTGCTCATCTCCCTGCGGATAAAGACATGACGCTGTCAGCATCCGTAGCTCGGGGGTTAAACCCAGTTAACTCACCCAGATATGCCTGAATGTGAATGGGGATCACAGACCTCACATTTGACAAGATCTCCTGACCTAATTTACTCTCTGCCAGTGCGGTGAATTCTTCTCCTACGGAAATATAAAGGAGTGCCCGGTACGCGGTACGCGGGAGCGAGACGCAAGAGTGAAAACATGTGTCGCGCCACCAGGTTGAATGCCGTTCAATGTGAGGAAGACAATAACATTTCGGGAACTGTACACAACGCGTGCCCACTCAGCGTCAGTACTTGGAAGGATGGTACAAACAGTAGTCTCAGAACAGCATTGAGCATTACGTCGCTTGTCACATCGCTCCAGCTTTGAGCACACACATCGAGGACAGGGAAGGCCACGCGCCTTTGCAAAACAGGATGAATACTACCTGGATTCCTCTAAGCGAGATCCCGAATAACTGGCCAGGATATTTTAGAGCGTCTGAGGTTCTGAACCCGGTAGACTCCAGAACCTGACGAAGGACTGCCTAGTCGCAGGAAAGTGCACATCTTGGCGGAGCCCGTTAGTTTTGTTTGTTCTGTCCAAAAAGATTCTACTGACCAAAGATTGTCCTGGCCGACCATAGAATTGCGGGATTCACGCTAGCCAGGCTGGTTCTAGGAGCCTGGAGAAAGGAGTATTGTGATGCTTTCTCTCCCACTGTTAGGCGGTCCGAGGTGGCAGGCTGGTGTACAAATAAGGCGTACAAATAGAAGCGGGGCTTTAATTATTCGGAGAATGCCGAGTCAGAGCGTGAGCTCCAAGTTGAACAGAGCTCTTGGTGACCTTGAACCCTGGCCTCTTGGTGTTCCCCGAGTTCAAATACGGGACCAAGACACCCACGACTGTACGAAGGAATGGTCATGCTCTCTCACCCCCCCCTTCGACAATTGTTTACTCACTAGTCGATTCAGACGCGTCGCGCGTTAAAACTAGGACAGTCAGGACAGCCCGTGGTTCAATCTTAGAGTCTCCAGTCTTGGGAGAGGCGGCTCATTATAAAAAGTTCTACGAGCCTATGAAGAGGCGAGTTCTGTTCAAGTGCCGGCGTATGTTCACAGAACCAGATTAGGACGATTGTGTTATATTGCCTTCTGAGGACTACATCCTCTCACCACAGACGTGTCTTACAAGTTACAAGACCCATTGCTCGCTTCCTTTGAGAAGACCTTGAGCCCCATATGGGTGTTTATGACCTAGACAAATAACTTCTAAGAGCTGCGACTGCTCCTACGTCAGTCTCACCCTCATCGTCGAGGATGGTAACCATATTGGACCGATGTCAACCTTAAATATCGGTATGCGTTTCTCCTCTTCTTCATCACCCATTCCACACGAATCTCTCCTCAGTGGCAAGTAATCCCTTCTTCCACCCAATCCAGGCCGCCCAAGAGGCAATGGGATCCGCTGGCGTGGATCCCCGTCCCAACCGTGCTCCTACCTTCATGAATGCCAATGAAGGTCCCGCCGAAATCATCGCCAAGGCTTCCGGCTTGTGCCAGGAGGAAGGCGTGTGGACGATGCACCTTACTTCACCAGCAACGAAGGCATCCCCTGGCCTGATACCGTGCACAGCAAGCGCATCGGGGGCATCCCTGTCACGTATTAGTAGTAGTCTCCGCATTGTGCGAATGAATCATCTGCGCATCCTCACCTCTTAATTCTATGTACGACTCGTAGTGTTTCGTTAAACTGCTTCATTTCGCGAAACGGCCAGGGGAGTTCGGTCATAGTACGGGCGCTTCTTATCACTTGGGCGCCTAGATCGTTACATGGGTATAGCCTTAAACGTCGCTCGTGAGAAGTACATGTGAAGTCATAGAGGCTTTGCACTGTGAGGCCTACGTCTGGAATCGGGATAAAAGTCCTCGGCATGTCAGTAAAGGGTATCAAAAGTACATCACTGTCCGTAGTGTCATACAATAGAAAAAGCAAATGTCCAGGTCATAAAGCCGGCTCAGGCTAGCAAGAAGTCAACTCAATCAGGCTCCCTGCTTTATCTTGGTAGTACTTTGAGTGAGCCCCTTCAGGACTCCCTCTCCATGTCTCCCCGCCTTTTGCTTCCCCACCTCCCTCCAGTGTTCGTTCTGCACCCTTCTCAGCAACCAGAACTGGTAGAAAAGTACCATTCCCGCGAGAATGCCCGAGCTCGTCGCTGTCACGATGAGTGTAATTTTGGCGGTCCTGCTAAACTGGCCCTCTTGGGCGCCGTAGATGTTGGAGATCGTGGAGAGGAGGCCGGCGAGAGCATTCAAAAGGCCGGGGCTACAGAGAAACCCGTTAAAACGAAGAGTGTGTAGAGGCATGGAATAGAATACGCACACAAAAACCTTATTGAGGAGCCAGATATAATTCGCCATCCACCTCCACCACAGCCACACCATACCCGCTGCTCCAATTCCAGAGCAGATAAACGCAATAACGAACCTGTCAGGATCAAGAATCAGCGCTGCATGCTATATCATCGAAGCATGTGGGACTTACAAAGGAACATGCGCGACAGCCTTCAGCACCGCACCCTTCAGCTCATCCGTTACCGCAGGCGAGGCACCAACCGCCTGCGCCTGTTGCTCCTGCCAACTCGAGAACGTACCGGGAAACAACAGGAACCCAGCCAGCAAGATCCACGTGAAGAACGACGCGAGGAGGTTCCAGTAATTTGGTATGTCGTCGAGGGCAAGGAGCATGTTGACGTAGCGGGTGCCATGGTGCGGTGCAGAGCCCCCACCTGCTGCAGGGGGTGCGTGAGCTGCAGAGTCCTGCTTGTGCGAACTCGATTCGGGCTTTGAAGGCTTAGTGGGTTTGACTTCGGAGATTATCGATTGTGGCTTAGCAGGGGGAGTATGGGATGTCGATACATTCGACGGTTTTCCGTGAAGACTGGGGTTGCTGTTTGAGTTTAGGTTCGATGACGCAAAGGGCTTCGATGGTTTAACATCGTCCTGCTTCCCAACGACACCGTTCCCAGTCTGCAGAGTTGAGGGGGACGCGGGCTTAGCTGGGGCAGCTTGCGTTGCAGTAGGTTTGGCAGGAGGCTTCTCGGCAGCGCTTCCTCCTACGTGCGTTGCCTGCGGTTTTGAAGGGGGAGGTTTAAAGGCGTGCTGGTCTGACTGGGATCCACTAGGTTGGGAGAAGTGTGGTGGCTTCTGTTGATTTTGACTGTGCGAAGTCGAAGCCGACGTACCCGTGGGCTTGGGTCCCTGGCCGAACGCAACCGACGACGGAGGTTTGGTAGGCGAAAATGAGTGCTGGGGTCGCTCCGGTTCTGCTTGTGGGGGTCGGACTTGAGGTACGGGCTGGTTCGGCGGGGTATGGGAGCTGTGCTTAGACGGGTTTGGCATAGCTGGAGGGGGGACAGGGAAGTCGGATGGCGACGGCTCCTCTGGGGATGGCTCTGACTGGGGTCTGGGCATCTGAGGCGCGGGACCTGAAGTGCGTATGGAGGAGGGTATCGGCATGGATGGTCTGGCTTGTGGCTTGGGCATTGCAGGGGCAGGCCGTTGTGCAGCCGAAGGTTTTGGCGTAGGGGGGTTGCCAGCTGAAGGCACAGGGAAGGATGGGGGAGGCCTATGTGTAGCTGACGGTTGTGGCATCGACTGACCGGAAGTGGGTGCAGGAAAGGATGGTGGAGGCGACTCCAATTGTTCCTGTACGTTTAAACCCCCAGTTAAGCTTCCAGAAGGTGGTACTCGAGGCATCGGCGGAGGATGGCCCTGCTGTTGGGCATCACGCTGAGGGAGCTTCTGAGTGAGCTCCTCCTCATCCTCCTGTTCGTCATCGTCATCGGGGTCCTGCCCCTCGTCTGTATGATATAGCTGTCCTTGCGACTCGGAATTTACAGTGTAGAATGTGTCGGTACTGGGCCTCGCTTCAAGGGGAATCCGTGCAAATCCTCCGGGTGGCCTCGGCATACCTGGAGATAACGCAGTTGTAGTCCCTGTACCAGCACTTGAAGACGGTTGAGGGAATGGGGGTAATGGCTTAAGATGGAATGCAGGCCGTTCTCCGCTGCCCTCGCTAGGGTTGTCGTTGTGGTGACCACCGGTTCGCAACGGGATGGGGAAGGCTCCTGGGACTGGGAGAACTGGTGTGGGAGACGTGGAAGGAGAAGAATCCCCATCTCCAGCCGGGGGAGAATCGTTGAATCCGAGTCGCCCTTGTATAGCCCTGTACAGTTCCTCACTCTCCTGCCACAAACGCTCCTGCTCTTCCTCCGCCTGTTCTGTAGTTTGGCTTCGCCTGCTCGACTCGCTGCTGCTGCTGCTGAGCACTTGTGGTGCAAGAAATTGCGGGTGTGAAGATGGTGCCGGGGTGGCTTCGGGCATTGGTACCCTCTCTGGTTCGCCAAAGTCGCTATGCCCAACAAGCCTGAAGGCTGGGTGTCTGGGACCTTCTGGGTGCGCATGACGGTCGTAATGGTGGCTAGGTACTGGCTCTGGGACGGATATAGACCCAGGGTTTCCCTCTTCCCACTCAGGATGAGGGAAAGTGGAATCTTGCGTGCTCGAACCAAGGTGCTGTGGAAATGGAATTTGGCTGGCGAGAGGACGGGAGAACCCCGAGGAATGGCCCGGATGGATTGTCGATGTCGGGGAGGTATCATCGTGAGCCTGTGCTGCATCCCTAGGTGTAGCTTCCAGCTCTGGATCGTCCGGTATCGTTAATGACTCCAGGTCACTCTCCGTAATCGAATCTCGGGGTGTTTTCTCGGGCGCCTCCTTGAAGGACTGTTCTTCGTCGTCGTCGTCAGGCTCTATGACTGGACCCCGAGTGGTAAATCCATCCCCCTTCTGCCGCGAAGAAGGTGAAGCTGGGCTTGATCTACCCAGGATTCCAACTTGCGGACTGCTGCTTGCCGCCCTAGCGCTTCCCGTAGCTGGCAGGGGTCCAGTGGTGCGTGACATCGGTAGTTACACCCAGTCGGAGAACCTGGCACTCCAGGTGCGAGATTGGATTCGAGATGCGTGTGCGTTGGACGATGAAGAAGAGATGAATGCAGGCGGAATCCTTCGGTTCGCCGACACCAACCATGCTGGGCGTCATCTCGGTGCTAATACCGCAATGATGGGGATGCGCTAAGGTCCAGGATGTCGAAGACAGGGGCAGACGATTGTGGCGAGAGAAATGGCTTCATCCCAAAGTACTGGGAGATCTATATAAGTAAGGTACATTATCGGAGGAGGATATAAAGGTCGGTATACGACAAAGCTTAGGAAAGGACATAAGAATGAAGGGCATAGTAGGACGAGGCAGAATAAATAGATCAGATAGAACCAACATCCTAAGGAAATGCCTGAGGACTAGAAATAACTGAGTATGGCACTGGACTCTCGCGTATAAGCTTAGAATACTGTAGCCATGCCAGATGTGGGGAACCTAGGTATAGTGTTGTCACTGTGGTGGTGGGAGTTTCCCCTGATAGCCTCCCGTTTGGCCCTTTCTGCCGCAATAAACCCCAGGGCTTCATCTAACAGCCCAAGCGAGGGTTGGTCCTCCTGGCCGATTACGGTGCTGGAAGACGAATGTTGACCATGAGCTGGGTCGATGCGATGCGATTGATTAAAAGCAGAAACAGGGAGGGATTGATGTCCTTTCAGAGGATGTGAATAGGGACCGTAGGGGTGCACGGCGATAGGTTGGCGTAGATAACCTTCGGCCGTTGGAGGAAGCTGGTGCTGGCTTCCCGGGCCCCAAACAGCCGTTCTCGTCGGAGTGCGAGACTCGTCTTCCTCGTCTATGCTTCCATCGATCACCAAAGACCGCTGAGTGGGGGAATATGGGAACTTTTTGGATCCTTCTGAATGGGCCGAAGGGGAAGATAGGCTCGCGCGGGGCGAATGGAAAGATCGTGTCGGTCGGCCTGTATCCTGAAATCGCGGGCTACTAGGAGGGAGTCGGGGCGAGTTAAGGGACGGGGAGAACGGTTGAGGGGAATGGATGGGCGGAGAGTTGAGGGAAGGGGAAAAGGAGTGCGTGTCGACAGGGGAGTGGGCAACGGTGGAGTTATCGTTGATCAAGGACCGAGTCGCCCTCGCCTTGCTCAGAAGCGATAGCACGGCACTCTCTGGATCGTCCGACTGAGTATGATATCCGCTTGACTGGACGGAGGAGAGATCGTCCACAGGAACATGTCGAGGAGATCCGTATCCCACAGCGTGCGACGGTGACCACGACATCTGCTGCCGTCTCAGTCCCGCGGTGCGCGATGTAGCCTGTGATTCTGAATACACGGATGAGCCATCGTGAATGGGAAACTCGCTCCTTCGAGGGGTAATTTGCGCTTGAAGGTCCGCGTACGTAGCCGCGTTACGACTGCGAAGCGACGGGGTCGGCTGGGAGAACGAGCGCGGCGGATAACCTCGAACAGCCATTGGCATAACCAGCGGCCCTCGAGAAGGGAGTTGATCCAACTCGGAGTCCTGACCCTGGTCGAGATCCGAGCCACCCTCGTAAATTTCAACAGTTCGGTTCCCCTCTGACTCGAGGGGCGAAGGCGGTGGCGGAGACTCTCCATATCCCGCCTCTGCACCGCGATTGTCTATGTCGATATCGTACTCATCGTCTTCGAGCTCTTGCGGTCGCTCAGAAGACGGGGTAATGCTGTTCAGGCTGAAGTAGGACTGGATCGGGTGCTGGGCCCATACGGTATCGGCCTGCGCGTCAGGCTCTGGGCTCTGCATCCCCGATGCTTCGCTGAATCCAGGATGGGTAAACGATGAGATAGAAGAGTTGTCGTTGAACGTCGGAGTGAACGTCGATTGACCAGTCGGAAAGTGGGGCATGGGCATCCGTTGGGTGGGCTGCAGGTTGTTCCACGCCCAAAGGACGGTGGCAAAGGCTCCAAGATCGGGCTCTTCATCGGATGTCGCATCTGAGCGAGAGCTGGACGCGGCATCTGTGGAGAAAATAGGAGATATGGGTATGGTTAGACGAGAGCTAGCAGACGCAGTATCGCTGGGCATGTCGGGATGCTTCGCTGCGGGGTGACGAGCGCGAGTGTGAAGGGGTAAGTTAAAAATCCGTGAGCTACAGGACGTGTTGCTGGGCCAAAGATCCTCAATCCGGGAACGAGGCCAACACGATGCATGAGGCCATCGAAGTTATGATAGCGTGTTGATAGCGCGTTCTTCGAAATACCTCATTGCAAAAGTTTTGTTCGGCAGCAATACACTCCGACCATTAAATACAGCTACTAGTAGTCAGCGCTTAAAAATAATCCTCGGCCATGAACCTATGCGCTTATCCGGTAGTAAGTGTTGTGGAATAATGTGCAATGCATACTGGAGCCCCAGAGAATCCGAATGAAACGAGATGAGGTGCCTGACATACAACAATTTGCTCCCACGGAGAAGGCGCCAATCATCTCGGACGGCCCTCGACCGTAGACCTGAGAGTCTCTGGGGAATCTCGATCGACCTCTCCAGCGACCTCGACCATAGACGACTTCGATTTTTCCTTGCGACTGTCTTCATCATTCCCTGCACAGTTTCCTCCGTACTCATGGCATTCTGAGCGCGTGGAGACCATCGAAAGTGATCCTGCAGTCGAAACCCCGCCAGACCCTCCATCGGCTCTTTGTCCCCTATCGACTATTGCACCTGCTTGGTTAATCGTCCATTGAAGCGAAACTCCTGGCGTGCTGAAAAGAGTGTCTAGAATAGGCGATTGCCTTCCATCCTCTATGTTGCGAGCGGCGACGCTGATGTCTTGGGACGCTTTGCCAAGGACTTCTTGAAAGACTATGAGGGTAGCCGTGATAGCCTGTATCAACATGAGTGTATCACCTAAGGTTTATATCCAAGATACGTACTGCAATCTGCGGGAGCATGGGCCGTATGATATGCTTCATTCCCTTTCGGTTAGAGCTTGTCCTCTGAGTTGATGAAGACGAGAGCTGTACTCACGACGTTTCCAGCTGCAAGATCCGCGAGCCGAAATAACACAAAAAGAGCCCCGCCGTCTATACTAAAAGGGGGGTTCAGACTAATCCACTCTCTGAGAATCGTAACGTTGCACCCACAATGCACCCAGCCATGTATACGTTCTCGGTCTGACTTGCGAACCATACAAAACTCTCAGTCGGTTTGACATCCAGTATGTTCGACCAGCTTCCGAAGAAAAGATTAATTCGACAAAGTCAGAGTGAATTCCAGTGGCGATTGTCGTCCGCAGGCACCCAACATACCGATCAGTAAAGCGAGCACCGTTGCGAATGCAAAGGAGATCCACCGATATAGGTCGTACTGGAAGTCCAAGGTAGTGCGTGGTCCCTTCCAATGGACGAGGAATAAACCGCATCCTGGTGATTCAGATTGTAAGTACTTGGGCGCTTCATCTGGTTGGTATTATACTGACCGACAATGGCAATGTTTAAGCCCCCTGCAATCGAAGATCCCCACTCGGCCTTCGTCCATAGCCTGTAGAGACGCCACACCTATAAGGTTGAACTGAGAAACGCGTCTTTTTGACATTGCCGAAGGTACCTACGACTAAGGATTCGGTGAAAGCTCTTGGATGAGAACACCATTAAGTTAAAGCCAGTAGACATAGAGACAGGAAGTACGACGTACGACATGACCACAAACAACGACATCCGGCTCTTCAGAAACACAGCGTCGCCACCCATGCTCAACCGGTACAATCGGACTGCACCGCCAGACTTTACGTCAAGGCAGGTCATGACCAGATCGTAAATTAGAGACACCGTCGACACCAGGTACACCGCAATGCTCGTTCCCCGGAGGAGCCATCGATGGGTCGGCTTCAGGATGCAAGACACCCAAAGGCAGGCTGCGAACAGCAGCGTGTAGACTCCTAGGACCGACGGGATAGATAAGATCTTTCTGTCGAATCCAGGAGATTGAAAAACGCGCACCGTAAACAAAACACTGAACCTGGTGGGATAATAAGGCTAAATAAGTGGACCATACGGAGGGCGTTGAGTACTCACGAAAGCGCCAGCAATGCTCATGACCGATTGAGTACTTTCGTTTCCAGTGAGCGCCATCGAGCACAAAGGCGCGGCGCAAATCCTAGTAACGGTCCACCAAAGAAAAGGGTATAACACGTTCAACAAAGAAAGAAAGATAAACGCGATAGAGAGATAAGTAAACGTTGGGAAGCAGGGAGGGACGAACCAGTGGCCCCGAATGCTCAACCGAACTAAACCGCGACAATGCCTTTTATACGTCAAAGGCCCGAACAGTTGCAGGCATCTGCATCATGTTCAAGTCAGCCGGTCTCACTTCTTTCCGTGTATATCAGGGTCCGAGGCACGTACATAGAGAGAGATTGCCCACCGATAGCGGGATAGAAAAAGGAGCCTCAAATTGCCACATCTTGGATCATCATAATTTACCTCAGAAGACTACGCTCGCCGTTAGTTCTTTCAAGTTGCGATGAGAACTTGGGGTCACGATGTCGGTAGGGAAATGGGAAATTTCGCAACATCGCCGCTCTGGGTGCGGAGGAAAGTTAGAGATGACTTTAAGTTCAGAGCGAGGCTCTCGGGTGACCTTACCGTGTGTGTCCCGAGCGACCATGGATGTTCGTTGTATTCCTATACCAGGATAATCAGCTACATCCAGCTCGAAAGCTTGCTGCGGGCTATTTGAATTTGTGTCCGCCAGTTGAACGGGTCCGCAGAAGGGCATCAAATCGGTCGGAGGACCAGAACTTTTTCTACCTTTTGTGTCTGTGGGGAGCGCTCGAACCTCCAATATGAAATGCCACGATAAGCCCAAGAAGATTGCCTTGCAAAACTGGACAAAATCAATCTAAGTCTCCAGATACGAGCTAGGTCAGCCAGTCAAGAGCTCGAGGCACACGACAGTTGTTCAGTAAATGAGATTAACATGTTGTATTAACCCACAGCCGGGGAGGCAAGTCGCGACATTCCATGGCGGCACTGCATTCGCTCGCGTGGCACCGGCAGAAGCGAGCAAACCAACAATCCGAATTCATATCCAGGGCAAATAAGGCTCCAACTCAAGGCCCACCCCGTTGGACATGTTCGTCATTTCCGTTTGAATCGAGGGAGGCCTCACTGCGGAGGCCTAGACGCACCATTATAAGGGGAGAAGGAAGCTTAATTACTCGGGTCGCATAACATAGTCAGTACTTTCGGTGCCTTTCCCCCACGTTGAGTGTCGTCTTTGGCAATCGAAGTGCCCTTCGTGACAACTTGCGGAGTAACGTGGCGACCAATAGCAGAGAGGTTCGGGAAAATCAGCGTAGAGTTAGCGCAGAGTATGCCACACTGGCTTTGGGCTACGTACCAGTCCACCTGGCAGAGCTGGGTGATCGAACGAATTAAGCGCTGGATCGTCTCGGTATTACCGAGGAGTAGAGCGAAGGTGAGTGAGCCTGGTTTGGCTCGGATTGCCGAGACCCAGTGAAACGGAAGGTCCGAAGCCTCAACATGGGTGTGTTGCATACACGTTTTTAGTGGAACGTTGGCAACTTGAAGAAGATTAGTTGCCGGGAGGATCCTCCATTATATATCCGAACAGGAGGTGAGAAGGCAAACCTTAGAATTGAACCCGGTTGCGGTGAGGAACGGACCACGAGGCAGGCCGCTGTATTGTGGGAGTAAACGTTATCAGCAAGGTACCAAGATCGTTCAATGTCCAAGGAGAAATCTAACGCACAGGTTTAGACGAGCCTAGCCTCACGCGAAACATTGTGTACACCACGAAGGCAACAAATATAATCAAAAAATTGAAGCGGGGCGCCATGGGCCTCGTCACTTTCGAGCCATTCAGCTCCTCCTTCTTCGAGCAGCGCCCTAACTCTGCCGTTTGCTCAACGGGTACTAACTGTCGCCAGCGTGCCCCTTCCACACCAAGCAGGCCAGTGAGTCCAGTACGAAGCGACTGCAGTTCAAGGACTCGTTGGGTATTGTTTGCCACGCCCAACACTCGCGCCTCCAAAACAGACGTCGCCCACAGCCAAGCTATCCTGTACGAACCCGGTTCGACATACGTCGATCTTCAGCGTGCCAAGTCTAGCGCTCGTCACTGAGTGTCCGACATGCCTCCGTATCATTACGAGTCAATCCAAGACCATATCCACATGCGGCACAGTCAGAGTTGCTTTCAAAGTTTAACCTGGCACTCGAAGACCCTCGAAGGGAGTTCTGCTAGTCATCCCGCGGGATTCATAGCTGCACAGGCATAACCAGCATCTAACATATGTTCCTTCGGACACCATCATCAGACCGGCCGAGTGATAAGGAAGACATGTCATCTAAACGGGAGTCTCCACGCAAAACGCACCACAGTGACAGAAGGACGCAGTGCTGGGGTGAACACGAGCATGGATAGTCGGAAGCAGGTTTCCGTACCGCAATGGAGACGGTCTTCGCGTGGTTTCTGAGCGCAGGTAGCAATGCTCCAGCCCTGAACTACGGCACCAGTCACCACATAGATGACCTCAACAGGCTCTGACAAGATGCGAACGAACAGAGCGAATGACGCTTGTTGAAGCCATCCTTCCTGAGAGGAAGGGCTGGGAACGGAGGCGATCGTTGCCGGTGTCCGACAACGAAAAAGCAAGCCAGGCGCCTGCAACCGTGCCGGGGTGGCTCCACAACACGACACCTACGAGCAGAGGTAACAGAGACTGCGCTATCCTGTGTGGTCCCTTTAATGTACTGCCTACTCCTCAAGAGTTGTACCCTTGTTGTCCGATCACCCATCGTAGCCAACCCATCTCTTGCGTTTGCCAACGCTTTAGAACTCCGTCCGCAATCGACAGCCTTGGCGGAGCCAGCATATCAAAGGCAGAAGTCCACGGCGAAAGAGACAAGAAAAGAGACACCGGGTTCGGCAATAATGACAGGGGAAAGAGCCAGAGGGCTCAGGCCAAGGTTATCTGTTCGGAGTGCACGTTGGTCGATGACCATAGAGAACTGGGCACACACCTCAGTAATGGGCCACCTTGACAATCGGGAACCAAACGGCAGGTGGCCGAGGGCAATAAAGACGCGAGAAGCATCTGTGCGTAGCCCTTTGATGCACAGCTGGGTCAGGTGAACAGGCTGTTCGGAGCTCGCTCGTTCTCTTGGGGCCAGGTACCGCGACGCTTTCTGGCACCCTGTCGCGTCAGCCTACGATGGGAACATAGCTGATGACTGTGCACATTTCCGGTAAAGCCTTCCCGGAGAAGAGAGAGATACCCTCCCCACGATTTGGCAACGCGAAATCAGAGTTTTCCAACCTTGCGAGAGGGAAAGCGCTCTGACCCGGATGCCTGTTCGGGTTTCGTTGAGTTGGATATGTCACTTCTTCGGGGTCCCTAGGCAGTACATGTGAGAGTCTGTTCGAAGCCACGCCCAGAGGCTAACGTAGTTCGAGCAGGGCGCGTTCCGGAAGGCGATGAGAAGGGGCCCAAAAGAAGTCATTGCAAGGAAATTCGCCCATCCAGAGTAACCCGCCATGCACCGCGCCAAGTGTCCAGCCGTGTCGACAGCCCATCATGACTCGCCACCACTGAGTCGAAGTAATGCACCCAGAGTCCCGTGTGGAATGAAGATAAACCAAGTCCTACAGTAGCTTAGGGTTAGATGACACTGCTCCGTGGAACAATGGGTCATTTTGGCTGGAGACGGTGGACAACAGGAACCCTTGAGAAGCGAAACAGCACAGAGATGCCCTGAGCGTTGAGGGCGGATAGGCGGAACGTCTGCGGCTTGCGGTGGGGGCGAGGAGATGGTGGAGGTATGAGAACAAAAGCAAAATGCTTGACGCGCTCTGACGCGTCTGTGGATGCTTACTAATCTCGACAAATAACGCGTCAACAAAACCAAGTAACTACAAAATTGAAAAAAGACCACGCGACGCGACCGTTGAACGTTGAACACTTTCATGCATTCAAGTTATGGAAGTTGTGCCAACGGCCAGAGCCTGACGGGCTGATCAGGTTAGCAGAAGTTCTCGACGTGACCATATCTTCTCCCTAGGCTACGTACCGCTAACATCTCCATATCATTGTTCCAAGACCGCTCACCCAGCGCTTATATGGGATATATTACTTGTATCTGAAATCATACTCAGGCTGTCGGCCAGTCAGCCTTAATGAGATCTCCGGCTCGTTCAGCTATCGCGTAAACAGGTGCTTGCGTATGTCCCGCCGGTACATACGGCTGGAAGGACGACGCAGTTCAGGTTACCATGCAAAGCGATACGATGTAAAGATTCCACATACCATCACAGATGCATCGACAATCCTCAGCCCATGCGCCTTCTTCAACTTCAACTCCGGATCCACAACTCCAAAAGATGCAGTCTTGGCAGACATGCCAGCAGTCCCAACTGCATGTACAGCACTCGACGCGGTATTTCGTATGAATTCGTTTTGCCCCTCGACGTCGTCCGGGTAAGGCGATACCAGCTTTAGCTTGTACTCATTCCATGCAGGTGCATCGAAGAACCGCTTCAAAGCTGCTATTCCCTCTCTCATGGTAAAAATGTCGAAGTCGGAGTTGAGGAACCCCATGTCGATGAACGGATGGTCGAAAGGGTTAGTCGTGCTCAGGTTAAGAGATCCTCCTGAAGTAGAAAAGTTTAGTACGCCCCGTTAACGAGATCTGAAAAGAATACGAGTATACGTACTCGAGTGTGGTTGTAGCGCAATCGCTACGCCAGTAATAGTCGAGCCAGGCTTTGGGTAAAATGCGCCTCCCTAGAAATGAGGCGAATGTTAGGACACAGGATGACACCCTGGTCAACGTCTGCCTGCGACGTACAGTAAAAGAAAGCTCAATATGGGCAGTGTTTTTGCCAGAAGATGGATCCTCATACTCTGACCAGATAGGAGAATTATCCGGAATACGAAGCCACCCCAACTGGTTGATCCCAATGGCCGACAGGGGACCCGTCTTGGTTGCATTCCATTCGGCGAGCCACTCTTGATCCAGCTGCGGAGTCCTACATCGTGCCGTCTCAGTACCAAGTCTCCTGAGGTACATTTAATGTAGAGGAGACGTACGCATC
This sequence comes from Ephemerocybe angulata, assembly GCA_013368325.1. Taxonomy (NCBI): domain Eukaryota; kingdom Fungi; phylum Basidiomycota; class Agaricomycetes; order Agaricales; family Psathyrellaceae; genus Ephemerocybe; species Ephemerocybe angulata. Next base: position 218,429 of record JAACJK010000004.1, read on the forward strand.
GACTGTGCCATTGATTCCAAGCGCCCACTGCAAGAAGACAAGAGGCTGATCTGTCATGTTCTTCCCGACACTGGGGAGGTTGACGACTGTCTTGATCCCCAAGCTTTGAAGTTCTTTCGGGTCCCCGATTCCAGAGAGAAGAAGCAGCTGGGGAGTGGCTATGACGCCGGCAGAAAGTATGAGCTCCTTCGAAGCTGTAATCTCGTGGACAAGGCCTATAGGAAAGTCAATTGGGACGAATCAACCAAGGTGTGCATTTATTGGTTACCCTTGGGGTCATCTTCTGCGACAAATTTAACCGTCCTTAAGGAAGGAGCCCCCTTGTGCGTTGCGGTCTTGAGAACTTGAATTGCTCTATGTCCGACAAGGACGTGCAGATTCTTGCGGGTGATGTATTTTGGTCCCAGGTAGCCTGTCGCTGAACTGCTTCTTTCGCCATGTCCAACCGTCAGTTGAGTCAATCCTGTCGCAAGATATTGTTAGTTCCCGGCCCTCCTTTCAGAGGAGGTCTTGATTGAGAACAAAGGGTTTCATCCCACCTAACCCCAAAGCATTCCCTGAATTCATGTCCTGCCTGTACGAGAAGACGCCCCCAAGCTCCTCGGCTGCTTTCATCATTGGGATGTCGATAGCCTGTGGTGCACCTGCAATGCTAACAAAGGTGTTTCCGCCAGTCCCATGGTATTGAGGGTCATACTGTCCCACATCAGAGTGTCCGTCAGCAGGCGCAGTCCACTTTTCATGCTATGTATGTATCGAATCAGCACCAATCTGAGAAAGGACTGGGCAGAAACTCACTTTCAAGATGTAGGGAAGAATTTTGTTCCACGACCAGCCTTGGTCTCCGGTAAGCTTCGCCCATCTGTCGTAGTCGGAGGACGAGCAGCGAGTGTAAAACATCCCATCTTTCAAGTCCCATTAACATGGAGATGCTACTACAAGGCGTTCAAGTTGGCGGCCATTTTGATACTCACTGATAGAACTTGTTCCACCAAGAATATGACCTCTGGGTATAGCGATCGGGCGCCCATTCATCCCGGGTTGCGGAATCGTGGTGTAGTTCCAGTCATACGGAGACTGCTGCAGCCGGGCTACATATCCTGGCACGCGAGCAGTAAAGACGTCTTCGTGTCTGTGGCAACCATTAGAAAGCTCGGATAGTCAATTTAGCCTCCAGACTTGGCCCTGAACGAGACTTGCGTTGGTCCTGCCTCGATGATAAGCACATTCCATCGAGGATTTTCCGTCAGCCTATTTGCTACAACAGCCCCTGCGTTCCCTCCTACATTGAGGAAGAATCTGCTCTTTAGAGTAAGTTCGATGAGGCTGAGAAACGGCGCACCTCCGACGATCACAAAGTCATATTTCGTCTTTGGCAGCGCAGAGAGTGAGTCGACTATAACAGCCGACGTAGGGACGATACAAATGAGTTGTGTAATGAGCGCTAGAGTAGCGTAGAGTCGAGCCATCCTGGTCGCATGAATCAAAATGTGGTCATTGGAGCAATTCTTTTATGACCCTGCCGCAACGCCCAAAGTCCGAGACGAAGAACGCGTTCTTAACGAAGAACACTCGAGCTACGGTACCTTCGAAATCCAAAGGGTCATTTGTTCACCACATATGCCGGCACATCGAAGACCGCGTCGGGTCTCATTCACGTCGCACGAGAAGTAAGAAGCGTGTGTATGCATTACCATTTGAATAGTACTCTACCTCGAGATCGATCGCAGACGAGATTGAGAAGAGGAACTTGATTTCTTTGGATAGCTTTCATCCGGGGTCGGACCATCTCCGGATTGTATTTTTAAATTCGACTTGAAGGAGGACCTGATAACTATCATCACCTCCAGCTTGCAGCGATCATATCTGACGCCCTCTCAGCAATAGCGTATACCGCAGCTTGGGTATGCGAGCAGGTGATGAACGGCTACTCAAAACAGAAGGTCAGAATCAGCCATCCCGAAAAACAGATCTATGTAACGACACGCACCATAACAGACGCGTCGACAATGCGAAGTCCCGCTACCTTCTTCACCCTCAAATCAGGATCCACGACGCCATAATCCGCCTCTTTCGGCGACATCGCGGCGGTCCCAACGGGATGCACGTTGCTCGCAGCAACGTTTCTGATAGCTTGTTCGATCTCTTCGTCGGTGCTGTCGTCCTTAAACGGGTAGGCAAGGGATAAATTCCACTCAGCGAAAGTGGACGCGGCGAGGAACTTGCGGATGGCGGAGATGCCTTCTTTCAGAGCGAGGAGGTCGTAGGGGTGCGTCAGGATACCCATGTCGATCAGAGGCGGATCGAAGGGGTCTTTCGAGTTTAGGGATATGGACCCGCCTGTTGTTTGACGCGAAGTTGTGTGAGTGGGGTATGGAGTGACTGCTTTATAGAGTCTACGTACGAGAATGGGGCTCTGCGACAACGTTGTTCGTGCCCATGATTCGACCAGGTAGGGGATACAGCCCGCCTCCCTGGAGTAGATACTTAAGGAGGATAACACATTGAAAAGCGGAGGTAGACGTACGATGAAAGGAAGCTCGAGATGAGGCGTCTTCCGTCCAGCAGCAGGATCCGAGTGGTTCTGCCAGATAGGCGACGAGTCGGGGATACGAATCCACGCAATGGAATTTACGCCCACCCCGGTGAGCGGGCCCGTTCGGTTGGCGCGCCATTCAGCCAGCCATTGGGCTTGGTGTTCCGCAGTCCTACAGACCAATTAGCTGCTGGAGGTATCCATACTTCTGAAGGAGACTCACGGAGTAAATGTCTGCGTCTCGTTCATGCCAAGTGGCCAGATGAGAGTAAATTGAGGTTGGTCGGTTAAGTTCTTCCCAACGCTCGGGAGGTCTGCGATTGGGTGAATCCCCACAGCCCGGAGTTCCTTCGCGTTCCCAATGCCAGAGAGTTGAAGTATATAAGGCGTTCCGAACGACCCTGCGCTCATTATCACTTCCTTTTGGGCTGTCACTTCGTACTTGGCGCCTGTCGAAGTATAGCCTTCGCTAAACTGCACGGTTCTGACCACAGGGACGCCCCGATTTGTTGTGGTTTGCAGGACCTTGGTGACGCGATTCTTCACCAGGACGTGGAGGTTGGGCCTTTTGAGGTATTCGGGTGCGAGATAGGCTGTGGCTGCACTACTTCGTTCGCCATTGCCGACAGTGACTTGGAGCCACCCTGGGGTAAATGTTAAGAAGAAGGTGCGAGACTAGGTAAGTTAGATTCTGTTTACCTATGCCCAACGCATCACCGGAGTTGGTGTCGATATTATACCTGAAATCTCCTCCCAGCTGCTTCGAGGCCTCCATGATCTTGGCGTCTAAGGCCTCGGGGACGCTATACAGGCTGACGAAGGTCTTTCCGTTCCTTCCGTGCACGGTATGGTTGTACTGGCCTGATATATTTCTTTGGTCAGTTGGAGTTGTCCACCTTTCATTCTATGATCGTGAATTTCATGCTTGCACTTGTATAGTGGAATCTCCAATACCTTTATGATATACGGAAGGATCCTTTTCCATGACCAACCATCGTCACCAGTGACCTTAGCCCACCTATCATAATCGTCCGATGATCCTCGCGTGTAAAACATGCCATCTATTCAGACAACCGTCATCTCTCTAGTAAAACTTGTACCGTCTCAAGAACTTACTAATGGAACTGCATCCTCCAAGGATATGCCCTCTCGGAATAGCCACGCGCCTGTTGTTCAGTCCAGGCTGAGGCGTGCTCGTATAGTTCCAGTCGTATATCGTGCTTTGGAGGTTAAAAGAATAGTTGGGCACAATCGAGTCCAGAACACCTTCGTTTCTGCGAAGATGAATTGCTCTCGTTCAGGTGATGCGGGGAGTGGTAGCGTACGGGCCGGACTCACGACGGGCCTGCTTCGAGAACCAAGACGTTCCATCGAGGATTTTCCGTCAGACGGTTAGCGAGCACGGCTCCTGCGGTTCCGCCTGCAGATACGAGAAGGGTCCCATTCAACCCATGCCAGACGAATGAAAAAGAATGTGCGTACCTCCGACTATAACGAAGTCATAGGAAACTTTTGGAAGCGCAGTGAAAGACTCCTGTATCACTGCTGATATCGGGAGGATAAGCTGCAGCAGTAGGCAAGCTTTCAACGAGAGAGACATCTGGAGGTTTCTGGGGAAGCGAGGGGTTTAGTTCGAAGGGTTATAAGTGCTCGAAGCACGCCACGACGGTGGCCGCTCCAGGCGTAGCCAAGCCACATAACGAGGATGGGAATGCGTAAATACCCCCGAAAGCTGGATAAACCAAGGAGGCACTCAGAAGGCATATCCAAAGTCATTTGAAACTTGCGAGTGAAAGCCAGTCTCACACCGGTGTCCAATTTGGATGGGGTAGAATTTTCGTGCAGTTATCATTCTGCCGACCCGATTCCTTGGGTGTTACTTGCAATTGAAGGTGAACAATCCCCACATATGGGTGGAAGATCGAGCCGACGGATAAACGGCGGTCAATCAAATTTTGCTGCTAATTTCGAGATCGAGATGGTGCTGAAAGAGCCAGGGGATGCGAATTGAGATAACTTAGCATATGTTTGATTCAGTCTGTTCAGTGGTGAAGGTTTTGCTGAGGGATACATCGTCCAAGTTCAATTATGCCAGTATTGAGCAGAGAAGCCGCCAGACTTGTGATTCATGTGAGCAGTTTCTCGCTCATTGCCAGTAAGCTGCCAGCCTGTGGACATTGCACTCCTGCTGCGTCGACAGTCGTGGTGGTGGTGGTGGTAGAAGACAAACCCAGGTTGAAGCGCCGACGTGATCTTTGATTTCTCCGGCTCCCGCTTTCGCGACATGGAGCTGGTCGTTTGCCTTTGTAAATCTACCTTTCCGTTCAATCTCAGGCTACATGACCTTCAGACCATTGATTATCCGCAACTCTTGGCCCCCTAGCCTCGCTGGGCCTCAACATTCAACGGCCATTATGTCGGGTTCGGAGCTGAGTAAGCCTCAGCTCAGGGCTCATCATTCCAGAATCTGGAATCATGAACGCCGTTCATACGAGCCGTTTGTCAAACCCCGTCGAGCGTACTTAACTCTCATTTGGCTCTCATCCTTTTTATATTCCCGTTGTTGTCGAGGGCTTAAGAGCGAGGATGCATCCCTCGATGCCATCACCGTCGAGACGGGTTACGAGGATCTTACTCCCCTTCTGCGCCCTCTTCCTCATCTTCTACCTCCTCCCGCTTCCATCGCTGCACAAGCATGAAGAAATCTCGCCGAACGACGACGTAGGGAAGAAACCGACTCGCAGCGTGGACCAGGTCGTGCTACCGCCTTCCAATACCGAGCCGCCGAAGAAACTCGTCCAGGAGGCGCCCAACCCAATACCAGTCCCGCGGCCGAAGCTTGGAAAGCATAAATACCGACCCGACGGCCTTGTCGAAGTCAATTCAGAAGGCCCCCATCCAGTTTACGAGTTGATTGCGAACGCGGAGAAGCGGTGGAAGGAGAAGCTTGGACGCGCCAGCCAAACGTTGGAAGCGGCTGTCGAAGAGTACAGACGGCGGTATAAGCGGGCGCCTCCGAAAGGCTTTGAGCTCTGGTGAGTTATCTTTTGACTCGCTAAAACGCCTTTCTTAAATTTCAGGTGGCAATATGTCGTCGAGCACAACGTTCAGCTTCCGGACGAGTACGACCAGATATACCATGACCTGGAGCCGTTCTGGGGGGTCGAGCCTGCCGACCTTCTGAAAACGCAGGAAGATCTCGAGAAAAAGAAGGACTCGTTTACTCTGGGCAAAAACAAGGAAGGGAAGATCGACGTCCTTGCTTGGGCATTCACCGACGGGAAATACGACACCTACATTAGGTCCAGCGTCCCTATCATTGGCCTTTTGCGAGACATAGAGCAATATCTACCTACGTTCAGAGCGACTTTCTCTCCTCACGACGGCCCAAATCGCCTTTCCGACTACGGTATCAAGACTGCTGTTCTCGAGGCTGCAGCAACTGGAAGCAGTATGTCTATTCCATTGGCAACCCCCGGCCCGAAACTAAGCATGATTACTTCCAGCCATCGAGAAAGCAGCGCTGCCCAGAATATCCGGCAATGGGTGGAAATTCGCGTGCCCGCCAGACTCTCCAGCCCGCAAGTTCCCCATCAGCCTCAACAAAGGCCCCACCATCTCCTCGAAAAAAACATTCATCTACGACCATGTTCGCTCCATGGACCCCTGCTTCCATACGAACCACCTTCTCATCCATGGCCAATTCATCGGCCAAAGCACCGGTCCCCCTCCCCAAGCATCGATGGTGCCGGAGTTCGGCCACTGCTCCACCACCGTTCATCACAATATCCGCATGCCAACACCCTACGGCTGGGTTGAGGACGTACACCCGCGCTCGGACGACCCGCCATTCCTCGAGAAGGCCGACGACAGGCTTCTGTGGCGTGGGCGGAACACTGGTATCCATCACTCTAGTAAGACGCTCTGGCAGAACGCGCACCGCGACTATTTCGTGCGCTTGTCGAACGAGATCGCGGGGACCCTCGACGTTCTACCCGCGAATGTCTCCGACAAGGACCCTGTTGGTCCCCCGAGGAAACTGAGGAAGTCTCGTGTGAACCCTGCGATGCTCGACGTAGCCTTCGCCGACGAGCCTGTGATGTGCTCCGGGGATACTTGCGATAAACTCTGGCAAATATACCCGTGGAGGCCGTATCAGGGCCCAAAGGAAGCTGGGCAGTACAAGTACGTGTTCGACGTGGATGGGAATGGCTGGTCTGGGCGCTTCAAGCGGTTGATCACATCGAACTCGCTCATATTCAAGTCGACGATATACCCTGAATGGTTTCACGACAGAATCGAGCCGTGGGTGCACTATGTGCCCGTTCAGACGGACTTGTCTGACCTTCATGATACACTCATATTCTTCCGAGGGGACGGGAACGGTGAAGGGGCGCGTGAAGATCTGGGGCGCAAGATTGCTACAGAAAGTCGTGAATGGAGTCTCAAGTATTGGAGGAGGGAGGATCTCATTGCTTATTTCTTCCGGTATGGTCGGTTTCCTGCATACGATGTTCTGTGCACTGACGATGTTGTTCCAGGTTGATCTTGGAGTATGCAAGATTACAGAGCTTGGATAGGGAGGCTATGTCGTTCACACTACCTGAAGATGGTGACTAGTCTCAGCGCTAATGACAATTGTAATCATATCCATCTCGCCTTCTCTGTTGCGTGATGGTGATCTTTTGCATCTTGTCCGTGGTTGAGTATTGCCCTTCACAAGTTCAGACGAAGGTGAGTCGGGTACCGCATTGAACGAGGCTTGTCGGTTGATAGTAATCTCCTCGCGGTAGCTGCAGCGCTCAATCGACCGCTATAGACTATGAGTGAGATCGAAGTTCAAGTTGGTATGCCGCCACATTACATGAACATCACAACCCAAATGCTTACACTCTCATCGTCCTGCTTCCGAAGATGCTTCTTCCCTTTCTCCGCCTTACGACCTCTACTTGGATTTCAGAAAGATGACCAAATTTAATTTGGCGTCTCGGGATCCATGGCGTCCACACGCGTGCGTGTTGACTCTCGGATGTCACGGGCGCAGGCACATATAAACATTTCGCTCGTTCGTACGCACCGATCGCGGTCGTTTTGTCTCCCCACTTATTCCCTGTGATGCCGCCCGGTGCAGATTGTGTGCCTCCTTGGGTCTTCGCTGTTGCTGGCTTGTTGGTGATCACGGCCATTAGAGCCATCTCATCTCGTAGGTCTCGCGCTGGATCTAACCCTCGTGGTTTACCTCTGCCACCTGGTCCCAAGGGCCTCCCTTTCATAGGCAATGCGCTATCGTTACCACAGACCTTGCCATGGGAAGGCTATCACGAGCTGTGTAAAGAGTATGGTGCGCGTAATACTAGTCCCCCAGGTGCTCTGCTCCCACTGACTGACCAATATCTGCGTAATACTTAGGTGATATGGTGTACCTAACTGCCCTGGGTCAAGGCATCCTGATCATCGATTCATACCACCACGCGACCGAGCTACTGGATAAGCGCGCGGCAAACTATTGTGACCGGCCTACTGCGCCCATACTCGACTTGTGAGTTCTCCTCCTGGCCGTGTCTTTCGCGAGTTGAGTATTTTTGATAAATGAAGGATGGATTTCGACTGGAACTTCTCTTCAAAGCAGTACGGGCCAAGCTGGAGACATTACCGTCGAAACTTCCACCAATACCTCAACCAAAACGCTGTGCCGAAGTACCACCCCATTATGCACGAGGAGCGGGACGACTTCCTGCAGAAGCTTAGAGACACGCCCGAGGATTTCATACACCACCTGGAAATGTGGGTGTCTTCCAGTGATGGGCGAGTTGTGTAACTGTTACTCCGGTTATAACTAGTCACTGTGAGTTAAGAACAGTTACATTTTGATTGTAACCTAACCAGGTTTGACACCGCCACCACTTGGGCATTGTTCCTGCACAACTCATGGCAAAGGACGATAATAACGGTATGTAGACTTATGTAGAACGTATCTTCGAGATATCCGGCACAAAGTTACAGATTCTGAAGAGCCTGGATCCAAATTTGAGTCCATTGACTGCGTCTATGTTGTTCGTCGACGGATCGCTGCAGCTTCTGGGCGTCATAGAGCTGCGTAAATCTACCAGGCTGTGCCTGCGGTCGTGGGCAGCGACTTATACGTTTAGGACACAGTTCTTAGACATCTTGCGCCCTCTTCCTCGGTTTTCAAGTCTAAAAGATTCACATTTCGCTGAATCCGGGAGTCGGGACGTTCCCGCCCTTCTACTTATGTCAGCTTCTTGTATCATTTTGGTATTTAGTTCGCAGGACGCACAGAGCCCGGGGTGTGGGACAGTTATTGATGAATTAACTGTTCACAACTGTTACAAACTGTTTCGCACTTTGTAACTATAACCGTAACCGGAACATAACCCTCGCCCAACACTGGTGTCTTCCATCCCACACTCGTTGAGGCAGTAGGCCCGAGATAACTGATATGTATGCCTCAACGTGTTTGATAGGCTATACGGCAGGATCATAATGCGCACAAGTTATGGTTTCGACGATACCGAGCAGAACGAGAAGCTCATCCACACCGCGGACGCGATGATGCGAGGATTCGTGGAGGCCACCACCCCGGGGCGTTTCCTCGTCAACGCCTTCCCGATTCTCAAACATGCACCGAGCTGGTTCCCTGGAACATCGTTCAGAGCGTTCTGCACGGATTACTTGAAGCTCAGTTACAAGACCATAGAGTCCTCCTTTGAGGACGCCCAGAGAGATATAGTGCGTGTTTCGCGTTTGTAGTTTGGCTTGGATTGCCACCGTAGCTTAGTCTGTCTGATACACCACCTGAATAGACGAATGGGCGGAAAAGCGAACATCCAAGTATAGCCGCTGCAATTGTTGATCGTCTCTCTGAGGAGAGCCTACAGCCTCAAGAACGAGCCGAGATGGAAGCTATGGCGAAAGGCGTTTGCGCTGTAGCATACATTGGTGAGCACATTTTACCTACAGTTTCGCGTCATACTTTCTTACAGACGATTCGTGTAGGTGGCTCCGAGACGGTAAGATCTGCTCTGGGCTGGTATAATTTGCGTCTGACGTTTCAACTCAATCCCTGGGTGCAAGACACTCGCAGCGGCGACCGCTCTGATCATCGCACTTGCGAATCACCCTGGGGTGCAGAGGAAAGCTCAAGCAGAGCTGGATGCAGTTATCGGAGACCGTCTTCCCCTTATAAGTGACCGCCCCGACCTTCCATACGTCTCTGCTGTTGTCAAAGAAATCGGACGCTGGTACAACCCCGCTCCTCTACTCTTTGGTGAGCATGCCTGGTGTACTATATACGCTGTGGTGGAGTTAATGAACGGCTTTTGGCAGCGCTGGCTCATGTAAGTCGAGAGGACGATGAGCACAACGGCTACTTCATACCCAAGGGGACGATGGTGGTACCCATTTCCTGGTGAGTATGAGGACATGGGGTCGTGTACACGGTACTGACGATGTTTGAAGGACTATGATGCATGACCCTGAGGTCTGGGATAACCCCAACGACTTCAGGCCTGAGCGTTACTTGAAGGATGGGAAGATCGACCCTTCAGTCCCAGACGCCGAACGCGCTGCTTTCGGATTCGGGAGGCGGTATGTAGCGATATCTTCTCCAAAATGTGGGTGCCAATTAGGAACGATACTTTGCAGGATATGTCCTGGTCGACATTTTAGCGACGATGCACTCTTCTTGTTTGCATCATCGCTGCTTGCAGCCTTTCATGTTAGCCCACCCAACGACGAAGACGGAAACCCAGTGCCTATACCCCTCAATTTGAAGTTCGAGCTCATTGCGTGAGTCTGGCCCGACCATTTAGTCATGCTCGAAGACCCCGCTGATGCTCCGTTCAGCAAGCCCCTCCCTTTCAAGTGCAACTTCACGTCGCGCTCCAGACGGGACTTCTGACGCCAGTATAGGCTGGCCCCTGTGCTCGAGATATTGTTACTAGCAACTGTCGCGCCTTGTTATGGCTTCAAATATCAACCACGAACCAATGCCACGAACAGGCTGCTGGTATCAGTCGACTTCTCCATCTGAGGAGACGGCTCTGGGCAGTCGCAATCTCCCTGAAACCTATATCTTGCCTTCAGGTCAGGTCGATTGGACTGAGCACCTCCACAGTCGCGGGCTGAGCTGCCTGGCAGCCTGTCAATGGTGGAGCGAAATCCGGAGTTCGGTTCTGCAATTTCGCTTCCGCGTCGCTGGCCACACAAGTTCTTGGCAGTTATTTATACGTTAAAATGCCAAGAAGGCTGGTCCCGCCCCAATGATGGCGCCTACCAGTGGCAATAGCTACCGGACTTTGCCTGGACTAATAAGCGCCCGTGTAGCGATGTCCTAGCATGTGGATTGCACTTTCGCAACCTCCTTTCAAGGGGACGGAGAGGCGGAGACACTGCAGCTCAGCAGGCCTGCCATATTCAGGGCACAGCAGCCCCTCGGGCGGGGCTACCAATTCCAAATTTCCCATGACATCGCTTCATCAATTCCGGTGAGATTTTGAGTTGCCAAGTTTAAGCGCTGCCAGCCAGCTAAATTCAGGGTTTACCGAGTCCAGCGAACCGATTATCACAGCTCCAGAACGACGAATATGCCGAGAGTTCCACGGCGTGGGGCTCTGAGCCTGTGGCTCAGCGCTCAGGGCTGGCTTGCGGTGCATTTGTACTGGGCGCTTAGGTGGGCGGGTCGACCAGGACGGGAAGCCGAGCTCTCTCCGCCCCAGTTCCCAAAACCTGTGCTCCTGCTGATTGCCTTCCATGTTGTTGGGGTCTGGACGAACAGGAGTTTTCGCTCTGAAGTTATTTGCAGCAATTGATCATGACGGTTGGTCGCTTCCAGAAAGTTGGTCGGTGTGAACTCGAATTTTTCATTCCCGCCACTGACGCTGAGTATACGTCATGGCGCTTCTAACCCGCCTCGTGCTGTCCGACGTCGGCAGCCCGAGCGATTAGAAGATGTCGGGCGTACGCGACCCTGAATATAATCCAATTGCAGGAACACAGAAACGCGTATAAATACTGGGCACCCAACGACTCTAATCGCCATTCTGCAATCCCAGCCTCCTCCGTCCTTCGCAGTACTCACCTTCTTCTCCCTCACACTCCTACTCGACATGGTTTCCTTCAAGCTCGTCATTGGCGCCGCCGCCGCCCTCTTCGCCGTCGCATCTGCTGCTCCCTCTAACCTGAAGAGGCAGGGGGATATTATCGTACCTGTCGATGCCGACGTCCCCGTCAACGTCAACCTGAAGAGGGATATCGATGTCGATGCCCTCGTCAACGTTGACCTGAGGGATATTATCGTACCTGTCGATGCCGACGTCGACGTCGACGTTGACCTGAGGGATGATATCGATGTTCTTCTCGACGCCGATGTCCTCGCCAACATTGACATCCTGAAGAAGCGATGCCCCTCAGGTGGCTGCACTGAGGGATCCGAGCCCACCTCAATTGCTGCTATCATCGCTAACGTGAACGCTGAGCTCGGCCTTATCGTCGCTGACATCGGTATGTTTTCTCTTCCCCAATTCTAAATTTCCACTAAAGCATATTTTCAGATGCTGTCATTGCTGTTTCCGCTGGCGTCAGCGCCAAAGTCGATATCAAGGTTGTCCTTGCCCTCCTCGTCAAGATCCAGGTCCTCCTCGCCGCCGCTCTCGCCGACATCAAGGTCTGCATCAGCGTGAACGGCCTGCTCAGCCTTACTGGCGCTATCCTCTCCGCTGTTCAGCTTTGCGCGCTCGTCGGCGGCCTTGTCAACGTAAGTAGCCAATTTGGTGCAAAGCAGCTGAGGTATTAATCACTCCTTTTCAGACTGTCCTCCAGGTCCTCGTCGTCGTCATCCGCGGCTGTGGAGGCATTCACGTCGACCTCCAGGTTTGCATCAGCGCCATCATGTAAGTCTCCTGCATTATTAACTGGTGAGATTGTTTGGCTAACACAACTCCCAGTGCCCTTTGCGCCGATATCCTCTCGGTCTGCATCGTCGCCCTCCCCGCCGTCAAGGTTCTCCTTGCCGCCCTCCTCAAGGCCGTTTGCCTCACTTTGGGCAGCCTCGGCGCTCAGATCGTTGTGCTCACCGAGTGCCTCTCCCTTTAAACGCTCTGGAACGAATAGATTTACGACCTCTAGATCAATTAAATAATCTCACCTACTTAGCCACGTACTACATCTGCCTATTATGCACGACCGACCATCGCTCGAATATCAGTGAAGTTTTCCATCCATTCTTTCTTCGAAGGAGAGGGCGTGAAGTCAAACGGTGAGCGTTAGGAAACTGAATTCGCATTGCTGAGTTCAAAAATTTGTCCCATGGGCAAAGTTCTCGTACGGCCAGTTTTCTTAGGCAGACAACGATGCTCATTGCGATTTCCGCCGCCATTCCCTAGTTGAAGGCCTGGCTGTATTGAATGAAGGCCACGGTAGAATATAGCTGCAGCGTGATCTTGAGAAATAATATAGACGCACCTGTCCGCCCCGCCTGGCTACACATGTCTACCTCACTCGTCTTCGCACCACTGAGGTCCTTCTCTTGTTCCACCCTGAAGCGCTAAGCCAAGTTGATTAACTTTAGGCGCTCAACGGAGCTCCTAAGTTAGGGGTCCGGAATAAGCCGACAATTTTGACTCCGCCTTCGGAGGCCGGGACTCGGCAATGGTCCTTCTAGCTTCTCCGCTCACCCAGCTCGTGCGGACGTCACTTAATCCCGAACTCCCATTATCTGCTTTCGCCTTCCTCTATTTCCATTCAAACCCAGGGAACAGAGCCAGGACAAGGAAAAGGCCATTGAAATCGCCACATAAGGAGTCCAAGGGGTGCCAGGAACAAGACGACGGTTGTTGAACGATCTGAAGAGTCCAAACCGACACTGAATCCAGCTGCAACCTGAACACGATACACATCGTTGGAAGGATTATAACAAATACTAGGAGATATGAGCGAGGTGGTTAATGTCTTGGTTGCCTTTGCGGTTATCATCTTCCTGTTCCGTTGGGTAACTTCAAGTGCGTGCATGCAAATCGTTGCTTTATCCGGGAGCTGACCTGTGATTCTGCCTTTCCGCCTCACTTTCAAACTACCATAGGTAACGATGGAGGTACCGACGAGCAGCGACGTGCTGCTGCGATGCTTGGCTTCAGACCGAAACGTGTAACGCCAGACATGGTACGTGTCTCCCTGTGTTTTGCTGTCTCAGGAGAGTGCATCGGACACTGACCTTCTCTGCTCTTAGATTAACAGCGTTTCAGTCATGTTCCCCGACATCCCAACGTGCGCCCTTCAGTCCTATGACCCTGAGACAAGGCTCATACATTCCTTCTCTCTAGCCCTAACGTCCACTACGATCTGCTACGAACAGGCAACGTCGAGTTGACGACGAATAGAATACTGGAGCGGGGATTCCTCGAAGCAGTATGTGGTCTACATCTCAATCCTTGCTAACCTCGTTTCTCACCCAAGCATGAACGACCCCAGCCTCCAGGCACGTTCCACACCTTATACCCGTCTCCTGCCCCCGACGCGCAAGGCGCCCACACAAACGCCAACGCGTCGAATTCCGCCGCCGCCGCGAACCAAGCCAAGCCCCTCGTGACCAAAGGACCGTCACTCATCGAGAAGTACAAGCTCGAACGCCGAGTGCAGAGCGGGGAGGTGGTTGCTGAGGAGGATGTGGGTGGCAAGGCGGAGTGGGAGAGCAGCCCGGAAAAGCGGGAGGCCAGTTTGCGGGAGCGTAAGGCGCAGATGATCCTTGCCGCAAGGCAGTACGTCCCATCTATCTGTCTCTGGGTTTAACTGGGAGACTAATACATTGACAGACGGTTCTTGGCCGCCCAGCAAAAGCAGGCAGTCTCATCCTGATCTTTCACCTCGTACTTCAGCTTCAATGTTGAACTATCGCGATTTCTTCGTATCTCTTTAGGGTTCTGTTGGGTCCTCCTTTCGGTTTTAGCTTCCAGAATACCTGGATGCACCGTGCATGCTGTTGTGTATCGATATCCTAATTACTCCCCTATACACCCTACTCTAATCCCGCTGCACGTCATAAAGTCCTCTCTCGGCCGCCATCATTCTACCGAACACCACCGATTCGTACCTTCCCCAAGATTAGATAAGATTCTGGCAAGTTATTCCTGAGCTTGGGCCCCAATTCCGCTTTCTCTTCCGTTCTGTCATCATTGACTAAATCGCTTCTAACCTATTAACCCATACGCAACCATGGCTACATCGAAAGCGCCTACGATCCTGGAACGTATCTATGCGCAACGAGCAAAGGACGTCGAGCTCGCGAAATCCACCCCAGGAACAACGCCAGAGGACCTCAAGATCTACCTCGACGAGCTAGACCTCGCCCCAAAACTCATATCCTTCGTCGATCGACTGCGCAAGAACCCCGGTACGTGTTTTACAAACCCCTTACTACATCACCCAGCCTCAGGCTAAACGGGTACAATGGATGAAACAGGCGGCGTCTCGCTCATGTCAGAAATCAAGCGCGCAAGTCCCTCGAAAGGCGGCATCGCACTCTCAGCGAACGCCGCATCGCAAGCACAGACCTACGCCCTCTCCGGCGCATCCGTCATCTCCGTGCTCACCGAACCGACATGGTTCAAAGGCACACTCCTCGATCTCCGCCTCGCGCGCACGGCAGCGGACGCTGCTTATATAAAGCCGGGTTCACAGGACTACGAGAGGCCGGCGTTCCTCCGGAAGGACTTTATTTTTGACGAGTACCAAATCGACGAGGCGCGCCTGTACGGTGCGGACACCGTGCTCTTGATCGTCGCCATGCTCTCGCAAGATCGGTTGTCGGCGCTCTACAACTACAGCGTTCAGGTGCGGGGCATGGAACCCCTGGTGGAGGTGAACAACGCCGAGGAGATGCAGCGCGCGTTGCAGATCGGCGCCAAGGTCATTGGGGTGAACAACAGGAATTTGCACGACTTTAATGTCGATATGGGCACGACGTCGAGGTTGGCGGATATGGTGAGTGGGAAGGACGTTGTGCTGTGTGCTTTGAGTGGCATTTCGACGAAGGAGGATGTGGAGGTTTATAGGAAGCAGGGGGTGGGTGCTGTGCTTGTCGGCGAGGCACTTATGCGGGCACCAGAGGGGCAGACTGGGCCGTTCATCAAGAATTTGCTGGGGTGGTCTTCGTGAGAGTAGATGAACACATACCTTTCGCACGATAGCGGGGTTGGATCTGGCTGGACGGAAGGATTGACCTGGTGCATGATACATAGTCGATAAATACAACAAAATACGTGTCCCAACATAAGCTTAACCCAAGAAGCCAGCTTTGACACTGTTCAGCCTCACAACCAAAGGGAGAAGCGAAACGTTCTCGCTGCTAGCGTAGAACTGAACACAGTCAAGATGCACCTAAGGAAGCATTCGAGCGTTAGGAACAGTGGCTAATTCCAAGTAGGAGCAACGTACCTGGAACCAATGGTTGAAATGCGTTTCGAATTTCCCAAGAATGTCCCATCTCTTGGCCATCCCAGTGTCTTCCCCTGTCTCTTCTACCGCTTGAATAGCCGAGTTCGCAGACTTGGTGAAAGACGAAGTGTACAAAGCGAACGTTGAACATGTCACGATTAGCTTTGAATATGCCTACAAGAGGCTGTCAGACTACCAGCAAAAGCATACTTCGAGCGAGACACACCTTTAAGAGCTTGGAACTTGTCAGCATGCACTCCTTCATGCACGTCTCCAAGTAGTCCATGTGATCTCTCAACAGCTGATCAACAGTCGTTACCCTCTCCAGCTTGGCCTCGAGCTTCCTCCAATTCGGCTCCAGAACCTCAAACGTCGCAAAAGACAATATCTGCTGCACCCACGCCAGCATCCGTGCCCGCAACAAGCACACCCGAAGCCTCCACTTCTCAAAGTCACTATGATGCGGAAGACGGCACCGCCAAGGAGCCGTCTTTTGCTCTATCCACATCGTCGAAAGGGACATCTCGACGTGCTTAAGATGCAGCAGGAAGCGGAAGAGAAGCTGGTACTGCACGATATTCCGACGCGATATCACCAAAGACAAAGGAAACTTGACAGTGTAGTCGAACGTGAGCGCGTCGATGGCGAGCATGCCTTTGTCGCGCTTCCCGCTCGTGGTTTGCTGTTCGGCGGCGGCGGCGGCTCTTTCCTCGCCACCGTCGATGAGGCCGTTCACGTTGACGACGGTGAGCAGGAAGTCGTACAGTCCTTCCGATGCCATGGTAACTTTGACGTCCTCTTTATAGAGTGCGTCTTCACCTCGCGCGTCGTTGCTGAGTGCGAGGTCCAAGAGGCTTTGGAGTTTGACGATAGACGCTGAGCGTGACTGTTTCGACAGTTCCGTGGCAGAGAGGTCGAGGAGATGGGTGAGGAAGGATGCTTGGGAGAGGAAGAAGTAGCGTTTCAGAGAACGGAGCCGGGGTATGAGTTCTTGCTCCTTCAATAGAAGGTTAAGCAGAGTCTTGTTGGCGTAGGAGTAGGCTTCTTCGAGGAAAGTGTAAAACCTAGGGAGGAACGTGAGATACCGAGTGGACATGTCAAGGCAAGACTCACCCCTCCTCGTCCATAAAAATATCTTCTCCCTTATCCTCCATCTTCAGCTCTATGCCGCATTCACGGATAACATTAAGGTATTTCCCAGCGAGAAGAATCTTGTGTTTCCAGCCCTCCAGAAGTGGGGGTATGCATGCTCCGCCTGGTAACCGGCCCCCAACGGATCGAGGGGAAGGTACGCCAGTCAAATGTCTCTTCGACCCACTCGATGTCGAACCATCCCGGAGCTAGTAGTACCACTTCAATAGTTATAACCGAGGTAAATGAGTCATTGCGCACCGTATATCTCCTTTCCCAGTAGTCATCCGTATAATCCATCTCCAAAATCCCTCGATCGATGAACTTGCTCTCTTTTACGAGGATCTCTTCGTACGGATCGACCAGTTTGCCCGTTGTTACCCACCGCCGGAGCATCTCGACGTATGGTTTGCCTGCTGCCCTTAATAGCGTGTTGTAGATCGTGTGTGCAGTCGGGTCTCCAGCCATGTTCTGCATCCGCTCGTAGATAATCGCAAGTACCTCCCCACCTTTCACATAAATGCTGCTGGATGAATCTCCTGCGCCCAGCTCATCCAGGGCAGCATCATCTATACCAAGAGCCTTATTCCTGGCGCGGACTTCCTCGTCTTCATCGTCCGAGAGCAGGGAATTCGAGGACCCGGTGTCGTCGAGCTCCAGAATCAGGTGGTAGATAAGCGACAGGGTGTGGATTGTCGGGTGCACATAGAACCAAAGTTTTTGCAGGGAGAAAACGGGGGAGGTGGAGAAGGCGTGCTCTAGCTGGCTGAGGAGGGTTTGATAGTCTTTGAGCATGTCGCGGATGGCGGCACAGAGTGCGTGGTTCACGAGTCCATAGTCGAGGTGGCTTCGGTGCTCCACGAACGCGTAGATTGCGGTGTAGTATGTGCCGAGGGGGAGAATACGTTCGACGAGGTCACGGAGAGATGGATCTGAGGGGTGTGAGCTTGTACCGGAGACGAGAACATGTCAAGGCGCACCTAATGAAGGGTTGATAACGAACTCGATTCCCCGCAATGGATCGTCGTCTTCTGGCGAGTAATCGGGGTGATACCTAATGTATTCACCTTCAATTCCCTGCTCAACAATCTCAGCGAGCCCCACGTCCTATAACGAATCCGCTACGCACCATCAACACGAACAGCAAGTCTTCCAGGATCAACGCCTCCTGTATTTCTAACGGAACGCTGTCCAGTGAATCCTGGCGGGCTTTCCCCTTCCCACTCGAACCTCCCTGTGCACCAGCGTACTTCTCCGGCCGCTGTTCCCGATGATTTGTTCGATGACTGCCCGCCTGTCCGTACCCCGTTGCGATTCCTCCAGAAACCACTCTTGAATTCAAAGGTGCGCGGACAAAAGAGGCCTCTGCGATGAACGAAGATTCATTCGCAATAGCCGCTATTCCCCTTCATTCAGATATTTCTCTGTTTTAGACTACTTCAACAGCAAAACACACACCATCCAGTCCTGCTTCCTCTTCCGCGTCGTTCTGCTGCGTCGACATCCTGTTCCTGCGAACCGAGGCAATGGTGCTTGTGATCTTGGTGTACTCCTTCGTCGAAAGCCCTATATTCTTCTTTCGGTGGCCTGGTCGCGTTCTGGGGGTGTAGGGATCCATGGTTGTGGTCGTCAATTGGCGCGTCGTCGTCGAACCGCAATCGACGCGGTTGCTTGTTGATCGCGCGTGCTTTCAACTCCGATCCACTCTCCGATGACGGCGCCAACAGGGTCTCGGCTTGGGCGTCTATTCTGGGGATGAGTCCTTGAGGTCAGGAAGAATGGATTGCTCGCCGCGTAGTCTACACCAGAGATGCCTTGGGGTGTGATGCGCTTGATTTTTTGCCATTTATCGAGTGCCGTAGGGTGGAAAGTCGCGCATAACAAGTCATATTAATGTACCATTGACTGACAAGCAATCGTTACAGCGTATACGTATGTAGCTCAACTACATTCAAGTCGTGGAGTATGTTCAAGTTGTCATATTTACCTGAGCTCATTCGCGTTGTTGATTGTGTAGCTGATGGTCTTGTTGACGACGACAGCTGTAGTGGAGATCAGTTATATCTAGCCCGTGTTTTTGAAGTACTCGGAGCGACTTACTGATGTAGCCGACAAGTCCAGCAGAGAGGTCCTCGCCCTCAGCATAGCTGATGCTGTAGAGAACGGTCAGTAAGGGTGCCATAAAGAACCTGAGACTATACGACGTACTCGACGAAGGCGTTAGGACCAGCTCCCTGGAGAATACCGTCCTCGCTGTTCAAGGTCCGATTCTGGGCATTGGTGTTGTAAGGGACGGTGTCAAAGACCTTGTCGTTCCAGGCCTCGTCGAAGAAGAACTGGCCAATGTGGTTGACACTGCCAGCATCAGAGACGAGGGTGCCATTGGGGCGGCCGGCCCAGTTGCTGTGGATCATCGTGTGGATGTGGGCAGTGCGACCTTGGTAGAAGCCAGGGAATAGGGTGGTGATTTCGACGACACCGTCGTCGTTGGTGAAGTAGCCACCACGGAGGAAGGTCTCGGTGTGGACAGCATCGGGGGACCCGTTCACACCGTGATAGCCACCGTAGCTTCCAGTGGAGTTGGCGTTCCAGAGCTCGACGAAAGCGTTGGGGATAGGCTCGCAAGTATCGATATCGATAACACCAATATCAAGGAAGAGAGTGGCGCCACTATAGGTTTTGAGAATATAAGCTGGGGTAATGATGGCTCTTGGAAGCTCAGAAACTACTTACGCTTGATCCTCGCGGAGGTCACTACGGACAAGCTCGTTCCTAATGTAGTAAGGACCCTCGACGGTCTCCGGGTGGAGCACACAAGTGGCCTGGGTCCGCAGATTAGCAGATGAATATGCTGGCCGCATTGAAGAACGCGTACGTTATCGAGTCCACCCGCGTAGTGGGGTGCAGGCGCAGGTGCAAAGGTCGTGGTAGGGCCAGTGTAAGTACCAGGCTCTCCAGTGGGGTTGGCGCCTCCAGGGCCTCCTCCACCGCCAGGAGGGCCACCGGGGCCACCAGTGGGGAAGCCAGGAGGAGGAGTGGCAGTCTCAGTGGGGGTAGAGGTGGTAGTCTCGGTGGAGGACTCAGAGGTGGTCGAGGACTCAGAAGTGGTGGAGGTCTCAGAGGTGGTGGAGGTCTCCTCCTCTTGCCTCCTGGCAAGGCGATCCCTTCGGTTCACCATACGCCTGGTCTTGAGGTTCGAGATGGTGGACGCACACTTGCTAGCGGCAAGGCTGCGGGCTTTTACTTCGCGCTATGTTACCCTTGTTAATCATTGCTGCTGGAATATAGAGAAAAGGATGACATACGTTGTACTTGATGAGCTCCTCATTATTGGCAGGGACGAACTCGCCGTGGGCTGTGGCGTAGACCTTTAGTAAATTCCGCGATGGGCCATAAATGTGCCAGGACATACCCGCAACGAGACCGGCGAGGGTAACAAACGAAATAAGAGAAGTAAGACGCATTGTCGCAGACAATTAAGAATATTGCGCTGGAGAGTGGGGAATGGAGAGCGAAAGGCCACTCCTTTTATACCTTATATACCTTCCTACCTTTCCAAATTCCTTGCAGAGAACGTTCAAGGGCTGGTCGAGAATCGCCGTGAGGCTGTGGAAAAGAAGCGTCTACGCCATTCCGCAGCACAGAAAGCGTCGGATATGACATCCATATACCACCAACGGGAGTAACGAGGTCAATCCGATCGGCGGCCATGGTGAAGTTGTGAGAAATGAGGCGGCCACCGAATTTGCGCAGTATCCTCCTAGCTTCTTGTTGGCAAGACGCCAGACGCTCCTCATTCCCGCAATGCGTGCTGGCCTCTAACACCCCACTAAATATCTAAAATGGCTTGGCCTAGAAGATCCCGCTAAAGCTTAGTCGACCCGACAGAGTCTACTCATACCTTCTGGGAATGGTTCACCTGCACCTTGCCTCCACTGTCTTTGTCTCTTCGTCACTGTCATGTGTACCGTTCTTCTCATGCGCGTGCTCCAACCCCTCCGGAGGACTTCAGCAATGATTATGTGGGTAATCGAACTCCTCGAACTCGTGTCCAAGCCAGATAGCAAGTGATTAGGGGCCAGTTGTACTGCGACTTCCAAATATGATGGTGTTGCCACATTGACAAAATGTCGCCATCCTGTTGGCTCCCCTCGACTTGCAATCATCAGGCTCCCATTGGCAGCTATCTGTCCGCTGTTGCGCATCAAAGCAAGAGAGCCGCTTGTGCTATGCGCATTGTGCTGGGGCGAGTCTTTAAGACCCTGGGGTATTAAGCGCCCAGGACTGCCGGGCCCCAGGTGTGGCACTCCCTCTGGGCTCTGTATCTGAGTCGGCGCTAGTATAACATAGCATATACTCTCGTATATTCCTCTGAATGTTAGACTGTGGCGGGGATGTTAGTGGGCCTTTTTACATACAGCTTCTTCGACAGACCTTTTCACGCGCAAATCTCGGTCGCGAGGAAGTCGGGAAGGCGCAAAGTTATCGGCGTTGCCCTGCTGCGGCAGAAGGCACTGCGGCACCGAAAGAGCTGTCACTAATTGAAATTATGCACAAGGCCATTCCCATTAGATTGAAGAGTCTACAAAAGAGATGCTCACGCTCACCCACCGCGTGGAAGACACGTTCAGCGCATGTACGTGAATCCAGGAGGTTGCTCCTTGAGAAGGTCGAGGTCAAGACCTTCAAGAGTGTTGAATCATAATCCACGGTACCCTCACAGAGGCAGTTTAAAGCTCTGAAACTGGCAGACTTATACTGTGAATGTAAGATACCTTCAATGTGTTATAGCCTCAGGCTAGGCCACCGAAGCAGAAGGGCTAGAATGAGCCGTAGTGCGAGATTTGCAAGTGGTTTCCGCGGATCGGGGTAGGAAGCCCGTCGGCGGCCTTGCCAGGCTTAACGAGATTGAAAGAGCTGTTGTGGAGAGTCATCCGGGCAGCTGCGCGGGGAAAGCACCCACGCCTCGTTCCAGTAACGAGCGACAACTGTTCCCATATTGCAGCATTGCAGCATTGAAACAAGCCCATTTATCAATCATGGTAGTCCAGATCCAGCAGTAACCAAGTTTAAATCACCTTCACTGGTATCCCCATGTTCGCATCGTAGGTTTCTTCTAGGTTGAGAGGTGGTGGTCGCCGGTCAGGACTCCTCGGGCTGGCTCGAGCGCTCGCGAGCACGTGGTTCGCTGTTTTGCGAGACTTACAACTCCGATTATTCTCCGCTTCTACCGATCGCGCCAACTGCCGGTTGGGCGTCAATCCTGCGGCCTAGCTGCTCGGTAGGGCCCTTCTTGCAGCCACCTGTAATTAGGTTGTGACCGCTCGGGACTCTTGCGATGCTTGCACGGTACCCTCTGTGCCCGACTGCCAGGGATGCAACAACCCTACCTTTTTCAACCTCTCTCAGTCGACCTCCATAGTTCCCAGGCACTCGGAGCACTTCAAACTCCTGCTGGTTCCTCCTCGGCTCCTGTCAAAGTACGAATGGCTCCTACTCCGAGAGTCAAAGCTGATCCTATGAAAATGCCAAGAATAGTAGGTCTCAGAGTAGAGTTAGGAATTGGTTACCGGGAACTGTTCAGATAATCTATAATCTAATAAGCGCCATCAGTTTCGCATTTAGACGCCAAGGTCAGAAATGGGGGTTGTAAGCAGGCCCTGTATTTTCCACTCGTCGCAATCAACCACTACAAGAGGCTCCAAAATGGAAAACACTGGTGCTGAACGTCTTGCACCCCAATGCGAAGATCGGGAATACGGCTCCTCGGAGTCTATTCTAGGACATCGGTCAACACGGAGCGACGTTGGCGCCGCTGCGGCAATGTTCAGTGAAAACAATGCTCTCTTCGAACATTGCAGGTTGGCTTCCAAGCTGTCTTTCACTTGTCTTTCGCTCAACCGACGACTATGCGGGAGGAACAAGGGGGGACTCAGGTAACACGAGTTCTCGGGAAGGCAATGTGACCTGAGCGCTGCTCCTAGCTTAGCAGGTGTCTCGCAGAGTACCTTTGTTCATCGACTTTAGGAATTGAAAGGTTTTCATTACCGCCGAGTATGCCCTGCCATCTGTCAAACTGGCGTCCCGCACCCCACCAAAGTCTGGAAGTTGCCTGTCCGAGCTTTCTGGGATACTGCGACCCTATCAGGACCTTCCATTCCTTGACATGTCCCAAGGAGCATGCTATTCTAGAGAATGGCCGCCAAGCTCGGCTCTCCCGTATCGCTGTGCGCCCAGCTGACTCGGGGCCTGGGGACGCCCGGGAGAGGTTCCCAATCCAGGGAAATGATTCAGCGCCTCACACTAGTATATAAGCCCTAGGGTGCTCTGCGGAGTCTTCATTCCCCAAGACAATCTCGCACCATGGCTACCATCCAAGGCGTTACAGGCAACCAATTCACCCCCACCACCACAGACTACAGCGACTGGCAATACCAGTATGCGACGTCGACTCACCTCGATGACCACAACATGAAGCCAGGCCTCATCGTTCAGCCCAAGAACAAGGACGACATCAAGAAGACAGTTCTCTACGCCAAGGCCAACAAGAAGTCCATTGCAATCCGCACTGGTGGTCACCAATACAGCGGGGCGTCCTCCACTGGCCCTAACAACATCCAGCTCGACCTTCGATCCACCTTCACCAGCCCTGACGATCTCCGCTACTTCGTTGTTCCGGGCTTGAACGAGCAGACTCGCAAGAGTTACGTTCGCGCCAGTGTGAGCCACAGCCTCGGCGATTTCAACAAATTTTTGGGCGAACATAAGGTAAGGAGTGTTATGATACTCATCTGGTGTTTCAACATTAGAATGCTGATATATTCCTGTTAATCAGGCATTCGTCCCTCACGGCCAGTGCGTTGAAGTTCACCTGGGCGGTCATGTCCAGACTGGTGGGTATGGGCAGCTGGGACGCAGCTTTGGTCTGCTCGGCGACCACGTCACCTCCCTCGAGATCATCGACCATGAAGGGAACGAGAAGGAGATCACCAAGAACCAGGACCCCGAGCTCTTCTTCGCCTGGCTCGGTGGTAGCCCCGGAAACATGGGCGTCCTCACCCACTTCACCATCGAAGTCCACCGCGACGAGGACTACACCGGCTCCATGGGTCTCCGAGTCCTCCACACCTACGACGTCGCCAAGCTCAGGAAGCTCGTCGGCTACCTCGCTGAGATGAGCGACGACGCCAACTTCCCCCGCAACTACGATCTGTGCATCAGCGTGCTCAGCGCGAGCGCCGACATCTTGGGCTTGATGGGCGGCCTGGACAACGAGATGGAGGAGAAGCACCCCGAGATCTTTGGCAAGGACGCAAACCCCGCCTGGCCGCGTATGATCATCGTCTACGCGCAGTGGGTTCCGTTCTCGAAGGACGACAAGCCCGATATGAACTGGTTCAACAGGTTGAAGTCCGACTGCTTCTTCGTTCCCCAGGCTGGTGTTGAGGTGAAGCCCATGTCGGAGCTCACGGCTCAGTGGATCTTCCGCAACACCCGCGAGTTTGACCTCCCATACGTCAAGCGCACGTATGTCACCAAGTCGAACAACTTGTCGAAGAACGGCTGGGTCGACTGGGTTGTCAGCAGGATGGACAGGGTTGTAGAGCCTTGGTTCAACGACCAATGGCTGTCCGCGCAGCTCCAAGTCTTCGGTGGCAAGAACTCGCAATTCACCAAGAACGCCGACAATGGCACTGCTTACAGCGTAAGTTGGTCCCCTCATATCCAATTTAAACGACGCTAACCTTTAGTAATAGTGGCGCGACCAGACCATGTGCATGACGATCGACAACTTCCACAAGCCGGAGAAGAAGGCCGAGGCTGAGCAGTGGCAGCGGGAGAACGACATGCAAGCTATTGGTGCCAGTGGCCTTTTCAGCAAGGAAGATCGCCGCGTCCTCTGGGGCTCCTGGGGAAGCTTCGATCTTGATGCGAACTGGAAGGCGTACTACGATGACGAGGCGAAATACCAGAGGCTCCGCAAGGCGAGGAAGTTGGCGGACCCCGATGGCGTCTTCACCCCCAACACCTTCGCCGTCAAGCGCGCTGATTGAATGATTTCTGGACTCTGGATCTTGAATTTGTAGTTGTATGAAATAACGAAATAACGAAGTAACATGTACCTTTCCTTACCAATGATTCGAATGCCATCTGCACGATTGACTGGATTTGGTGAATTCTTCATACTGCGAATTGTCAGCCAAAGTGGTTGTCTCTTCGGTCGATTAGTACATTCGGTGCGTGTGGTAACACTACACAACTCTCCTTGGGAGAGCTTGCCAGTCCTTGTGCAACCCTTTCGACTCGATGAGCTTCGCAGGCATGCAGTAAACAGGATCCAAATCCACGAGCCCCGGGTATCCCAGAATTGACAAGCCTTTGCATACCGTTAGGGAGCGTCGAGTGGCGGCGGGAGGGAGACATACCTGCAACCCCGAATATCGTGTGGAACACATCCACCATGTCACCAGGCCTATCGGCGATTCCTCCACCCTCAGGATCCTATGTATCGATCGCATTCGAGATCTAGTTCAGAAAGGCAGAGAGGGGAAAACGTACTTGTGCGGATAGGATAAAGGAAGTTAGCTTCTCTGCGTCGATCCAAGGCACTTTCCTTAGAATCGACAAGGCAGACAGTACCCAGAAGCTATAACAAACCTGCGTTGTGGTCCATTAGTATCCGCATCGAGATTTTGAAGCTCAAGACGATTGGCGGTACACACGTCTTCCAACTTCTCCGGTCGTCCATTTAGCCCACCATTCGGCAGCTGTCGTTCAGCTAGCCACCACGCCAACGTATCCACATCCACTTCGTCCAGCCTATCCAGGATTGCAAGAGCAGCCACACACACGAAGACTGCATGCACACTCGATCAGTTACCCACTGCGAGACCGTTCACCCCAGTCAAAAGAATCGACGTACCTTGCGCTGCATGACTCTCCGCCCCCTCAGAACTCCCAAATCCACCATCAAAGTTCCTGCAGCTTCGAATGTAACCGACAGTCTTCTCGACGTCTAGTTCGCCCAGCCGACCGAGGAGGGAGAGGGAGTTGACGGCGCAGTAGAGGAACCGGGTGTCGATTTCGCCGAATGCGTCCCCTGCAAAGACACCTGAGGGCTGTTGCAGAGACAGAATGACTGACATTCGAAGCAGGTGGTGCGGTTAGTCGGGAATAGTGTTACGGGGTGGAATCTAACGCACATTTCACCACACGATCTACGTCAACTCTGTCCAGGGCATCCTGCATTACCATGATCTGGATCGCACTACATGTCGAGAGCAGGTGCGCGTCGTGTCCTGGGTTCGCACCGAATGCTCCTAGAGTAAAGTTAGTCGCAGGCTCGCCGTTTGAAAGAGAAGAGTTCAATACCTGCCTCCTCATCCCAGCAACTCATCACGAACTCGATCATCTCATCCCTGTCCAGCGCGTCCTTTCGTCCCATGATTGCCAAAGCCGTGAGGCCCCAGTAGACTGCATTCATTCGCAAGTGGGACGTTAGGTGGTATGTTAAGTCATCCTTGTTCTAGATAAATGGACAAATGAGATCGTCAGCACTTTTGCTAATGGAAAGGCTGTTGTCGATGGGAAACGCACCTCTCCAAGCTTCTGGATGTACGCGACATGCAAGGGTATCAAAAGCTCTGCTGTCGACATGGCTAACATGGGTCCCAGCTTAGAGCTACAAGTAAGTTTGATATACTCAGTTAGCGTTCGACAGAGTATCTTCTCTCAAGAGATCCGTGTGGATAGGCAAGAACTGCGGTCGCCTTCGTGGAGTTA
The DNA here is from genome assembly GCA_013368325.1 of Ephemerocybe angulata. Classification (NCBI taxonomy): domain Eukaryota; kingdom Fungi; phylum Basidiomycota; class Agaricomycetes; order Agaricales; family Psathyrellaceae; genus Ephemerocybe; species Ephemerocybe angulata. The sequence continues at coordinate 245,328 of JAACJK010000004.1, forward strand.
ATAAGGGTCGACGAATAGGGCGCTCGAGAGGGAGATTGTACGAATATCGATGCCGAAATGTATCTGTCCTAGAGCGCTCGGCGTGGTTGAGGCTCGTGGAGGCGTCCAGCGGGTATTGGTGGTCCCGGTCAAGGTTGAAGGTGCGATTAACGCAGGTCCAGTCCACCAAGCTGAACGGGAAGGAGATAAGATAAGATGTTGGCTCCGATAAGATAAGATCACGATCAGCGCTTGCGTCCGCCTTCCGGAAGCCACTCGAGTTTCGAAGACTCGCCTCTATACATACCTGCCAGTGAAGACATCCCTTCAAAGACTGGAGGCGTACATAGTTCAAAAGAAAAAAGACGGGTTTTAACCTTCCTAGTGTCTAAGCCAAGTTCAATGAGAAACGAAGGTCGTATTCCAGAGCTGAGCGCTTATGCAAAATGCTTTAAGGGATAGCATTGCGGAAACATTATAAATGCAGTATCGGAACTCTAATATCTACTAACAGTCTTCAAGTACTTTTAGAGAGAAAGGCACTGGGTGAGGGCAACGATCTCAGCGCCGAGGGTACCCAAAGTGATGCAAACGGTCTTGAGGAGGACGGCAAGGAGGACCTTGACGGCGGGGAGAGCGACAATGCAAACGGAGAGGATGTCGGCGCACAGGACACTGCATGGAAGTTAGCCCTGGGGTCACACAAGCCAGTAAAACAAAGAACTCACATGATGGCACGGATGCAGACCTGGAGGTCGATGTGGATGCCTCCACAGCCACGGATAACGACGACGAGGACCTGGAGGACAGTCTAGAAAGGAGAGATTAATACCTAAAGCCGCTATGTACCAAGCGGGATAGTTACATTGACAAGGCCACCAACGAGCGCGCAAAGCTGGACGGCGGAGAGGATAGCGCCAGTAAGGCTGAGCAAGCCGTGCACGCTAATGCAAACCTTGATGTCGGCGAGAGCGGCGGCGAGGAGGACCTGGACCTTGACGAGGAGGGCGAGGACAACCTTGATATCGACTTTGGCGCTGACACCGGCGGAGACAGCAATAGCAGCCTCTGAAAGAAAGGGCGTGCGTCAGTGCGAAGTGGATGGAAATGTGCATAAGAAAAACATACCGATGTCAGCGACGATAGGGCCGAGCTCAGCGTTCACCTCGGCGATGATAGCAGTGATCGTCGTGGGCCCACCAGTGCAGCCGCCAATCGGGCAGCGCTTCTTGAGGTCGACATCCACGTCGACATCGACGAGGCCGAGAACATCGGCATCGACATCGGCCTCCACGAGACGGCGGGCGTTGGGGACAGCAGTGGGAGCCACTGGGGCCTCCGGGACAGCAACGCCCTGCACAGGCGCAGAAGGGGTGGCAGATGCAACTGCGAAGAGGGCGGCGGCGGCACCGATGATGAGCTTGAAGGAAACCATGTCGAATAGGAGTGTAAGGGAGGAGGAGGTGAATACTGCGAAGAGCTGAGGAGGATGGGACTGCAGAATGGCGATTAGAGCCGTTGGGTGCCCAGTATTTATACACGATTCTGTCCTCAACAATTAGATTGCATTCAATATTCAGGGTCGTCCGTGCCCGACATAGCTTAGTCGCTCGGGCTGCCGACCTCGGATAGCACGAGGCAGGTTAGAAGCGCCATGCCGTAGCGGGACTGTCAAAATCAAATTACCTAGGCCTTAGGGCTGAGTCGAAAGATCCAGGGGTTTCAACGCGGGGAGCAAGAAAGGCCCCCCTGAACGCTCGAGGGGAATGAGAGTCGTCTTCCTTTAAATTCTCTGGCCTACCCTCAGCCTTTTGGAGCGCACCACCGCAAGAGAGTCAGAGCGCAGTGCAGGCACCTTGCAGCCGTCTCTCCGACTCTCTCGACATAATTCTCACTGACCCATGATCCCTCGGTTCGCCTCACAGAATTGGTCGGCAAGCGCGGAATGTTACCACACCTCTTGGCAGCGTCGGGTTGCCGGAATTGTGGAAGCGACGACTTCGTAAATTTGGAAACACAGTGGCCACCGTTGTAGAGACCTTTTCGAAAGTCCTTTGTTGTCGACGTATAGTCCCTTGAAAGTCCTTCTATTTTCGACACATGCAAGAGTCTGAAGACTTGTTGGCTCGCTCCACGGGCGCTTATCAAGTTAGCGCAGGGCCCGACGAAACCTGCCTGCCAGCTCGGCATCCTCTCGTAAGTAATGCAGTTCTGAGTTGACAAGCTTTTCTGGGGAGGCTTACCGAGGTCGGGGAAGCGAAATAGGCACAGGAGCTCCGGATCCAGTGACAGCATGGCTTGAAGACTTTGGCGGTTCCGACTGTGCGGGTGCTCCCGACTCGCTCGTCGGCATCTTGGTGGTGGCTTTTCAAGGCGCGAGGCGTGACCAAGGCGCGACGGTGGTGGATGCGGCGGGCATCAGCGTTCCTGGCGGACGAGATAAGATAAAGGTTTGTTCCAACCACCGAGTTAACTATGGTGTGAGATCCTACATATGGCCGAAACCAGCGCTGGGTATAGTCCCTGTTCCAAATGCTATATAAACAAAACATCCAAAAAATATAAGGAGGAAAGATGAAGTGAAGCGCGAAACCCGTTAGAAGGCTTCGGAGGTCATGTCTTCAGCACAATGATTAACACCAGCAACACAAATATTAGAACACCAATAGCAAACACCGAGCCTACGCCCAAGGTCAGTCCCATCCACCCCACTCAAAAGAGAATCCAAACACTCACTATTCTCCTTAATCCCCTTTGCAACCCCATCCAACTTCCTCTTCGCACTCCCCAGCCGCCCACTCGTCCTATCCACACCCCCATCCAGCTCCTCCAACAACCCCTCATGCACCTCCAACTCATCCCCAATCTGCACACTAATATGGTGCTGCCGGTTAATCGAATGCGACAGCTCGTCCAGCCGCTGGTCCTGCTCCTCCATCATAAACCTCTGCGTCTGGAGCAACACCCCCGCATCCTCTTCCGGCGGCGACGGGACACTAGATGACGACGCCGCCGCCGCCGGGTCATCTCTGTACGGTGCAAAGACCCCGTCGGACTCGCGCCGGGTGTGGGTCGGCGCCGGGGAGGAGGTGGTGTTGTTGAGGAAGCGCGCTGCGGCAGCCTGGTCCTGCCGCCCCGTCCGCGAGGCGCTGAGGCCCAGCGAGGGCATAGGGAGGGGAGACGAGGCGCGTGGGGTCACCGTCGAACTTGAGGCGCCTGTCGCGGCCGTTGCGTACGACGAGGCGGAGATGGAAGATGGCGACGGCGAGAGCGTAAACGCCCGGTCCGGCGTTTCCTCAATACTACCAGCACTTATTTCAGAACATTGCGGCCTGTGGATGTGCGGCTACTACGCACCTTGGAATGTCGCTGGCTTCGTCCCCGAGCATGCCCCGCATCCGCTCGTACTGGTTCCTCAGCAGCCCTGCCGCCTCCCCACCGCTGCCCTTCTCTTCCATCTCCTTGATCCCGGCGCGCAGCTGTGCGAGGTTCTTCTTGATTTGTGCGAGGTGCAGCGAGTTTGCCGATGTATTTGGGCTGCTCTCGAGCGGGTTCCCCGGCTGGTTGAACGACGGCAGCGTTTGCATCCGCTGCCTCTCGAGGAGCAGCGAGAGGGTTTTCGTGGATATTGACGTGAGTTTTGCGAGGGACATGGTATCGTGCACCGAGGCTGGCGTAGGGGTCGTAGTCGATGGGTGAGGAGGAGCTAGGAGGAGGTTGGAAGGAGACCTGGATGACGCCCATCACAGCGACCGCAGTGCCACTTCCCACGCCTCAAATAGGGGCGATGTAATCCCAGCGCTAAACAACTTGAGACGGCTCTTTAGCATGCCTTCAAGCAACGTCTACAATATAATAGTATACAGGAATATCTACAGAAGTCACCCCTCAGAGCGCTGAACACCAAGGACACCCCACAAGACTCTTCCAATAACATCTACCCCGTCGTTCCGCCAGAACCGTCTGCGCAGGCAGTCCTCCGCAGCCTCAGCGTCAATCACCCCAGCCTCATTCCTCGCCTCCACAATCGACGACACAATGGGCTCCGTAAACTCCGGATGCCCCTGCATCGTAAGGACATGTATCCTACCAAACAGCTCTTGCCGCGTCTCCGCTGTCGACTCCGACACCTGACTAGTACTGCGCTTGAACCGCACCATAGCTTGGTTGGGCGAAAGTTCCGTCGCCGCGATGATGTCGAACCCTGGAGGCGACCGGTCGAGCGGTACGTGGTCGCGGTGCATCGCCTGGATATTGAGCGTCTCGACGCCGAAGATGCGTTGCCCGAGGTCGGTGAGCGCGAGCGGTGTAGGCCCGATCTCCCACCGCCCGCCGTTGGGCACGCATTCCCCACCGAACGCCCTCGCGATGATTTGGTGCCCGAAACAGATGCCTGGTAATTCGTTGAGCAAGATTCTTGGATGCATCGCGGGAGAATTCAGGTAGAGATAAAATGAGGGACGCCACCACCGTCTAAATAAATAGACTGTGAGTTTAAACGCGACGACCCGAGTCGTTTTGTAAGGGCACTCGAGCGGCACCGAAAAGCGCCATGGGTGATAGAGTTCCAAGACTCTGGGCCCGAGCAGGAAGTGGACGAAGCTTCCATCGCCTCCCATTGGCCACAGAAAGGGCTCCAGTACTGTTCTGCCGATGCAGGCCAGATAACAGTCCCGACCAAGGGGATTTTCCCAGTAGTTGTCACACTACGACGAGGCAGTGGGCGGGGAACATCGATGGCACTTCATCTCCAGTGTCTTGCACTGAAGGCATAAGCACCATCGAGCGACGAGAGGTCCGAAGCCTATGGGCCGTACTGGCTTCGCACTAAATCCCATTGGCTCTCTAAACCGCTCTGGGTTCCGGAACCACCGGCGCACCAGGAAGAGCTGACATTGACGTGCACGTCCGTTCCAACGAGCGTGGTAACGTTCATTTTGAAGACCATTGAATGGACGGACAACGCCGTGTGCTGAACGCAGCTCCCCACCTCATCGGTCCTAGGACACCTTGGGTTGGTGCTGTCCCTCCAGTATGTCTAGCCACATGAGAAGCCCCAGATCGCAGGGCCGGTTCGAGGGACAACTCGCCTCGCTCCGTTGGGTAGCACCCACTCATCCGAATCGACGGCTGTGCCTGCCATGGTCTATTAGGCGGACATCCCGGCACGAGGCAATCAAGGTAGTGATTGGGAGGCAAATGCGGCCGAAACCTGGGCGCTGAGGAAGACCCACAAAAGGACAGGTAGACGCCTTCAATTGAATTGAACGTCCAGGCTATTCATTGTACCAGCAGGATTCGCCGCTCCCTGCCCTTGGCCGCGCTCCCAGTTACGTCGAACTGGATTGTACTCACCGATAACCTTTATATGAGACCTGTTCTCCACCAGGTCCTTTACGAAAGCGACCAGCTTGTTGACCCACTCCACGTTTTCATATGCAGATGCGGCTGTACTCTACATCGTGAGTGCCTCATGCACACCACGAAGAAGACACCGAGCACGTACCCGAGCCAGTGAGGATGATGCCGTCGTAGTCGTCTATCTTTTCCTTTGTGGGGTATTCCTGTTTGCGAACGACATCATATGGGTCCAGTGAGAATTGCCAGATGGGCTGGGAAGAGGGATCATGATTCGGTTTCTCCACATTCGTGACTGAAGAAGGCTTGTCTCCCTGAACGGCAGCGAGAGAAGCCTGGAGGAACCTTTGGTATATGTCAATGTAGTCCCCGTTCTCGGTTAACGTTTTTCCGGTCGTTTTCCCGCATACCAGGAGGGCCAGAGAGCGATGGTTGCGATTGGGAGCTGGCATTGATTGAGGAACAGTGAGGACAGTGACCGGACTTTAGCCGACAACGGGTCCAATCAGGCGGAGTTGGAAAGACTTGTCCCACGGGAAATTATCAGCCTGTGTGCGTGCCTGAAAGTCTCGTCTCCGTACGCCCGAAATCCACGACACATACCCGCTCGCCGTCGTCCCCTCGTGCGCATTATTTCTTTCTTTTCTGCTCATTATCGCTCATTTTGCCCAGCAGCTTCCGACGGTGCCCAGGCCCTTTCCCCGCTTCCCCGCCTCGCATCCATCACGACCAGGAACACAAGGGCTTCCCCAAAATACAACAACGTTGTCCAGCGCACGGCCCTTTCACGCCTTTTCACGACCATGCACGACCCCGTCGGTGGCGGGAACGAGCACCCCTCGTCTGTCGAGTTCGATGCAGGCAGGGATCCAAAGGTCCTAGTGGCGACCACTGTAGCCGCCCTCGTCCTTGCCGGGACCGCGTACATGTGGAGAAGGGGCTCTGGCGTCGTGAGTCTGGCACACGCTGCTCTCGACGGGACCACGAGTCAATCCGACGCCAAGGGAAAGGACGTGGTCGCCGACACGGCGAAGCCGCGCCTTCGCCGTGATGCAACGGGGAAGGCTAAGGGCCCCCATCCAGACGCACGGGGTGCATCCTCCGCTCACGGCACCAGGCACTCAGGGGATGATGCCGACATCACCTACGACGGCGACGACGTTGATGGAGCGGTGGGTGGTGGAAAGCAGCAGGATGCATCTGGCTCGATGAGCAAGAGCGCGAGGGCTAAGGAGCGGCGGAGGCGGGGTAAGGATCCTTTGAAGGAGCTCATGAAGCCAGGCGGCGGCAAGCTGGCAAAGGTGCTCAAGGCAGCGGAGGTGTCGACCTCGTCTGGCACGACCGTAACACCCTCAACCCCATCGCATTCACGTACTTCCTCTGCCGCATACCAGCGGCGTGCTTCGATTTCTCGGCAGCCCGAAAAGAGCCCTTCGGAGGACTCTTCGAAATCTCAGCAAGCTGGATCCTCATCCTCGTCGACCGTTGCCCTCCCCGCATCGACCCCACAAGAAGTCCTTCTTGCACCTTCCTTCGACTCGCCCTCTTTCTCGGCTTCCCGTTCCCGATCCAAGTCGCGTTCACGTTCAAGACCTCGCAATGACAATGGCCATGTTGATCACGAGCCCTCCACGTCGAAGAGCCGCCTCACCAGTAATTCCGACGTTCCTTCCACGATTTCTTCTGCATCATCCTCTACAGCTACCGAAGCCACCACTTCATCGACTTCGACCGCACCTTCCTCTATCACCTCGTCGGCGAGTGGAGGTTCAGACGCTAATGCGACTCCCAAAGCAGAGTCTGGGCGGGGATCTTCCATGTCGTCATCTACCCTACCTACACCGCCCTCCCCGAGCAAGAAACGTCAGAACCAGGATACCGACCCATGGGAGTGGGATGGCGTCGGTAGCGCGAGCGCTTCGGTTACGCCCGCCGGGCCCAAGCCTTCGAGCCTCCAGCTTCCCAAACCAAGAGCTACGAACACTGCAAGCTCCTCTGGGACAGAAGGGACGCCGGTCCCATACGCTTCAGTTGTTACTGCAAAGTCGTCCAATAAGGAAGATAGTCGGAGCACGGTCGGTGCGCACACGGAGGCTAAAGAGGATTATCATTCATCATCATCCTTTGGCCGAGACGCGGAAACTGTTGAGGAGGAGGAGGAAGTCGCACCGCTTGTATTTCCATCGCTGAACAATCCGGCTCCAGATTCGTCGTCTTCGGCATCTTCCTTTTCTGTCGGACCCACTTCCACGCCTTCGTCATCACTTTCAAGGCCCCCTTCGAGGACATCCACGTCCTCTGGAACTCCTTCTTCCCCGCATATAACTGGGAAGGTGCTTGGAAGGAATTTGAATTCCTCCAATCTGGTGCCATTCAGCGTGGCACGAACAGGGACACCTCCGCTTGGCGGTGGGCCGCGACGGATTCCGACCCCGCTTGGCACTTCTGGGATGCGACCTGCGACTCCTGCAGGTGCTTCTGCAGCGTCGAGTCCTCTATTGTCTGGAAACTCCGTCCCGCTGTCACCTTCGTCCCAGTCATTCCCCCATTCATCATCCTCAAGTTTCGGAGCGGGATCATCTGTGGCCGTCAGCGCGCAGACCCAGGTCGCGAGCTTGAGAGGAGCACTGGAAGCCTCGCGACTGCGCGAACAGAAGCAGAAGGATGAGGTCGAGAGGGTGACGAAGGAGAGAGATATGCTCCAGTGGGAGAATGGTGCTTGGAGGAGAAGAGAGGCAGAGGTACGTTCATCCATCTTGCTTTCTTTTGTGTTCGCATGCTCAATACGGTTCTCTTCTAGCTCCAAGTGCAAGTTCAGCAGATGATGCATCAGATGCAGACATACGCAGCTTACTTCCAGGCTGTTAATCAAGGGCAACATCCTCCCCCCGTCGGTCCTCTCCCATTACCCACCGCATCGACGAGTAGCCAGACCACGGCCCCAACTGTGGCCACAGAGTCGGTCGGCACAGGCGAAGAAACTAGCGAACGCGACCGCCGTGACGATACGACGCAAACAGACGCTGGCAATATCTTATCGAGCGCCAGTCAGACTGATAGGGATAACGACACTACTCCCGGAGGCAATAGTGATGAGAAGGCTCAAGAAGCTTTAGTGGGTGGAGCTGGGGAGGGATCGGCGGCCTCTTATGCGGAATCCTCGGTGCCTGATCAAGTTACCTCCGCTTCTTCTCTCGTGAAAGAGAAGGTGGACGCGCCATCAGAACAAGAGGCTGAGCAAGTCGACCAAATCTCCACCGCTGGAGCTGAGGGCGCCAAAGGTGTTTTGGCGCCCGTTGCTACTGCACCAGCAACACATCCCTCCCATCCGCTTCCGCCGCCTATAGCCCCCCCTGCGTATAACCCGGCGTTGGCGCACGGGACTGCGTCTGGGATGCTCTCCCCGACGATGCTACATTCGCCTATGGGCATGTTCCCCCACTACCCTCTACATGCGACACCGCCCGCTGGCTTTGGTCCACACGGACATCCAATGCCTCTACCCTCGCCCATGGCATTCCCCTTCCACCCTTCATCACCCCTCCCCATGCTTTCCCCACACCAATCCCTCCACCACCCCTTCGCCACGCCATTTGGAAATCCCCCTGGGAGCGCCCCGCAGAGTCCAGGGGCGGTGTTGATGCCGCACCAGTCGTTCCAGCAGCAGCAGCAGCACCCTAGCGGACTGAACATGAACCCGTTCATTGTACATCCTCCGGCCTTCCACCGTCCGTCGACACCCGGCGGCGGGATTGGCTCTATGATCATGAACGGGACGCACCATGCGCCTGCGCCTCACATGCACAACCCGGTAGGAATGGGCATGGGTATGGGTCTCGCGGGATCGTCGACTTTCACAGTCGCTGGGGGTGTTGCCGGGGGTAGTGGAAGTGCGTCTCCTGATTTGACTGGCTCGCCGAGCAGCGCAACGGCGTTCTTGATGCAGGAGAGGGGCCGGAGGCGGATGAGCGGTGGGAGTGGTAGTGGGCTGAGAAGTAGTGTGCGGGGCAGGCCGTCGGTGTTGCCGCTTGAAAGTGGGATATCGAGAAGGACGGGTGTGAATGGCAAGACCTCGAGTGGAAGTAGTTCGAATGGGGATGTGGAGGGCGAGGAGGAGAGGGGTGGCGTGGAGAGTCCCGGGGACTTCGATGAGGAGGAGGAGGATGGGGGTTTCAATGAGGTGTTGGCGGGTGCGATTTTGAAGAGGCCGGAGAGTATTCGGTTGGTATCGGGCCCGTCGAGGAAGTCGAGCTTTAGGAGGGATTCTGGAGAGCCGTCGCCTTTGGCTGCCTCTGGGCTTGGGCTCAGCGGTGGGGGGAGTGTGAGCTTGAACGCTATTTGGAACGGGTTTGGGCATGGTGGCTCGGCAGTGGGTGCGAGTTCTCCCCAGGAACGCACTGATGTGCAGGAGGAAGAGGTGGTCCATGGGGACTTCGTGTTCCCATCGTTGAACGACGCCGGGCCTGTTGTGAGGGAGAAAGCGGTGAATGGGATCGCATATGGATCTCCTGCAGCGATCACGTCGTCTCCTCCTTCCGGGGCGGTGTCGGCGCCTGTTGCTGTTCTGTCTAGACCCTCTAGTTCGCTGGGCAAGGTTCCGGAAGAGGAGGGCCCGGAAGCGACCTTGGTCAAGAGCGATTCAGCCCCTCCATGATCACCAGAGTGCGACTTCATCGCTATGCGCTGTTATACGATAATGTTACATTCCCTTACCACCCTCTCTTCGGCTCTGCTTTGCCCACAACATACCCTTGCGCCCCCTCACCCCTCTAATCGACCTGTTTTAATCCACACACCCCACTATTGTCCTTGACATGCCGGCCACTTCGACGCTTCTACCTTCGCCTAGCCTCTGTTCACCCACAGGATTCCTTCCACTCACTGCATCCATCTGAGCCGTTTCACATATGTACCCGCGGATCTTCTTTTTTCTTTTCACTTCTCGATGTCGACTGCGCACACAGAGTATCATACTACTCAGTAGTAGTAACCATAGCACCTTCCTTCCTCCCTTCCTTTGTAGCCAGTTTGATAACTGCTCCTCTTTTCTTAGTTTTCCAACTTACGACTGGTTTTCGTTCCTTTCCCGTCGACATTTAGTTGATAAGAACGTGTTGTTTCGATAATACTAGCATACCCATTGTCTCGTCGTATTGTTTGTGTAATGTGTTACAGAATTGAACTGACTTCTCTGTCCTGCGTCCGAACCTCGAAATCGTTGTGTGTGGTTGGGATCATCTTATCTTATCTCCCTTGCGAACCCGGCTCAGCTTGGGTCGCAAGCCGAGTCACTGATCTGGCCTTTGACCACGACCAGTTCCAACCTGGTTCCAACCGTTACAACCTCGCCACAGGCCGTAGCTGGGATTTTTCTGAGACGGGCCTCTTTTATGCTCTGCACCCTGCCTGTATCTGTCCCCAAGGTCCTTGAAGGCTCCTCTTCAGCTCCAGAAAGCTCCAAGTTAAACTCTGACGAGTCAATCCCCGACGGCGGAGATCGTCAAAGCATCCAGTCCCATGTTGCCACCGGATCTGCTCAGCTTCTTCGCTTCCCTTGTGACATCTCCGGTGAGCCCTGCTGAGATAATTTGTCGCTATGTACATACCGGCGTTTAAGGCTGACAGGAGATACCGGAGTTTGGCTGCACGGACGTGATAAGCGCCCGTGGAAGTGCCACTGCACCGACGAGAGTATGTTTGCAAGTATCGAAGTAGAAGGGACTTCAACGCGAAACTGGTCGCTCGAAAAGAGTACCTACAGCCCTGGGCGATGGGCTGCCAAATTTACGAAGTCGTCGCTTCCGCAATTCCGGCCAGCCCGACGCTGCCAAGAGGTGTGGTAACATTCTGCGCTTGCCGACCAGTTCTGCGAGGCGAACCGAGGGATCATGGGTCGATGAGAGTTATTTCGAGAGGGTGGGACTTGGCCCTCTGGCTGTCGCGGTACGCTCCGAGGCGCTGTGGGTGGCTGGATCAGTTGTGGGCAGACCCGTTCCCCTGTGAGCGTTCGGGGAGACCTTTGTTGCTTTGTTGTTGCTCCCCGCGTTGCTTGAAACCCCTGGATCTCTCGACTCAGCCCTAAAGGCTAGCATAATCTGCGGTAATTTGATCATGTCAATCTCGCCTCCGGCGAAGAATTTGGTCAATGCGAATTTGATTTTGACAGTCCCGCCACGGCATGGCGCTTCTAACCTGCCTCGAGGTCGGCAGCCCGAGCGACTAAGCTATGTCGGGACTCGGGCGTACACGACCCTGGATATAATCTAATTGCAGGAACGCAGAAACGCGTATAAGTACTGGACACCCAACGACTGTAATTCCCATTCTGCAGTCCCAGCCTCCCCAGCTCTTCGCAGTACTCACCTCCTCCTCCCTCACACTCCTATTCGATATGGTTTCCTTCAAGCTCATCATCGGTGCCGCCGCCGCCCTCTTCGCAGTTGCATCTGCCACCCCTTCTGCACCTGTGCAGGGCGTTGCTGTCCCAGAGGCCCCAGTGACTCCCGCTGCTGTCCCCAACGTCCGCCGTCTCGTGGACGCCGAGGTCGATGCCGATGTTCTCGGCCTCGTCGATGTCGACGTGGATGTCGACCTCAAGAAGCGCTGCCCGACTGGCGGCTGCACTGGTGGGCCCACGACGATCACTGCTATCATCGCCGACGTGAACGCTGAGCTTGGCCCTATCGTCGCTGACATCGGTATGCTTTTGTTATACACATTCCATCCACTTCGCACTGACTAACGCCCATTCTTTCAGAGGCTGCTATTGCTGTCTCCGCCGGTGTTAGCGCCAAAGTCGATATCAAGGTTGTCCTCGCGCTCCTCGTCAAGATCCAGGTCCTCCTCGCCGCCGCTCTCGCCGACATCAAGGTCTGCATCAGCGTGCACGGCTTGCTCAGCCTTACTGGCGCTATCCTCTCCGCTGTTCAGCTTTGCGCGCTTGTCGGTGGCCTTGTCAACGTAAGCCCTCCTTCGCTTGTTTGGCACATAGCAAGTAGGATACTAACATGGCTTTTCCAGACTGTTCTCCAGGTCCTTGTCGTCGTCATCCGCGGCTGTGGAGGCATCCACATCGACTTCCAGGTCTGCATCAGTGCCATCATGTGAGTTGTCGCTTTTACTGGCTTGCGAGAGTCCAGGACTAACATTTCTATGCAGTGTCCTGTGCGCCGACATCCTCTCCGTCTGCATTGTCGCTCTCCCCGCCGTCAAGGTTCTCCTTGCCGTCCTCCTCAAGACCGTTTGCATCACTTTGGGTACCCTCGGCGCTCCGATCGTTGCCCTTACCCAGTGCCTTTCTCTCTAAAAGATAGATGCCGAGTAAAATCAGCACCTAGACCATAGATAGTACTTCAGCTAACTCCTTACATGACATACTCCCATACGCGACTCTTCATGCATAATCCTTCTAATATCATGTGGTTCTTGTATCCGCTATATCCAGCAAGTGTGCGTCTGTCCCTTTACCTTTCCTTAAGTCGACCCCTCTCCGGTCTCCACACTTTGTTTGCCTGTATCGGTCGATATTGTTCATTGTGGGCTTCGTTGACTTGTTCGCCGGTATCATCGAAGACCCCTGCCAGGGTACGGCATCTCCATTCAGCCTTCTCCAGCCGAGGGCTTTCAACTCCCTTCTTTTCAGTATCCATGGTTTGAATGAACAATAGCGAGTGCAATTTAAATGTCCCACAACAAGATACATGAGCATCTTTGTGCAGGTCCCCAGCCAAAGCAGTTTATTCAAGCTCCGTTGCTGGGGATGGGAGGACCCACACCGGAGACTCAACATCCGTGTTCAAGCTACGAGCTCCCGCCGCCGCAACAGCACGCGTATGGGTCCGAATCATCTATTGGAATGATATTGGATTAAGCTCGTGGCTCATATACACCAAACGATTCAGACGCCCTGACCGGAGGACAACCGGAGGATCACCATTCAACACTCGGTGTTGATACTTACGGGAAATCCAGGCGCCACTCCCTGTGACGCGATCCACTCTCCATAGAAGGCGGATAAACTTCCATTCAGCATGACGAAAGCCTCCTTCTAGACACACTCTCCGCACTCAAGTGTACCCACTTCGCGGTAACCATATACTGGAGAATAAACGCGATTTTGATAGACTCACCCGCGAGACTTCGGGATAAGCGCCCACAGATGATGGCGGCTAGCATATTTATAAGGCCTCCATTTGATGGCCTGCTCGCTTTCTAGGTTACCGTGTACGCACTCGGGGAAAAGCATGCTGAGCAACAGGGTTGGAGCGCATCTCAGTGCCTGTTGCGGCCTACAAACACGGTTTGCCGACGTCGGCGAGTCCACATGCGGGACTCGATGGTGTGCCGCTGAGAATGCATATAATGAAGGACAAGTATCAGTAGGTACTGCACCACCTCGCCACCACCCCACTCCCCAGGTCTCTTACTGCTTTGCGTGCTGCTCGGTGCTTGTTCTCTGATATGCAGGACTTCAGTGACCTCGACGATCTGTTTGGCCCGTACTCTGCCAGCCTGCCAGTACACCCGGCTCCCCCCAGCTCGTTATACTCGTGAGTACATTCGTTGGGGACTTAGCTTAAATTTAGCTCTCTGACAGATGGTCTTATGCGCAGATCGGAGCATACGCACTCGGAATTCAGCTTTCTCTTCAACGAGGATTTCGGAACGGACCTGACGCACCCTCAGGACGACATTTTCGCTTTATCTCCCATCGTTTCCAATGTCGACGAAAGGGAAGCGGACACCGACGTCGGCTCAGTGTGCCTCGGAGGGTCAGAGGTTGCTGAATGCATCACCCAATCGGGCTATTCAGAGAAGAGAAGGGAGGCGGGCGAAATGGCGACATGGCGAACTGGTCTACTATCACCTGGGCTGGATCTTACTACAAAGGAGTCCAACCACGACGACGATGGTCCAGAAATTGGACCCAGCCTACAGCCAGCCTTCGAACACAGATATCGCGGGACGAACTCCGAATCATTATCGGGATACGAACTCGGGCTCGGGCACTGCTACCGTGTTATTCACGAGCAGCAGTTACATGGAGACGAGTCCTCAGAGAATATGGAGGAAGACGGCGTTCCACTCTTCCCGAAGCTCCCAAATCACGAGCAAATACCACCACCCACCCGACCACCTCTACAAGAATTGCATCAAGGGATCGGCGTCCCGGCAGCGAAACGAAAAAAAGAGGTGTCTTGCGATTCCGAGTCAGAGGACGATTATTATAAAGAGCCCCGAAAGACTAAGCGTCGACGCGCTTCTAGACCGGGTCGCTTTCGCTGTACAGAGCCCAAATGCTCAGAGACTTTCACCAGAAAGAATGATGTGAAGAGGCACGCTATAGATGTCCACAAAGGGCAGAAGGCGTATTGCCGTCCAGGGTGCGGGAAGGGGCTTTCGAGAGATGACTCCCTTGCGAGGCATCGACGTACCTGCAAGAGGCTTAAAGAAATGATGACCCAGGTAGATGAGCCGGAGGAAGAGCAGGGGGCTGCTTCCTTGGATGGAGGGAGGTGATCTGCCAGGACTAGATGCGACATAAAGAAAGAGTTCGCCGTGGCTGTAACTTCATTGTATCAACTCTAGACACCTTGCGATGCGAGAAACGAGCTCAGATATTAGCTTGAGCTGTCACAGAACGTCATTCGAATGGCTCCAAGTTGGATTAGGGACGGTGGAACAATTTTAGCGCCCAGCGGTCATATTAGACGCCAGAAAAGTCTGTCATACCACAACGTCATTATTCTCGTAAAACATTACAGATCATAGTAGAGATATACACACAAGGATCATAGAAGATACACTGCTATACAACAGTCATGTTACAACAGGTAGAAATCAATGCATATGGAAAGAGGAATGTGGGAAGCTCTAGAAATACATAAAACGATCACATAACCAGATTCTCTCGGCCAGGCCGCGGCGTGATGTCAACCTTGAAAGCAGACGGTTTCCTATACACGAATCTAGTCAGAACTCTGCAGAATGAATGAACGTATTGGACGATATACTCACGCGACGGTATGGTCCATCAACTCGAGCTTGATCTGAACGGGGTTGCCCAGGACGTCCTTCTCTGAGGGCGTGATGTCGAATTGGGTGAGCACAGAGGCGGCCATTGCGAAGAAAGCGTCGTCGCTGAAGTAGCGTCCAGGGCATATCCTACGCCCAAAGCCAAACGCGGCGTATTCAGGCCCGGGAACGGACTCGTCAAACTCTCCGTCTTTGGTGAGGAAGCGCTCGGGGATGAACTCGAAGGGCTTCTCAAAGGTATTGGGGTCGTGCATCATTGCCCTATGGGAGGGTACCCATCGTCAGAATATGTAGGAGATACTGTATTGATAGCTGGACGAACCATGAGTTGGGCAATATCATGGTGTCTTTGGGGATGAAGTAGCCATTGTATTCCTCGTCTTCGGTAACCGTATGCGGGACACCTGGGATCGGCCACGTTAGAGAAACGCAGAGGAGAAAACGGACCACATTCAAACGCACCAAGGGGAACGACGGTATAGTATCGGTTGACCTCTTTGACAATGGCGTGGAGGTAAGGAAGTGAATCGCGGTCGCTGACGGAGGGGATACGGTTCGGTCCCACAACACGGTCGATCTCGGCTTGGGCTTTCTTCTGCACATGAGGGTTGTTTGCCAGAGCAAGGATCATGACAGATGCAGAGCTGACAGTCTACGAGGACGTCAATGTGAACTCTAAACGCTTGTAAAGGGCAAGGGCAGTCGTACCGTGTCAGCACCGGCCAAGTAAGCCTGAGCACATGCATTCCGCGCAACGTCCTCAGCAGTCCACCTGTCCGAACGCTCGAGAGTGAAGTCCGGATCCGCATCGTCACCAAGGTGGTTCATAAGGCTCGCAGCCATGCTGGGATGAACACTCTGCTTTCCCTCCGTCTAACACGCATTTTGTCAACATCTCAGCCCTCAGGCAAGAAATAAAACTACGAGAAGGCACTCACCAAATCCTTCTTGGCATCATCCCAGGGGTTGTGCAGCAGGTCCCAGCTCATGACGGCCAATTGGTTGAAACGTACGCGCCAGCCAGCTCCGGGGAACCAGGCGGGGACGTGCCTAAGGATGGGGAACGTGTTGACCAAGAATCGACCTTGAGTGCTAGCCTCCGAAAACCCCTGAACGAGCGCCTCAGCGGCCTCGATGAGGGGCCTGTTCCGGCCTATGTCGTCAAACCCGTACGCCGAGCGCATGATGATCGTTCCGAAGAATCTGGAGGAAATGTCGTTGGTCAGTCATCTCCCCTGTGCATAGATGGTGAAGTGATATCTCGACTTACACCTGAACATGCTCGAGGAAGTCTTTGGGATTGTCTCTAAGCTTGCGCGTGAAGATTTCGACCTCTTCGTACATGATGGGGTGGTATTGGCCGACGGCATTGTGGTTCAGGTATTGGTGGAAGGCGCGACGGTGTTGTCTCCAGTCCGCTGCGTACTTCATGAACGCGAAGCTCCAGCCAATTTCCAAACTAAGGGGTAGCCACGCGAGAGCAGAGTTAGCCGAGGCGCAACACGAGGAGAAGAAGAGAGAAGAAGATTCAGAAGATGGAGAAACTACGCACAGTTCGACCATCGGAATCGTGGGCCTATCAGAGGTATTAACAGATCTCTTTTCCAGAAGCTCCTCAGCGTGGTCCATCCTGCTGACGACCAGCAGTTTTGTTCCGAGAACTTCCAGGTAGACCATGCCCCCTAAAATGAACGGTCACGGAATGAGTGTCAAGCGTAACAGCATAAAAAAAAACTTTTGAGAGACGTACCATATTCCTCACAGAGCTTCTGGTAGCCCTCCCATGGCTTGGTCTTTGGGATGTTCGACATGTTGCCCATGATGGGCACACCTCGGGGACCAGGAGGAAGGGGGAGCCTCTTTGGGTTGCGGCTCCGGCGAGAAAGAACGATTCCTCGAATCGTGAAAGCCGCTGCGAAGATGCATGCAACGGTGATGAGTGACTGCATGTTTGAGAGAGACATGGTGAGTCGTGAGTAGTCGTATACCGCGATCATGATGAGGAAAGCGGAATGGAAGGAAAGTAGAGCGTCGATGAGAGTTAAGAGCGACCCAAGAGTGGAGGGGGTGGGTCCCTTTCAGGAACCCACTTCTCAAAGTTCCTGATACTTATGCCAGATCTGCTTTCCCGTCAAGGAGCGTTTGACGTAAGTTTGGGGGCACGACAGATACCGCAGACATGGACATATCTCAGTTTGGCCACTGATCAGAAGAGGTCATTCTGGATAAAAAAATGTGCTTCTTAATCACATTCGCCAATCTAAACAGGAACGACGGCTCACCTTGGTGTGCAGCAGCAAATCGGTCATCTACGACTGGTCGTGGTGGCGCGTGGTAGGTCCCCAACCCCA
This sequence comes from Ephemerocybe angulata, assembly GCA_013368325.1. Lineage (NCBI taxonomy): Eukaryota > Fungi > Basidiomycota > Agaricomycetes > Agaricales > Psathyrellaceae > Ephemerocybe > Ephemerocybe angulata. The sequence continues at coordinate 263,051 of JAACJK010000004.1, forward strand.
GCGTAGCTCGGATTGTAAACCATCGTGAATTGCTCGCGACGAATTTGGATGTCCTCATGTCGGACCCATGATCATCAGACATGGCCACGCCTTCTGAGGAACTTCCAAGTCAGGAATAGACTCGTCCATTGGAAGGTTGCAGCTGACGATTAGATTCCGCCTTCCGAATGGTCGATCTTTGTGCCAACCCTCATCGGCCGGGAAAAATGGAAGAGGCATCCCTAGACATCCTTCAGGTCTAGATGATAACCCTTCTCAAGTCCTTAGCCTTGAAGCTGCGGTACGGGGGGGATTATCGAGGTCTGTAAGGGCTGGAGGCCGACGTGACAGCCTGTGGACCCTTGGGGGCCGTCCGTCGGATACAGTCCAGTTCTTGAGCGAAATGAAAGCCATGCATGCCGCTGCCAAAAAATAAACCGATCTCCATCTCCTTCCGGTTCGCATGAAAAAGGGAAGCACAGAGATGCCTGAGAAGAATCACTCCGAACGAACAGGAGGCGAAATCTGGCGAAATTCGCTGGCTCGACAGGCATAAGCGCCAGTGTGGACACACTTGGGACCACCAATGGTCGAGGTTCCTTCTTAGCAGCTCGATGCAGGACTCGTGTTATCCAAACGCAACATTGCAGCGGCCGAGATAACACAACTATCGTTGTAGGTGCGCTGTAGGTCCAGGTTGCACGGGGAATTCCGGTCCAATGTGCAACCGGGCGGCAATCTATACCTGCTTGAGCGCTACTTTTGGCCTCCCCCAAACTCAACGCAACTCGCTAACCTGTTCAAGTGGAGTATTCCGCCTCTTTATCGCCCATGTGGGCTCAGTGTGGGGGCTCCGGGAGATGGAAGGCTTGCCAGCCGTAATCAGCTTACCTATTCTCAGAAGGATGTTTGTGTGCCCCGTTCCAGGGCCTGTCATTATGTGCCCACATCCACCTTGCACGCTTCAAGCAGGCTGGCGCACTCACCTCCCCACTATTGTATTCCGTGTCCGTATTATGCGAAGGTCATCGAATACGGAAGCCTCGTGTCGGGCCTCCAGGAGATTGGCGCCAATGATAAACCTGAGCGCGCGTGGCGCAGGGTCGTGAAGAGAAGCTGCCAGGCTAGCCGCGACAGCTGCAGCTGATACCACAGTTCTATTAGATGGAGAAATATCTGTCACTAAACACGAGAATAACGCATATATATCAGTGCTCAGCAGGTCAGGAAGACACAAGGCGAAATACCTTGGGGATAATATCGTGTCTCTTACGGCTCGGACGTCTCCGATTACGCCCAGTAGGACTTGGCACCCTCGACGTCATGCCATATCCCAGACGAGCGCAGGTGCGTGAGGCGACAGCGATCAGGATGGATGCATAGATATACCGACGCATAGCGCACGAGGTGGATGCAGCGCATGTGGGTGCCGTTATCCGAACAGAAGTGTCGTCGACCGATTGCAGGGCAGCGGGCTAGAGCTGCAGCCCAGGGCAGTGCCTCGCCTGAGCCGCCTCACGTCTTCCGTGACCACGCCTGATCATCTGAGGCAGCGGGCCCGCCCACCCTGATAGTCACCATACCAGCACCCTTCCGACTCGCCCTTCTTCCCCGCAAGACCATGCAGGGTACAGCTAGAGGCCCAGACCAGCATTCAAGCTGCAACGTGTACCTCGGCATTCCGTACCGTCCAGATATCTGGTCTAAAGAAGCTGGGTAAAAGAAAGTCGCGAAACGGCAATGATTAGTATATAGTCTCGGCCTTTGTGCTCGCTAGTTCATGGAGATAGACATACATACCATTGAGGAGAAAAGTCTCCACTATCCAACGAAAGTTCTTGAAGAACCCCATTATACACGAGGCGACTTGGAAGCCGTTAAGAGCATTTTGTCGATTGCGGTTAGATGTGACGAGGTCGAGGGTGTCGCTACCGCTCCCTTGGAGGTGCCATCCTCGTGCATTTGAATGGCCTAGTATGGCCTGTAAGTGACAAGGGTATCCCGTTAGCTGAGTCGGACCCTCTCAAATGAAGGCTAGCTCACCACATACTCCGAATAGAAGGCTATGGAGTAGCAGTCAGAACGTCCGTCCGAGTCGTCTCTGTCTTGTCATCGAGCACCAGGAAACGGGTGCCAGACTGCCAACTCAGCGCGGATGGTGGGCGTGACCAAGAAGGGTGGGCGACCAGCAGCCACCATCACCGGCGGCGTGGACCAGGAACTAGTCCGCCTTGAGTTGCGCACCCGATCACCCGGGCCGACCTTGCGGGTAGGAATGATCGAGACGGGCGTCTAAATTCAAGCTCATGGAGGCTGAAGAGAGTTGGAAGAGAATACGTGACGTTCAATTCAACCACTAAGCGTTCCTACCCATATGCTTCCTCAAAAGGGAGCACGGCTCGAAGTTCAAGCTTCCCTGGGCTACTCGAAGGAGGCGGGGTTGAGATTATAAGAATATTATGCGGAGGAATCGAAACAGAAAGCACCATTAACACCAGCAAATATAACTACCAATAACGTAGATAGCATGTACGCACAACCACTCCCTCTATGTAGAAGCAGTCGCAGCAGGCTTGGCCCCCTTCGTCTTCACGACCTTCTCAAAATGCCTCGTCCCCGCCGGCCGCCTAATAGCCTTCGCAGCCTTAATCGCTTTCTGGAACCTCTCCAAATCCTTCTTCAAATCCCTCTTCTTCACCCCTCCCTTGCCCACCAGATCCTCCTCCCCATTCTCCAACCTCTTCACCCTTGCCCTATCCTCCGGCATCCGTGCGAGCTGGCTCTTACTCCTCAGACGCGGGCGGCGCTGGACGTACCACTCCCACGCGTATCGGAGGAGGGCGCCGTCGGCGTCGTAGGGCGTGGGGATCTCAGAGTAGCCCGGGCGCGCGGTGGGGTGGCGCACGTAGATGGCGGAGCAGGTGGAGAAGGAGGGCTCGATGTAGGCGGGGATGAAGAGCCAGGGCGAGGCGTAGTGCGGGAGGAAGAAGGGGGTGAATTTCGGTTTCGCGACCTCCGTGACTGCTGTTTCTGAAGATACCAGTGAGGGTTCCTCCGACGCCTCTCCCTCTGAGGGGTACTCCTCCGTTTCTGCCTCTGAGGGTTCCTCTGACGCCTTTGCCTCTGAGGGTTTCTCCGACACCTTTGCGTCCGCCTCGGGCTTCTTCTTCTCCTTGGGATCTAGGTAGCGCTCGACAATGTCGTCGTGTTCACCTGGAAGGTTTTTGAAGAATCGGATAGCCTCGGGGTTCACAGTCACCATGTCGCCCGGTGCAAGTCGCGTATTCGCGTTCGTGTGCTAACGGAATGAATCTTCTTCAACCAACCATAACTTGATTGATGCACACACAACAACGAACGCACCTTTTTACCATTCAGGAGCACATCCCCGTGGATAACGAGCCTCCTCGCCTCATACACACTATGTGTGAAGCAACACCGGAAAATGAAGACGTCAATCCTCCTCTCGACCTCCGCCGCCATCAAACTCCCCACAGGCGCCATGCCCTTGCGCTCAATCTCATCCGCAAAGCCCTTCTCTCTCTGCTTGCGCCTCGCGAACTCCGCGAGCTCGGCCTTGTCGTCCGTGGGCGGCGCGGTGTGGCGCGCGGGACGCACGTCGGGGAGCGTCTCGGGGAGGTACCACCGCTTGAAGATCTTTTCGGGGATGAAGTCGCCGTGGTACCCTCGGAAGAGGGCTTTCGACTTCCAGCGCTGCTGAAACAGCGTCGTCTGCCCTGTTTGGCGGAAGTGGAGGTCGTCGGCTTTGGGGCCCATGGTTCGGCGCCAGAGGTTGTACAGGTTCTTCGGAGCCCAGCTCTGTTGACGTGGCCAGTATAAGGAATGCCATTTGCACGATAAAGTAAAGTAAAATAGAGGTTTGGATTGGGTTAATGAGTTGAGGAATGGGTAGAAGCGCGAGGAGCAGGACGGTCACGCACCATCCGAGGCAGGGCCCTCCGCATATTCAGCACGCCTCTGTCCCTCATTGTTGCGAGCGTCTATTCGTCTCCTGAGCCGGGCGCTTGGTATACACACGGGCGCTTGGTGTGGAGGGCGTCGGCGTCGAGCGCGGGTGGACGTGGAGGAGAGAATATGTTTCCGTCACCGGCTAACGGGGCGGACCTGAGCTCGTTGGCAGAAAATTCGTGGTCACGCGCCCGGTCGGCGGATTGCTTTAGGAGATCATGTGATGATGTCGCGTCAGCCATTCGGGGAACTTAGATGCGAACGCGTCAAATCAGAGGTGAACATTATGCGGCAAATGGGTATGTGGTAGAGGTCTATCGGTATTCTGTAGAATATGGGAGTGGAATCGACTACGTGTTTCCCGCAGCAGTGATATTCGAAATCCACTGCCTCAACTTTTCGTCCGAATCAAACCCGCCCCAGATGTAGTAAACAGCCCGCTTCTGCATCCTCAGTATATGGTAGGGGAGCAAGGCGAGAGAGACGAGGAAAAGGCCTATCAGGATGGCAAAAAAAGTGCCTGCAGCAAAGGTATGTGGCGCTTTAATATTAAGGAAAGTAAGTGCAAACAACCGGTACTCACACACAACCCATCTCTCCCAAGTCTCCATGACCGTAAGCGCAAACGTGCCCTCGAACCACATCCTCCACCTCCACAGGGTATAAACGAGCCTTCCCTTGCTTTTCTCAGGGCGGCGCACGTAAGAGTGGTCAGGCCTGGGCGGCGGAAGGTCTTTGAATCGCTGGTGTGGTGGGCGTAAGCCGATAGTGGAGGCGCGCGGTTCCGACGGTGGATGGGGGGAGGTAGCGTATGTGGGGCAAGTCATGGCGGCGGCGGTGGAGATCATTGTGGTGGTGGTCATTGTGGTGGTAGATGACTTGGTCGCGTGTAGCTGACCGAGGCGTCGAAATGGATGTGGTGGGCTCAAGGCGGGCGGCTGAATCCTTGAATATGGTGGTATTCCTCCTCGGCGGTGTGTACTTTTCAGAGAGGTTGTGGAATAAGAACGAGGTGTGTCTTTGGGATCCTTGTCGCCCCTGGAGAGTTATATACGACTCTCAAATATTAAATAATCCCTCACCATATTCATTTAATATTTATAATAACAAATACGAGACCCTCGAGCTCCAGCTGACTGCGACTGGGATTAGACACGCTCTTAGACAGAGGTTATCGGGGAAGGGTGCTCTATGTGAGCTGCTTCACCTCGGTTCACTTTTGGAGCTAAACTCGATTCGTACCGAACACGGAATGGGTAGACACTCTCGTAGACCGTTGGCCGAGTACAACGAGCACAGCCATTACTTAGAGCAAGCATTGTACGAGTCTTCATCCCCTACCAGCGAGGCAAGTTTCGAACTGGACTGTCCCGCTGGCCCGTCTTAAGCTTCATGGTTCAATGTCTTCAGACATCCCTCATGCGACCCACCTTTCACCTCGATTCTCACATAGCGCCCATTCTCGTGCCGAATCGAAAACGAAGACTCTGGGCCATTCGCTGAAATCTCTGCCTACGAAAGGCAAGGCCCCCTCGAACTGGAGGGTCTTGGACCCATGTCGGGGGCCAGAACACCTGGAACTCCAGAATGACCGCACATACCACCTCAGACTCCCGGTCGATTGCATTCTCAAAAGCCTCCCGTACACGTACCACAATGACATTGGCCCCCATTCGACGGCGATAAACGAGACACGGACTCATGGTGCGAGCCAACAGAACATCTCCCATCCTCCCGTATCGAGAAGCGGATGTTTCGCACCTCAGTCAGCAGCATCAGACATTCCTCAGGAGACACCATCTGAAATCCCTCTCGAGCGACTGCTTGACTGGAAGGGCTCTTGAAACCATCGCGATCGAGCCTGACACCTACACCTGTCTTAGACCTGCGAAAGGAGCATGAAACGGGTTACGGTATCTGGTAATCCTAACCCTATGCCGTTCGAACTTCGAATTAGCGCCCGTCTTCCGTTTGGCGCTTGAGTGGCATGTCGGGAGAATATGTTGCATAGGCGTAGATAGAAAGGTTTAAGGTACGCACACGTCTAAAATCTAACCGGTGGCTGCCACTGGTTCTAATCTATGCTCTAATCAAGAAACCCGACTTTGACACTAATCTATCTTTTCCCAGTCACTTTCTCCCTCTCAGGACCCACCCTTGCCGTCATTGTGCTATCCCAGATCGACACTTGCTACTTCAACGACCTCGCAGGGAAGGCTAAGTGGTCTCTGGACTTCGTCCTCGTCAAGGCTGGCGACAAGGAGCCACTCGCTGAAGTTCCACACTCCGAGTACTACCTGAGGAGTGTCAATTTGGAGATCCCCTTGGAGGCAGGCGACTACATTGTGTACGTTCGACTGGACAGGAATAGTAAGGTCACAGACGCCGACGTACGTTCAACTTCCTCTCCATTGCTGGATGATAATGGGCTGAAATTGTATCTGATTTGACACAGTCGCACCGTTGCGCAAGCTTTCTAGAATCATAACCGCTCGATCTCAGAGCCACTCCATTGCATCGGTATATTCCCATCTTCATCACCATACTGACCGCTATCTGTATCCGCGCTCTACAGACTTTAAGAAGGAAGACCACCCTACATACCTCGGAACGGCCTCCAGACTCTTATCGAAAAGGACTTTGCCGAGTTCGAGAGGAAGAAAGCAGAGGACGAGAAAGTCAAGACCGGCACTAGCGAGGAGGTATCCGATGACGGAACTGTCACGACGACGACGACGACCACCGTCACAACAGAAACGAAGCAAATCGTCGTTAAATCAACTACGAAGTCCAAAGCCAAACTCGGAGCACTCGCGGAGACAACACCAGAAGTCACTACAGTGTCGACATCGGAGTCGAATGCCGCGACTGGAACCGCGGCCCCAACTGCTGCTACAGCAGATGGTCAAGCGTCTTCTGCGACGGCAGGGAGTGCGGTACCTGCAGTCAAGGTCGAGGATGGGAAGGTAACTGTGCCGTATGACGACATTAACAATGTTGTTGTGGGCTTGCGGGTGTACACGAATAAAGATGTGCCGGAGACTGTGGTTGGGAGGTTGAGGGACGATAAGAAGGATGCGACGACTACGACTGCGACTGCGACTGTTACTGCGAAGTAGTCCTGCGACTGATATTTAATTGTTGAATCTTACGTGTACTTCTACGGTTATCTTGGACGCATTATACGAGGTGTTCTTTTGACTCCGTTCCGTTCAAGACTCATTCGGTAGGGCTATCCATAGTATCCTCAACGCACATATCGTCTCTCTCCAAAGCGTCCGGTACTCCGACCTTCCGGGTCGGCCACGCTTGGTCTGATCGTGACGGCGGACGCTACCGTCACACTAGTCCAGGCGCCCGGCCTGCGGTGCAGCGGCCTTGAGCAAGCGCCCAAGTCCCTCCATTTCCCTGTGACTTTTTGGCCACCCGATAGAAACTGAACCAACGTTATTGACCATGGGAGAGCGAGACGTACATAATGATACATGAGAGATTGTATAGGATACAAATGCCAAGAAGTCGATTCGCCAATTTCACAGACGGGCCAAAACAGGGGTGCCATTGAAGTACCTTCGTTGTTAATGCCATTTCGAAAGGGGAGTCACCCGCCCCATGTCCTTGAGCACCTATTTCCCTCATTGAAAAACTTCGGATTGACAGGATGAGGGCAAACCCAAGGCAAACCCACCTACTACAGTGAACTTGCACGGACGGAAATTCGCCATTGACTCGGAAGAGGACATATTATATAGGGTCTCCAATAGGCCTTATACTCCTGGAGTCGAGACTGATACTCCTTGAGCTCCCTTTTGGATTGTTCAGCCTTTTCGGCTTGTTTTATGTCTCTTTTTATGTCTCTGATGGCTTCTTGGACGAGAGCTGCCTCGGAGGGGGTAGGAGAGTCATTGCGCCGAATGAGATGGGCAAGACGGTCACGGCCGATTTGGTCTTCAAGTTGTTGCTTGCGCTGCATGGTGGTGGTAGTGATGAAAGCGAACTTAGACAATGGCCCGATACAAAAGCTTCCAAAAGACGGAAAGGGGTTGGCCGATCGCTTGCCAAAAACGGCGCTTAGGACCCGATGATTTGGGTGTGTTGTCTCAGGCGGGCGCTTAACGTAACACGGACCTAATGCTACTGCGAAGATTTATATGATTAAGCATTGCGTATCCTTACTACACTCCCCACTATCTACGTCCCCACGACAGTCTGTGATCGTTCCGCCAGGCTACGCCATCTTCTCCGTTCCTGAGGATTCCGACATCCTCATCCACCTCTCCTCTCCTCTCTGCGAGCCCCTGCAAGTGCAGCGAGCTAGCACGTCTGCGCTCTTGGACTTGAAACAGTACCTCGTAATCCTAACCCTATGCCGTTCGAACGTCACATAAGCGCCCGTCTTCCTTTGGCGCTTGAGTGGCATAACGGGAGAATATGTTGCATAGGCGTGGATAGAAAGGTTTAAAGTACGCAACGTCTAAGATTTAATTAACCAGTAGCTGCCACTGGGTTTAATCTATGCTCTAATCAAGAAAACCAACTCCCTTCACAAGGCCTGCAGGACAGCCTTCCACACATCCCGCACCCAGCATCCATCAAGATCCCTCCCCTCCCCCTCCTCTCGTCTCCCATCCACCTCCCACTCTCCACCAGCCCTCACAAAAGGCACCATCCCAACATAACACGCCTCCAACCTCCCGACCTCACCACCCCACTTCCCAACCACCTCCCGCATCCTCGCAACATGCCACCTCTCCCACGCAGCACCCTCGATGTGCCTCCACCCCCGCCGCGCAGCCTCAAAATCAAACCCGCGCACCGCGCCGTCAACCTGCCCTGCGCCCAGGATTGCCTCGCACTCGGCTGGGGAGAGAAAGTCCTCGGGGTACGTGTTGGGCGGGAGCTGGCGGTTCTGGTAGTAGAACCGGGGTGTGTAGGTGGGGGCGGAGGGGTTGAAGAGCGGGTGGGCGGGCTCTGCTGGGGTCGGAGTGCTGTATGTGTCACGCGTGAAGATGAGGGTCTTCAGGCTGGCAAATTTTGAATGGTCAATGCTATTGTTGAATGGGTGGGTTGGAATGCTGCTCGAAGAGTGGGTGAAGGCGTCTAGTAGGCGTTCATGGTCGACTTCCCACTCCGATGCCCACTCAAGGCAGAATTCTTGTGTTCCTGCGCTGAGCCAAAGCACTTCGAGCGCAGGGATGGAGGCGAGGAGGGGAAGACATACGTCTGAGGGCCCATGGGAGTCGAACACGATCTTCAGAGCCCGGAGGTTCGTAAATTCGTTGGCTAGGACAGAAAGGAGCCTTTCGAGGACAGAGTTCGGGATTGGGCTGTCGAGCTCGAGGGCTGAGATGTGTGTGTGTTGGGCGAGGAGTGGTGTGAGAGGGTCTATGGTCGCTGTGGCAAGTGGGGAGGGTCTGGTAGGGAAAGAGTGGTCGAGTCGGAGAGTGCGCAGGGAGGGGAGGTGGTAGGAACCGAGGAGTTGGTAAAGAGAGGGATCGCAATCTACGACGGAGAGGTTGGTAATTCTCTTCGAGGCGTTGTCTATGTTCATGAGGGCCAATCCCTCGTCGGTGTTCGTTATATTCAGTCCCTCGAACCACACTTCTCTAAGCTCAGGAAGCCCAAGAGCCAACTCGATGGCCTCACGCGGGACCATCAGCAGTTCTTTCCCTCTATACCGCCACACCATTGACAGTGTCCGCAGCGTGGCCCCCGATGCGCGAAGCACCGCACATACACTCTGCACCTCTGTCCCAGTATCGTACTCATCCAGTATATCGAGGATAAGCGACTCCAACCCCCACTGCGCCCGTATGACGGGGGTGAACCCAAAAGGACGCGTCGGCCAGGCGCCTACGTCCAGCCGAAGGTGTTTCGCAGGTGACGTCGCCAAGGCCGGGTGGAATGGCGCGTCCCAGTCCACGACGTGAAGGTTGGGGAGGACGCCGATAGCCGAGGCGCACAAGGCCACGAGGCGCGAGGCGAGATGGGGCCCGTATGATGTTACTCCTGTCTGGTCTGTGTGAACTCTGAGGTGCCGGATGCAGGGGCCTAGTCGTCGTCGACGGCGTTGTTCGATGCTGGCGAGCATTCCATCCGTTTCGCTCGGCTGCCGCCATTCAGCCTCGAGCAGCTCTAACTTCGCGATCCCCGGGTCCTTCGCATTGCCGCCCTTCAGCTTCAAACTAAGACGCGCGAACTGGATGCTCCGTGCTAGTTGTCGGCAGTCTTCGTCGACAAGCGCGAGTGCGGAGAGGTCTTGGGGAGACAGGTGCTTCACGATCTGCGACAAGAGCTCTATGGGAAATTGGAAGAGTGGTGCGGGTGATGTTATGGGTATGCCATCGGAGACGCGGTCGAATGTGAGTGGGATAGGTTGCATTAGAACTGGAGTTGAGAAGGCCATTGTGGGGGACGTCGGCGCGCGATATGCTGGGCTTCTAGGGACGGGGCTGATGAGTGCCGACAACACACCCGATGCGCGACACGTCAGGGATGACGAGTTGGCCTGGGCTCGAGGGAAAGGCACTGGGCGCGAAAAAGCTTTGGTAGAGATGGGTGTTGGAGGCAGGGAAGGGTGAGGGAGTAAAAATCGTTCGGTCTACTGAGGGTCAACCCGGCACCTGGGGATTATGAGGATCCTCGTGTACGCCGTCGTACGATGTTGGCGGCGATATGTCGTAAAACGATACCAAAGTTCCTGCATGAAACCAGTCAGCATGGTGATCGCGGCTGACATTTTTTTGGGGGTTCACTGTGGCATGCGATTCTCAGCCATCGTGCGCGAAAGATGGTGCACCATTCCTGCGACCTCTTGCCGTCGCGTAACATGCAGCGTGTTCGGTTGGGTCGTTCACTTGGGTGATATCAGTCATACCCGATAAGAGGAAATGCGGGACGTACAGAGCTGGTGGCGCGATAGACCGCGTTTAACCATGAGGGTCATGGAGCATTGCTGGATAGTTCTCCTTTAGGTGAGTTGCGTCCAGCATGGTGAGTTCAGGGGTCAGAAGTGAGCCCATGACGGCGTGTCTTAAGGGTAAAGTCGACGAATACTATCTGGGAAGCTACGTGGCGTTTCATGCCAGAGTAGATGAGAGTACGGTTCTCGACCCAGTGTCGGATGCATGAAGACCGTAATTTCGGCTAAACCTAATGGCGTGAAGCAGATTGGACGATCATCGTCTTTCTTTCGTGACATTCGTTGGAGTAAAATCCTCTAGATTAATATTATGAATAAGCTGCGATACATCAGTGAACTGCTGTTACACATAGAGAGGACGAGACTCACAAGAACACACATGTAGCCCACTCCCTAAGCTTTAAACAATTGATATCTGTTCTTTTTGGTGCGCATTCTAGAGTGTAAAGATGAGAGGGATAACAAAAAGCAGGCGGGGGTCTTTGGAAGGATGTGAATGTAGTTGGGGTATTGATTAGTAGTGGGACGGCGAGTAATGTTAAGAACCAAGAACTAGGGTATACAGAGCACTTGATGATGGTGAAAACAATCAAAGGGAAGATAAAAGGCGTAAGATATGATAAAAATGAAGCAAACCCAATTGGAGGACCATCCGCAGGACGATTGCCCGACCTTGCACTTTTTCAGCGATGCGCGCTCGTTCAAAGTTCAAAGTTCGTTGTTGAAAAGCCCCTTTGCAATGCTCGCTGCCCCTCTTGCAGCAGGTGCATTCGCCACGCTAGGCAAGAGTCCGGAAATCCACTGCCACAGCAGGCGCTCGTCCCCTTCTTGACCGATAAGATAATACGTGGCGCGGCGCTTCATGACTGTAAGGTGCTTTGGGAGGTACTTGATGATGGCAGACGTGAAGAAGAAGCTGACGACAAGGAATATCGTTACTGGTGAATGAAGACAGGGGTCAGTTGCGTGACGATGACACTCGAAAATGTAAGAAAGCCGCGAAGAACGGCGCTAGGGAGACGCAGTCGCCTTCGACAAAGAAGCCAAAACCTCGTAGACAAAGAAGGAATCTGAAAACTCACCCAGCATAATCTTCTCCCAAGGTTCCAACATCGACAGCACAAATGTCGCCTCAAACCACATCCTCCACTTCCACACATATCTCGCCAGTGTACCGGAAGGCTTGCGCGTGAACTCATGGTTCGGTTTCGAAGGCGGCAAAGGACCTGAGGGGTTGTAGATTTCGTATGCTGCTTTTGCCGATCCTCCAGGTGCTGATGACCCTCCCCGAGTTGTACCCCCTGTGCTGGACGACGTTGTTGATTGTGTTGAAGCCATCGTGTGATTTCGTAGGTAGTTCGTCAGAATGGTCGGCAGATTGGTATGCAGAATAGAGTTCTCCAGCGTATACGGGTTTTAAGAGTTCGAAGGCGTTGTCTTTGTCGTTGTTGAGGGCGTGAAGGACGGCGTCGTTCCGATGAGGTTCGAGGTTAAGCAGGCTGAATAATTGCCATCAAAAAACTCGGCTCTTCGTTGACCGAGCCGCAGCTCCGTTTGGCGTCGAGCAAACGCTGGTAAAAAGTCATTACACATTTGTAAGTAAAGATAAAAAGACTTTCAACAGCTCCAGCATCTCTAAACAGCGAGTAAAGTAGTCGGGGGAGCATGTTCGCATTCATCAAGGAAGCTGGCGCGACTATCATACAGGATGCTGGGACGGTTTGCCCAAAGGTTGAATGTTTAGGGGATTTGTTATTCCTGTGTAAGTCTAGTGGTACATGTACAAAAGATAGACAAAGAGACCGTTAAATCTGCGAAGGGGAAGCCGTATATGTCCCCGCACCATAAATCGTGCAAAAGGATATGTAGTAGAGCGTGATGAAAAGACATTAGGTCATATGTAGCAAGATAATGGGGAAGAGAGAAGGTAGGGGGAAAAGCGCCTATGCCGCGGCATCGCCAACTTTAGGCTTCTCCAAGTTCTCCTCGACATACCGCCCGCTGCCCTTCTGGAAAATATCCCTGAAGATTCCTTTTCCAATCTGCCCAATGGCTCCCCGACTCTCGTACAGCGGATAGATAACCACCGCGAAAGCCGAGAAGAAGGTCCAGATAATACCGACAACCACCCATCCTGTGAATCCACCCACACCATAGACATGCTGCGAGAAGAAAAGCGGTAGTGGGACAAACAAGATGAGGACCACAAATAGGGCAATCGAGGAGTACGAAGCGAACTTGAATGCCTTGGTGAGCGCGACGGGATCTAGCTCGTTCTCCTCTTCGGTGCGGTCGAAAGAGTCGGCGATAGAGGCGGCCTTCGTTTCGACGACATGGGGGGAGCCCTTCTTATCTGAGTCGCTATCGGAGTGAACCTTCTCGTCATGCGTAGGGGGAGTGGAGAGGGGCTTGTTGATGGAGCGGGTGGCGTCCCAGTCGAAATCTTCGGGCCAGATGTATGAGGCGACGGTCGCGACGATACCTCCAACGCCGATGGCGGCTAGGTTTCCAGCCAACATCTCGTAGTCACCGCCGGTGGTCTAAAGAAAGCTAATGAGTTCCATGTCAAGCATGCTGACTAGAGTGGACGTACCGTAACAGTGAGCGAGCCGTCGTTGAGAGTAGCAGTAGTGACGAGCCAGGCGACGAGGCCAAGCGCCAATCCTGCCAGAGCACCACCAATGCATCCCCACTTGTTCGCCTTCTTCCAGGTGATGGCAAGCGCGATAGGTACGACAGCAGATCCGAGGAGGACACCCATGAAGGTGTAGAGCCAACCCATAGAAATGCCAATGTAGAAGAAGATGGTACCCGCAACACCGCACACAATGGCATAGATCGCAACACCAGCGTGGCCCATGCGAAGGATCTGCTCCTCAGTCGCGTTCGGGTTGATGTAGGCCTTGTAGACGTCGTAGGTCAAAATTGAGGACACAGCGATGAGTTCCGCAGAGCAGGCACCTGTTCATATAGTTCCCATTAGCGATTTCTTAGGGCTTATCCGAAAGGCAGAAATCGATACGTACTGGTGACGGCCAAGAAGAGGAGGATAAGAATAGCGGCGGCACCGGCCTTTCCGAGCAAGGCGGCGGCAGCGGCAGAGGCGGGGAGACCAGCTGAGACATCGGCGGGTGTCAGGACCCTCATGTCGACGTCACCCTTGAGCGCGACGGCTGCAAGGCCGAGAGTTGTGGCGAAGGTGAAGGGGATGGCAAACCTAAGTGCGTAGATCAGCATTTCATTTCTTCATCACGAAAAGGAATTAGACTCACCAGGCAAGCCCACCGAGGAGGTACGCCTTGACGGTGGTACCAGGCCGACTTGCAATAGCACGCTGCCAATACGCCTGATCCTGGAACACGGTGGCGAAGTTCCCAATGATATTGATAACACCAAAGATCAGGCCGTTCTTGCTCCTCATCGTCACGTAGGACCCATGGGCATTTCCACCAACCGGTGCGGCGGCGCTCGCAGCAGTCAACAACTCGTGCATGCGCTTGGGGCTTCCAATCTTGTCGGAGGTGGCGTAGACAGTGAAGATGAAGGTGAGAATGATAGCGAAGAGGGCAGTGGTGTGCGTGTAGTCACACAGGAGAGTAGAACGCATGCCTCCAACAACGACGTAGATGGCGACACCGAGGGGGATAAGGAAGCAGGCAGCGATGGTGTGCATGCCTGTGAGATCGGTGACGGTAGCGGAACCACCGAGCACGAGCATGGAGCTGACGATGATGTTCGTTGCGAGACTGAACAAGGTGTGAGCGGATACTCGAGCTAGAAATTTTGGCGATAGGTGCGTACCCAAAGAACATGAAGACCAGGTGAGCTGCCTTCCCCCACCGAGCACCGATGATCTCGAGCCAGGTGTGGGCGTACGGAGCGTTGAGCTTGAGCTTGGCCGCAAGCTGGTTGGGGGGTAAGCCATAGTAGGGGGTAGCTGTATCGTATAGGACGCTCACCATGGCGAAGAGCAAGATCTGTACTGTCGCACCAGCACCATACCACCAGGGACCGGAGATACCGAACTTGTATGCGACAGCACTACTCTGCAGGAGTGTCGCTGCCCAAGTCCATGCAGAGACAATACCGGACGCAATAAGACCGGGCTTGATACTGCGAGAAGCGCTCGTGAACTCTTCAGAGTTCTTGGGGGAGAACCCGGTGTATCGCGATTGGATTGCGGTCAAAAAGATCATGAAGGCACTGAAAAAGAGACCAATACCTGGGACCAGTGTGAGTAGGGGAGGTCATAACAGCAAGAGTAGACGATGATAACGTACCGACTACGACTCCATAGCCGGCACCTTGAGGAAGAAGATACTCGGGCATCGCGAGCTGGAGGACTGTGGTGTCTGTCGACTGCGAGGGACGTGGACTCGACGAAGGCCGACGAGGTGAGCACAAGAAGCCTTCACAAGAATAGCCATACCCTTTATATAAAGCCGCTTTCCATTACCGTATCGACCGACCTGTTCGTTCAGATAACAGAACCTTCACGAAAGTGGAGATAATCCCACACGTGTGGGGAGACTTTTGGCGTCGCTCGATTGACAAGGCCCATCGCTCCAAATGGAATAGGAGAAAAGATATTGAGCTTGAATATGGAGATAACAGATAGACGTTTGCCACCTTTGAGGGCTGCATAGGCACCAAGGAAGAGAGCGAGCCCAAGTGAAGCAGAGATAAGGACTCCAAGAAGCAGCGGTTATCAATGGAATTTCGATTCTTCTTTGACGGAGACGGTGAGATCTCCGAAACCGTCCCGAAGGTTCTTTATCAGAGACTTTCCGCTCTTTCTTCAGAATCCCTCAACCAGCGCTGGAAAAAGAGGTGTTTGCCTGTCGTGGTGGTCGTTGACCAAGCTCAGAGCAGTCGCGCCAGCCTGATGCCTGCCATTCCCACGTTTAAGCGCCGGGCCGCTTTACCACCCTGGGCGGCCCTCCGTTTCCCTCCCTCACTGTGTTCGCGAATATCGGCCGTTTACTGAAGTTGGTGCGTATCTTAAGATAGGTGACTGACTCGGTTGTGAATCTCAGAAAAGCTTATCTGAACCACACCCTGCAAATGGCAGGGAGGGCTTATCCTCCTGTGTTCATTGGTTGTGAATTCCTCAGTCCCGTCGTCTGAACATCTCGACAACCTATGTAATCGTGGGCTACTACTAATTTTATTGGGAGTCCACTAACTTGCTGCAGTCTGCCGCGGGCATTACCACTAGTATATTGGAGGCCGCAAACCACCTGTGCGGAGACGGTACCGTGCTAGAACGAGTGCTTTCGATTTGGGGCCAAAGCGGCAGGCGTCAGGTACCGTATCGCAGTGCACTATTCTCTTCCTGTCAGTATCTACTCATGCCTAACGCCAGGCGCTCAAAGTCAGGAACGTATCCAGTCTCTCGAGTCTCAAGTTCAGTTATCGTCCTGCTTTGATTAAGCGCCACCGTCAAAATCAGTCAGTGCCGCCAAGACTGTCTATATCTGCTGGGCGCTTAGTATAGCCCTACCTGTTTGAGCCTTATCGCATCCGCACGCCCACCGTCTACAACTCCCTTTGATTGATTCCCTTCTCCCCTCTTCGATAGGTTACTTGCCAAATGCCGTTATATTCAAAGTCACTTTCAATGATCACGCGAGCGATAAGATGATATAGGAACTCGGGTCTGAGCCGAGTCGGTATAGTACAGGGCCTTAAACGGTTAACAAAGAGGGGCCTAGGAATTTGACTATGGGGGAATGGAACGTTCTGAGAGGTGTGATGTGCACTGGCTGGCACTGGGGAAGACTAGCAAGTCCTTGGCTGGGAGTTCTGTTGAAGATAATTGAGGTGCCGTCCTCCTTCTGGATATGTGTACCAGATTTACTCTCCTGAGACGCCAGTATATGACAAAGAGATTGTTGTACCTGACTCAAGTCAGATAGCCACTCCGGGCTGAAGAGGACTTTTATGGATCAGCTACTACTCGAGTAGCAGCTAGACGAGCAATCCGCTACTCGCTTGGAAGCAGCGCGTTGTACTTGATCCAAATGGGTGGAGGCTTACTATCATCGGATATTCCAAACCTCAGCTTGGGATACTCCCCGTCAGGCAAGCGAGGTTGAAGCCATCCGAACGCAAGATCTCGGGCTGTCTCCTCTCCAATCTTGATCCCCTCCCATCCCTGTGAGTACTATGCATTTTGAAGGTTCAGTCAAACTGGAAGAAGTGAATGCGGAGTAATGACTGACCTGATCGTAGACTAGCCATCGAGCGGCTTCCCAGCCATCTGGACCCAAGCCATGTTCCTCGATGATCGCCATGAGTGCTTGGTACAGTTTGGCCAAGTATTCCGGCGACCAATACCACCCGTAGTCACTGGGAAACGCGATCGTCTCCATGATGGTGTTGTCTTCGTTTTTCACAGGTGTGCCATCCATCCCAACCCCTGGCGCTTCAGAGAGTAGGGCCTTCAACTTCTGAAAGGAGGACGACAACTCGGATGGGGGTGCCGTTCGAGGAGGATAGACCGGCAATGATCGGAGAGCGCATTCGAGGAGTTCGATCTTTCGCGCAGATCTCCCGCTGCTGTGGATATGCAAGTTGCATACATGCCATAACCACTTATCACCACGGGCTCTAGCTAGGAATCTGTTCTTCAATTTGAGATGTTCATGGGTGAACACCCACACGTCGGATTTCGCACTGGCAGCTAATGCTTGTGCATCGGGGTGATATGCATCCGGTATTCTGAATCCTTTGCCATTGGGGTATCTCTCCTCGTAGCGTTCGCGGAGCTTCTTTAAACTGCGAGGGTATCCTCCTCAGACTTATCCATTTTGTAAATGGGAGTGTGCGTACTGTGCCTCGAATCCCTTGGGCCCACCGTATTTGCGCCATGCAACACGCTCGACTTCTATCTCCTTGTATCTATAAGCTGTTTTGAGATGTTGTCCAATGCTGGAAACTCGCCTACGGCAAGGGATTGAGCACTGAATCCCGACTGTGCGCAAAAAGCTGGAAAGCACATACCGTTCCTCCGTGGACACGAGCCCATCCAGGTCTTTCTCGGGGTTGAGCCGATACAATGGTCTTATGTCAGATTTCAGGATCTACGGTATGTCGAATGAAAAGTGCTCAAAGCCTCGTCTGGTTGTGCTTGCTCACCATCCTTGAAGGGTGTATGGTTGAAGCCCTCCATTTGGATTCATCCATTGGAAGAGATGTATCCTCTGGCTCCGACTCCGACTCCGAATCTGACTCTGGCTCAAATTCAGGTTCGGGGGGCGGAGCCTGGGAAGTGGAGGCCTTCAAGTTGGCGAGTCTTGTCGAGCGTCTACTAGGGGCGCTGTCATTTGGGCTCGCTTTTGGCATGGTGGTTGCAACGCAAGCTGGTTGTGACTCGAACTTGTTTTATGTGAAGAGCCTGTCGATTAAGCTCTACTACCGGTTCCGCAATTCAATGCAAAAGTGGCAATTCCCGCAACCTTCCCACGTCCTTTCGTGGGCTACAGAACGGGCGCCTATTGGGAAGCCTCATCCATCGCCTTCTATCGATTGTATCATCGTTTGGTTTGTTTCTTGGGTACATTACTGCCTCCAGGCCTGCTATCATGACGACCCTTTGGTGTAGAGAGTGCGAACCGACTGGAGCTTGCGATTATCATGATGAAAGGAGAGTCAAGCATAAGTTAGTTGTCCATTAAGAAAAAGAGGCCTGGCTGCATCGAGACTGCTAATAAATTAATGGAAGTTCGTATGTCCTTGGATGCTGAAATTTCCCCCCTTTGGCCGCATGGGGTGATCTGGCATACGCTGCTTCAAGTTCTGCAAGGCTATATAAAAGATTTGGCGAACATAAAGCTGCAAAAGACAGGAAGAACGTACTATGCCTCGAAGCCCTCAGGCCCACCATAGCGCTCCCACGCAATGTGTTCCACCTCCCTCTCGTTATAGAGCATCATGGGGATGAAACGACCATTAATAAAGGTGTTGCTGCCAATTGAAATTCAGTTAAGTGCCGGAGACGCGGTGTCAACTCGGGGGACGCACCTGGGCCTTTCCACATATCTCAATCCATCCAGCATCTCTGACTTGAGCTTATACTGCCTGAGAGCCCATGTCTTACATATCTAGAGAACAAAAGAATAAATGAGTGACAGTCATCTCTATGACGTTCAAAGTGCACCAAAATTCATCCTCCCCCCCACCTTTTATTTCCCCACCCCCTTTTGACTTTAATTCGCCTTTTTGCCTGTTCTAGCAGGTTTTGACGAGACTTTGAAAAAGGGGGGGAACTTCCGAAAAGGGGGGGAGAATCGCAACTTTCCCCCCCTTTTGAAAATTCTCCCCCCCTCTTTCGGGAATTGATCCCCCCCTTTTCGGGTGCCGGCATGTCATTTCCCCCCTTTCACTAGTGTTAAGTAGTAGGTACATACAAGATATCATAATACAGTGTACAGTGTACCTTGTATTTACTTGAGCAAATGGCCATTGGACTTCAAGCGCTCGTCACATTACAGTAATGAATGGCATGATGGACTTCTCGGGGTCAAAGCCAAGTCGCAGATGGCGCCGGGACGGCATCAGGACTCGTAATTCATGCGTTCGTCTTCAAGCTTCAAGTGTATATAGTTGTATATAGCTATATATCGAGGTTTTAAACGCTTCTTTGCACTATTATGATAGGTACACTGCCCTCAGGTCTGCCATGAATCGAGATTTCGGACGTAGGGCGGCACAACCACGCCGCACAGAGGGTTCACGGATAATTCGGCGCTTAACCATGTCTCTGTAGATAGTAAAGGTACTTGAATAAGCTCATAATCACTTAAATAGCTCATGCATGTAAAGAATATGAGTGTCCATACATGGTGAACACACCAATTGACGCTTAGGTCAAGCTAGTATGACGCCCGGCGCCATCTTGAATCGTCGACTTAGCTCGGACTCGGCGGTCCATCGTGCCATTATCATATCTAAAAAGTGACGAGTCTGAAGTAAATATCCTGAATGAGATATAAAGCACAAGGGATTATGACCCCTCAAAAGTTGACACTGCTGAAAGGGGGGGAAAGCGCATGCCGGCAGCCGAAAAGGGGGGGATCAAATTCCGAAAGAGGGGGGGAGAATTTTCAAAAGGGGGGGAAGTTGCGATTCTCCCCCCCTTTTCGGAAGTTCCCCCCCCTTTTTCAAAGTCTCTTCAAAACAGGTTAAAACGACCAGAAATACGAGTTAAAGTCGAAAGGGGGATGGGGAAATAAAAGGTGGGGGGAGAATGAATTATGGTGCACTTTGAACGTCATACATCTCAAATAGACCTATGGAGTGTTGCTCACCTTGCGGCGTGGAGGTACAGTTGATTGCCGCCAACCATCGCTGTGGGCGGCAGTTGGTTGTGGTGGCGAAGGTATGGATCGAGCTTTAGCAGGCGTTGGAGCTCTGAATTTCCGCGGAGCCCTGGGCATGGTTCGAGGCGTAGAGCTGGTGTCAAGCTTGTGCCGCAAGTGTCCTAATTATGAGGGAAACGGAACAAGAAAGAGTGGACCTGTCTCATGTGGTCACAAGGACCATTGAGACAGACTCGGGAATGGACATGTTGCGTTGGGCAAAAGCAGGTTTCAATTCACATCATGAGACAGGGTAAAACGGAAGGACTACAAAGGAGGAAAGAGAAGCATGGACCTTTCGTGAATCCCTACGCCGTTCGCCAAATTCTGTCAGCGTCCTAGGTTCGCAATTTAGACGCCTGTTGGTAAGAGCGCGTTGTAAGTTGCCCAAATGGGGGGAGGTTTGTCCTTTTCATCCAGCCCAAAGTTTAACGATATCTTCCTCTCGTTTGGCAAACGGCCTCGTAGCCAGTCAAAAGCGCCATCGTAAACGCCATCATCGTCGATGGAGAAGCCTTCCCACTTGCGATACTGTTAGAGAATTGTGGCGTTCAGCACAACAGACACATCGATCAGGTGAGAGCAAACCTGGTACAAACCTGGTCGTAGACCAACCATCGAGCGGATCCCCACCCCTCAGGACCAGTTCCGTGAGAAATAATGATATCCATAAGTGCCTGGTAGACTTTCGCGAAGTACTCTTGAGACCAGAAACTGGCATGGTCCTCCGGATACCCTATGCTATCATCCGTACGGGCATTTTCTTCGTTATTGTGAGGGAATCCGCCCCATCCCCTCTCCGGAGCCTTGCTAAGTACGTCCTTCAAAGCTTGAAAAGAGGGAGATGGCGTTTCTGGCGGGGAGATTCGACGAGGATACCTTGGCAACTTCGTAAGAGCTGCGTTAAGCCATCTCTCGAGGTCGCGGACCCACACTCCCTCTTTGGCGGCGACAAAGATGTGCTCGTTGCAGGCATCCCACAACCACTGATCACCATGATTACGCTCGTTGAACCTCCTCCTCAGGTCAACGAGGGCTTCATTAGATGCAAAAGTGCCCTTTCGGTAGTACGAGATGCCCACGTCACCAACGTTCGACGAGGAGGGTTCACGAGTCTGTTGTGCCTGTTGTGCAGGCTGACGAGATTTACGCGGAGTTGAAGCTTTGGATCTGTTCGCGCGTTTGCTGGCAGTGGAGGGGTTGACCTTTGGCATTGTGTGGAGAAGAGTGAAGAGTGGTTGCACGGTCTCGCTGTCCAACTGGAAGTGGTCGTGGTTGAAGAAGCGTAAATTAGGTTCGGGGGGTCCGCTATGCCCGGGTTCATCGCGGGACTACTCGTAAGGTTAAATGGCATCGTATACCTTCCCTCATCAACCCTTCGTTGAAAGTTGTAATCAGAGTTATGCAGTAGGAAGCATAGCATTATACCCTTCCCAAATCGGCGGAGGGGCATTGTCACTGGGGAACATCTCGAATTCCAATTGGGGCCTTTCCCCAGGTGGTAGGCGGGATTGAAGCCAGCCGTAGGCGTTGTCAACAGCACCTGACGAAGCGATCTTTATTCCGTCCCAGTGGGCATACTGTCGACGTTGAGAACATCAACACACGGAGGTCAGCGAAAGAGACGCACTTCTTCGTATACCATCCAACGAGCTGCAGCCCACCCGTCGGAACCAACGCCATGCGCTTCGATAATATCCATAAGCGCCCTGTAGACTCTGCTGAAGTACTCCTCGGACCAGTATTCCCCTTCTTCCAGTTCCCCAGAATTTTGAAACTCGTCGAATCTCACGTTTTGGGAGTTTCTCATTGGGAGATTCATCTCGTAACAAGCCCTTGAGGGTGCCTGTCAGAAGGTCCTTTAAGGCTTGGAATGAAGGAGAAAGTTCGGCTGGGGGTCCGAGGAGGGTAGCTTGGTAGGTCTCGGAGAGCGATTGCAAGGCAGTTTCTCGTGTTTTCATGATCTCTGATCGCGACCCGGCATACCATCCACAACCAGCTGTTACCATGCGCCATTGCTTTCAAACGTTCCTCGAGGCTGCTGGCGGTGCCAGCGAAGGGGTTAAGTTGTGGATCTCTGGCATTCTTCGGCCTGGATTCTTTGACGTGGTCCGATAGACCAAGCTGGGAGGGAGGTATGAGAAGAGTTAACTGCTATCAAGGAGGTACGCGTACTACTTCTGGAGCCCATCGTCGAAGTTAGCTGCCAACGCCTTCTGCGGTTATTTACTTGGTGGTTTCTGGGATGATTCGGAGAGAGTCCTAGCTGCTGGTCTAGATGGAGTTGAGGGAGCTGCCTTTGGCATCTTACATAGGGAGATGGGAGAGTCGGAGACGAGGACAAAAATATGTTTCGTGGCAGTGCCAGATACCCCTCCTCAAATCAATCTCGTGGCATTTCAAGATGGGCGCCTAATCTACATAATGTGACAAGATGTTGAGAATAGAACTAACGTAAACGTTGGTCAACGACTGGCAAGGATTAGACCAGCAGGTTCACATATGGTATGTATAAGAAGTAACAGATGGAAGAAAGTCGATGCAAGACGACAAGTGAGTAATGTAATACAATTAGTTGTAGCTAGGCTTGAACTAGGCGGAGGTGGGGAGGAGAGCGTTATACTGTGCCCAAATCGGGGGAGGATGGTTATTAGCGATGAACACCGAGAATTCCAGCTGTGGGTTCTCTCCAGGTGGTAATCGGGATTGAAGCCAGCCGTAGGCGTTGTCCTCAGCCTCCGTCAGACTGAGATGGATCCCGTCCCACTTGCGGTACTGTTAAATTCGATTTAGAACCTTCAACGAGACTGAGGTATGTAGAGATCGCATACGTACCTCGTCATATACCATCCAACGAGCAGCTTTCCAGCCCTCGTCACCTACACCATGCGCCCCGATAATGTTTATGAGCGCCTGGTAGATTCTGGTAAGGTACCCTGTAGACCAGTATTCCCTGTAGTCCTCCGGCCATGGGATTTCGTCCCCTCTGATATTGTGGGTGTTCTTGGGCGGTATTACGTTCCCAAGCATGTTCATATCCCCCCGTGTCGGGGCCTCTTCCATAAGAGCTTTTAAGGCTTGAAACTCGGGCGAGAGTACTGCGGGAGGAGGGGTTCGCGGAGGATAGGCGGGTAGGAGCTCAACGGCAGTGAGAATGCACCTCTCATGGGCGTTCTTGCCTGCAACACTGTCAGAGAGGGAATACAAGTCGTTACACTCTTTCCATAGCCACTCGTCACCGCGCGCCTTGTCAATCATACGAGTCCTGAGGCGCCGAAGTTCTGGTGTGTTCGCAAACCTGTCTGAAGAGCTGGACGTTGCTGGAAAGGACACGATCCCCACATATCCTCCGGGGTGGAGATTGTTATAGTACGACGAGGGGGCAAGGAATCTCGCATTTGGCCTATTCTTCTTCTGGGTTTCGTGAAGTTTCTTCAAACTAGGAGATATTAGGGGTTACAGGGGCTTGAACAAGACATGGGACGCACTACGCCTGAAACCCATCTGGACCACCGTGTTTCCTCCAAGCAGCAAGTTCAACCTCTCTCTCATCGTACAACGTCATTGGGACGTTCGTTAGTTGTCCGTAGAGAACCTTTTCAATCCTATTGCGAGAAGTTGTCAGATATGGACTCAACCAGAACAAGGGTGCAACACACAATCCTTCCCAGCAAGGCTTCAGACCCAACTTGGCGGGGTCCGCGATCCTATACTCGTCTTTGACTGCAGTTTTATTGATCTACCGGGCGTTAGTACACGGTAGCGAGGACACCGCCAGGAGTTTGCTCACCGTTGTTCCTTCTCGGATACTCGAAGCCCTCCATGTAGATTCATCGACGACAACTGGTGCGTTCTTCGGCGACTTTCGAGCTTTCTTGGGAGATTCGGAGCTCTCCCTGGCTGCACGGCGTTTAGTTGGAGTTGAGGGGGCCGACTTTGGCATCTTGATGATGGGGGAAGGAAACAAGGGGCGTTCGAGCCTTATGGAGTCATGTGGCGGTGCTATATACCCCGGATCACATCTCGGTTCCGGGGCTTATGAGCAAGTTGGGCGCCTAAGACTTGTAACATACCGCTAAACAGGTGGCTAGCGAACGATTACGGGAGAAGATGCAGCGCACTTTCTTGGCAGTCAATTATTTAACAGATTTTGGTAATATACTCACATGAATTCGCGCCAGTTAGAAGAAACGTGAATCAATTTCGAGAAGCTGGGATGGGATGTCCAGAGAAGCAACAGAGAAGTTCCGTATCGAAGGCTACCTAAGGGCTAGAGAATACGTAGAGCCGTCATCGGCTTCGGAAATCGAAATGATTTTGGAGAATCCCGCAGCGACTATCGAACTAGACAACGGGGAGCATGGCATTGTACTCCTCCCAGATCGGTGGAGGAACATCCTGATCAGGGAACATCGCATACTCCAACCGGGGTCTTACCCCGAGCGCCAGGCGGGGCTGAAGCCAGGGATAAGCCTTGTCTTCAGCATTAGACAAATCAAGATGTATTCCATCCCACTCGGCATACTGTTGAGACCATTAAGCAGCCTAGCAATACCGATGGAGGCAGTTGGGAGGCAGAACAAACGCACCTTGTCATACACCATCCAGCGAGCCGTTGCCCATCCATCAGGACCAGTGCCATGCGCCTCGATGACATCCATGAGAGCCCTGTAGATCCGGGTCAAGTACGGCTTGGACCAGTAGAATTCCTCGTAGGATGGCCAGGAATTCTCGTCTACTCTCAGATTTCCATAATTCCTCATTGGCAAATCGTAGTCGTCATCCTCCCTCATAGGCGCCTCTTCCAACAGGGTCTTCAAGGCTTGAAACGCTGGAGATAGGGTGGTAGGAGGTCGAGTTCGGGGAGGATAGACCGGCAAGCGTTCGAAGGCAGTCAAAATGTGCCTCTCGCGGAGGTTGTTGCTCGTGATCTTGCCCCAGATACTCCGGTTACACGCTTCCCAAAGCCAGTCGTCACCGCGCGCCTTTTCGATCATTTGCGCCTTGAGGCGTATGAGCTCTGTCGTGTTCGCATATATGTCTGTTGGACCAGCTCCTGATCCTCCGAACGACACGATTTGAACAAGAGGGGCAGGCTGAAGCGCTGAGAAGTACGAGCGAGGTGCCTCGAACGCCTTGCCCTGATTTTTCGCCTTGTGCTCTTCGTGACGTTTCTTCAAGCTGGGAAATGTTAGGGCGAATGGAGGCTTGGACCAGGAGAGGCACATACAACGCATGAAACTCATCGGGGCCGCCGTGTTGCCTCCATGCAGCAAGTTCAACATCCCGTTCGTTGTATAAAATCATGGTCACGAGTGTCAATTTTCCCTTTATAACCTTCTTGATTCTAGTCCAAGCACATCAGAATAGGGGCCAGAACTCATCGAGAAATTGGGGACACACTTCTCTCTCCTGCAGGGCTTCAACCCCACATCCTCTGGGTTTCTAATCCCATACAAGTCCTTTACCGAGCCTTTCTTGATCTAACTTGGGTAAGTAAAACCTTTGAGAGAAAATCAGAGGTACTAGTGTTTACTCACCGTCGTACTTAGGCGAATGGTCGAAGCCCTCCAAGTGGACTCGTCGACGACAGCTGGAACCTTTTGAGGTAAGATCTTTGGGGATTTCTTAGGGGTTCCAGAGTTTGCCCTCGCCGCGCGTTTGGATGGAGTAGAGGGGGCGGACTTTGGCATCGAGACGGCAGCGAGATGGAAGAAGGAAACAACAAGGAAACGAAGTGCAAACGAAGTCGATTCTAATTATTAAGAGCCAAACTGGACCATGTGGCGGTGCTCTGCCTTGTTAGTTACGGGACCATGTCCGGGCGTCTATTTCAGAATGCTGCGGGGCTAAAGTCGGCATTCAATGGAGAATCAATTACACGCAGATAGGAGGCAATTGGTGATACATGTAGAGAACCGAAATAAAGGGTGAAACCATATCAAGTTAAACCGGCAGAAAATTTAGAGGACGAAGGGGAGACGGGAATTATACTCGATCCAGATGGACGGAGGCTCGCCCTTATAGAAACCCAACTTGAGCTTCTCATTGTCAGGGAGGCGGCCTTGCAACCAGGCGTAAGCGCCATCTTCGGCTGTCTCGTCTCCGACCTGGATACCACTCCATTGAGAATACTATCAGGTATCGGAGATGAGCAAACATGTATGCAGATAAAGGATAAAACCCGAAGCATACCTTATCGTAGACCAGCCATCGAGCAGCTTCCCAGCCATTTCGTCCAATGCCGTGTGATTTGGTGATGTCGATAAGCGCCTGGTAGACCCTGGTAAAGTACTCTTCGGACCAGAAGAGCTCGGACCCGGGATTCCCGGCTTCCCTATCAATATTCTGGCCATTAGTCACACCTTTCTCCAGCTTGGTCGGCGCTGCCTTGAGCACACGCTTCAGCGCCTCAAAGGACGGCGAGGAACCAGGAGGAGGTGCGATCCGCCTGGGGTACTCAGGCAGCTTCTCAAGCGCCATCGCAAGCCGCGCCTCTCCCGGAACGTCGTCAGGGTGATCGACGAGAACCTGGTTCTGAACTACGTTCCACAACCACTTGTCTCCCTGCCCCTTGGTCTTGAACTGCTTAGCCAGCTCAGTCACCGAGGGCAGCTGCTTGTCCCCTGCGGTGGCAGCGGTGGTGGTAGTGGCACGCGCCTTCTTAGCCGAGGCGCGTGGAGCGCGGGGTTTATAGCCTGTAGGGGCTTTGAACACTTTGCCAGGATGGTTCCGCGTGTACTTCTCGCGAAGATCATCTAGGCTGTGAAAGATGGATGTGAGAGAGGGTGACCCGAAATGCGTCATCGACGTACTATGCCTGGAACTCATCAGGACCGCCGCCATGGCGCTTCCACGCAACACGCTCTATATCCCTCTCCTCGTATAGATACTTAGACCCGGTATATGGCTTCGAGGGAATGTCAATCCTGTATGCTACATAAGCAATTGAGGTCAGAATGGAGGACATGTGAGACACACCTTTCCTCGTCGTAGGGAATGTCCCGTAAATCTTCAACGTTAAGGCGATACAGCTGTGTTGCGTTGGTCTGGGTTATCTAAAACGCAAAGACATGTCATGGAGGCAGATTGGACGTTTGAGATAAGGTTCCTCACCTGCTTGCCCGATCTGACCCTCGATTTTGGGCCCCCAACCTCCTCGACCCCGTCCCTGTCCTCCAAAGCCCTGCGAATCAGATTGAGGGCATTCGCCTTCCTCCTGGCAGTCCGAGAAAGCGACGAAGCGCTTTTGACAGTCGCTTTCGAAGTTGTTTTGGGCATGGGATGGAGAATGGGCAACAGTGGAAGGAACGGTTCAAGGTGAAAACTGAGACAAGAGTCGGGCATTGTACCCCACAGCCCTCCATTGTGCCGATCGTCGTCGGCAAAGACCCATTAGTTACCGGGTTTTGGTGCACCCGCCAACAAGGCGCTCAGCGGTCAGGTTGTGCCGAACCGCCGTCCTCCTGGGGAAAGCACAGAGTTACATCGTCGCAACGTCGGGAGACACCCGTCGTCTTGAAGATCAGGAAGTAGGAGTGGAACTTTCACTACGACGTCGTGAGGGCAAGAATAAGCTCGATCTTCTCCAGAGGTGAAATCTGCGCCTTTCAGAGAGCTTGACCAGCTCAAGTATGCTCCGATTAGTGGCCACGACGCGCGGCTTCCGAGCCTTCTGGTCCAAGGCACGGCCGTCCTTTCGTCCAAGAGTATATATTGCTTCCTTGGTCGTCCGCGTCGGTGTGGAGGTTTGATGCTTCTCGCAACTCCCCAGTCAAAAAGAGCTTCACATTAGGTGCCGCTCTGGCGAGAGTTGAGATTGCGCAACGCTGAGGGCAGAATCGATGAACTTTGCGTCCCCATCCTTCTTCTACAAAGCCAAAGTAAAGAGCTCCCAGGTCTTCCCAGGTGTCGTCCAGGACGTAGAAAAATCAAAAAAGCCAGTCATCGCCTTCGCGATATCCAGCGACCGTGAGTTGTCCTGGGAGCTGAGGAGGAGTTTCCGAGTGGATGTCACATTGTCTCTTCCTGAGATCCTGACAGGAACTTTGGGGCCGCATTTCGCATGATGAGTTGGGCTAAGGTGAACGTGTCGACCGGGTGAAGGAAGGTGAAAGGACTTGTGGGCGACGCGTTGCCAGCCTGGTCCGGTTGACCCGGAGTGCCGAGCGTGAGCTTGGGGCTGTGCTGCCTCCCTTACCATGAGCGCCTAAAGTTGTCCAAGCGAAGCAGAAGGACGGATCTGGGTCGGAAACCGACCAATGAATCCAAATTCTGTCCCATTTACATGAAGGCAAAACTATAGTACATCCATAACCTTGTATTGGAGTCACATGGACGAATACATTGTAATGTCCGTCCTGGGGTCTGGGGAGGCCTGGGGGGAGCTGGATATTATGTCGCTACGGCGGGGGTCACTTCTATCATGATCACGCATACTGAGATAGATGGTCAGGAAAAGCTGCGTTGTAGCCTTGAGGGAATTCAAAAAGATGGTCACGTTTGGTGGTATTCTCGAAGTCTGTTCAGGCTAAGGATAGATTTCAGCGAGAAAATCCAGATTAATGGGCAAAAGCGGACGCACTGAGCCTGGAACCCATCAGGTCCACCATATCGTCTCCAGGCTGCCCTTTCAACATCCCGCTCACTGTATGAGTGGGCTGCAACCGTCATCTGCCTTCCTCCCTTGTTAATCGGCGTCCTACATTGATTTTTAACGCATGTGCTAGGCTGAGGATAACTGCTGAAGGAAACTCACGTCACTTTGACGAAATCGAGGCCCTCTAAATCACAGTCTCTTAAGTCATACCGTTTCTTTGCTTCACCCTTGTTGACCTGAGATACACCCTGGTGTTACATATTTGATAACCTCGGTCGATTTGCTACTCACCCTGTTTCCTGGGGGGATGATTGAAGGTCTCCATGTTGATTCGTCCGTCCTAGAAGGAGCTGGAAATCTCGTTGCTGGGTTGTAGCCTTGAGGGGATTCAAACAGCCCTCCAGAATGGCCGCGTTGGTGGTATTCTCGAAGTCTGTTCAGACTAGGGATATATTTCAGCGAGAAAATCCAGATTAATGGGCAAAAGCGGACGCACTGAGCCTGGAACCCATCAGGTCCACCATATCGCCTCCATGCCGCCCTTTCAACATCTCGCTCACTGTATGAGTGAGATCGGACCACCATCTGCCTTCCTCCCTTGTCAATCGGCGTCCTAGTACATTGAATTTTAACGCATGTGCTAGGGCTGAGGATAACTGCTGAAGGAAACTCACGGCACTTTGACGAAATCGAGGCCCTCGAAATCACAATCTCTTAAGTCATACCGTTTCTTTGCTTCGCCCTTGTTGACCTGAGATACAGGGCCCTGGTGTTACATATTTGATATCCCTCGGTCGATTTGCTACTCACCCTGCGTCCCAGGGAAATTCTTGAAGGTCCCCATGTTGATTCGTCCGTCCTGGGGGGAGCTGAATATCTCGTAGGGAGTGCCTTTGGCATGTTTGCTTGTGGAAATGTGAATGGTTGAAAAGACGTCCGTTAATTTCTCACTGCGGATCGTACTATAAGCAGGCGGCTCGGGAAAGGGTTTTCCAAGGTACCGCCTCTGATAAAAATTCCCAAGTTTATTGATAGTGTGGGTCAGTGTAAGACCGGGAAATGTACATGGGATGGGATACTCAATTGGTTTTGGAATTGAACAACGCTTCAACGTCAACTTCACCCAAATCGAGTCAGGGCGGGCGGATCGCCGTCGGGGTCTATCGTCGTCAAATCCTAACAGTGCCAAGCTTTGTGTTGCCATTCAGATCAAACAGAGCCGAAGACCCTCCTGTGTTCATTCTCAGAATCATTGACTCCAACGGCCGGTTGCAACTTGCCGCAACTCTCACTTGACTCTTCACTGAACGATATACAACTCCGAAAAGGATAGACTCCTGTTACCTGACCTAGTCACCGACTTCTAGCTGATGATATTCCAGATATAATCCCTCCTCCTGGTTCCCTATTACAGCTCAGAACGACCTATACCACGGCCGATACCACCCATACCAGCCCATACCCATACGACTGGCAGTTCTCGAAGTTCAAACGAAGTCGAGATGGCAGATAAGGGAATCCACCCCGAGACTGACCTCGTCCAGTCAGCTGAACTTTCTGATAGTCACCAACGTGCCGCACATATCGATGTGAATCGCACAGCTGAGCTAGGCGACCCGATCTGCCACAGCATGCAAGAGATTCCAGGGGCCACTGCGCAGCGGGCCTATGTTCTGCGCCATCTTAAAAGCGCCCAGAGTCCCTACTCCGACCACATACCACACAATGATCTGGATGAATCGCGTTCTTCCAAGCCCAACGCACCACTGGAAGGTGAACTGGAAGTAGATCCAGCGTCACCGCTCTTCCACCACCTATCCCAGGGACTCGCACTCACAGTGGGCTCTGCGCTCGGCTCAACATCCCCTTCCACCTCTGAGTGCCTCGACGCGTTCCTAGTCCCCAACAAAGTGGGACTCACAGCCGGGGCGCGCGCGTGGTCGAAGCACGCACACCGCTCGCAGCCAACTTCCCCCAGCCCCACTGCTCCTTCCGAGGGCGCTGCTGATAGTAGTCCCGATCTCAAAGACACTAGAAATCAAGAAAAGACTGCTAGGGCGAAGAGCGACGGATGGTGGGGACGCCCGTCAGGCCCCGTTCAAGGCATCAATGAGCGGGCGCTTAAGCTGTTCTGGAAGATCGCGGAGGGCGCGACGTGGAGGAACCTGCATTGGCTGCCTCATCAAGTGCTGGTGTACGAGGTGCGGGTGGAGGATGGGTATGGGATGCGGTGGTCTCAGGATCAGAGCGCTACCAGGTTAGATGAGGAAGGGGATGATTCGGTGAGGCCGTGGATCTTTCGTGGGTTTGTGGAACCTATGATGGAAAATGGCCATGAAGTTGGCTGGAGGCACTGATGATTCTGTTCTTTTGATTCACTTAACGTTGGGAATGTTTTCGAGAATCACACAATATGGTTTGGGGGTTGAGGACTTAAAGCCTCTTTAAGTGGTTTGATTGCTGAATGCTATGGAACAATCTCTAAGGAGAATGAAATGGTGTCTAAATGTACAATGTGAAGAAGAGATGCGACCGAGAAGATGACGGAGAATGAGAACAGTGGTGTCTAAATATACAATAAGATGAAGAGATGTGAGTGAGAAGATGAAGGAACATACGGCTAGAAATACAATGTAAGTGTAAATGTGAGGAGAGAGAGAGCGAACTTGTTCGAGACGAAGGGGAGTTGGAGCTGCACCGGGTATCAAGCTAAGCTTGAGGTATAAGGTGCAACTCGACACCCCTTCGAACGAAAAGCTGCGAATGCAAAAATGCAAGAGTAGTGAAGTGTCCGATGAATTGGAGATGGATAGAACGAAGAAGAAATGTTATGGCAAGAGTCCGAGTGAGGTGTCCGATGGATTGGAAATGAAATGAACAGAACGATGTAAAAATGTTATGCGATGAGGATGAAGGGAAAGAAATAAGATGAAGGATGCTCAGACCTTGTACTCGGTGAAGTACGGCAAGTTAAACCGTACTGCCTCGTTCAGTTCCTGGGTATCGGGGTAAAAGTTCACATCCTGCAGAGACGACTGAATGTTCGCATCGATCTCAGTCCAGTAGTTCGGATTGAAGTAAGGCGCATCGCAGAAGAGGGGATAGAAGGGTTCCTGAGGGTTGACGGCCTCGGGGTAGCCGAGGTGAAGGGCAGTCACCCTGGCTTCGTCGACGATATCGGGATGCGTCACGCTCTCGTAGCCCAGGCTGGGATACTGCGCGTTCTCAAGGTAGCCGCTAACCTCGACCTCATCTCCGAACTTTTGGAGAAAGAGCGCATCCACGAAGACGGGCTCGGGGGTGTGGACGTGCAGGACGGTGGTGTCCAGTGGCGATGGCTCACGGGAAGACGGGTAAGAGGAGGAACTGCTGAGAGGGGAGGGGCAGAACTGCGACGTCCTCGTAGAGTACGAGGACGAGTCGCTGGAGTACTCGGACTCGTCGTCCGAAGGGAATGATGGAGAGGGCGAAGCAGCTGCGGAGGTGGAGGCAACGGGCTCAGAAGGCTCTTCAACCTTCTTGCCCTTGCGGGGTTCGACGTAGACGGGGGCCCTCGCTGCGCGAGGCTTGGGCTGCTCGTCGTGGACCTTCTTGCAGTGCCTGGTCACGGCAGCCGGGTCGGGGTGCCCGAAGGTGCAGTCGGCGTACTTGCAATAGACCTTTTCGAAGGTATGCTTAGTGCGCACATGCGTCTTGAGGTTGGACTTTTGGTCCGTCGAGTGGGTGCAAGGTACTCCCTTAGCTGTCAAGTACGTGCACTGGTATTTCCTAACGCGCCTGAAGAAATGGGTCAGTTTATGTTGCGAGAAAGTGAATGTGGGCCAGTGCTTACGAGGGGTCATGCTGCCTCATATGACGGGCCATATCCAGCGAGCGGTTTATCACCTTTTCGCACATGGAGCAAATCCGATCCTCAGGGATGTCATTGTCAGCGAGAGGTGACGCGGACTAGAGGAATACAATAAACCGATGGTCAATTCACTGCTATTCATTGGGAATGGAGAAGAACAAAAATGCTTACCAATCGGGCAGCGGAGGTTTTCTTTGAAGTGCGGTCAGCAGGCATGACTAACAACGCCTTTGATGGATTGGTAGGGGAGAGTGTGGCGAGTCGAGCGACTGAAGTGTAATGAAAGCGGGGGGTGCGGGACTATTCCGGGGGAGGGGATAGGCTGCGAAGGGGAGTTCGGGGGGCAGAACGCGGGATTCTGGGGGATCTGAGGGCCCTCAGACCCCCGCCTTAAGAGTGTAGAAAAAAAGTGGTGGATTGGTTCTTGGCATTGGCGCGAAATTACCCTGTATATCCCAATCCCGCCGTTCTGCCTTTCTGGGCCTTCAAAAAAGTGGGAGGCCACCAATCCATCAGGAATAATACTATGAAAGGCAAGTGTTCGGGAACCAATCGACATTTCTTTGTCCTCGAGGCTGAACAGCAACCGGCGGGGAGTTTGATGTGTCGCAAAGCCCGGAGGACGGCCCAAAATGGCAGAAAGGAACAAGAAACGCGTGGTGTTGCACTGCATCCGGGCCTCCAAAGCCCTAGGTACAGTTTCCATATACAGTATTGGACCAGGCGGATAAGTGGCGAGCGGGGAAATCCCGCTGCGCGAGGGCGCTTGTGGCTTTGCGCCACTTTTGGCGCCCACCGATTCTTGATCCGTCAATCCTTATCTGACGTAAGTGCAACTTCTCATAACGCTTAACGTATAGATGTGGCAATTGGATTGAATAGATGGAGGTACACCCAAGCTGAAGACGTAGAGTTCGAGCCTTGTTCCAGTGGGCAGAGGCAGCCCCTTACGCTTTGTCACTCTATCGCATCAACGTCGCAGAGGCTCCGATTTCGAGTGATGGAGACAGTCTGTAAGATCAAATGCTTTGTAGGTCCTGCTGCTGCCTATCGGTAAGCAAAGCACAATGGCCACTATGCTACACCGGGGGAAAAGGAACAAAGCGCTGGAGCTGCGAGCCACTGGGGCGCCAACTGGCGCCAAGCGCCCTAACATTTGGTATTAATAAGAACCACGCACAGCGTATCACAATGCTTGCCGTTGAACGTCGAACGATTAGATTCGGTTTTTTATGGTAGAGATCGTGACAGAGACGGCCCTGTTGCACTACTCAGGCTGACAGAAATTTGTATTGAGTGTTCAGGTAGGTAGGAAAGGGTGCCTGACTCGGAAATAGGATGAATTGCAAGAAATCAAACACTAAGAAAATTAGATATGAGCTAGATACAGCGTGATGAATATTTATGAGATACTAGGCTTTGAAACGGTGTATACTTGTAGTTCAGTACCTATGAACGCATGTGGCAAGGCATCGAATACTTTGATGGAACTTGGATATGAAGCAGATAGTACATTGCGATTGCGGTCTATGAGAGAAAGTTACCCCTGTTAATGACCTCCACCATGGACCTATCATTGAGCTTTTGCAAAATGCCGACTTTGAACATATCCGCAAATAGGTTGAATACATGCGCTGGGGGTGCGGAGGACGTAAAGCTCAGGGCTATCCCAAGCTTTTTCAGCTTTGGGAAGGCGGCTCTGTCGCTCAAGGTGTCATCCAGGTCCTTCCAGGTACTGACTTCGTTATCTGTGTGGTAGGAATGTGTCATCAACTGAATGTAGATCGATAGCCACGGAGACCCGAGGGGGAAGTCGAGGTGTAATGAAATAGCGATACCCTCCAAGGCGTTCATACCGCTCAACCTGTCCAATTGTTGAACAAATGGCGATGGTATCGTCGCAGATGGCCTACCCATAAGACACCATAACTGGTCGGCGTGTAGGTTGATTTTGAGGATCCTCAACTTTGGAAGGCGTGCGAGGTCAAGGATTCCGGAGTGAAGGGGAACTCTCGTGGGAAGTGCGCCGTTGGTACATATTATTTCGTATGTCTCGACGCTGCGGGAGAATTTTTCGAGGGCCGTATCCATCTTGTCGTCGTAGCCGTGGGAGAGCACTTTCAACCATACAGGCGGAGACAAG
Organism: Ephemerocybe angulata; assembly: GCA_013368325.1. NCBI lineage: Eukaryota > Fungi > Basidiomycota > Agaricomycetes > Agaricales > Psathyrellaceae > Ephemerocybe > Ephemerocybe angulata. The sequence goes on from JAACJK010000004.1 coordinate 297,875, forward strand.
GCTACAGTCGCTGGACGGAAACATTCTAGGGCATCCCCACAATCACCAACAGACAAGGAACGAAGGGAACATTCTGCGTCTGCGAGGTGTGACACTGATGCGTTGCTGGACGGAGTGGAGGTGCTGGTTGAGAGGGCATGCTTGACGTCGTGTAGTCCAAGATTCTTGAGGCAACGGCTCTGGCCAATGAACTTGGAGGCGTCGATATCGCAGATATTCATCAATGCCAGTGTGATGAGGTCTGGCTTCGCCAACAACTCATACAATGCGCTACTCAATCGTGGAGGCAGGTCACCCCAGTGCAGCTTAGACTCCATACCCCCATCGAGAGAGATATAAAATACATTGATGAGCTCCTTTCGATTGATAACACCCAGGATGTTCGGGGACTCGAGATTGCTTGAACTGCTATTATGGTCAATTCGCATAGTCTGGATGTGTCGGTATAGCAATGGGTTCGCTTGTAGAACCTCGCTGAGCCGAGTACAGTTTCGTCCGCCCAGTTCGAACCTGATGATCTGGAAGAGGTTGTGCCGGGTCCGGTGTGACCAGCAGCGGTTCACGAGGCTGAGGTACTTCTGTGTTTTCTGATGGTCGGAGACATAGTCGACGATTTCGTCGATCACTTCCTGCGGCAAGGTACTGGTAACGTCTTTGGCTGGGAGAGTGGAAGTAAAAGGCATTTGCTGATGCAGATATTGGTAAAGGGTATGTTCGAGCGGAAGTATGCCGGTAGAATTGTCGACTTTATACTAGTCGGGTTCGACAAGTCCACAAAGCAATTTTGAGGCGCCATAGTTCATGTCGGAACCTTTCGCAAAGCCCTAAATGAGCACGTCGACGCTTGGTTCGACAGAATCGACGGAAACTGGATGCAATCTCGGACAATTAGAGCCCCAAATGTCGCCAAAGCACAGATAACTACCTAATATGTCAAGGTTAACAAAGCTCGCGCCACCTGTGATCAAAACAACTTTGCGCGTGAGCGTTGTGCAAGCTCTTGCTTTGCTCCCATGGGCGAAGCTCGCTCTTAGAACTGCATTGGTGCTTTGCACAATGGAGAACTGAGTTGCGCGTCGACAAAGCCATGCAGGTGTTGACACCACCGTTGCTTATTGTATTTACCCTTTGTTGAAGGCGGGTCTCACGCCACACATTCGCGACTATATAACTAGATCGACGGGACTCAAAAATTAGACCAATAGTTTCCCCCTCTCCTACGAGCATTTCTCCTACCACCTCTACAGCATATCAAGAAGAAAGATGAGCCAAAAGAACGCCGCTGCAGCTCTCGTTCAGGCTGAATCCTCCTTCTCGAAGGATTCTGGGTCAAGCACCGCCCGGCGCTCCTACGAGTATATCTCGGGCCACCTCCACAGGCTAACGCACGGAAAGATGAGCCAAAAGGATGCTGTTGAAACCCCCGTCCAGGCTCAGACCTCCATCGAAGATTCTGGGTCAAGCATTGACCCGCCCCCGGTCACATCTCCACCCATAACACCAAGGTCCCGCCCGCAGCCTCGTCGCCGTGTAGCAGTCTATAATTTAGAAGAAAATTCTGCGGAGAGGGCACGACAAGAGGAACAAGCGAGAGAAGAAGAAGCCCAACGGCAAAAGATGAAGGAAAAGGTGGCACGTATCAAGAGTTGTGCTGCTGCTCGGGAGCAGGACTTTGGTTCGGATGATCATCTGTCTCTTGCGGAGCGCAAAGTTCGAGCCGCGTACTCGCAGGTTCTGTACGAGCACCGTCAGAAAGCGATAGAGGATAATAAGCTGCAGAAGGAGCGGGAATATGGATATTCGCGGGCTAAGATGCCGCAGGACTAGCGCCCAACGTTTAGCCTCACATGTAGATATCGATTCGTACGACACAAGTGAGGCACTCGGAGATTGCAAAGGACATGGCAAGCTACTTCCAGGGGAAATCGTCTGAAACCCAGTAGCGCTCTAGCTCACTCAGCTCCAAAGTGGCTCGTTCAACTCATCGACTTCCATATTCTGCCTTTCAATACTTTTACACTACATAATGCATACTGATTAATGCCATCGGATTCGTACTAAAATATCATTATGAACTTGTTCCAGAACCAACAATCAACTTAGATTTGGAATCCTCTAATCAAAGCACCCGGCGAGTAACGAGTAACTGCCGCCAAGTCAAAGCATCATGCATAATGACCGGGAACTAAGCGACCTTTTCGACCCCGGCTTAGATCTTAGAAGTGGTATGTAGCTTTACTCACTCGATATTTTACACACCGCTCCCCCGTAATTTAAGGAAAGTCAATGCAACCACTGACCATGCTTCGCTCGCTTTCGAAAGGGTTCGAAAGCAGGCACACACCCCCATCCCAACACAGCAAACCCACTCCAGTTCATCTCCTACCACTCCCGAACCACCCGCTACCAGGCCTTCCATCATGGGACAGGGGCGGACGAAAAGACGGCGCGCCGGCTCCACCTCCCTGAATCCGGAAGGGAAAGAAGCCCTTGCACGACAAAATAGAACGTATATTATCGTAAATCCCGTACACTAAATCTCATCTATATAGTCTAAATAAATCACAGTGTCTAATCCAAGCAGAATCGTAGATAGTCTGTCGGGTGAGTGAAAAAGAGGGAGGGGAAGGAAGGGAGCGAGAGGGAGAGGGAAGGTATACAGAACGAAAGGAACGTCTAAACGTTAAGAAAATAAACCAGGGCAAAAGAAAACGATCCATCCCCGTTTTTAAAGTCTATGGTTATGCGAGAGATCCACATATTTTCCTTTCCAGAGCGCTTACTCTCGGCTGACATCACTGTTGAAAGAAAAGGAAGAACGCGTCAATTTAGGTGACAGGACAAAGTGGGTGATACAGAGAGACGAAACGTACCGGCCGAAGAGCTTGACCTTCAACCAATCGGTGGCAACGAGCGTGCGGTTACGGAGGGAGAAAAGAGTGCTGAGGTACGCGCTACGCCAGAACAAGTACGTGGCGACACCTCCACTGGCGATGTTGCCGTTCATGAAGGGCAGGTCAGCAATAGCCTTCTCAGATCCGATGTAACTACAAGAAATCCGATGTCAGCATCCAGAGTGAGGTTTTAAAAATGGGAATGCACGTACGCCAGGGTACCCTGGTGAGAGTAGCTGAAAGGTCTGGGCTTGACTTTGGCGATCCTGTTCTTAAGACCCTCAATCTCCTTGTCGATGTTCTGCTTCTGCTCCTCCGACTCAAAGACACCAGCCTGCTTCGCCTGCTCCAAATGGGAAAGCTGCTTCTCCATACCATCCTTCCTCGCAATCTGCGCCAAGACACGGGCAAGGTACGCGCCCTGCTGGGACGCAACCTGGGCGGTGGGCGCATAGGACGTAGCACTGCAGTCCCCAATAGCGAAGACGCTGTCCTCAGCGCCCTTCATGCGGAGATGGTCGTCGACGGCAATTCCCCGCCTGTTAGTCTGCTCCGCGGGCAGCTTGGCCATCAAGTTCTGCGTGAGGTTGCGGCCCTTGTTTCCGGCGGCCCAGACGACGAGGCCGCAGGGCACCTCCTGGATGCTCTTGTCGGGCATCTGGAGCACAACGCTGCGGTCCTTGACCTCCTTGACCATGGTCTTGGTGAGGATGTCGATCTTGGACTCCTTGAAGGTCGACTCGGTGTATTCGATCAGTTGTTTGCTGAACATGGGCAGGACGGAGGGGAGGGCTTCGACGAGGGTGATTTTGACCTTGCCTGCGAGTTCGGGGTACCAGGCCATCAAATCGTCCTTGAGGAAATCGTGGAGCTCGCCGCTAAATCTCAATTAGCACGGAAAGCAAGTAAAAGGAGGGCCGGAGATGTTAGTTGGCGCACCTCAGCTCGACACCGGTAGGTCCACCTCCGACGACAACCATGTGGAGAAGCCTCTCTATTTCAGCGGTATCTTGTCCAGGGAAAGCTGCAGTCTCGACGCAGTCCATGAATGCGCGCTGCATCCTCTCGGCATCGTGGAGCTCCTTCATGAATACAGCGTGCTTCTGGACACCAGGAATGTTGAAGGTCTGCACCTCTGCGCCGACAGCGTAGACAAGGTAGTCATACCCGATGGTGGTGGTGGACGTCGTGCCCTTGATTTCAGAGTCATCTGCATACCGGTGTCATGAACTGATTGCAGTCTAGAAGGAATGCTTCGTACCGGTGAACGTCACAGTCTTCGCTGCCGGCTGTAATCAAGGTCGGCGGTTAGAGCGCTGTGGTGTGTACAGAAAATTGGGTGCTCTTACATCGACGTCAGTCGCCTCAGCTTCAATGACAGAGACGGTGCGAGCTTTGTGCCGGGTGATGTAGCGCGTGGGCTGGATAATGGAACGGGGGGCCAAAGTTCCGACGGCAACGCTGGGCAACAGCGGCGTAAACAGGAAGTAGTTCTTGGGGCTGATAACCACCTACGGAGCAGTAAATAAAGCGAGCGAGATAAGGGAATGCTGGTACGTACGACGTTGTAATCCGCAGTGTCAATCGTCTTCAGCAGACTTGTTGCTCCCCACCCACTTCCCAGAACCACGACCGTCTTCTTCTCAGGGTCAAAGGGCAGCTGAGGGCCAGGATTGCGTTCCTTTTGGGCGAGGTAGTAGAAGGTGCCGGCTCCACCAACAACTGTGATGAGAGTCGCGCGCCCGACAAACTGCAAAAACTTCCTCCATCGCGATTGGGTGAACGAGGGCGGCGGCGGCGGGGGTGTCTAATGCGACAAAACATGAGCCTTTACTGCGGGAAATTTTTCAAGGGGCTGTCTCATACTACGCCCGATGACGTCGCGAGGGGTGTCGCGGTGCTGGAGGTCGTCTCTACTGCATATGCCCTCCTGAGCTGCAGCTGGCGCTGGGCTTGCAAAGGACGCAGTGTCGATCTAGACTGTCCCAAAGACCGGGCTAGGACTGTGAGGTGGGAATAGAAGAGATTAGCTCTAGACCAAGAAGCACGGAGACCGCGACCGACCTCGACTTCTGGCTGACTGCATCATGACGAGAGAAAGAAAGGCTCGACGACGTCGGCGACGACGACGAACTGCCTAAAGGAAGGAAAAAGAGGGGAAATGGGCGGAGACCGACGATGGGGACGACGAGGAGGACAATGGCGAAACCAACTTTGTTTTTCAGCAATCCGCCTATCGCTCGGCTTTCCCACGCTTCGTCCGTCGATAACCGACGGCGATTCCGTCCCTTTGCACGTGGCTGCCTTGGGCGCTCCTTTCTTCCGCTCCACCATCATCCCCTCAATCAGACGCCGTGGATATGTCCACCACAGCTGGGACTAGCTGGGATTCGGATAACTTCGTTCTAGGATGCAGTGTTCTCTCCTCGTCAAACTGCGAGCTCACCGATGCACACCGTGCTCCGGGAGCCTTACATTCAGACAGGAATTTACGGTCAACTCTGTAAGCGCGCAGGTCTATATTTCTTTTCTGACTCCGTTGTACTGGTCCAAGTTGGCCATGTTGATGAACAGCCGCTTCTTCAAGCTCTGCGTTATCTTCTTAAGAAGATACTCATTGCTCCCGGGATTCTTGCCTCAATGTTGCCAGTTTCTGCCAACGGTGCGCCGTCTTCTCCGCTCAAGGGACCAGGGTAGCCTAAGAGACTTCGCTAAACCCCTCCCATTTGCACGGTGTAAATTTATTGATCAGCTGAACATCGAATATCTCGCTGCTCGGACTCGCTGGTCCTCAAAGCCCACATTTCGGCATTTTCGTTCACGCGGCACCGTCTTCCAAGAAAAACGAGGGTCCTAGACAATGTTCTCAGAAATATGTATATTTCACAGAACCGCCCTGTTCCCCGCTTGACCCTTCTTGCTGCCCTGCTCAGCTCCAACTCGACGCACGGCGCTCTCTACCAAAGGCTCTCAGACCTTCCACCAAACGTAGACAAGGCGACTCTCCAATCTGGGACACCTACCCGTCGACAAACTCGCTCCACACGTCGAACTGGTCGTAATAGCACGTTCGTTCACGTTCAGCAGACCCCCTCCGCTTCTCCTCCTCCTAAATATGCGCCGTTCCTCAAGGATAAACCGCAAGTCTATCCCATTGACCGCTGTGTCGCTCATCAGGGTAAGGTGCGTGAGGTTTCGAAGGTCCTGGTGGTTGAAATCCCAGACCGTGATGGACTTGTAGTGGGTGATGATTTGGAGTTTTGTAAGGGATGGCATAGAAATGTCGCCGACGAATGGGGAGGCGTCCAGGAACGCAAGCTCGGTGAGGTGAGGGAAAACTGCGGTCTCGGGCTGCGAGTATTCGTGGCCGCCTTCGCTAATATACCCCAAAAGCTTGAAGCAGCCGCGCTAAAGCGAAACGCAGAGTTTAAAAATCGCCTTCCACTGGTCGTTCGTGAGCCGATTCCCGATGAACAAGTGGGTAGCAGGCCGCGACATGCTTGGATCTTCTCCCTGGCTTCGACCTTGCGTCCCAGAAGCTCCTGGCGTCCCGTGTGGGAGACAGATTGACTGCCATTCGAGCTCCCTAATGTAGACAGAGATTCCTTCTCAACAATGTCAAGGGTAGACCCAGCTAGAGAACCTTGAATTGAGTCATTTCCATTCATAACAACGGATGCGAGCTCAGCGTACCTCGTATAGACGAAGCTTCTGTTCTTCAACTTATTGAACGCGTTTAACCTCCGAAAAACGCGTCGTGCGGAAGGGATCACGTGGCAGTCTCCGGCTGACGGGGCGCATGCCGAGCCGGCAGGCGCTTGGTGAGAATGATTGGGCGCTTGATCTGCCTCGAGGCATGCAACCACCACGCTGCTTCTCCTTAGCACTCAGGGTGATGTTCCCAGATGGGCTGTGAGACGCCCTGAGCCACTCAGTGGAACAGGTTACGGTGCTACAATCTCGATCTTACATGAAGCGCTGAGCACTGCCAAGAGCAGAGAGGAGCGTTCCATGGAAGCCTGCCCGACTATGCACTGCACTGGCTACGATCGGTCTGCATTAAAACATGGGCTGACATATCTCCTTAAAACAAGCGACGACGAACCAGAAGCCACTCCATCACAGCAGCCCACACACCGACTGAATGTTGACTGAATGTTGCCAGCTATTTCGGGTCTCATGACGAAGCTGTTTGGATCCTCCGCGCTCATTCATTCGCCTTCGACAGATAATCTGAGCCCGAAACCGAGGCTAGCTGATTAACGCCCGTGATAACGCTTCTGAACCAGGCCAGCCGCCGTGCTCTACACTGGCGTGCAATTAACGCGTCCCCACATGTTCAAGCCTGGCGTCTATGATTGAGACCATGCGGCGGCCCCAGCCATTTTAGGCGCTCAGCGGACGTCTTCCGAATTCAAAGTGGCTGGGCGCTTATATTAATCACGGGCCACCCGATTTGGAAATGGCGGAATAGGCTTGGCGCTGCCCCACTCGAATGGAAGTGGCTGGAGGTGGTGCGGGGAGGCGGAGCGGGTCATTGCAGGTCATTGGCACATTGCGCTCCAGCTGGGGTCTCTGGAGAATGCTCGGAGCTGGGCGTGTCGGGCTGGTCGGTCGCGAAAATTTGGGCTGGCCCGCCGCCGCCAGCTGGCTTTGCGGGCAGTCGAAGTAGTGTGACTAGTGCTCCTGGAGGCTGCTAGGGACTGCTAACGGGCGCTAGAGGGTGCGCAGCGGGGACGAGTAGGACGGGGTCCATGTGAATGGGAGCGGACGTGGCTAAGCCGAATTGCTGGGGAGCACGATCAGTTGCCCCAAAAGATTGGAAAAAGAGATATATTGGCGCGGAATTATAACTCCGCAGGCCAGGACTCTTTCTTCCTCACCACGATGGGCCTCCCTCCCGCCGACAGCGTCGACAACATCGTCCCCGCCGACCTCAACATCCCCGACAACTATGTCCAGCACACCCTCAAGACCCAAAAGTCCAGGGGCCCCGTCACCCTCAACAACCTCTTCAGCGAGCTCAACTACCTCAACTGTGTCATCCTCCTCGTCACCCCGCTCCTTGGCTTGATTGGCGCCTTCTACACCCCCCTTCAGCTCAAGACCGCCCTCTTCGCCATCTTCTACTACTACCTCACCGGCCTCGGCATCACCGCGGGCTACCACCGGCTCTGGGCCCACCGCAGCTACAACGCCTCGCTGCCCCTCCAGTACTTCCTCTGCTTCCTCGGAGCTGGCGCCGTCGAGGGCTCCATCAAGTGGTGGAGCCGTGGCCACCGCGCCCACCACAGGTACACCGACACCGACCTCGACCCCTACAACGCCCACAAGGGCTTCTTCTACAGCCACATGGGCTGGATGCTCATCAAGCCCAGGCGCAGGCCCGGTGTCGCTGACGTTTCCGACCTGAGCAAGAACCCCGTCATCAAGTTCCAGCACAGGTGGTACCTCCCCCTCATCCTCATCATGGGCTTCGGTGTCCCCACCGTCATCCCCTGGCTCCTGTGGGGCGACGCCAAGGGCGGCTACGTCTACGCAGGTGTCCTCCGTCTCTGCTTTGTCCACCACGTGCGTTCTTTGTCTCTTATTCGCCTTTGACCTCGCGCTTACCCTTTCGCAGTCGACGTTCTGTGTCAACTCGCTTGCGCACTGGCTCGGCGAGAGTCCCTTTGACGACAAGCACACTCCCCGCGACCATGTCATCACCGCGCTGGCCACCATCGGCGAAGGCTACCACAACTTCCACCACCAGTTCCCCATGGACTACCGGAACGCGATCAAGTGGTACCAGTACGACCCCACCAAGTGGTTCATCTGGAGCATGCAGAAGCTGGGTCTCGCGAGCCACCTCAAGACCTTCCCCGACAACGAGGTCCGCAAGGGCCAGCTCACCATGGAGCTCAAAAAGCTGCGCCAGACCCAGGAGAAGCTCGCGTGGCCCTCGGACAGCAACGATCTGCCTGTCGTCTCGTGGGAGAGCTGTATGTTACGCCTTTTTTCTGTGTTCGCACACTCAGGGTCGCTGACACACTCTATTTCTTTCGTTTTATAGACCAGGAGCAGGCGAAGAAGCGGCCATTGGTCTTGATCAGCGGGTTCATCCACGACGTTGCGACGTTCATCAACGAGCACCCCGGAGGCGCGCACTTGATTGTCAAGTTCATCGGCAAGGACGCGACGACGGCGTTCTTCGGTGGTGTCTACGACCACTCGAACGCTGCGCACAACTTGTTGGCGATGAAGCGTGTGGGTGTGCTGCACGGCGGCATGCCCCACGGGCTCGACGAGAAGGGCATTCCTCCTTCGCAGCGCCTCAAGATTGCGCGTTATACGGAGCTCTCGAGCCCGTATGCGAGCAGCGCGGCGTACTCGGATGGAGAGGGTATCCTTGGTTAAGGGAGCTTTTCGTCTGTGTTGATGATGATGCTGTTTTCGTGTTTTAGCGTACACCTTATAGTACCTTAGATTTGTCCCGGGTCCCCCATTGTTATCGTTATTCATTCACCTCCATCCTTCCATCCATCCCATCCACTGGGTATGTTACCTGTGGCGCATCTTTCATTCTCCATTCTTTGCTTTGAATCATTCTTTACGACCCGCGACGCGATATGCATGTTAGATAGCTGCAGATTACAGATGGTGGAATCCATCTGGTGTACTACACGTTCACGTTGAGGGGACTGCGGGTGTTTGGCTGATAGTGGTACGTCGGTAGGTCTTATTCTCGCGCCTTGCGAGACGACTTCCAACTACCTAGGGGCGCGATGGAGACATGAAAAAGGCCTGCAGATGCTTTCCCATGAACCTTGCTGAGCCGTGATGCGACTTTGGCAGGCAAAGCTGGGCGCTTATGTGGGACTTGGCGGCGCTTACCGACTCATTAAAGAACATGGGTTGGCGTTGACCCCGACTGCTATTACTGATCGATGGACCGCGTGGGTCGAGTCTGTTGTGCCCTGCGTCGTGCGGTACGGCCCTCGTTGACTTTCGGAGACTGAGTCTGACTGACCGTCGGTGAATTGCACCCGTCCCTTGTAATTGTAAGTTGCCATTCCACTGTTGTTTATGTAGAGCGGCAGAGATTGGTTTCTTTGGAGACCACTGCGATCCAGTTGTTCACCGGTTGCATAGATGAATGATGTTGCGTTCTTCTACAGGGGAATTTCCTTCGCTTGGGGTTTGTTCTCTGCCACTCTGGTAGTGATGGCGTGAGGTGTTGAGGTGAGTGGTTGGAGCCTTGGAGGTACCTCCTGGCGCCATAATTGTGCATTGGTGAAATGCACCGGGGGCGTCCTTGTCAGACCTTGTCCTCCCGGATATGTGGTCCTTGAGATCAGGCCTAGTCAAGGTCAGTACATGAGCGAGGTCGTTACACGAAGGTGGCCAGTGGACCGACCGTCATGTGTTGAAGAACTTCCGTAAGATATTTTGGGTGGAAAATGCATAAGCCTTGAACTTGTTCGGCGGGAGCGGGTTCTGGGAGGATGACAATACCTCGAGTTCACTGCGGGTGGCTGCGTGCTGCGCCATCTGCTCATTTCAAGCATAGAGGTGCCCAGATTGGGCTGACAGGACATTGCTCCCGCCTGGTCCCACCTATGGTTACAGCAACGGAGCGGGCTGGGGCAATTGTTGTGCAATCCCGGAATGATACTCAGTAAAAAGGCGAAGTCACGCCAGTCACACAGCGACACACACTCGACACTGATGGGGTACGCCGGAGTCGCCAAAAGTCACCGCCAGGTAAACCGTCGCCGCCCGTGCCAAAAAGTCACCTTGAAGTCACCGGGAACGTACCCTCAGGTCCATGCCAAGGGAGCGAGTCTCTTGGCAATATGCCAATGCCCAATATTCCCACTCAGTCCCCACCTTGAACCTAGATTGGTGAGGGTGCACAATCCAGCCCACCGAATGTCCAAGTTCGCGCAGATTGTGCACTGGGTTATATCTTCCTAATGTCTTCGTGTTCTACAATGTTGGATGAAAACATAGTGTTGGGTGCCATGTCATTTTAAGATAACCCAGTTGTGCTCTAGCTTATACTATATAGCACTCAGGCTCACTCCGAGAAGGGCAAGTTCTGTCCAACCGACTTAGAAGAAATTTTGGATTGAAGTCGCCGCGGCGGCAGAAAGCATGTGTGGGAAGTGTTCGAAGCGGAGCTTCAAGTTCTTGTGACGCGACCTGGAGGCTGGATGCGCGGCGCTGGCTGAACTCAACTTCCACCTTTCCACACTATTTCCTAGACTCTCGTCGCTAGGAACCCTTCCGGAACCACTGATATCCAAGGCAGGTGAAATTCCACTAGGCTCTTGCACCTCTGTATATGGACTCATCTCATCTTCCCCAATCTTTGGAAGGTCGCTCATAGCCTGCTTCAAGAGTCAGGACATAGTCCCCAGGGTACATGGCACTATGGCCCCTTCTGTACGTCGAGCTTCCCTCTTCCTGATACCCGTCTAACAGCTTTCTATTTGTTCAGTTTGTCGGCTGCTAGCAAACAGCGCCACGTTGCCGCGGCCCGCCCCGCCTCTATGTGAGTTTGTTCATTAAATCCATACTTCCAGTTCACTAGCACCGTTTCCTGCAAGTTTCCTGCTTCCTGCGTACCATGTAATTACGGATAGACTGTATTAGGGTACACATCCATGTATCTAGTAGCACAGTTGTGAATAAATATCTTTCTATGCGAAACAGCCTGTGGTTTATTGAGTGGGATTTGGATGGAAGAGGGGGGGTATCCTAAGTCCCTGAGAAGTCACCCAATAGTCACCAAAGCGCGCCGCAAGCGGACCTAACCTGGCAAATGTCGGTACGACACGGTGACCACCTTGGACCAAGCGGTGACTTTCGAATACACCGTCAAGTCACACCATCAATCTTAAAACGTCAATTTAGTCACATAGGTCCTGCGAGTGACTTTGGGTGACTTGCTTGTCGTTTCCTCGTGCCCGTTTGGTGACTTCGCCTTTTTACTGAGAATGATAGCTGAGCGCTAAGAGGTCGGCCATAGGAGGAAGAAATTCAGCTTGTTTTATTCACCAAGGTTGAGCAATTAACGACACAAATAATGTTAAATGAAGTCCCTGAAAGAGTCCCGCGTCGAGCACTTTAGATGTCTACTCGACGGTCATGCCAATCATGTAAGTCTCCTCTGGTGTATCCTCAAACAAACCCAAATCGACCACTGTAGGCTCTATAGTGGATCGATACACATCTGGCCCGACGACAAGTCGTTCGCCTGACGCGGAGTTTCCAGTTGGCATCATCCGTAGTCGCCAGTACGTCTCGGAAATCCAGTGGTGGTGGACGATCCACCCTGGACCACCCACGGATTCCCTCCGTGATAGCTTCGTGGAACTTCAAGTAGTATTTAGTGTCCAAATAGACCGTGGCACGGGCTAGGTCACTATCTTGGTGCAGTTTTACTATCTGCTGCCCGTAATGGGCACCAAAGAGCCCGCGCAGATAAAAGAGTCGGATTTCGCATCGGATTTGTTTGGCAACCGTCTCGCTCGGAGATTTATCCTCCCGGACGATTCTCTTATCTGGATCTCCGAAATAAGTCCAGTCGTAAGGAACGTTGTTCCAAGCCTGCTCAGCTGGTTCTTTGAGGGGGATAGGGTTTGTGAAGGCGGTCATCATGTCCAGTGGGAAGCACATCAGGGTTTCCATGAGGAAACGATAATATTTTCTTTGAATATGTATATCGTTGTAGCCCTATACCAACCATGTAATGTATTCCAGAATGGCAATAGCCTTGATTACTCCATATATGGGTGGGTATACATTGGAGGTCCCAACAGGTCTGCATTACTTGGGTTTACGACAACCGACCTCTATCAGTTTACACACGACCTGCACCCCCACCCTTGCCGCAATTCCATGACTGACAGAGATACGATCGCATTTACCTTTATTGGGCGCTTTGTCACTGTGCGAAGTACTGAGTTATGTTACCACCTCGCATCGAGCCTACCCAAATTGATGTTTCCTTATCTAACTGGTCAGATTGGCAACATCCATCGCGCTTTACAACGGCAGGTGGAGTTTGTGACTTGCGCAAAGACTGGCTGCACGATGCTCTCTCGCAACCCAGGGTCACTCAGAACCTATTTTCGGTCCATTATCTTACCGCCCGATTCATTGCTGGGTCGACAAGCATATTACCATTCCGCGTCAGTCTTGGTCGAGTTGGCCTCCTCCCGTCTGAGCGGTGAGATCCACAAGATACACCAGGCTTTACATGGGCAGCTACAGTTTGTGAAATGTGCCAAGTCTAACTATCTTCTAATTCTCGCAAGGCAAGGTAATCGAAACCTTTCTTCGGCTGATTATCTTCCCACATAACATTGCTGGATCAAGCTCAAGACAGCCCACACTTGCAGAGATGGTCAACCCGAGGTCGGGGTGGCAGAGATGGTCAGCCAGAGTCGGGGTGGCAGAGATGGTCAACCCAAGGTCGGGGTGGCAGAGATGGTCAACCCAAGGTCGGGGTGGCAGAGATGGTCAACCCGAGGTCGGGGTGGCAGAGATGGTCAGCCCGAGTCGGGGTGGCAGAGATCGTCAGCCAGAGTCGGGGTGGCAGGGATGGTCAGCCAGAGTCGGGGTGGCAAAGATGGTCAGCCCGAGGTCGGGGTGGCAGAGATCGTCAGCCAGAGTCGGGGTGGCAGGGATGGTCAGCCAGAGTCGGGGTGGCAGGGATGGTCAGCCAGAGTCGGGGTGGCAGAGATCGTCAGCCAGAGTCGGGGTGGCAGGGATGGTCAGCCAGAGTCGGGGTGGCAAAGATGGTCAGCCCGAGGTCGGGGTGGCAGAGATCGTCAACCCGAGTCGGGGTGGCAGAGATCGTCAGCCAGAGTCGGGGTGGCAGGGATGGTCAGCCAGAGTCGGGGTGGCAAAGATGGTCAGCCCGAGGTCGGGGTGGCAGAGATCGTCAGCCAGAGTCGGGGTGGCAGGGATGGTCAGCCAGAGTCGGGGTGGCAGGGATGGTCAGCCAGAGTCGGGGTGGCAGAGATCGTCAGCCAGAGTCGGGGTGGCAGGGATGGTCAGCCAGAGTCGGGGTGGCAAAGATGGTCAGCCCGAGGTCGGGGTGGCAGAGATCGTCAACCCGAGTCGGGGTGGCAGAGATCGTCAACCCAAGGTCGGGGTGGCAGAGATCGTCAAACAAGGTCGGGGTAGCAGACGTGGTCAGGCGGTCAGCCTGAGTCGGGGTGGCAGAGATTGCACCGCTTGGGTTTAACGTTTGGGAGAGAATAAATGCATTGGATGGCCCTGGTATATAAGATATTACGCTATTACCCTGTTATGCTATAGCGAGTTTCTAACTACTACTCTGCATCATCTCCACGAGATCTGTTTTGGATCTCTTGCAGTATCCGCCTTCTCCGTTTGATAGCAGAAAGGGCACTGTTGGCTGGGACTAGGCGGCGCGTATTTGAAAAGGAAGGAAATATCTTTCTGCGGGGCGATGAAACAGAATCAGCCTGAGGCCTCTGATTCTGTAAACTGAACTCACTGATTCCACCATGCAAGCAATTTACTGACCTCATCCTGCTCTTCGGGGTCTTCTAATAACTCAATCAGTGACGTGTAGAATGTTTCTGAGTCCGTTTCTCGGTCAGTATGTGAGAAGATTGAGGCGGAGCTCAGAGCAAATCGCATCTAATGGCCATGGTTTGAGGTAATCTCCAGTAGCAGCGGAGGGAGCATACCTGTGTAGCTATGTACGCAATAGAGGCTCGAGTGACCTGGGTCATGCCGTGAATCCTTGCATTTCCGGAACGGGTGGCCCTGGGCTCTTCGTCGACAGAGCTTGGCGATGTAAAGACATGTTTAAAGCCCTGGTACCCAACCATGGCAGGGCTGTTAGTAATTCTGAGACTGCTAGCAAGTAATCAAGCAAAACCCACCCTAACGAGTAGGTCGCTCCTCAGGAAACCCCTCCAACCGTCCTCCGGATAAAACTTCTCGTTGGTGTATACGAAGCTGGGCCAGTGGGCACCTGAGACAATGAGTTCCTTATTTCGCAGTTGCTCCTTGACTCTATGGAGGAGGTCAATAGGTTAACAGGGCGTAGAAAAAGCCTTACGCCTCATCGTTCCAATCGAGTTCTGCGGGGCAGAGGAGAGCACCTGTCCTCTCATGATAGAAACCCCTGTTGGACTTGACGTTCCGGGACAATGGGGGCCGCAAGGGCTCCTCAGCATTCGGAACTATCCAGTCGAGAATGGCGCCTTTGAGGCTCTTTGTATCGTCAGCTCTTGAGGTCGAAGAGCCTTTCTGAAGCTTGACGACAGTACAAAATCTATCCCGATTCATCAAAGGGATAACGATGATGAGATCACTCACCATATTCGCTATAGCCATTACCTCTTCCTCGCTCGAAGCCATCAACCTCTCTTCCAGACCAGGAACAAGTTTACAAAGTTGCTTGTATACTCTCAACTCTCGTCGCTCTCTACGTGGGCAATCAATAGATGTACTAAGTGAGATTGGAGACGGAGCTTACTGTTGGGTTTCGGGAGGGGTATCTTCATCGGCGCTGAGGCCTGCGTTGATGAGCGCGAGCATGTTCGTGAAGGCATAATATGCCCGCCCAAAATGTCTTCCATGATGAACAAGGGGATCGGTTTGAAGGTTTCTAACCGACACAAAGAGCATTAATGCGTCTTCGTGGGGTAGAATCGAAGTCAGATTGGCTCACGGGCGTTTACGGGGAGCCATGGTCAGTCCGCTGGGGCGCTTCTGCCCTGCGCATTGGCAAGGTTCTTCTTCATGTGCCACTCCATACCTGATAATCCTATGCTTGAATTGGCGTGCTTTATTCTCAAGATCCTCCGGTGCAGCTGGGCTGGACCGTGACATCGCGAGTATTTGGGCTAAAAGGGAAGCTGTGGAGGGGGCAAACGGTGTGGAGGTCACCAGCTGAGCGAGGCTTCTTTATATAAGTATGGAAGATGGTGATGTGAGTCATTCAAGGACATGTCAGATCGCAGGTTGTGCATCACGATTTGCGAGGACACATTACAGTCCGCGAGCTTGGGCAAGCGACATATCGCTTAACTTCGGAGTTGCTGGTAAGTAATGATTGCCGCCGGCCGGTGCATATCAGGTTAAGCGAGCAGTTACTTGGCAGAGCGGAGGATTTAGGGAGATATACCGATCTGTCGCCTCTCACGATGTGATTTTATAGGCAACTTTCGTCTGGTAGGCAGCCCTTCAGACCAATATCTGGATCTACTATCCAAGGCTAGGTAATTGGAAGCATTTTATGCTCTCAATATAGTGTGAAAATGGGCTCCCGGCTCCTTTACCACCGCAACAAGAAACCTAGGTTGCGAATCCAGGCGGCGACAGACAGGTAGATTCAACGCTTGGCAAAGATTCACTTGGACAAGTAGAAAGGCCAATAATAACTGGTTGGTGGTTTACTAGTACTACTGAACATGCGGCGCGTGCGACTGCTACTCTGCTGATATAATTCAAGTCCGGTTCTCCACCCATCCCTTCGGACTTTCGTAACCCATCTCAGGAGCGTCCTGCATGATCTGTGACAGTGCGTGAACTCAGAAGAAGTTGGAGTGCTTGAAATCACTCGTCCGCGAAGTTGTCTGAGAAAGAGCATTAAGGTCAATTTACGTCTAGATCAGCACCAGATTGAATGAGGGTACCTCCAAATTTCTCCAGCATGAGGACAGTATTCGCCACAAAGGAACGGATACCGGCATTGAACCAATATTTCACCTGGATACGAATACCTGGAGAATGTGAGGCGACATACATCGCATCCGGTATCAGTGTTTGTGTGAACGGGAAGCCATGTCAATCGCACTCACAGTAAACCCAAGCCACTCCAAGTTGAAGCCTTGTCTTGAGAAGGCTGAATAGAGCGGCCAAAATAGATAGCAACTCTGAAATCGGTTTAAGATCTGAGGGAAACATAGACATAGGAAGGCGTGAGCGCTTGAGCGGCAAGAGGAGGTCGGAGGAGTGAGTATACGCACCCGTTCCCAATAATATGCATACGACTATGGCTCCAACAGCGGCCGAAGTAGCGAAGAGGGCGACAGCTTGAAGGAGAGCGGGTCCCGGAACCGATTTGGTTAAGTCTTGGATGGCGTCAACCACCAGCGAGGCCCGCCGTTCGCGCTGAGGAATGACATGAATCCGAACCACTTTGGCCAGTTCGTCCAGATTCTTGGGCTCCCCCGCAAAAACGACCAGGGAGCGATGTCTATCGATACGGGAGACGCGCACCGCACCTCCCAGTATATCCTCGTAACTGCGTTTGAAGCGCGCAGCAGAATCCGTAGACATGACCGCTATCTCGGCCTCGCGCAGATGGCTAAGAGCCAAAAGCTCGTCCATTTCAGCATCTGAGTCCATTTGGTTGGTCATGATAATTCAAGAGAAGCAATGGGTCCTGGCAGTGGATGATTTGTGAAGTGACAGGGAAAGGGGGGATGAAGGGTGTTGAAAGGTCGTCGGTAGATGCACGTACTTAAATACTCAAAGCTAACTAGTTACGCTCAGCCGGCAATCAAATATGGCTTGCAGAAGATGCCGAAACACCCACTTCCCTTCACTTCCCCCTACTCGTCTTGGGCCCTCCTGCCAGTCAGATCATCGATCCACCAAATGATCGACTAAGCGGCATTCTGCTGTGACGAGGCATGTGGCGATAGCTCCGGGCGAAGCGCCGCTGGCAGGACAACGCCACCGATGGGTGCGCAAGCGAGATCGCTGTCCTCGTTCTCCACTTTACGGCAGGAACCGTGGACACAACCACGAAGCACAGGTCGTCGGAGGCTGGTGAGTGTTTTGAAGCCCGGAACGTCGCCTTGAAATGAGGAGATGACCATAGTTGCACGAGACCGCTTTAGATCGCTTTGAGAAGTTGAAGGTGCTGCGGTCAAGCAATATGCTCTGGTGAACTTGACTGTTAGTTTACTACTTTCCAATGTCCTGAGCCAGGTGGCCTGAATACTCACGGATTGTATATGACCAAAGGTGCCTGTCGCAGGGCTTCCGAGGTCCAGTTCTTGGCCAGAATTGCCAGTATGGCTTGTGGGCCGTTGGGTCGCCACTGTGAACTCCGAGGGTAATACTGCTCCTTCGTCGTTCGATGTTTGGCTTCAATGTGGGACTGTGGGTTACAGGTCCTGCCGTAACGGTAGTCGTCCTGATAGGGAGGAAAATCAGTTTGGCAAAATTAGCGTCAGGCTTCTAGTGGAGTTGCTGTACTTACTAAGACTGAGAACAGGCACGGGAGGTGATGGGGTTGAGCCTGGAGACACAGAGTCAACGAATCGCGGTGATGTTTACCTATTATGATCAGTCGGCGTCAGTTAAATGACTGTTCATGGGCATAGGGACGAAGCTTACTCTTCACCCGGTAGATATTGCACAAGATATCAACCAGAAACTTGCAATATATCCAACACCATTCGGACTTGCAGCCGTAGCAAGACGGACGTCTTTGGCGAACCGAGACGTGAGTAGTAACCACTGGTTCATGAGTCGCCTCGTCTACTAGGGCTCGCTCGGATGCTGAGCTCTTATCAGTCTGGTCCATGGCGCTGGGGATCCTAGCTGTGTGAACTCCTTGCAAGGATGAAGGGCCGTTCAATTGCAGAATCAGTGCAAGACTACCTTTCGCCTTTTATGCCTGGCGCTGTGGAACTCTTAGCACCTGGGAATTGTTATCAACAGCGCTGTGTAAACAATTCTCCCGAGGAAACATAACTAGGATGCACAGCGGTTACCAGCCGAAAGCTCGGTTATATGTCGTTGAGTTAGCGGGATGGAAACGTGAATATGAGAGAGAGTGGACTCGGATGAACCCCGGGGATAGCATTTCGACGACTATTCTGCGTACATCGCGGAGTAATCTGACCTGTCCGAATCCGACCTTTCTCCAGCGTCCTCTGAGTCGGTGTTTGAGGAACTGCTCCCTGTTGCGTCAGAGTCTGCTTTTCCGAGGGCGTCGTAATCTGAGTCGTCGGAGTCTGTATTCTCCTCTAGGTCGGCGAGTGCTGTAGGAGTGACAAGATTCCGCTCATCGGAGGGCGGTGGAGCCAAGTTACCGACCTGGTCAATTTCCATGGGCTCCGGAGTAGAAATTGGCGGCGGTATGCTCTCGACTGTTCTATTAGTATATGTATGCCCCACCGCAAGGCCCCAGTGAAAGCGCATCATCATATCACGATCAGCGAAGCTGCAGAAAAGCGTCAGAGCCGCGCGACGGCCGTATAATTGGCAACGTACCGATTTATGTAGTATTCCTTCCAATCGTCACGATAGCGCGTAGCCTTGGAGAATATTCTTCCACCGTTGGCCTCCGAGTCATAGACCTTGCCTGCCTCAAAGCGGGGGATAATATGCGCTGCACGAAGGACATCGGATGGGTCGATGAAGTCGCAGGATTCTGGGTTAGATAGGGGAGCCAACGAAACACGGTCCAAGCGCTTGGCCGACCAACTCATGGCCTGGACCGCTCGTGGGGTGAACCATCGAACCCACAGGAAGTCATATCGCCTCTTCTTCTGGTCCACGCTTCCTGGTCCAAGGTAAATCACGTTGGTGTGAAATACTCCCAAAACACGGCCATAGACATGGCGATGTTCATCCTCGATGGCTCCGGTTCCAGGATTGGAGGCAGGCGCACGGATGCACATAAAATCACGTTTGGTCGAAGAGGGGGTAATTATATCCGAGTCTCGACGACAGTCGTATGTTGTATAGCGCACTCGAAAGGTCCTGTGGTTGTAGATCCGGTCAGAGTGAAAGAAGAGACTGTTTGTATCCTCATCGGAGAACGACAAGGATCGTGCCTCCAGGGCGGAGAGCGATTTGGGGTTGAAATCAGGGTTGTCCTTGGCCTCTTTCAAAAGGTCTTGGATAAGTCGAGGGAAGAGGTGTCGTCGGAGCTTGGGCAAAAAGCCCTTTCGATAGGGATTAAGCAAAACTTGTATAGTTGAATAGCCGAAGCAATGTTACTCACTTTTACAGCTGGATCATCCATGTTCACCCGGAGGAATCGATCTAAGTGTACCGGCTCGTTCTGTGATTTCGCAATAAAATAGCGCAATGGAGTCCCGTCTTTGAGGTTCCACTCCTTTGGATCCTCCTCTGCACCTTTCGCAGACGGTCCGGCTAGTTTCTTGCGCAGCCTCTTGATCCTGGCCTGGCGCATTTGAATTTGGGACAGTTGGCGAGGGACACTCTTCTTATTCGTCCTTTTGTATCGCGACTTCGAGAATCGATGGAAGCGCTCGGACTGTGGGCAATTCTACGTAAGCTGGCTTGCCGCGAGGGTGTGCTCTAGAGTCCAAGACGCACCTGTTGGGTGGAATAGGAGTCCGTGGTACCGTACCTCCGAATGTAAGAAGCGACGTATCCCAATGCATGAAACTTCGGAGTGGTTATGTTCCACGACTTTGGGTTTCCTACTCAGCGTTAAAAGGGACAAACAACCGCGAGGAAATACCCTTACGAGAGTCTGATGATCCACTTGTGGTGGAGAGGCCTGCGTTCGGGACTAAACCGTGGCAGATTTACTTTATATGAGCGACTTAATCAATATAGCAATAGGTCTATTAACGCACCAGTCGTGTCCACGGTAGGTATGGTGGTAGAACCTGTTGCCGCACCAGTCGTTTTGACGCCAGGTAAGGTGGCAGAACCTTTAGGAAACATGAGGGTGTCAGTTTGACTCTGTGGCGATCTCCATAGTAGTGCTCAAGTCGTACCTCGATTTGGCTCCTGCGGACCTTGTGCTGTCGCCTGTGCGATAGTAGGAGCATGGTCGGCCCCTGGGTGACCTTGGGGTACAGAAGACGAATTGCTACGAGCCCCCTGACCCTTCTTGCCCTTTTTGGGCGCCTTACGTGCAGCCTTCCGCTTTCGAGCTTCATACTCCCGCTTTAACTCTTGTGTGGCGAAGGCGCTACAAGTATCCCTTACAAATGTGCGAGAATCATCACCAAGTACCGTCGTCCAAACATCCAGAACGGCTACCGTTAGGTCAGTATGAAGCCGCAATTTCGCCAGCGAAAGCCAGTGCGCCATGGTAAACAGGAGATCCTGAACGCGATCGCCATGATCAGCGGGGAGTAGACCTTCAAAGACGGGGCCGGCGCACTGTTGGAGTAGAAATGTAGATTTTGGTTTAGGATGATGAGCGAGAGGAATATGGAATAAACTGACAAGAAGGATGTCCTCATAGTCTCGCGCTGCAAACTGCTTCATGCTTGACACGTTGTTTCGAAATCGACGTATCGTGTCGCTGCCAAACGTTGGAACTTGTCGGAATCTGAGCAGAAAATAGGTGATCTACGTTGACCACGCCAAGGTAGACGGGAGGCGTACCTTTCGTTGAGAACACCAGTTTTAGATTTGTCATATGCTTCCAAGAGACGAAGGAGTTGAACGAATAGGCTTTTCCAGACACCTATTTCGACCTCATGCAGAATATCTACAGCTGGAAGGCGGTATATGTCCAAACCCAGTCTAGACAGGCGCTCGGAGAATGCGTTCTAGGACGATGATGGTAAGTAAAAAAATTCAAGACGCGACTTTCTGCTGTACCTGGGTTGGGACTAACGACGTTGGTTTCAAAAGTTTCTCGACAGCCTTTGAGTTCACCCCAAGCTTCCCCTGATAGATATGCTTTCGAGCGGTTTGTACCAATTTTTTTCGTGCATTGTCGTCCTTTCGCTGCTTAGTCGTACGCGTGTCCCTGTCGTCCCTGGTACCCATCTCACAGATGTCGTCGGTGTGGATCAGGCACCTCGTGCATGGATGATCGCCTTTGTTCCTTATGTTAACAAGCATCGTCCTAGGTAAACAACAGTTTGAGTAAGTACTTGTCGTATTCTGAAATCAAGCAAGTGAAATGCACTTCTCTGGGTAGTCTGCAGAATAGGTGAGGATCCGAGGATACACACGACGACGAGTCTTGTCAAAACAGTCCACAACAATCCCATGCTCGTATGCGTGTACAAATTCATCATCAAGCAGGATATTCCACTGGGCCTGGAAGATTTCCCGTCGTACGTGCGTCATTACTGGGTCACCAACACTCTTTTTCCCAGACGTGCGTGTATACCAGTCGTCAAACTCGTCCGGGATCTACGGTCTCTGTCAGCAGACTCATTCGACTTGAATAATCCAACATCTAGATGCACTTACACTTTGGAAATAAGCAATCTCTTCAAAGAGCTTGAGCGACGGTCGTCCTCGTCGGAATTTGGGGTCATTCCCAAAATACAGATATACCAGCCACAGTTTTGCAGCGCCGAAGGAAGCGAGCATCGTTTCGTCGGAGGCGAGCATAAGCCCGATCACAGTACGGGGCAACGCGTCTTCGGTGTCCTCCGGTGGCAATTGCTGTGAAAGAGGGAGTGGGTACGCAGCCGTGTGGGAGGAGGTATAAACGACGCATACCTGAACCTCTCGATATGCCTCTAAGAAAGCTGGTGAATGATGGAGATCTCCATACACCCTAACGTCAACCCCGTCTTCGGTTTTCCATCGCAGGTCCGATGGCAGCATGTGGAAGTAATCGCCTTGGCCTGCACCTCCATTCTGGAGCTTGTCTCGGATAATTGAGAGGAGGGGTCGGAAACGAAATCCAGGGATGTGGTAAGTTGACTTCCCGAACGGCTTACCAAGGGGTACGTCGATGGGGATCACCGCGGACTGCCATGAAGTACCGTCATCCAGCCAGAGCTCGGTCTGAAGGTGGTTGGTATCACCTTCGAGGGATGACGAACCCAAGATCGTGTTTATTCTATCCCATTTCGCAAGGCCGACGTCATACGTGTCGAACTCATCGCTGGTGATAATGGTGATGAGGTTCTGGAAGGACTCGCGACTTTTCTCCTGGTTATCGCTCCAGTACCACTCTCCAAGTAGGAATGAGCTCAAGTTTGGGAATGGGTAGAAGGGGTTAAGAGGTCCCGAGTTCGTGAGATGTTTGTCTGAAGGCGGTTTCTTTGAGTGAGTGGGGCTATCGTCCAGGTCGTCTGCCGTTATGAAGTTGTCAGGGTCATGAGGCTTCTTCTCAAGAGTCCAGTAACGTTTGTATAGGCCGAAGACATTCTTCGGGGTTTCCTTCCACTTATCGTCCTTCAAAACGTCGAGGCGCAGTTCCCGTGGCTCAGCTGGGATGGTATTAGGGATAGGAAGTGGGGCTGGTGCTGGGATGGGCTCGACGTCCCTTGGGGGGTTATCCAAGAAAACTTCCGCGACCTGCATCGGCGTGTCGAACGGAACTGTTGATGTTAGTTCATAGTCGTCCCCATAACGCAGCACACGTTGGCGGATGCGTTTGCCACGACCTAGTTCTTCAGGATTTTCGTCGGCCTGGGCTGGAGGGTCATGGTGTATGAGAGGCTGAGGTTCTGGGTCATCGGGGGCCGCCATTTCAATGTCAGGGTCTGGTTCTTGCACGTCCTGTTCCTTTGAGGAAGAGGGTTCGGGAAGGCCGTGATCTACGTCGAGGTCGAGATCGCCATACCACGACTCGATCGCAGCTTTCCCTTTCTTCTGCTTCGCCTTGTTCGCGTATCGAGCCTTTGCATCCTCAAGATTCGCCCCCAGTCTCGACCGATACTTCGGGCAAGCCTTGATGTGGTTGGTGTAAGCGTTTGGTTGATAATAGCGCTTTCCGCAGGGGCATTTCTGCTCCCAGGCGTCGTCCCTGGGCGGGCTCATGGCACAGTATCCTACGACCATCGGTCAAATCGCCCTGGATCAGTGAGAAGGACCGGTGGGAGCAAAGCGCCAACTTACAATGGTCAGAACACAACAATGGTTAGCCAGGCCTGCACCTTCCAAGAACCAAGTCGAGGGTTGAAGACTGAAGTACTTGTACTATTGTCCGATCCTAGATCTTTGCGTAGTTTAACCGTGACCGCTGCGGAAAAGGGTCGGACAAAGAAGCAGGTTGCTACATAGATGCCGGTGTGCCGCAGGTGTGTTGTGAGTATCAGAGATACGGGCTATCCTCGGCCAGTTCAAAAATTGACGGTCGGAGGTGTACACTGGAAGACGAGCTTCGGCCGCCTCAAAGAGCCCGAGCAGAGGAGATGGACAAGTATAACATACAAGTAGCAAGATAACGAGAAAGAATATGCACAAATGATAAGTGGTATCCACAGATGGTCAACGTATCTCCAGGTAAATACTATAAAGGTATAAGAAACGGCTATGTAACGAAAATATAGAATACAGATACGCATCACAATCCGCCTTCAAGAGAGTGTCCGATGATATCAAGAGCATGCCTTTCGACCGAAGCGAGAAGGGCCCGAAAAGTCGAAGATTGCCTGAGGCGCTTTCTCCACTCGCTACGAGGGAGGGGCTTCCAAGTACGCTTAATTTCAGAGAGTCGACCATGATAGAAGTCTTCTGCATCCGACGACCAACCGGTGAAACCATATCGCTCCTCCCAAAGGTCTGCGGGTGGCCACCATGACACACGGGTAATCTGGTTATCTTGACTGTCTGTAGGGAAGATGATTATTAGTTGAAGCATTCGAAGCAAATAAGCAATCACTTACTCCACTGGTCGATATGCCCGCATATTGCGTCGACCTCTTCAACTTGTAGAGCATCATCAACGAGAAATCCCCCATTCCCATCGCTCCGCACGATGCCACGACCTTCCAAAGCAGCCTGGCTGGGACCACGAAGGATGTCGTCAGTGCTCACATGTGAGATACAGAGCCTGCCTACAATACCACCTCTCATCACTGCAGCTCGTGCGGCTCCGGGACGTGCGTTAAGAATGAAAGGAACCTGATGAAGGTAGTGGTCGTAGTCTGAACTCCCGAAGGTTTCGATGGCGTTCCGATACGAAAGAAGGGAAAGCATGCAGGGCCTGGTAGTCAGCGCAGCATCTGGGAGATCGGAAACCTCCTGCCAAGTCTGGAATTGAATGCCTAGGCCAATGAAGGAGAAAGCAATAGCAGTGAAATCCATGTCATTGTCCCAGCGGCAGATAGTCAAGGCGGTAACAGGCGACAGACAACCCAATCGCCATCTCTGGCCATGGTCAGTCGGGAACCAAAACGTGGATCGAGGTTCCTGGACGGTGCGAATAATACGACCCTTATTGTTGTTCCAGTCTACCTCTTGGACAAGGCATTGAGCCAGGGAGCTTTGGACTTGCTTGAACCTGGGCAGAGATGCGACTGGGGTTCGGTTGTATCTCGATAGATCCCAGAGATCGCTTGCAGGCTTTCCTTTAGCGAGGGCATGGAAGAAGGAGATCAGTTGCTGACCGGAGGCCGTCGACCAGAGCACGTCACGAGTCGAGTGAGTCTTCCCCAATCCAAGGACCTTGGGCACAAAACTGGCACTGAGAGGTGGTGATGGTATGGAGAGAGGGGCGAGTGGCTCTACATATCCAAAGAATCGGCTGGCCACGAAAGAAGGCTGTTCTGGGAGAGGATCCCAAGCGTCCACGTCCGGGTCGGTGCTTGGGCAGGGGACCGCAGCGGCGGGGATCTCCGTGGTGGACTGCGTCTCAGCAACCATGTGCACATCCTCCTGGGCCGCTCGTGCTACAGGCTCCGCTCCGGTGGGCAGCTTCTTCGATGCGGTCGGGGTGACATCTGGCTCAGGAATGATCCCATAATGTATTTTCCATATCTCTAGTTCTTGGTGGACGGTAGTCCCGCGGTACTCGGCATCGAGCTCTGCAAGATGCTGCAGGCGTGCATCGTCGGCAGGGGCGAAGAACTCGCAGAGATCCCATTCGTTGGACACCGCGTCGTACCGTGCCTGAGACCTGCTGAAGGTGCCATCAGGTTGGAATAGATCCTCCAGGTCATCCTCTCTCGCCTTTCTTCGCCGAAATACGCCATCCTCATTTTTGTCCCAGACGAAAAATTTGGTCTTTTTGGGATTGGTGGGCGGATTGTGCATCCAGTTCAACCTTCGACTGCGGGCAGCTTGAGATTGGTTCGGGATTATCGATGCGTTTCGCACCTCTCTTTCCTTGAACCATGCTTCCCAAGGTTTGTCCACTGGCTCAGCACGGCGACGGAAGGGCTGAAACAGTTCTTTCGACAGGCGTGGAATGGGAGGTTCAGAAGTTATGGGTAAGACGGTCTCCTCCGTGGGGCCAGGGGTGCCAGTGGGGACGATCACAGCATCTGTAGGCGGCGCGTATCTTTTCCAGAAAGGGTTCTTCTCGGCGATGGCAATCTCCCGAGGCCCCCAACGATACCACACAGGAACCTTAAACTCGCAAAGCCAATCGATTGACACCATGCCGTGTTTGATTGGCCTGTCGTCATCTGGGATACTGACGAACGTTCCAACTCTCTCGACCGTGTCGTCGAAGGAGGCGAGGCATGAGTTTGGAAGGCTGCTCACGAAGCGGCCATCAAGCCCATCCTTCCCATTCTGCTCTGCTTTCGGCGCGCCTCCAACCTCCGATATATAGTCGCTTGCTAGGATCTCCATCCATTTCGGCACAGTGCGATATCCGGCTTTTCTTGTCGCCCTATCCACGGCTTCGCTGACGGCAATAGTGTATGCAAGACACGCGAACCACACTGAAAACCAAGACAGGGCGTCAAAAATGTCCTCCTTCAAGTTGTGCTTCCCACCAGGGCCCTTGTAGGTCTTGTTATCGACTCGAGCACAAGGGTAGGCCGGACGAACAGCGGGTGCACCAGACCGGAAGATGAGAAGGTGAACCGCAAGGGCGATCTTGGCTTGGAGTTCCTTCCAGTCATGCCATACTGCTGGGCTAGGGTAGAACCGGCGGGTGGAAGGATCGAACAGGACCTTGGGAATGCGAAGAAGAGGATAGAGTGGGGGAGAGGACAGGTCTGGCCGGAGGGGGAGGAATGCCAAGTATCCATGAGGTGTGGTCCACCACTGAGGCTTTTGGAAGTGCTGTATGTCGTAGTCTCTTCCTTGGATGACGCCGTCGTTGCTCGACTCTACTTTCGGGGGCAGTTCGAGGTTCACCCGCCTGCAATTGGGCGAATAGTATGTTTCGCCATCAAAGTTGTATAGGAATCCACCTGAGACCACAGGATTATCGTAGAGCAGGTCGACGGAGTGACAGCTCTGTAAGATTGTGTCTGGCACGGCTGCAGTGTATGCCAGGCTGGGGGGCTGGGCATTGGGGTAAAACACGTCCATCTAGAAGCAGCGAAGAACAGTATGTGATATGTGATTCGAGCAACGATAAACGTCACACAGCCAGTAAGAATAACGATGGATGTTACTCTTAATGACAGGGAGGAATAGCGATGAACGCTGTCCCTAACGCTCTATCCGGTGGGAACTTGCAAGTTTCCGGTACATTGAATGTCCGACTGATCATCAATCCCAGGGCTGAGCGGCCGAGCGCGGCTGAGGCTCAGAAGCGCTTGAGTCTTCAACAGCAACCATGATGAGGGGAGGAGGAGGGGCATCGTTCATCGATGCCCCTCCTCAGTGCGAGTAGGAAGGGCATCATTCATTGATGCTTTTTTTACAAGGGAGTATTTCAACGACTTCCGTCGGTTCCTGCTGTGGTTCCTAGTTCCCATGGACAGGTTGTACACCATATCGAGACAGCGACTCGCCCGCCATACTACCTGGCGGCCCCCGACGTTTGTGTTCTTGAGGAGAAACAATCCATGACATCACCATGCGAACGAATGAGCAGGAGGGCCAAGCTGCTTGGACCAGGGACCTTGAATGGGTACATCCACATCTGGGTTAGATCCGGTCTGCCTTTAACCCAGATCAGGAGGGGAGGAGATTCAGGAGAAAGCCTCTGGACAGCTTTCGCCCATGAAGCGTCTATATCATTTGGAGGAGAACGTCGTCCAACGACTTTCGTCTCTTTCGCTATCAACATGGTGGCTGAGTACCGACTATGACCCAAAGTACACGGAGGGAGAGAGACGGATGGTCCCTGGACTTGTAGGCGACTTGTTATGGGCATCATGTACCGAAAAGGTTAGTGTAAAAATGGACTGTGAGATAAGGATTCGAGGAACCAGCTGACATCCCCCATTTCATCCCTTCCCAATGCCAGGCAATTTATCGACGCTCAGGCAGTACAGCGAGCAGCACCTTGCCCTTGTCGGTCGAAACCCTCGGCTACCAGCAATTTATGAAGCATTTAATCATCCGCTTTGCCTCGACCGCAATGGGGGGCGTACATTTGTCATTCCGTTCAACACACACCCCGCCGCGATGAACGAGGCAGCGCAGTTTGAGAAGGGCCTGAAAGTACCGCAGGGACAATTGCCTGAACTTAGAGCAGCAGGTATGTCACCGATGTTTGCACGTTTAGCTTTCCTGACAAAGATACTAGGGTTACTCGAACTAAAAAGTGGGGATTACCTACTCGGGAGGGATCAGACGATGGGGAGTGATCCCAGCAAAGATAAAGTCATTGCATGGGTTGTTGGACGGTATGTGAAGCTTGATGAACGGAAGTACCAATACCTAACGACGAACATGCTAGATCCTTAATCGATGCAAGTCTAATTGCTAGATTACAAAATGCGATTCTGAAGGCGCTTGGGGAGAGGGAGACAAGAACCCCCGAAAAAGTGTACATGGAGAACGGCGCGACGCCTGTGGGGAAGGCCACCAATAGATCCTACAATGTGGCTACGGTTGTCGAACGTCCGAAGATGACCGTTGCTCCTCAAGCGAACTTCAAAGCGGGGGAGTCGACGCCTTTCAAGGAATGCGCGGCCGAGTTGTGTAAGGTATGTATCTAACTGCACGGGGCTCGTACAGCGATTGACAACCTGGTGCATAGGCCATAATCCCTGTCGCAATGGCGAACTTTGAATTCGCTCCCCAAGCCCTGCAAGACACGATACGCAACCGTTCAGAGGTATTGGGGCTACCGCGGATAGGACATCCTGGAAACTACGCGTACTATACAGTCCAGTGCAATGTCTCCTCAGTGAAGAGAGGCGGACGTCGTGAGTACTATGATTGGACTTGGATATTCCAACAGCCCAGCTCACACGTCGTTACTAGTTTCTGAGCAGCTGGGCACTGTGGGCGGCGCACACTCGGACAGCCATGACAGCCCAGGGCACTTCTCCAACATGCTGACGCATTGCGACTTGCCTCCTGGTTGGCATCCAGGGTACTTCCATCTACTTGGGCTAGGTGTATTCGTCTCTCTCGCGAACGGACTTGGCTTCAATTTCCAAGGCAATCGCTGGCATGCAGCGTCCGGCCCCTTTGCACCAAACGACGCCCCGGCGGACGTGCCTTGGGCGTACCGCTTTGCTGGCATCAGCTACCCTCCCGAAGAGATGGTAGGGCAGGATTGTCGTTATCGGGTCGCAGCCTCAGCAGGAGAAGGGAAGGAGGGTCTTCACCTGACACCAGAAATGATGAACCTTGAGTGAGTGCATGTTCTGACCCATCGTATCTGTAGAGCTAACGCACAATCTAGTTACACAACAAACATGCAGACAGGTGCCAATCGTGCGCTATGGGTTCGCGATGCCCTCCCCTTTATGGATCGCCAATCTTACATGAACTTCGTGGCGAGGTTGACATACGACTTTCATCGGTACATTCTCAACCAAGTTCCGGAAGAGGTTGAAGTAGATTTCGACAGCGATAGCTTCTTCCCCCTCCTTTCATTTAAAAAGGAAGATGGAAGCCGGGGGAGGGCGGAGGTATGGGAGCATGCACCACCTGTGGGGAAGGAGCGAGCAGTAGCATTTCATGCGACGTGGAAGGACGCTGCTCGGAAATGGGAGGACCACGTTGATGGAATGGTGGCTATGATTCCATCCAGGTTTGTGGCCAACCGAAAGTTGGACAGCGTAGCGCACCCCAGTAAGTCGTAGATCCTGCAATGCTCACATTACTGACATATACTAACTACCTCTACGTAGTCATCGAAGCATCGCCAGGTGGGAACAGCAATGCTGTAGCAGGACCGTCACACCAGGTTGCAAAACAGAAGAAACGCTCGCGAGAGGATGAGGAGACGGTCGTGGTTGTTCGCCGGCCAAAGCGTGCCAAGACTGCGCAAGTGCGGAGCTCAGTAATGGGGGAGGAGAGTAGCAATGAAAGTGGCAGCGACTGCGAGTCTTTCAAGGAGTATGTGGTACGAAGGTCAGCCCGCCTCAAGGATCAGCGTGTACCGAGCTCCGTTCAAGGAGAGGAAAGCGACCGTTCGACGAACACCGACCGTGAAGATGAAGAGATTGCGCCGGCCACGGCGCGTGCTGCCACCCCAATGGCACCTAGGAAACAGGGGCGGAATAGGAAAGGAAAAGCCGTGGCTACTGCAAGGAGGTCTGCTAAGGGAAAAGGAGTCGCATCGTCAAGGAGGGGGGTAAGGAAGAGCTTTGACGCCACTGGGAAACCATCAAGTGAGTTATCCAACTCGTCTTTATTGTCCAACCGCTAATATGGAATATAGGCAACCTCTACCCCTTCCTCCAGCAGTCATCTGTGCTTCACCTGGAGCGGGAGGTTATGGAACTTGCCTCGGAGCGCGACAGTGTGTTTAACGATGAAGACAGTATGTCGGAGGTCGAATCCAAGCTGGAGAAAGCATGCGCAATCATCGAACACCAGCCCCTTGACGTCAAAAACCTTGCGAACATCTCCACAATCCTTACATGTGCGTCGCAGGTGCAGGGACACTTGCTTAAACAGCAGTACGACGTCCGCGTTCTACGACGGAATATAGCGCACGCCACGTTGGAATCGTGGAGGTGGATGCAGTTAACGTTACCGAAGATGGCCCGGACTTTGCAAGCAGACTCGGAATCGCGCGCGAGAAGTCTGCGTCGAAACGCCACCTGGCTGAGCAAGCTTGTTGCCCTTCTTCGCATCGTCGTGATGGGTAGCGATGACAGCATCATGGTCTCGGCAACTGACTGCGGCTTCACGGAGGCGAAGGTCACATCTGTTGCGTTCCATAACAAGTGGGCAAGGAGATCTTATCTGCCAGAGGCGGAGCTCCAGGACATCGTGTGCTACGTAGTGCCTTCTATTGTGATGGGGTGGATGGGTTGGTCGAGCAGTGACCGACAGGACAAGAGGGAGAAGCAGGCCTGGTTCCTTCATGCAATCGTGAGCACGCTAGGCGAAGAAGTTGTCACAATGGGGTACGCATGGACGCTCATCAGCCAGCTCAAGTTCAACGACATCATCCTTGGTCCCAACCCACATCGCGCCGTCTATCCGAAAGGGCTGGAAGGGTTCATGCAGGCTTTTAAAAAGCACCCAATATGCGATCCCGACTCCCAAGAATGCCAACTCTACAATACGTACGTCCAGCTCTACCGCGGCGATATAGAAACATCCGAAATTACACTGCCACCGTCCGACGATAGATGGAACTTGTTCGTCGACATGCTCTTAACGGCGTTGTGCTATGTCCGCAATCCATCTTCCCCTGGTCAACCTCCCAGCGACGTTCCCAAGCCCAAGTTCTACCAACTCCTCCTGGAAGATTCTGACTTCTACCTCCCCATTCGCGAGAAGGCGTTTAGTCGTGTCCGCAGTCGATCAGAGCTAGGCCCTTACCGGGAAGGAATCATCGATACCCAGGCAGGGCTTTTCAGCGCAGTCGTTTGGAGGGCGATCACATTCCGCAGTCGCTTTTCTAAAACCCATCGCATGTACTTTGCAAGCTCGGACGACCTTCAAGGCCTGGTGGACGATATTGTAGAAGGGCAGCAGGTGTCCGAGCAGTTCTTCTGTGATAAGCGCGCGTATGGTCAGCCGACAGCCCGGGCGTTGAAGTACCACCACGCGTACTGGGAGGCCGCCTCAAACGTGAACTGGGCGGGCTTCGTTTCATCGAACCCCACCTTCTCAGAGACGGTGGAATACTTCAAGGGTGGTCGGCAGATGGGCCCAAACACGCAGTTATTTCCGCAGCTCGGAGACTTGGGGCGCCTGACTCTGGCGGGCGATCTTGCTTATGCAGGCGTGTGTGCGATGCCCACAAACGAAGAGCTTGCCGAGGCGATTGTGGACCTCAACTCAGGTGCGACGGGAGGATTGCGGGCGCTTGGCTACATATCAAGCCATTGGCCATATACACGTGAAGAGAAAGTGGTTGCTGTTGGAACGGCATTGACATCGCTCATGGAGCGCATCCAGGAGACCTTTGGGGAAGAGGCGGTTTTGGAGATGGGAATGGACTTAATTACGTTGGAACACTCACTCTGCAAGTTCAGCCGGGCACTGCATATCAAAGCATTGTAACCGATGTAGCTTTCGCATTCAAGTTGTCATGCACCAATACATTCCGGGAACCCTTCGTCTCTCTGAAGTCAGACTGTACTAGTACGATATCGTGTTTGGATCCCTGAAAGGAGCATCCCATCTACAATTTCGTTCGACACATGCCGACCAGAAGTAAGACGAATTGGACGAAAAGAAAGTAAGAAGTCGACAGTGGAGGAGCAGCAGGACAAGGTGAACGCTTCGGCGCATATCGTAAAACGGACACCGACTTTGATACAGAACTCACCGACCGTCGCGTGAGCTCTGCTTTTCTACATTTCTGCTTTTGCTGAGAGCCGACCCCATGCGAGGGCCACGGTTGATGATGGTCAAGTGCGTCGTAGAGGACGATGACTGAGCGAGCGGGTCTATTGAGGTGAGGAATGATAGCCTGACTTGGGCTTTGCAGCAGGAACCATGCCCCTACATTCACTAGGCAGTGGTTTGTCGGCAGGTTGTGTGCAGGGTGTTCGGTTGCGACTGAACACTGTATGCATTGTGCCGATGTCATATCGACATCGTTGGAAAGAGGAAGGAGGAAGACAACGAGCTCGGTGAGATTACCAAGGTGTCGAGGTTCGCGAGCTGATACAGCGTGTTCAGGAACTGGTGCCATATGTGGTCATCCATGTCGAAGGCATATATATGCACCGTACCAGTTCTGGGGGTGTCTGAGCCTTGCCAAGGAGAGGTGATCCTCGATGGGCAGCATTTTGAACCTGGGAGAAGCGCAGGCGTGACTTGATGGCGACACACTCCCAGGACAGCCTGAGGTCGCTCGCAATTTGACGTAGTGAGCGGCTCGCCATGACGAGCTCTGGATCTGTCCAGTCGTTCGGGTGGTGGTGCAGCGGGGCGTTGAGCCGAAAGAGACCTTCAGGTACGTTCCAGTCGGATTACTCGAAGCAGACTGAACAAGTTGATGCGTCAGCTTGGAGATGTACAAATTGGCTGAGACTGGAAGTCCTTGGAGATAAGAATGAGATTCGCCAGTCTCGTACACCCCGGCCATGTTTCCCCATATCGTCAAGCCCTTGATCGACCATAGTGGTGGATGTTTTTCCACTTGCTTTTTATTGCATTAATGTTGCTGAAGCCGTTTATCTGCAGGATGCTGACCACAATGTGATCGAACACATAAACAACTATTCCGTATCGAAAGAGGAATGGGGCGCCATTGTTGAGCTTGGGGTGGGCCGTCCGTGTCATTCACGAGTTTGTCGTGGTTTGCCCACGAACCACCAAGTTCCAACCAACACCATTGCAAAGAAGCTTGGTTGGGCTGTCTGACGCGGCCCTAAACTAGTGAAGCAACCGAAACAGCAATGGGGCGCCGTTGAACGGTACACTATTGGAGAGGGAGGTGGAGGGAGACGGCCCGAGGTGGGCACCACCACCCTAGGTCAGTACTGCCGTCTGTCCGCCCGAATCTATGCCCCAGCGCTGCAAGGCGCATTCTGCCCGTCTTCGCCAAGTTTCCCGAGCCCAAAATGTTGGATCTCGGCGGATTTGGATGGACTTTTGAATCAACACAGCTCGGGCATCCGGTGCATAGCACTGAATTCTATCGCATTCAGCCATTTTCTAACGCCCCTGCAGGACCGACTTCGATAAATACCATCCTGGTACTTCGGTAAGGCTGATAGTATGCGCCACTACCATCTTACGCGCAACGCGTACTGGTGCCCGTCATCAACGTCGACAAGCCCTGGAGCGTTATCCCTGCCCAGGAGGAGAACGACTTGATCACCGACTCCGAGGTTGTCCCGTTATCGACACTCTCAGCCACGTCTATGGCAAGGTTCTGGGCAACGGAAAGTGCGTATTGGTGCAGTTTGTTGCGTGATTTCGTGCTGATGATACTCTTTAGGCTTCTCCAGGTTCCATTCGTCAAGGTCTGATTCGTTCCATCGATCGCCGAGGACGTTTATCTGTCTTTCGTGATGCATACTACTTACCCTGCTATAGGAAAAGGATCAAGGGTCCGGTGTTGTCGTCCTTGTCCTTTACACCCATATCCATGCATTTCTCTCCTTTTATGATCATGCCTCCTACACCCATATCCATGCATTTCTCTCCTTTTATGGTCATGCCTCCCATGAATCATATGCTGCATGCCCGAAAGCCGCGTCGATTGGAAGAAGTGCTTGCAACGCAGGGGGTTTTGGGAGATCTGTGTCAATGGTTTCGCCCTCCTGGGCCTCAGTGAGGCATGCTCCAGTCTACGTTTTCTAGTCGTTCTATCAGCGCCGCATGTCGTCGCTCATCTACTAGCATTGCGTCCATGTGTCCGCCGGTCACGGTCGTGTAGGAAAGCACCGCCAGCATCTAGGACGTCGCCGTCTTGCTGGTGGTCAGCATCCGGTGCGTAGCAAGAGCATTATCCCTGCCGAGGAGAACGTATTGACCGCCGACTTCGAGGCTGTTCCGTTATCGACACTCTCAGCCGCGTTTATGGCAAGGTTCTGGGCAACGGAAAGTGCGTATTGGTGCAGTTTGTTGCGTGATTTCGTGCTGATGATACTCTTTAGGCTTCCCCAGGTTCCATTCGTCAAGGTCCGATTCGTCCCATAGATCGCCGAGTACGTTTATCTGCCTTTCGTGATGCATACTACTTACCTTGCTATAGGAAAATGATCAAGGGTCCGGTGTTGTTGTCAAGCTGATCGCTTAAACTGGTCCTCTACACCCATATCCATGCATTTCTCTCCTTTCATGAGCACGCCTCCGACCATGAATCATATGCTGCAACATGCTCCTCTTCAAACTTCAAGGCGGCTGAGGTTTTACCCAGACGGTCTAGCTGCGGCCTGTTTCCGGCATCAGGTGTCGCTGGTGGATTGCAAGGTGGATTGTGTTGGCCGGCGGGTGCTCATTTTGTAGTGCAGCGTGTATACTAATAGGATGTCGGACTATTAAAGTTTGTACCGAAAAGTTACATAGTGTAAAGGAATCTTCTGTATGTCTAATATACCAACTTGAAAGGAGCATATTTGGGTATTTGAATATTGACTCCGACTCGGAGGGAACAAGCGCCCGCCGACATGGCCCGTGCATTTTAATCATGTGACGGACCTGGAAATTCAGCGCCGGTCGACTCGGATGGGAAAGTATTACGTACTCGGCCATGAAGGCCTTTCTGAAGGTGGGTAGGGTCAATACCTCACCAAGACCTCACCTTAGTCAAAGTCGGCCGACTCACAAGGGGCGACATTTATTGTCACTCTTTGCTGATTCCTGGTCATCTCCAGATCCACTTCCACAATACCAAGGGGCAACATTTATTGTCACTCCTTGCCTTCCTACCTGCCTTAAGCCAGGGATTCCACATATCTGCGCAGCTTCAGGCAACGGGGCGGCATTTACTGCCACTCTGAAACCCCACCAACTCCATAGAACAGACTTGAATCACCTCCTCTCGTTGTGGTCATACATGTCAGTTCTACAAGCCCACAAGTCCACCTGACGCTGACTTCTCCCCACCTAGCGACATATCATGTTCATAGTACCCCCCAGCCCAGCAATTGATAAGATCCCTGGTGCTATTGTGCAGAAACGCTGTGATGACGATGTGCGTTGGAAGATGCAGTCCAACAAAAGCGGGTATCTCTACGAACTCGAGGGCAAGACATTCTATTCTCCAAACTGCCACCGTACGAACCTATCTCTTCCACCTTCTGTAGTGGACCCAAACGGTGGCGTTATCCAAGGTCGGGACTTCCAAATAGATCCCTTTCTCCAACCCCAGTGGTGGTCGAAAGCCCACGGATATTTAGCATTCATTACTCTCCGACCCGACCTCTCGCCGTCCCCCTTACATCCCCTCCTGCGTCTACCTAAAGCCAAATACAACAAAGAGCGGCGTTTGATGCAACCAGATCCGTTCGTCTGGAACAGTTGGAAAGCCCTGCAAGAACAAGTCGTTGAATCAGTTCATCGCTTGATTTACCGGTCTGCTGCTCCTGCTGTGCGCCCTGCCTACCCGTGCACCCGCGTTGAGAAAACACGCTACCAGGGTCCCGACGCAAAGTCTCGCCTTGAACAAGACATCCTTTCGGCCCTATCGTGGTTCTCGGTCTGGTTCGGATGCCTGGCATATGCCATTGCTGTCAGCGAGGCCATGGCACGGGAAGCGAAGGCGCTTGGGCGGCGGGTACTTCCCGACTGGATGGAGGTCTTGACAAGGGATGACGATGGAGGTGGTCCCTCACACCGTGTTGATGAGCGCTTTGTCTCTGATCTTCCGAATACCTGCCTAGCGTGCTTCGATTCGACGATTGATCGTGTCGGGACCTTCGTCACCATTCCAGACGATGACGAACCCAGAACGGAGGAGATGGTGTCGATTGATTGGCTGTGCGAGTTCAACATTCCTGTGTGGTACGCCTGGGGACCTCGAGAGATTGATATTGCGAGGCGGTACCCTTTCTGGCAAAGGTTCGCACCGGGGCTGAACTCCGTTCATGTCAATCCTTCACCGCGCACTCAGAGAGATCCACCCGGTACACCAGGAGAAATCAATGATCAACGACTTAAATTGGCACGGTTTGAGGTGCGCCAAACCCCAGGGCCTGAGGAGCGAACCTGGGACGGGTGGTTTCGCATTAGGGAACAGCGGCATGCCGAGATCATGGCATGTGAAACCCACGATAGTCGGCAACGGCGGGAGAACAGGCAGCGCTGTCCCCCCACATCTTTAAAGAAAACAAAGTTCTTTGTATGGGATAAGGATGATGAGGGTAGATTTCGTAGGCGCAAAGCTGAAGAAGACGATCTGTGTAATCTCTTTGCAGTTGAGGGTCGGTACTGTCGAAGCCAAGCTCGGTACGATGCGATGTTCAATGAATGGGATCTGTGCGAGTTCTTTGGAGTGCCAGATGAGCATAAGCTCAAGCACATGGCCGAAGAGGATGCCGACTACTTGGGGGTATCGTTCGAGACAGCCCTAGCGCGCCTCCACATTTTCTACGGCCTTACACCGATCCCTGAGCCTCATGGTGTACAGGCAAAGTCACTGCCAGTGGTGCTGGACCATGAATCATTTGGCCGGGACAACGCACTTCATGATGAGTTCCAGGACAACATGACGGCCACCTCTGACAGTGTCGTCGCTTCTTCCCTTTCATCATCGGCACAAACCTCAGCTGAAGCTGACAATAACAGCGCAACACCACTCCTCCATCCTCTCGATAGTATCCATTATGAGCCCAATTACTTCGCGTATCTTCTCTCGGCTACACTCCTACGCCTATTGAAGAAACGAGACAGCCCGAGACTGGCTCGTCACTGACAATAGGGTACGCGGGCAAGGCCCTTGGGTGCCACACTTTCCACGGTGGCTCCGGTTACTGGAAAGAACCCGCAGGCCAAGGCTCAATCAAATTTCTCAACCAATTCGCAAAAGGGGCTCCGGAGGGAGAGCTATGGGATCTCTCAAAGTACAACCGCATTCCTGTCACAGCACAACCAAGGTTTAAATCACTTCGAAGTCATCGCCAAGTTGCTCTCGTACAAGTTACCGATTGGGACAACGTCAATGGACGTTGGACGGACACCGTGGCAAAGGAGGTTACCGCGTACTGGTTTTCAGTAGACTACGGGCAGAAATGGCGTCTTGGATGTGTGTCTGCTCCTGTTGCATTGACAATATGTCGTTTTGACCAGCTCAAGACGCCCACCGCCGTTGCCTTTGATCTAGTTGGGCAAGGAATCCGTTTTCGAACCTGGTTGGAGGTCGCAAATATTTCGTCAATCAGCCTCACGACCTCGTCTCGACTGATCAAATTTCGACATCGTTCTACTGTGTTCAACTCTTGTGACTATGACAGTTATATCAAGAACTGCCGTTCACTGTGCAAAGGACACACGGGACGGGCTGCGTTGCTTCGGGGAGGGATTATCTGGCGTTTGGCTCTCCCATATGTGAGCTTCAGTGACGTATTGGCCGGTCCCAGCCGCGCTGCAATAGAGGGTAAAGGTATTGTTCGGAGTAACGGACAAGGGGGGTTCTTAGTGGACGACGACCTCACTATCGGCGAGGTCGATGCCATATGCGGCCACTACGACGTCTACGGTACGTAGTCCGGTTTGCGTGTGTTCTGTAGTTAACGACTAAGTGCTCCCCTTAGATGAACGCCACCTTCAGATTGTGCGCGTCTCATGGTGGCCCCCAGCTGAGTTTTGGGAGCAGCGATACGGTTTCGGGGGGTGGTCCAGAGACGCAGAGACGTTCTACGTTGACCGCCTGAAGGAGATACAGAACAACTTCTCACCTTTGCCTCGAAGCGAGTGGAGAAAGCGGCTCAGGTTGTCCTCTCCATTTAAAGCCCTATATAACAACCTAGAGCGAACATCTGAGTCTCTTATAGAAAGTTCGGCTGAAGGCGGGCTTTGAATAGCACGGCGAGCGTTTTTTATTTTCGAATCGATCATCGTATCCTCCAATTTCTCATTGCGTTTCACAAGTAATATACGCTGCGAATACAAGTTTGTTTGGAGTTCAAGCTCCAACGTTCCAAAAATGTTCCCCCAACGGCCAGATAAGTATCCAAGTTCCTTTCTGCAAAACACGATTGTTAGGCCTGCAACGCATCAGCGTCCCGCTCATCCTCCCTTTCTATTCTGCTATATCATCACCCGGAAAATACTGTGTGGTTCCAATATGATCATGATACTCGCCTTCACTTCCCCCTGTCGTTCATCGCGTTTTATCTTACTGCTCGGGCGAAAGACGAGATAAAGAGAGCGATCTTGACAGCAAAATGAACTACAATCACATTTGAGACGTAAAAACAAAAACATAAGATCGTTGAAAACTTGAAAAGCAGGGAACGGTAGTAATGAAGGTTACGGAGCGCGAGCATGAGCAGCGGACGAGTCGAGAGCAGTGAAGAAGGGACCTTATCAGATCGGCGTGCCGTCCAAGTCGACGCTATGATCAATGAGGAGCGAAGATCCGGGTACATCCCGGAAGTCGACTTCAAAAGGCGTGGTAGGGTGGGTCTCTCCTATCGAGGTACTTTGGGGAGGTAGCGCTAGTGGGGGGAAGTAAAGTAAGTACACTGAAAGGCAAGGTATTCTAATAAAAAGCGCCTACCTCTCTTCAGTAACTCTTGCACCTGAACGACTGAGAAGAGTGCGCGATCCTTCGCAAAGTGTGCCGTGCCTAAATACAACGGGTGAGTATGAGACGTCGACGTGAACCTCAACGAACGCACCTGTTCCAAGTGAAGAGAAAGGAATGTATCTATCGCTGGCATCCTTGTCGGGCACTAGATGAGCGGTCTCCTGGACATTCCATGTGGTACGGAGATCTTGCAAAAGGGACGATGGCAGGGGGCGTGTAGATGCAGTAAGCAAGCTCACGAGATTCTCGCGAAGCGTAAAGTACTCCGAGGTCTCCTTCTGATTTCGGAGTTGGTTGATTCCGGTTTCCGCTGCCCAGAGTTTGGAGTAGAAGACGGACATTGCCTCCGTGTTATTGGCGATTACCTCCCCGTCGAAGGCGAAGTGGCCCAATTTGTCCAGGGTTTTTAGAGACGCGGCCAGCTAGGATTTGTGATGAGTCGATGAACATGAACCAGCTGAGGCATTGACCAACTCACCGCTGCTATCGGAAGCTTGATGCTATGCCATATGAGATCCTCTTCCTTCGGCTTCAACGGTTGAGTTTGATCTTCCACGAAGTCCTCGACGACGTCTTTGAACTTCCCGTGGACCCAGGCGTAAACCATCCCAGTGACGTCGAAGATAGAGCCAGACTGGTAGTGGAGAGCGTACCCATTGTAGCCTTCGTGATCACCCGCGAGAGGCACCAATGAAATCCCTGTCATCTTGTCCTTCTTTCGGTAAGGCAGGCTGGGTGCTTTCGGCGCTTTCGACGGCTGTGCGGAGGGGCCAGCCTGAGCCATTTCGACGGAGTCCGTGCCATCAGGGTGCGCTTCGCTCGAACGGGTACGTGCGTCTTTAGCCGCTTGTTTCTTGGACTTCTGTTTGGCGACCTTGGTCACCTGGGCCTGTTTTTTCTTCGCCACCCTCATCCCAAACGCAGTTCCAATTTCCAACGCATCAGATGACGATGACTAGATAAGGAATGTCACAAAGGGGACATCAGCGATTAAATTCCAGGGAAATGATATATGAGGGACGAACGTTAGATAGCTTGTCAAGGGGATTCATCCTCCAAGGAATTGGCAGATTCCTCCCTAGCACTCGACCGAACTTGATCAGGTCAGCACCAGTTACAACAATTTCACGTATCATGTTCCGTAGCCGAGTCACACAGAAAGTCGACATATAGGCCCACGGATAGAAGGCCGGGTTCTTCAAGACGTTCGCCACGATGTGATCGAAGATAGCCAACAGCAGCTTCTGAGAGTAGTTCTCGTGATACTTGAGGGCGTTGAATGGGTTAGACTATGCGAGGGGTATGTACTGAGGCGCTCACATATTTCGACAACGGAGCAAGGAGTATCGTCATAATGAGGCGCTTCACTATCGCCATCGAGCCTAGGAGCGATAGACAATGAGCGTTCATGTCAGAAAAAAACACGGTGCTAACGTACCTTTTTGCCTTTCCTCAACAGTCTGGTTAGTATTGTAAGCCTTAAGGTCGACGCGCATCTGATCGATAATCAGCATGGCGGCATGCAACTCCCTTTCTAAAGAAGGGCTAGGGCATTCAAGAATGAGCAGTCCAAGCGCAATCAAGTCGTTGTGAACGAAACCAAAACCAAGCAAAAGGCCCAACCCAACGATCGCATGGTAGTTTGTGATGAATGTCGCGATCAGAATCTTCGTTATCACCGAGGCCCATTGCACAGGCACTGTAACCCGGGGGCCAGCCAGAGGAGGCTCTTGGGAGTCGGACGATTGAGATAGAGGTGCGGTGGTGTTGGAAGGGACTGTGTCGCTGGACGAATGGGATGGCTCGGTCGATTGAGACAGAGGTGCGGTGGTGTTGGGAGGGACTGTGTCGCTGGACGAATGGGATGGCTCGGTCGATTGAGACAGAGGTGCGGTGGTGTTGGGAGGGACTGGGCCGCCACGAGATGAATGGGATGACTCCAAGGTCGCTTGTGGGCCAGCCGCCGGACGCTCGTTAGAGCCAGTTGGACGCGACGGGGGGACAGCGGCGGGCGAAGGGGTAAGGTTTGCGAATGACTCGAACGGTTGAGCATTAGGTAACGGGGAAGGGGAGGGGTGTCCGGAGCCCGGCGAGGTGGCGGCGGGAGGGCTGGGGACGGAGGGCACACCTGACGCGTCTAGAGGAGCGGCCACGGAGCCAGGAATGTGAGCTTCGTAGCAGATATTCGAGCCTGTGAGTTTGCCGGCCCCTACGATCCTTGCAACGTCGATATCAACTTGTTCATCAGGGGTCGAGCTGCCAGGTGGGCCCTTCGGTTTGAAGGGGGCCGGCACGAGCACCATCAATGTTGAGGTTGGCTGCCTCGAGTTGTGCATCTCAACGTCGTCCACGTCGTCCATGTCGACCGAGTGGGTGTCGATGTATGGGACACCCGCGAAAGCCGCGTCGAATCCAGACTCGGCGGTCTGGGTTACCTTGCTGGGCACGTACCAGGTAACCTTACGCCCGAGTACTGAAAGACTACCGTCCACCTAAAGCGATGTCAGGCATATATAGACAGACCCTCAAGATGCTTGAAGACGTACCGGTTCCTTAATTGAGGTCGGTATTTGAGTCGAGTTGGTACGGCCGTGTCGCAAAGTTGACCCTTTGGAGGACCCAGAATAGAGACCAGAGTAGGAACTATACTCCCCGTCATAATGCTCGTGGCATGCGATTGGCTGAGTGAGCACCTCGGGGTCATCCCACCCGATGGCGTGGCCAGGAAGACCATAGTCAGGTTGA
The DNA here is from genome assembly GCA_013368325.1 of Ephemerocybe angulata. NCBI lineage: Eukaryota > Fungi > Basidiomycota > Agaricomycetes > Agaricales > Psathyrellaceae > Ephemerocybe > Ephemerocybe angulata. The sequence continues at coordinate 339,896 of JAACJK010000004.1, forward strand.
AGCGGGCTTGGGCTTCGGGGCTGAACGTTGGTGTCCACCCGCATCTGGGCGTCGTCGTCTGAAAAATCTCCAGAAGGTCTGGGTGGAGAGGGGGCTAGAAGAGCGTCCATCGGGAGGACAGAGCGGGCTGGGGAGGCAGAGTGTCAGGCGCAAAGCAGAGGAATGTATAGTATCCCTCAGCCCGAACCAATCGAGGGATACGAGCGACTTTATATGTTCACCTGAAAGATACATAAATGTTGACCAGTTTATCGCACGAATAAGCCGATGGGATGCCTTCTAGAGTGCCGATAGCGATCTTGCCAAAGCTGGAAAGTGCTCACCATTCACCTTGCATTCACCGCAGCACACATTGAAAGCTAACAGACAGGATGACGGTGGCTACATTAACTCATGTTCCAAGGACATGGCGCCAATGGCATAGCTGGAAGAGAACGATTAGGACAAGAGTGATTCTGCGACGTGATGCACGCTGAGAGATGTAGCCTGAAGCATCGAAGAGAAAGGACAGGAGACGATTCCATATTGCGATACGACGCGCTGGAAGTCGATTCCTTGCCAGGATGGTTTCCTCCATACCACATATATGCCTTGAGAAGGAAGGGACGCTCTTGCAGTTGTTGCAGCTCAACTTCATGCTATGCGATATGTGAAGTATCACACCCACTTACCATAACTTGAAGACACCTGTGACGAATATAACAATTGTGTTCCCTTGCATTCACCGCAGCACACATTGAAAGCTAACAGACAGGATGACGGTGGCTGCATTAACTCATGTTCCAAGGACATGGCGCCAATGGCATAGCTGGAAGAGAACGATTAGGACAAGAGTGATTCTGCGACGTGATGCACGCTGAGAGATGCAGCCTGGGTTGTCGTCATTGATAACACCTGAAGCATCGAAGAGAAAGGACAGGAGACGATTCCATGTTGCGATACGACGCGCTGGAAGTCGATTCCTTGCCAGGATGGTTTCCTCCATACCACATATATGCCTTGAGAAGGAAGGGACGCTCTTGCAGTTGTTGCAGCTCAACTTCATGCTATGCGATATGTGAAGTATCACACCCAACTTGAAGACACCTGTGACGAATATAACAATTGTGTTCCCTCCAAACAGTCACGGATCCCGTTGGCGTTTTCCAAGGTTCTGCAGCTGGTGGAGCTGTGGCATGTGAACTGTCACACACTTACTGGCATAAGACGCCTGTGACGACTATAATATTCAGCAGGTGGCAGCCAGGCGGTCGGTTGGACTACCATACAATAGTATTCCCTCCAAACGGCCACGGCTCCCGTTGACGTTCCTGGTCCCTTCTGTAAGTAATAGAATTCGCGAATTGTGATCGTTGGAGATTCGCAATTGTGCTCGATTCTTCAATTTGGGGTACTTCGTTCGCCGAGAGAGGCGTTGCCAATTAGGAGATACGAATAATGAATTGATGCCATCCGACTGCTGCGAGTAAGTCAGCCAAACCGACTCGTCCCGATTTGTGAATTGCCACGTATACTGTTGACTTCCCAAAAAATTGACAAACCTTCTTCCATCTCCGAATCCACCGACAGTCCCAGGAATGTGCAGGCGAAAGCTGATGCTGGTTCGGTTTGCTTCCCCTCACTGTACCCACACTATGGTCGAGTCCATGGATATTGTCGATTGCCTTTTCAAAAGGTGTGCAATCAGCAGTGCGCACATGGAGCACTTGAAAGATGGAGATGCAGCCGACCAGATTCGGTGTGCTTGCCGATCATACCTCACGGTCGAAAGGGTTACCAGAACGGTGAGTTACAGTTGCAGTCCTCGCTTGACTACATCAGCTTTCTAACCACATCGCAAGGTGACTGAGGGACGATGCAAAGACTGCATCAAGGGCCCACCTGTCTATGTGCGCTCGCCCAATGCAAAGGACCCCTACCGCGTGGAAACTGAGCCAGGAAAGCGACCACCTTGGCTTCTCGAAAACGCCGTCAAAACTCCGGGGCTGTTTTATGACCTGTAAACCAATCCCAGGCTTACGGTACAACGCGTTCGAAGCTTTACCCCGAGCCTGGATCCAATTATCTATACCGAGCCAATGCCTTGGTTCGCATCCCCTGTTTTGTTGGTTTTGTACATATATGAATTCATTTGACCTGTTTCCTGGCTTCGATAATCTGACACATTGGTATCTATCCACAAGACACTAACACTTATCCGCAGGCAGTGACAGCCTGCCTAGCCTTGCCACTGGATGCATTCATGTGGCATTACTTCGAAGAGCACCGTGGCGGTCAGCGGGCATACTACGCCGCATCTGGGCCCATGAGCGACTCCAGAGTCATTTTTAGAACGGCGAGTCGGAGCAGGATTAACACAAGGAGGACGAAATGATTGTCCACCAGTGTGATTCTGAATCCGAGTCGAGCTGAGTCGGAAAGCGCACACTTCAAATTAAGCCCGAGGGTCAACGGCCGGCACCATAATGATGACTCAGCCTGATGTTGACCGTTGAGAGCCTGAGTCTGCACGACGGCTCAGGGCTGCGAGTGTCTTTCAACAACAACCACAAGCTTGGGTTAACCCTCACTTCCGAACCTGAGTCCTTACCCCTCCCCTGCCCCTCCCTCTCCTCACCATGCCCGCGACAAGATCGGCGGACGAAACAAGTCCTTCTCTCAACAACGCTACCGATTCGGATGCGTTTTGTGACCCCAACTCGTATTGCATCCCTTCCTCCTCGGAGTGGCTCTCCCATGCTGGCAGTTCTATCCATTCATCAGGAGCCCGAATCAACGAACTACCTTCCCCTCCGACATCCGATGCTGGCCATTCCGATAACCAAAATCCACATATACCGCCCAGGCCAGGCTTCAGAACTTCACGATCCTCGCCATACCGAAGACCCGCTGAATCATACCTCTCGATGATCCCTTGCGAAGAGGTAAGCTTTCTTGAGAGTCTATCTGTTGCTAATATGCTCAATGCAATGACGTAACTGACATTCAATCTAGGTCTCGTCGTTTAGCCCAAGTGGACCAGTAGAGCCCGAATTCTTGGAAGAGATGATCGAGAATCTGCTCCAATGCGGCGTCGTTGAGGAACGAATTGGGCGAGTGGTTTGCTCCTTGCTGGACCTTGTGGGGCAACTGGTTGTCCTCAATCGCCGGAGAGGTTCTCTCAACTCGCGATATCCAAGGTCAACAAGGAACGCAGCGCCAAGGGGGATACATGTCGCGGTCAACGCTTTGCTTTCACGACTATCCGTGTGGCGAAGAGTTGCAGATTCCCTCCTTCACCTCCGGTTTCCCTACGAAGATTCCTCCCCCCTCTTCAATTTGGTCCAACAAGCTCTCGCCTCACCCAGTCGCAGCTCCGGCAGCTTGGGAGTCGGGTTAGTCTTAACCCCGATATCATATACCCAATCATCTGGCGGATGTGGGCAACCGAAAGCATTCGGCCTGACTTTACAGGAGTGCTATTATGACAGGCTCCATCGGACTTGTAGCAGTTCAATATACCATAAATTATTGTATTTTCATAGCGACATTTCCCTTATCACAGACCATAATTTCGAGACATTTGGCCGTCTCAAAGCTCAGAGTATGCTATACGTCCAAGAGCCCAGTAAATGAAATGTATTAACATGGGGTATCCAATTACCAGGCTGACAATTACTAAGTGAGTGCTACGATGATTCTATGGAATGAACATTAACTAAACAAAGGTAACAGTGAGAGGAAAGAGAAGAAAAGGGTGTTGAAGGCTAATTGTCGTCGATGTTAACATTCCAGTTGCCGCCTGGACACCTGTGATATATTACGGCGAGGCGAAGAATAATCCGTCCACACCCTCCACAGAGAACGAAGAGGCAGTGGAGGTCCCGTCGACGTAAGCCAGAATTATAAAAGCTTCCCAGCATTCCTCCGACAAAATCGAAGTCGGGGGCTTGGGCGGCAAGCGGAGGAGCGCTGCATTCATGGTAAGCACGGCGTTCGGTGTAAAGAAAATGATGGCAGTTCAAGCATTTCCGAAGAACCTGCCTCAGGTCGCTCCTCGTAACACCCGGTCCAAACCACTGCCCCATGCGTATGATGATGTCAATTGCGCTGGGGGATGGTCGCCGAGGGTTGTAATTCTGAATCTTGCACGAAGCTAGGAGGGCGTCGGTGGCCTGATAGTCTGGCCGAATGGTCGATATATAACCAATGACAGCAGTGGGAAATGACGTACAAGTGCAGTTCTGATACAGAAGGTTGATGGTTCCGGGCGTAGCCCCGGGAATTTCTTGGGGCCCTGGCGAAAAGTTCGCGAAATCAAGCTGTGGTGGGCTGTAGAAGGGCAGGGCCCCCAGGGGTGGAACGACGGGCTCAATTGCTTCGGTACTCGCAATATCACCAAAGCCACCAAGCAAGGTAGCGTTCGAGCTCATGTGGGTGACGACTCCGCTGGAGGGCTCGATTGCTTCGGTGCTCGCAATATCACCAAAGCCACCAAGCAAGGTGGCGTTCGAGCTCGTGTGGGTGACGACTCCGCTGGAGGGCTCGATTGCTTCGGTGCTCGCAATATCACCAAAGCCACCAAGCAAGGTGGCGTTCGAGCTCGTGTGGGTGACGACTCCGCTGGAGGGCTCGATTGCTTCGGTGCTCGCAATATCACCAAAGCCACCAAGCAAGGTGCCGTTCGAGCTCGTGTGGGCGACGACTCCGCTGGACAAGGGGATCGGGGTGGTAAACATCAGGTCTGTATAATCATAGGGTGTTACTTTCGAGAATGATTAGCGCACGAACTTAGAATGTCAAAATGAAATGTCATTACCCCACTGTCCGTCTCCTTCATTCACAGGCTCTTCGACATTCCTGGCGGGCCTTACAAGTCCATCTTCATGGGCGTCCGTGAGGGATGGGCTGAAAGGGCCAAAAGTTTCTTCGGGGCAAGCAGTTGCTATTATGGGAAATATACTAGTTAGGCCAACATGTCAGAGGCAAAGGACAGCACATACCAAGCTCTTGGTTCACCCAATTTACACTCCCCATGGGCGTTTCTCCATCGGCTACCCAATCTACACTCTCCATGGGCGTTTCTCCATCGGCCTCAAAGAGGGAGGTTTCAGTGAGTGTTGGGAAGGGAATTTGGTTCCCCAGAACACCGATACTAGAGTCTGTTTCTTCGTCTAAAGGAATGCTATGTCAGTAGATTACTCACGGTTATTATCAGTACAAAAGGTGGTCCTCACTCGTACCTACGACGGAGTTGGAGTCAGGGCCTCCAAGTTCTGGCGTAATTGGCAAGAAAGGATTTGTATCGGATTGCTTGCTGAAGTCTGTAATGATACCTTCAACGACACAATTGTTAGTTTGGCCTTGGGCGGGCGATACGCTTAACTCACCTCCTTCCTGAAAGTCCGTGTCGACGAATACAGAGTAGTACATTGGCCCTTCTCCAGAAACCGAATCGGGGGAGCAAAGCATAAAGCTGTCCAAGAGGATCGTTCTGCCAAGCGCAACACTGGTGGGTGAGTCGTCTATCAAGCCTTGGGGTGTCGAGATTGGGTTCTGCGGATAAACCGTGTTGGTCACTTTGACGCGTCCTGGTGGGCATGGAGTCGGATAGAAGGAAGGCGGTCCACGAGCCAAGGGTGCTTTCTGAGCAGGGCGTCTTGCGAGTACAGGCTGCTGGAGGTTCGCTCTCGAGCCTCGGCGTACGGTGCGCACTGGGGTATTGGTGGATATAGAAGATAGTGTCTTCCTGTAGTGCCGGTGGGGATCGAGCGTCGGAGTAGAGGCGGGGGAACCGTTCGCGAGCATGAGCTTGTCAACGTCGGCGAGTGCATGTTTAGCAGGCGAAGACATGATAAGGTGTGATAGTAAAATCTGAGGAAGAGGTAGGTCCTGTGTTTGTTGGGAATCATGGCCATGTTGGCCAAATTTATATTCGATGGTCAACCAAGCGCTAAGCGGGAGAGCACGCAGAGGTCCTCAAATTACTAGTAATTTTGAGGGAGCACCGGCTACCGGCATCTTAAGCGAGTGCGCCACCCAATGTTTGGGCCCGTCCGACGTCCGTACGTATCAGTTTCTGCCGAGCGGAATGCGGCGCGAGTCGGCAAGCTGCTCCTCAGCGGCGATGCAACTCCGCTTGGATGCCATTGCGGGACGCACACACTGAGCGCGCTCACTGACATGGCCACTTGATACGGGATCACGAGGAAGCTCCGGCCATGGGGAGCTTTCGTACTTGAATTTTTGGACCACCGTGACTGTCCGACAGGTTCAAAGCAACCTTGGGGCACCTTAAACACGAATTGGAGGTGAAGGTCATGACTGCGGAGGTCCAAATTGAATATCGAATATGGAGCGCCCAGCATATACCGCACTTAGCGGTTTTCTCGGATCGCACCTGAGGGTAAACAAGCGCCCGGTAAACATCTCCTAAAGGCGCCTGCTCCAGCAAAGCTCCTGCCTGAGGGCATGCCTATCATATAAGTATGGTGATGCGAAACCGACGATTGGGAGCACAGCACTCGTTCTTGGCAGCGGCATCCCGATGGACTTTAAAGCCTAACAGCTTAATTAACAGCCATGTAATGCATTCTGACCTTCCACCCAGTTTATCAGAGGACCTGAGCATATGAAGACATGGGGGCTTCATGTGGGAACACCCCGCCGGATGTTTAAAAGTGGCAGCTCCCCAGATAGCCATCATCTCATACCTGAACAGTGCTTCGGTCACTGAGCGTTGTGATACAAGTCGGCTGTCAGACGACGTTATCTGGGAGTGACTGTGAGAAGAGATAGCTCCCGAGCTAGCTACTTGGCGATTTTAGAGCATCTCTTCATTACATGATACTTGGGTGGACATTGAGAGGTCATATGTGAACGTCCTGCTAGACGTTGAAGATCGGTGGTTCCCCAGATAGATAGTATCTTAGACCTGAGCATTGCTTCGGTCGCTGAGCGTTGCGGTATAGGCGGCTGCCAGACGCCGTCACCTTGGTGGACTTAGAGAAGGGGACGCTCCTTAATCACCTACCAGGCGAATTCACAGCATCTCTTCAGTAGATGATACTCGTATGGAAAAGGTATTTCTTTTAATGACGAATTGGCATCAGGTTTATTGGCGGTGAAAAATGAATGTCGTGCTGATCAATCTCAGCAGAATGCCACCACCTGACCAGGGCTAGACATGGTCTGGCAGCCCATGGCCATCCGGACCGGCCCGCCATCATTTTATCACGACAATCCCGGTATATCGGTGTCCGCGAAAAATCCTGATGGCCGCCCAATCCGTACACTGTGGAAGCGGTTGGTCCCCATTGTACATTACCTCATATAGGATCTGTCAGTACCATACCAATCTCTTCAGCATCCGCTCCTTATTCAGTTTCTGCGGGGCAATATGCGTTAAAGTGTCCGGGGCTGCCCAGAGGGCCAATGTTTAATCCAGCGCCTAGATTATACGCCTTAGTCAGCATCAGTAGATAGATAAGCGCCCGTGCTATCGCCAACTATGTCACCCACTTGCGCCATCGTCGACGATCGGCCATATGGACACGGTCACCGCCACTGCCATTTCGGAGTATTTCATGGAATGACTCATTCCCTACAGAAGTCGATACATCTTGCTCTCATAACGTACTCGCACCGGCACCTTGCTCTCCCAACTTGATCTCTTATCATGTCAGCTGCACAGAAAGTTCCCGTCGTTGTGCTTGGTGCAGGTATGAGGCACTATAAACCCTCCAAATGATTGAAATTGAGCTTAATATGATGATAGGGGTCGTTGGCTTGACCACTGCGCTAAGGATTCAAACAGAGGGGAAGTACGATGTCGCCATCGTCGCCGAGACCTTGCCAACCGACCCGAAGTCTATTCGGTACACCAGCCAGTGGGCCGTATGTTTGCACAGTAATTTAATTCTCCGCGAGTACTGGCTCATGATGTACGTTGACTCAGGGGGCTCACCATGTCTACAGCGGGACCGATCCGACGACGTTCCAACATAGTAAGCGCCTGGACCTCTAAACCCCATCTGCGACTGACGCCCTTGAGTAGAACTGGAGCTTGAGACCTTCAAGAAGCTGTGGGAAATGTCTGCTCCTGGCAGCGACTCGGAGGAGTGCTTCCTGCGCATAGAAGAAACAGAATACTTTCACGAGGTCTCGTCCGCGGAGACAACGCCGCTCAAGGACATGCCTAACGTACGTGCGGCTTCATCTTCAGATCTCCTCACACCCTCCTCACACTTTATCGCCTCATAGTTCAAAGTCCTCCCACAGGAATCCCTCGTGCCAGGTGCCAAATCGGGCGCCACGTTCCAGACCGTCTGCATCGACTCCCCGGTCTACCTCAACTACCTCCTCTCCCAATTCCTCGCCAAAGGCGGGAAGATAGCGCGCGGCTCGCTGCAGCACATCCACCAGATAATCGAAGGTGGCGCTAACCTCTTCAACGCCACCCTCGGCCCATCAGGCCTGCCCCCCGCCGCTGTGCTCAACTGCACGGGCCTCGGCGCGCGCTTCCTCGGGGGCGTAGAGGACAAGAGCGTGTACCCCCTGCGGGGGCAGACCGTCCTCGTGCGCGCGCCATGGGTGCGCTTCGGCAGGACGCTGTACGTGGACGGCACGGGTGCGTTCACGTACATTATCCCCAGGCGAAGCGGGGATGTGGTTGTGGGAGGCACCAGGGGGAGGGACGATTGGCATGCGGAGCCCCGACCTGAGACCACGAGGGATATCCTTGAGCGTGGGCTCGCGCTGTGCCCGGAGCTCGCACCGGCGGAGGTGAGGGCTCAGCGGGCGCCCGTGGTTGAGGATGTGTTGCCTATCATTGCGGGAGAGGGCTGCGGTCTGCGTCCTTGCCGGGAGGGCGGTGTGAGGATTGAGACTGAATGGACAGAAGGGGTAGGAAAGCGGGGAAAGGTGCCTGTGATTCATAACTACGGGTAAGCCGTGCCTTCTCTTCAAGGGCTGGCCATGTGGCTAACATCAAGTTCATAGTCATGGGGGCGCTGGATTCCAGGCTTCGTGGGCGACAGCTGATATCGCTTTGCAACTTCTGGAAGAGGCTCTGGCTTCGCTTGAGTGATGTGATAATAAATTATGGGGGTACTAATAATACAACAGATGTGGTGGATACAGAATACGAAGGGTAACTTATCGTGACTAACGTGGATCATTAGTTCGTAAGATGCCTACTGCTACTTACAAATGGTAGCGGGTACATGGGTTAGATTCGGTGGGGTTCGTTGGTGTGGGGGTGGGTGGCCGGTGGTTCGGTTTTGATTTATCGACTCATGACGGCGATTATACTTTCTCCTCGCGTGACATCTGACCCTCGTGTGTGGGCTCGTCGTCGTAAACAAGTCTTGGTAGAAATGAGACAATCAGCCACTGGCGAGAACAAGAAGGCACGCCAAGCTTACCTTTTCGTGATGACGCTGTCCGTACCGGAGTACAGGAAGGTATCGTAGGTCCAAGCGGCAGCCTGTGCTCCAAGAATGGGGGCCAGGATGGGGCACCAGATCCAGTAATGGCTATCGAGAGAATGGTCAGCAGCTGTTTCCCTTTCCCCAATAAAACGAGCAAACTCACTTGCGGTAGGTCCAAACGCCTCGGCCGTAACCAGCAGCAGCGGTAAGGAGACGAGGGCCAAAGTCGCGAGCAGGGTTGATGGCATAGGCAGTCTCAATGCCCCATGAGTTACCAATACCAAGGATGAGCAAGTAGAGGACAAGGGGGGCCAAGCCTGCTGGAGGGGGGCAGTTCTTCTTATCGCCGATAGCAAGGACAACCATCACGAGGATGAACGTCCCGAGGAACTCGTCGAAGAAGCAAGAAACGTTGCTCATGTAGGGCTGCGCGTAGGTCGAGAAGAGGCCACGAGTGAGCTCGGTGCGAACCATACTTCCACCTTCGAAAACGTCGAGGGCATGGAAGTAGTTGGCGTACACCAGAGCAGCGGCGGTGAAGGCTCCGAGCACCTGAGCTAAGATGTAGCCGGGGACCTTCCTCCATGGGAAGCCACGGTAAGTCGCAAGGGCGAGGGTGACCTGGAGATTATGGTCAGCCTCCGGTTTGTTGGTGTATTTGGAGTTGAAGACTACTCACGGCAGGGTTAATATGACCACCAGAGATGCCAGCGGACACCCATACTCCCATCGCGGTTCCAACGGCCCATCCACTGTTAATCGTGTTCCAATTCTACATCGAAACGTTAATATTGGTTCCATTCGACAGCAGAGAGACCAAGAACGTACACCAGCGCCGCCAGCTTTGGTCAAGACCGTTTGACAGTTTACACCATTTCCAAAGAGGATGAGGATCATGGTACCAAAGTACTCCGCGAAATACTGTCGGTAATCCTCCCTAAGAACATTGTGATCGATCAGTCAAGAGATCGCGCAACAGCAAAGACGGGCATCCATACCTGAACTGGATCCATGCAAAGGGAGCCTTACGGTAGGTACGACCGCCTTGACCCATTGCAGATGTGGGCTCTGAACGAACAGAAGATGATGGTGGGGCCTTTTCGTAGTGCTGAACGTCGGCGACGTCTTTTTCGGCGGAGTCGAAGGAAGGGTTCTTCATGGCAGGGCGACAGCGGCGAGGAGGTGGGAAGAGAGTGAGGGGGTATAAGTTATTCCCTGGAGGCGGATCTGAAGGCTGGGGGTGGGGTACCGGGAGATATTTGGGGCTCTACCGCCGACGGTCCTATTAAATAGCAGGAATAGCCGGCCGGAGATGCTTTTGGAAAGCTTCAGTCAGACAAAATCTCGTTGGTGCCTTGCCAAGCCCTGCGAGGGGATATGTGGTGATATGGATAGCGTGGTGCATTGTGGTGTGATGGAAGCGCAGAGTATGGAGAGCCGCCGTGGGTGCAAATACCGATCCGGGAGCTTTCGGGCGTCCTGATCCATGAGGAACACGGATTACTCGAAATCTCGACCTCCTTCCCCGCAAACGACCTTTATGGTGTCATAAGATCGCCTTGGTACATCTCAGGCGATGTTTCACGGGTATTTCGCTGGAACTGAGCGATATGCGTGCAGTTCCAGCTGGATGATGATGGTACTGAAGAGAAGAACGCCATGGGCGCTTACCGGCTTTCGGTCAAATTGCAGCCGGCTGGCCCGGATCCAATGGCAGAAGGAACCGCCGGTGAAAAGAGGGTGCCTCTCTGCGCTTCTGGCCCAATGCTAAGCGATCGACGAATGAAAGCAACTCTAAGCGTCCTACTTAGCCCAGGGGCCAGGGCACAAGAATCCTCTACTTAATAGTCTACTTTGCTTCGGGGGATTCTTGGAGTGGTGCGTGGATGTCGGGCCGATGGCAGATAGCGGCGCCGATATTTGGTCGAGGCTCCTCGACCAAACATCCCGCTCGTCAACGTCTCCTCATCGTCCTCCTTTTCCCAGCTTCCTACAATCGACACACTTTGGCATCGGCGTACAGTTGATTGGCCAGGATAATCTGGAAAGCCGCAGATGCCGCACAGGCCCGCCCTGCATAGCCGAATCTGGCAGCACATGGCTCTCCCTTGCTCATCCCAGCCCTATTCACTGCCCTCTTTTCACCAGTGACGACGGCCTGCGGCCCTCGGCTGGTGGGTGCCCAGGTCAAGTGAAGATGTAACCAGGTGAATTTTTTGCCCTTCGAAAATGACCAAAAAATGACGTTCCCCTCCAAAAGTCAATGCAAATGCCCGACCGACCCGCACCCATAAAAAGAAACTTTGAAAATTTGCTCACCATTTCGAGACCCGGCCCCGCCGAAAATGACGCAACTGAGAACATGTCAATGAGATGCGCTACCGCCCTTGGGGCGTCGTGAGGAGGGTCAAAAAGGTACTCAGCGAGCACATGCTTCCATCCGATTTCCTTGGGCCCGCCTGGGCCAGCTGGCCGGAACACCCGGCAGAGACACCAGCCCGGAGCGGGCTTGGCTGGCCATGCGAGGGCGCTGGTGCTGGTGGAGAGGTGGGGGTGGTGGGCCACAAAAATCGGTGAAAGCGATACCTCGCGATACCCTCTCAGGTAGAGACGAGTGTGATCTACATATATGAAATACTAGAGATCTTAATCTACGGTCTGCTCACCAGAGAGAGTTGGTGCGTGCGGTGAAATAATAGGCCATAGACCAAGTTAGACATCATTCAGTGAGCGCCTGTGGGCAAAGAAATTTCACCGTTCAACGTGCACTGCCTTGCGCTTTCTACGCAGAGCCATTTCTGAAATACTTAGTTGGAAGCGACGGTTTTACGCCCCGACATACGCCAGCATACGCCCTCATACGCGCTCCTCAGCCTCCTGTAATGAGTCAAGAAATAGGCGCCGTGGAAAGCGCGTGCAACCCTGTGCAACCATCCATCGGGAGCAGTCATAGATTAGATCGCATCGCTACATTTAATTTTGGTCGCTCTTGTGAAACGCTCAGGTGGCGTGAACAGTTGGAGGCTATTGGAGACTGCTATTGGACCCATCCACTAAAGTGACTACACAACGGTGTTCATCACCCGAAGGGGCTTCCCTCCTCATCTTTTTTCGTTACGAGCATGGGGACAGTGCTTATTGGGGGTTATGGGGGTGGGGTTGAAACTCCTTATAAGCGTATCCCCGTCGCCCAGCATAGCTCTGCATCTTTCTCCAGACTCTAGACTTTGGACTCCATGAGACTCCATGATTGCGTTGCAGGGCGTTGCCGCCTGGATCTCAAGGCGCCCGCCTTAGCGAGCCATAACTGAGGTCGCTGGGCTGTTCTGCGTGGTCCTCCTTTATAATCTACATCTCTGAGACACCGGGGATCGCTCTACATAACACCATGGAAAGCACCCCTAAGCACCCCTGTTCAGGAACAGGAGTCAGCATGCTGCCTTCCCTAGCCAACCTCCCGTCCAACCTTCCATGGCCTCCTGCGCGCTTAAACAAGGGTATACACTCACCTCATACCTCATACGACATACATCTAGACGACCGATTTTATATTGCCCTAAGTAGACCCGGAAATGGACACATAGGGTTGACATACATAGGGCTAATCATCCAGGGGTACTTCGGGCACCGGGCCCGGTACTTGAGTCAAGATTACTAACCAGGCCCGGGCGCTTGATGCACTTTCAGTTTCGCCGGATTTATACCATGGCTTACCATGGTGGGCGGTAAGAATTGAGGGGTACATAGCTGCTATTACGAGGTGTCCGACCGTCGCTTTCGATGCTTCAGGCGATACCAATTGCATAAGACATAAGCGCCCTCCGCTGCGCTCGGAGCGCTAAAGAGGGTGTACAACAAGTCCCCCATTGTCTTGACCTATTCATAATCCCAAGCCCCAAACTATGTCTTCGAGAATTTCCTTGACTTTCACCCTCCTCTGTTTTCTGAAACCGTTGGGAGGAATCCTTCAAATGCTTTACCTTTGGCTTCCCCGTTCTACGTACCATCCCGCGTCCTCCGCTGCCCGTGCTCAGAAGAGAGAATTACTGTGACCATCAGGGGTTTCATTCGTTGTGCTGAAGAGTACTATTTAACCGTTGAATGATTCGACGTCGTCGGGAAGGTGAGTAGTACACCTTCCCTTCTGGCAGATCTCTGGGCCTTCGGCCAACAGTTCGTGCGTCTAATTCAGATATCGAGCGCCTTCTTGTGTATCTTCTCCTTTACTTGGACCGCTAATCTCTACGCTGCACTTCACCCCCATGAACTTGACCGCACGTTCTTCTACGACCTGGAATAGCCTTGTTCGCCATGGGTGGGGTACATGATACATCTATCCCCAAAATGGATATAGGAGTACACGTGCTATGGGCCATTATCAAACCAAGCCTTTTGTAGAGCACTTTCGTCTTGCTTTCAACCTCCACATCCTGTCCTTTCGTTCTTCTGGTTTGTTTCCCTGTAAAGCTTCCTTCGTGACGACCAACGATGAGCTCGAAAGACTACGATGATCAGGCCGCGCCGGCGGTCGCTGTGGCGGACTCTGGAGACACAGGGGAAGGCGGGAAGGTTAAGATGATTGTGAGCTTGGTGAAGAAGTGTCTGGGGGTGAAGGATATCGCATCTATGTGAGCGCTTTTTCTGCTCTGCAGTCGTCTCTGAAGGTCCACGGGGCGGGTGCGTTGCCGGGAAACCGTGGTGGACCCTGCAGAGCAACGACTGCGTCCAGGTAGAGGTGCTCATCCATCCTCCAGGCGGCTCTCATTGCCAGCATCACTGCTGGAGCCCATTCCCAATCTCGAGTTCTCGCATTCGTTGGACCGGCCGGACTTGTTCGCTGCGTAGGTCCACTTTGACTCGTTTCGTCGTCCTCAAGGCTCATAGCGACCAGTATCAACGACTCCGAGGACCCCTTCGAACGCATGCTGGCACTCTTACGATTCTACTTTGCCAAGGACCTCAAGCATGTCGTATGTCGTCACCTTTGGGCTTGCTCACTGCACCCGATTAACCTAGGATACAGCACGGCAAAGTGTGCAAGCCGTACAACTCAGTGCTCGGCGAACACTTCCGGGCGCACTGGGACGTTGTGCCTCTCGCCTATCCAGAAGAACTCATCGAGAGACCCTCCCTGCAACACGAACGGACGTCCGATGCCGCAAGCATCCTCAGCGGCAAGACCGCGAGCTTCAAGAGCACCGCCAGCGTCAACACCGCCGACTCTGACCTGAACAAGGAACCGTCCACAGCCCCTACGTCCCCTGAGCCTGCCGGGCCCTCGCGCATCCGGGTGGTGTACCTGACGGAGCAGGTGTCGCACCACCCTCCTGTGTCCGCGTACTACGCCTCCTGCCCTGCGCGCCACATCGAAATGCAGGGGATAGACCAGATCAGCGCCAAGGTGTCCGGAACGACCCTGCGCATCCAAGCCGGGCAGTACAACCAGGGCATCTATGTCCGGCTAAACGGGGGTCCGGGGGAGGGCGAGGAGTACCACATCACGCACCCCGTGGCCTCGGTCAACGGCATCCTCAGAGGCAACTTCTACCTCACCATGTGCGACTCGATCGTCGTGAGCTGCACGAACGACCGGCCGAGCAGCAAGCACGGGGGCTTCCCGCGCTTCCGCGCAATCATCGAGTACAAGGAGGAGTCGTGGCTCGGGCGCGCGCACTTCCTCGTTGAGGGTGTGATTTTTGTCGTGCACGACGGCGAGACGGAGCACGAGGGGTGGACGAAGGTGAAGCAGGTGCCGCAGAACCGCGTCGCGGCGGTTCTCGACGGGACGTGGAAGGGCCACATCCGGTGGAAGCGGGTGGGTGCGTTGTCGTACCCACACACCACGTCCTCGTCGGCGAGCTCGCCCAGCCCCTCCCATGTGCAGCTGCCCAAGCCGGAGCTACCGAGTGCGAGTGCGAGCAGGGCGGATATCTTGACGAGTGCGGATGGCTGGCAGACGTTGATTGATGTCAACGAGCTCCAGGTCGTGCCCAAGGAGGTTAGGCCGCTGGACCAGCAGCACCCGTTCGAGAGCCGCAAGCTCTGGAGGAGTGTGACGGAGAAGCTCATCAATAAGGAGTACTCTGATGCGACCAAGGAGAAGATGGCGATCGAGCAGAAGCAGCGAGACGATGCGGCAGAGCGGAAGAGGAATGGTGTCGAGTAAGTTCTCTGGGCCTATACCATAAGTGTTGTTCTGACTCGACGTGCTATCCATGTAGGTTCGTACCCGCGTACTTCGAGAAGGGGCTCGATCGCGGCTACTCAGAGCTCACCGAAGAGGGGCGCAAAGCTGTTGAGCAGGAGCTCGCCGAACCGTCCCCATTTTCTCTCGAAGGCGCCAAGACTGCCAGTTAAACTTAGATGTGACTCAAGATTCAAGCGATTTTTCATTCAATCTCGTTCATAAGACCTTTCGTCTTCCCCCCTCTCTTTCTAATCTTTCCTTTTCGACTTGCTTACGACAATATGCAAACAAGATTCAGATGCCTCCCCCTCCTCCGCAAAGCCCGTCAAGGGGTTGCACGAGGAGGGCACGACTATTGACCCGGATGCTGTACTTTTGCTGTACTTATAATCTATACCACGACTGTTCTCTTGAAGTTCCGCGTCGTTTTTATGATACCTTGTTGTACCTCTACCCAATACATTCTAGATGCTAGCATGGAACAGGACCTTCCGGTGGCCTTTACACTGGTCGACTGTGACTCAAATGGAAAGGGCGTGATCCTTGTTATCTTGACTTCAGGCTGTACTTCAGATACTACAGGTGAGTTTGAATATGCAGTGAGGAGACTCGGTCAAGAATACGCGTGCTATGTACAAAGCAAATATGGGAGATTAAGGCAGACCACGATCCGAGAAAGGCCTCCGTCCAAGGTGGACGTGCGGACGTACGTATGTAACGAAAGGGAAAGGGTAATCGCTGAACGTTGAACTGTAGACCAGTAGAAGAAACAGTCACTATGGATCCCAAGAAAATGATACAAAACTATGATGAAGACACCAACCATCTATTACGCTTCGTGTGGATGGAAATTTTGGACAGCTCAATGGCGCCTCCCGTGGCCAGTACCCTTCCTCGGGCCCCTCCTCGGCCGCTTATAGCTATCATCCACCATCATCTTCTCCTCCCTTCCATCAACCCCCCTCATCTCTTCCAAGTCCCTCTTAGATGGAATGGACGCGCCAGATACACGGTCTCGAAGTGGCGGGTGAGTTCCATTGCTGGTATCAAGGATTGGCTCCAGGCGATCCAAAAGCGAGCCAGTGCGAGCCACCGAAGGGGGTGGTTGGGGACGGCCCTTCCTGTCATTCTCTTCGAAAGGATCCGGGTTAGGGCCCCGCGGGTAGACAGGTTCGCGCTCGTATATCATGCTAGTTCGGGGAGGACCAGTCTCGTAGATGGGTGGCTCGGTGCGACTAGGAGGTCGAGCCTCTCTGTCGTAAAGCGGTTCGCTCCTCCGCGGTGCGTCCCTTTCCCTTTCCCGCTCCCTCTCTCGTCTCTCTCTCTCCCTGTGCTGCTCACGTTCACGCTCCCTGTTCACACCCGTATCCCTGTCTCGCGCCTCTTGCGCAATCGGACCGGATGTCGCCAAATCGATCGCCCGTGCAGGCTCCAGTGTGGGAGGTGGCCTTCGGTCGTTGGGGGAAGGGTCCGGTCGGCGCAGCCTGGGGGGCGTAATCGTATCCAACTGCTTCCTAGAAGTTGTCGGCGAAACAGGCGAATGCGAAACCCGAGTACGAGCAGATTCGATGTCAGCCCGCGGATTGGTCGGTACGCCAGCATTGTGCGTAGGTGGGTCCCATCTACTAGAACGGGATCTATCGTTGTGTGAGGTTGCAGAGGACGAAGGAGGGTTTGTGTCGACCGGACTGGGGAGGTCACGGGAAGGGCCTCGATACGCATGCTGGTCGTATGACGCCCGGTTGATGGGCACAGTCGGTGCGCCTGATCGCTGGTATCTGTTGTCGTCGATATCCATTCGCGCGGGTTCGAGGGGTCGTGTGGGAGGGAATGGAGGGCCCCACTGAGGGCCTGCGGATACGACGGGAGACCCACTAGGGTGCGCTCTACCCAAGTGGGAAGCAGACATTGGCCCCCCATCACCAGGTAGCCTGGGCTCGACTGAAGGGAGGGGAGGGGGAGGAGGGGAGTAGTTACGGGATGTTCGGTCCCTCTAGAGTTCAAGTCAGCACAGTGAATGAGTTGAACATAGAAAAAGGAAACGAACCTGCCATCTATTACGTTCGCTTTCGCGCATACCTACATCCCTCTCCTTGTCTCCGTCCCTGCTTCGCCTCTCAACCATATGGGGAGGCACAAAATGAGGATCAGAGACTCGTCGCTCGTAATCCTGAGGCGGCTGGAGACCATTAAGCAAAAGTAGTATTGGGGCCAAGATTCATCACTTACAGGAGTTGCGGGTCTTTTCTGGACTGGTACCCTGGGATGTGGTGCCGTATCCCGAGGAGCGGGGGGCAGAACGACGGGCCTGGAGAATCCACTCCTCGCCTATTAACCTTGTTCAGCCGACATCACAATACCAGAGCAAAACATACGAACCTGCCGAGTATCTGTGGGGGGCTGCCTCTCGCTCAGCGCTGGGCGGTTGCTAGAAATTGGCGGTTCAGCATAGCGTGACGCTGGCCCAGCGTACATAGCTATGTTTGGGTTTGAGCCAGCTGCGGGGTACCTGTTGGGAGCGGGACCTGTTGGAGGCTGCCTGGTGGCAGGCGCAGGCAGGGCGGGCGGAGGTTGAGGTACAGCAGGAGGGTCGAATCGATTCTTCCCTAGAGGTATGTCATTTGTCCCGCTTGCGAGCTTCCGAGCTGGCTGCTTCGGAGGGTTCTTTTTGGGGGAACTGGTTCGTCGAGGCTAAACCCAAGAAATTAGCCAAGAAAAAAAAGCGGAACTAAAGACGTGGTGCTCATACCTCGCGAGGGGTCGTAGACGCAGGAGGTGACACTCTTCTTGGGCCGGCTGGAATCTCATCGTAGTTGCGGCTGCTTCTGGCGGCTCGCCCACCGTAGGCATCTTCCACGACTCGGGACGATGGTCCACTGGGAAGGGCTCTTGCGTCGTCGATAACAGGGGCACGATGCTGTCGAGGCTCTGTAGGTCTGCTTACACGTTCCGGAACCTTGCTTGCAAGCGGGGCTTCGGGGTATTTCTCAGGGAGGGTGTAGGGTACTCTCTGGACCTCGGCTGGTACACGTTCCCTAGATCGTGGTCTCGACCTTCCGGGTTCCAGTGTCGGAGAGACCCGAGTGGTGTTGCGAGATTCACGTTCATAGCTTGCACTTGTCGATTCGTCCACTGTCATCTCATCTCTGTTGGACCATCGGGGCTCATCCCAACCTCGACCTTGTTCGGTAATCGACCTCTCCTCCCGGAGAGATATTTTGGCAAACCCTTGTCGAGAAATTCAGCGAAGTCCAACGAGATGTATTAATTGTTTTAGCCTTACCTTCTTGCACTCTCGAGGGAGGATGAAGGTCTTCACCAAACTGAGGATATGATGCCCTTTCGCGACGATGGAAACCGGCTGCGCCGTTGGCCTGCACCAATGTGTCAGTTTAAAGAGATTCACTGGAGCAACAATTAAGCTCTACCTGTTGCGACACCTTCACGATCTCAGCCCTGCGGGTTGCTTCACGTTCTTCTTCCCGAGCCATTTCTGCCCAGGCATTCCGAGTAGCACGGTTGACTTCATGTCCGGGTTCATCTTCATGGCGCCTAGAGTTGGTCGAACGAGGCGCATAGTCTTTCTGAGGTGCCGGGCCAGTGGGAATTTCGCGGGACCTAGAAGGGCGTTCCTCTCGAGAGTCTCGGGTTGACTCTCTGTATGTATTGGCAGGGGGTAGAGAGGTGGCGGCCGATCTTTCATACGATTGTTTGGGAGGTCCTGGTGAAGGCCTGCGCCCTAAAAGACAGAAATAGGGGGAGAGAATTGAAATGAGAACGTTTGCCACGGGACATAGTTAGAATGACGGATAAAAGGGGAAGCCGTGGAAGGGGTCCTCGAGTCGATGCGGGAAGGAGCGGGATACGGCAGGACGGGGATCGATAGGAAGTCGGGCGACAGGCGTCGGCGCACGGCCTCTACCAAGGTCTGGGAGTCCGTGTTGCCTGGCGCGCTGCGGACTCGAGCGCGTAGATGATTGCAGGAGGCTGACAACGTACTGGATGCGGCATTGGGATGTCGATCTCGGGGTCCTTCCATCGGACCTCGCGGAGGGCTGCTTCGCCTGTTTCCAGTGAACGAAGGTGCGGGTCTGTCTTCCGAGATAGCGTAGGACTCCTTGTTTGGATTTCGAGAGCGTCGATGAGAATCATCCTGTGCGCGACTTTTCTGTTCACGAGACTCGTTGTCAGCGGAGACCACTCTATCCCTATGTTCGCGTTCGGGAAAGTGAGCAATCGATTCACGCTCTCGTCCACGGGAGTAACGTGATGAGGGCGAGCGAGGCGGCTCGTTTGCCCTCGGGTCTGCTGCTGCAATGATAGCATCCGTTTCCTCGCCGTTTTTAGGAATATAGTCCCCAAAAACTGCTTTGGTCCATTCTTCCGAGTCCGCTGGCCTGTATGTTCGGTCTTCAAGTGTCAGAGGGTCCGAGCGAGCATCGCGAGGGTGTTTTCTAGACCCTTCATCCTCGAGCCTCGATGGTCGATAATCCTGAGAAGCCACGTTGTCAGAGTGAGTCGGACTTGATCGAAAACCAGACGATGATACAGTGTGTCGTCCACGTCGTGCATCTTGGATGCCCGACTCCCGAGCGGGCACCGCATGAAGGCTGGCGGGCTTCTTCCAGGTCGACTCGAAGGTGACAAGGTTGTAGTAAAAAGTGTCGCCTTTACTGGAAGTCCGGGCTTCCCACTCGCCAATCGATTCGTGCTTGTCCAAGGAGATGTGATTAGGCGAGCTGGGCGACATGCCGTTTGCCGAATGGGAGTCGCCTATAGATGCTCGAGAAAGATGACCCTTCAACGGCGCAGCAAGGGCTTCCGCAACGGCAGCAGCTTCGACGGGCTTGGGCGGTAGGGCGTGGGTTAGCCTAGGGGGGCCTGGTGGTGGTGCACGAGACCTAGGAGATGGTTCCCTGAAGGACCTGCGGCGGTCGCGATCGCGGTCACGGTGATCTGAACCCCCCACTCTGCTTCTGTCACGGTCACTGCGATATTGGTCGCCTCGTTGTGGCGCAGTGAAGGTTGGCTGCGATGATTCATGGTTTCGCCGTCTATCTTCGTGTGGAGATATCCGTCCTGAGCTTGAAGTTTGCGGGATCTGCTGTGCCTGTGGTTCCTCGTAGAGACTGAGCTGCTCATCGTCGTCTCCTAGAGAAACCGCGTCGTCAGCATCCACATCTTCGACATCTTGGTGCGCAGCCCGGCCGTTTTGCGGCTGGTGGTGCTGCTCGTCGTCTTCGTTCTCCCAGTCGAGAACCTCGTTGTCGACATCGTCCATGGCCGCGCCGAGAGAAAGGAGATGCTGTGAAGGAAAGAGAGAGAAGGCTGGGCGCTTAGACTCAAAACGGCCATTAATTACAATCTCCGATTTAATTATTGTCAAAGTCCGCTGATGACACGCTTCCGATGATTTCATCCCATATACCTTACTCGTTTCTTTACTTTGGTCTGTAAATCTTGGTCCTGCGCGTCGGAGTGGGCGTTTCGGCTCTTTATCTATTAAGCTGGCTATTCTTCGACGGGCGAATCTTGCGAAACCGGTTATGGTTCTTCCGACGAACTCAAATTACTCCCCAGAGGACGGCGGCGCCGCCAATCGCTCTGGATTCAAGATACCCACGATTTTCAAGAGACTGCACCGGTTCCAGCAAATGGTGAGCGCGTAATGCGTTCCAAAGTCGGATTGCCTGCTCATAGACACGCAGGACTTCGAATTGGCGGCATGGCAATTGACCTATCTGTGTCTCGCGCCGAAAAGAGTGTACGTACCTTCATTCGTTTGTTAGTCCTCATTCTTACCGTCTCTCAGGTACCGAAATGTATACTTCCATAAGCGTTTGTATCATGTCATCGAACTCCCATAATCTCGTCTCAAACTCGTCTCAGAAACCAAGAACACATGGGCGCGGGACGACCCAGCCATACTGGTGCTGATAGCAGCTTGTCTCGGCGGTACGCTGCATCCCCGCTCCCTCTCGAACGATACTGAATGCAGTGTCTAGTATCTGCGATTGCTTGGGGAGTTGTGTACTCATACAGCGTTCTTGAAACGCTCATGCTGGCGCTCTTCATGGTTTTACGCGACTTCCTGCTTTCAGGCATCCTTATAGCGACGATCCTTTGGTTCACGGCCAACAAGCTCCTTCTTTCACCACCCTCACACTCAACACCTGCGGACTCATCTGTAGAATGGGCATACGCATTCGATGTGCATACCAACGCCTTCTTTCCACTGTACCTTACTTTATACCTTGCCCAACTCTTCCTCCTCCCTGTTGTACTGAAGGAAAACTGGGTCTGTCTCTGGGTAGCAAACACCCTTTACCTGATAGCGTGAGTCCATTTAAACACTAGTTCCGTGTTTGCAGCTCAAGGCCCTCGTAGGTTTGCTCAATACACGTATGGGATCTACCTCGGATTCAATGGTGAGTTCTTGTGATTGCCTCCTTCGAAGCATGGTCGCATCTGAAGGACTATACCAGCTCTTCCCTTCCTCATTCGTACCCAGCTACTTCTATCACCACTTCTGCCGCTCTTCACAGCTTATGTGGTCTCGCTCCTTGGTTTCAACGTCGCAAAACATGCCCTCGCCATCTACTTTAGATAACCCTGTGATTTATAGACTATCGGGCATTAATTTATGGGATTCATGCACATATTGATGCTGTCGCTACGCCCAACGATTGCAGCACTTGGCTTGTTGTATCAGAGTTTACTCCAAGGCTGCTGAATATGCTGGTTAAGGTCACAGCACATATAGACCTCACTATAATGGTCTAAACTCGCTTTCATGGCCTTTGGCGACTCTACCCCAGACTTTGGGACGGACCCATTTAACCACGCGATCTGATTAGGCAGCTGGCACCCATCGAGCTCCATTTCTGTCACGCCATCACCGTTTGCCCTTGTTCCTCAACGTCGACGGCAGCGTCAAGCAGGGAAGAATGGCCACACACATTGAGCGGGCGATAGAGAAGATTCGTACTCAAGGCCAGCAAATACCCGAAATCGACTTTACCCAGCACACCCTTGACGATGGCAACGTTATCAGCACTCAGGAGCGAGTTGTGAAGGATGTATGTATATTTAACTCGTCTTTGGGCGCCCTGCTTACTCGTTATCCTCAGGTACAAGCCCCAGCTATGTTCAAGCCTTCGCCAGAGCAATTTTTCAACCAGAAAGGCCAAGATCGCTCCAAACCAGACATCGCGTTCCTGAAAAATCACTTCTACCGCGAGGGCCGACTAACGGAAGATCAGGCCTTGTGGATCTTGGAGAAAGGGACTGAATTGCTGCGAAAGGAACCTAACGTTTTGTCCGTCGATGCCCCCATCACTGGTGTGTACCGGTATCTGCTCCAGCATGAGGCCTGTGACTGAATCGATCCCAATCTGCAGTGTGCGGCGACATTCACGGCCAATATGTGCGCAATAGCGATTGTTAACGATGTGCAGCCTACTCATGAACTTCGTTTTCAGTATGACTTGATGAAACTGTTCGAAGTCGGCGGAAGCCCAGCGGACACACGCTATCTCTTCCTGGGAGACTACGTCGATCGAGGGTACTTCAGCATTGAGGTACGCTTTCGGTTCATCTTGGAATGCTGTTGAATCTGACGAAGTTGCAGTGCGTCCTCTATCTGTGGTCCCTCAAAATCTGGTATCCAGATACCCTTTTCCTCCTACGCGGAAACCATGAATGTCGGCATTTGACCGACTACTTTACGTTCAAACTCGAATGCAAGCACAAGTACTCTGAACGGGTGTATGACGCCTGCATGGACTCCTTCTGCTCTTTACCCCTCGCCGCTGTTATGAACAAGCAGTTCCTCTGCATTCACGGCGGACTCTCACCCGAACTTAATACCCTTGACGACTTGCGAAGCGTGAGTGTTTTCACTGGTCGTGCGCTATATACCAACACGGGTGCTTGTGCACCCGGAACGTTACTTCGCTTCGATGAATCTACAGGTGTCAACTGGCAATGTGAACACCGTCACTGACATACGATCTCAATAGATCGACCGATTCAGAGAACCCCCGACACACGGCTTAATGTGCGATATCCTTTGGGCCGACCCTGTTGAAGACTTTGGTACGGAGAAGACATCCGATAGCTTCATCCACAACCATGTTCGTGGCTGCTCGTACTTCTTCACCTACCAGGCCGCGTGTCAGTTCCTCGAGCGAAACAACCTGCTGTCCATCATTCGAGCGCACGAGGCACAGGATGCGGGATACCGGATGTACCGCAAGACGAAGACGACTGGGTTCCCCTCCGTCATGACCATCTTCTCCGCGCCCAACTATCTCGACGTTTACAATAACAAGGCCGCCGTTCTAAAGTACGAAAGCAACGTCATGAACATCCGGCAGTTTAACTCGACACCACATCCTTACTGGCTTCCCAACTTCATGGACGTATTTACCTGGAGTCTGCCATTCGTTGGAGAGAAGAGTAAGTGGATTTCAGTCGTCTGAAGATTCCTATTCTCAACGGGCATAGTCACGGACATGCTTGTTGCCGTTCTCAACACCTGCACGAAGGAGGAGCTCGAGGAGGCCGACGAAGATCTCGCCCTGGTCTCACCTGCCGCTGCCGCCGAAGAGAGCGCTGAAAGGAGGAAGGTCATCAAGAACAAGATCATGGCCGTCGGTCGTATGGCTCGTGTCTTTGCTCTGCTTCGGTGCGTAACCTCCCCCTGCTGTGGAACTGGTCCTGATGTCTGTACAGTGAGGAATCGGAGAAGGTGTCTGAGCTCAAGAGCGTCTCCGGATCAGCGAAGCTGCCGTACGGTACTTTGGCCTCTGGATCCGAAGGGATCAGGGATGCGATCAATGGATTCGAGGATGCGTACGTGAACCGTTTCCCCCTTAAAATTAAGACTCTCTACTGACAATGTCCCAGCCGCAAGTCGGATATTGAGAACGAGCGGCTGCCGCCTGAGCTCTTCGATGCGGATTCAGAGGAGGGCAAAGCACTCATCAACTCGCAGCCGACAACGCCAGGAGAGCAGCTGGGTGACGCAGCGCCGCTGAACCCCAACGGCGTTGCTGCAGGGCTCGAGCAGGCAATTGCGTCGGGGTCCCCGCCGTTATCGCGCATCAACACTGGGTCGTCAGAAGGCGCTGGAGGCTCCGGATCGCCGTCGCCGGTGGGCAGTCCTGTGGTGGGTGGACCCGGCTTCAGGCGCGGGCACGCAAGGAACGCGAGCCTGGGAACGACGATGACAAGTCCCAGTACGAGGAGGCGAAGCTTGGAGAGCACGATGAGTCTCATCCAGGGGGTGTTAGAGGGAACGACGGAGAGCGCCAACGAAGACGAGCAGATGGACGGGCTCACGAGCAGACTTGCCGGGTCATCTGTAGAGAATGCGGCGAGGGGACCTGCGCGATGAACACCCATCGAGTCGGTGGATCTGGGGTTCCTAGTTGTTTCTGAACAGTTTCCGGACTCATCAAGTCCTTCTGTGGACTGCTTCTATTTCCTTTCTTTTGGCTCGCCGTACCCGAAACCCTGGGATATCCGTGCACCATCTCATCATTAATTCGCCTCACCTTGTTTCTTGGTATTTCTATCCGGCGTTTGCCTGTATGGTGTGGGCAATGATGTATCGATGGGATGGTGCATCACATGTAACTTTTGGCAGTAATAAATCTGGATGTTGGCTCTTTGGACGAACCTTCTTGAGAACCGCGTTGGCTATAACGGATGCACCCTCGTTTCAGGATTGTCGGTTTTAGAACTGTAATTTCTCCCCCCCAGAAAGAGGAGGGTTCTCATGACATCTTCGCCACCGCCGCATTAGGTGCTGCCTGATCGACATTGGGCACGCCGCTCAATTAATTGGATCCATCTTGTACCATAACGTCCATCATCTCCTTCCTCTAGACCCCAAGTCCAGTCAGCATGTCCACCGTGACGGATTCTCTCATCTTTCGTGGCATATTCTCGACGGAGGAATCGTCGGGGATCTGGTCCGATAGCAAACGCACGGAGAAGTATCTGGAATTCGAAGCTGCGCTCGCAAACGTTCAGGGGAGGCTGGGCGTCATACCGCAGCGAGCAGCTGACGCTATTCAGACTAAATGTCGCCTCGAGGTGATTGACATGAACGAACTTGCTGTGAAGACGCAGCAGATTGGATACCCTGTTCTTCCGCTTGTGAAACAACTTGTGGGTTTGGTGAACGAGGTGGAGCCTGGGTTGGGGGAGTGGGTACATTGGGGGGCGACTACTCAGGTTAGATGCAATTGAGTTTCATTACGGCTCAGGGTGCTAATGGAATGAATGGGGGGCTCGTTCCCGGGACAGGATGTTACAGATACAGCCACGATTCTTCAGCTCAGGGACACCCTCGAAATAGTGGAACAAACGTTGGATGATATAATTGCTGCGCTGCGTGACCTTAGCCTGGCGCATGCGTCGACACCTATGGCTGCACGTTCCAACCTCCAGCAAGCTGTTCCTATGACTTTTGGCTTCAAGATGGCTCGCCTGCTCGCGACCTTTCTCCGTCACAAGCAACGTTTGTCTGAGTTCCGCCCGCGCTTGCTCGTCCTCGAGTTCGGTGGGGCAGTCGGGACTCTTGCGACGCTAGCCGACACCGGTGTGGCGTTCGAGGTGCAGGAGCAGCTGGCTGGGGAGCTTGGACTCGGGGTGCCAGACATTGCGTGGCATACGGAGCGAGATCGCATCGCAGAGGTCGGGGCGTTCCTGGCTATGGTCACAGGGACCTGCGCCAAGTTCGCTCTCGATGTGAAGCTTCTCATGCAGACGGAGGTAGGGGAGGTTTCTGAGCCTTTCTATCCGCATCGAGGGTCAAGCAGCACCATGCCACAGAAGAGGAACCCGATCTCGTGTGTATACATCACCGCAATGTCGAGCACGGTCAGGCAGCTTTCGGCTTCCCTGTTCGAAGCTATGGTGGAGGACCATGAAAGGAGCACGGGACCTTGGGAGATTGAGTGGATTGTCTTGCCGCAGATCTGTACGCTTGGACACTCTACTCTCGTGCAGACGAGGGATCTGGTTAGAGGGCTCGAGGTGCATCCTGAGGCTATGAGGCGAAACCTTGATCTCACGCGAGGGGCCATTGTTAGCGAAGCTGCTATGATGAAGTTGGGAGCTGTGATTGGGAGACAGAAGGCGCATGATCTCATATACGACGAGTGCCAGAAGTTGGGTGGGACGGAGGGGTCTGGGAAGCAGCTTGTCGATCTTTTGGCGGAGAATGAGACCGTTGGGAAGGCGGGAATTGGTAGGAAGGAGTTGGAGGATATTTGCGATCCCATCAAGTACCTTGGACTCAGCGAGGAGATGGTACGCAGAGTGCTTGAGCAGTAGTATCAAGTTGTGAGTAGGCAAACCAAGCAGTTGGCCACATTGAACGTTTCAACTTTCGTTTCTTTGGGTATGTACAATATTAATCCCTAAGGGCCTTCGTTAAGACGACGCGCTGCCGCTGGTTACATGTAATTGGGTTAATTGTTGACTCCTACTGTGAACCCAGTCAACTCTGTCAGAGCTTAGGTCAGTCATGCATGTCGGTATTCTTCCGGCATATGCTGACAACCTTGCGCTCGTGATGCAAGGTACCTTCGAGGCCTCGCAGATTTCGCCGAGAACAGAATGCTGGCAATCAGTTAGCTGGGCAGCTGACTGAAGTCCCCGGTATGATCGAACGGCGAGGTGGAATCGGAGTCCACATATGCTTATGAGCATGCGTCCTGTTCACCTCAAGGGCGACCAAGCTGCAGCGTTCCGGACTCAACGTAAGAAGGTTCTCAATGCAGTATATCATTTAGATAGGCTTTCTCGTATGTTCTTACCCCACATTTCATTTTAAGCTGCGTCATTAGCCATACAGTATGACTTCTTCCCCAATTCCCTCCAGAAAGATGTGATCCCGCAAGTTCGTCGAGTGGTTTTCTGAGCCGTTGGGTCCTTTCCAGGGTCATCTGTCGAAAGCCTTGACCGAGGCACACCCTTTCCCGGGTTCATGCTGTGAAACAGTGTGAAACGCTTCAAGTATGACTCGGTCATGAGCTCCCGCGACGCAGCTTAGAATAGTTACCATTGCTCTGGTTCGCCACTGATTTCGTACTGACACAACTTTCTGCGCCCATGATCTTCGATCTTCTCAACATTGGCGGAGATCGTACTGCCTAGCTTGCATTCTTACCACCTTGATGAACTGTGTGGATCCAAGCTTTGTGGATGTAGTACAGGACCACTACTAAGGACTTCCCGATTAGATTGGAGGAAGGGCGCTCTGAGTCCTGCGCAGCTTCCAAATCCAATTTTCCACTGTAAAACTCTGGAAGGTAGCTCCAGGTCACCAGGCCATAATATACATGCTGCATGCACTTAAAGACGTTTCTGCCGATGAGTGGGGTGGATTTGCAGATGTTTGAGCTTAAGCGCCCGTCCTCACAGGCGATCCCAAAATGGGAACGCACTTGACATCAGGGGACGAAGCGCGTCGCACCACAAACCGACATTAGTGCGGCTCAGAAAAAAGCAATTTATCTGGGTAATATATGACGACACAGACCCTCCAACGACGCCTTTCACTCTTCACGGAGAACCCACGATTCCACCACGCCACTATTGTTTTCCATCTATCAAACGTTGTGACGAATGAGAGGTACTAGGGGAAGTGCAGCATGTCAGAAGCATGTTGCCATGCCGCTGCCGCCTTTTTCTCGCTTCCCCCATGCTATCCGCCGATGGACGCTGTGTGAAGAGTAGAGCTCGTACTTAGCATGAAACCACGACAGGCAGGAACTGGACAACTACATCGATGACGACCTTCCTAATGATTTTCTCATGATGTCTACATAGCTTGCTCTTTTTGCTCAGGTGGTTCTTAATTTTGGAAGTACCAGACGGCGTGGGGCATCCGAGTCGGCGGGGTTTTGGCGAGTGGGTATGCCCCTTGTGTCGGCCTTTCCCGCTGACAGTTTTTATAGTCCGTCCGGTGGCGTCCTCTCCGTTCTGCACCCCTCCGATCACATTGCCCTCCACGCAGCATTCTCGCGGTGCCATTATTTTAGCGCCTGAAGGAGCTGATGCTTACCCCTCAATTTGATTGTGGATATTAGCGCTTGCAGAACGTTTGGTGCTCGAGATTTGCCACTTACACAAAAGGAACGGAAGTATCGGTTTTCAAGAGAAGTGGATCTCCCATTCAGTTGTGCTTCTCCAGCTGTTGGATGCAATATTAGGTTCGAACGGCAGGTTCGCGAAGAAATGGTGATTCTATAACTGCCGCTCCGGGCCAAGTACCAGGTTCCAGCTCAACTGCACCCAGACTGCACCTGACGCTGAACGTGATTCCCAGTGAATTCTCGAAGATACGCTTTCGAATCAGCAAGGCCCTCAGTCGAAGCATATGCCCAAATAACCCAAAATGTGATAATAACAATGCAGAATAAATAATGTAGTATGCGAATGTGAGATGTGAGTTGTGGTTGTGGTTGTGGTTGTGGTGGTCCCAATCGAGGGATTTTGGATGTCGCGCGAAGCGCCATCACCGGGCCTTGCCCCCATGCGTCCGAGAAAAGTAGAAGCCCTGTCCATCTGACCGGCGGCTAAGCGAGTCACCTTCTGTACCGCTTGCGCAACGCAGCCCATGCCGGAACTACGGAGCTATTCCGACCCGCGAAAGTGTCCATGTCCAGCTCTGGAATGCGGTTGATGTCCACCCTATCCCAGAAGTGCGAGAGTACAAAGACAATGTCACTGGCGTCCTTCTCGGATCCTCGGCTGCAAAGAGATGGGAGTAAGAATCGAAGCCACCTATTGGAGAGAGAAAGGTTAAACGTACATCATCCATGTCTTCAGTTTGGCCCTTATGAATTCCGAATACGTGAGGAAAGGTACGTTCTGTACTTGCATAACGGTCGTGCTATCGAGCGCCTTGGGACCGGTTTCCCCAGCTGGAAGTATTTCAATCTGGGAGATGATCATATCAGCTGAGTGATTAGATAAAAGAATAACATGACGAGACTCACGTCGATTGCAGGAATTGGCCGCCGATATGTTACATGCAATCTGGAACGTTGGTGAGCACGATGGATCTATAATAAGACATCTGTGCTGTGTACTTACCGGTTCGTCAGTGGTGAATGGGTAACGGAGAAGTCGTCAAGTCCAGCTACTGCATCCCGTACTCGACGAAATGGATGGAGGTGGTTGGGGCCCGACTCGACGATGCAGAATATTTCCTGGTGCACCAGCCATATATCAATATCATGCTGGGAGGATTTGGAAGCGGTACTCACATCAGTGCATGAGTTTTTGGCAAGGAGTGCGGGGAGAATGCTCCCATAGAAAGCGTGACGTATACCCCTGCTCTGCAGCACAGCAGAGAGGGCAGAGGCGGCTTGGGTGAGTCGTGAAAGTTCCATGATATCGGAGAGGGCGGTGCGAGGAGATGTGGGGTAGAAGTCTCGATGGAAGGCCATGTTATAAAGGATTGTAGTCCTTCAGTTTGAAGTAACTGCAGAAGGAGGGCGATCATTGAATGCGTAATATGAACCCCCAGGGATACTCAAGCTCCAGCCTTGCCAGGTGGTATCAGCAGATGCCCAGATCGTGAACTCATCTTTGCCGAAGGCGGATTTGTCCGATCAAGGGAAGACTCTGCGTTTGGCACGTTGTCGCAACGTTTCGAGAGGGAGCGTACGGAATTCATATCCTGTCCGGGGAACCATACGTCTACGAAACCTAGAAAGCCAATCTACCTAGAAAATATTAGAGAATCTTGGACCCATCTTGCGCGAACATTACATGTCCCTGGGTCCGTCTTTGGAGGAAGGAACGGGCCCATCGATGCATTGCGAACGGACGATGGCACCATTTCTGCCCGAAAGCGCTCGATGTGCATCGGGCATCGTGGATCTCGCAGGCGGCAAAATAAGAGGAAATCGGGGTCGCAGCTAGTTAGAGAGAGGGGGACGCTCCTGCCTTATTTGGAGTCATAATGCGGGGAAAAGGGCGATTTCCGCTTGTTCAGGGACGAAGCAAGACGCCAACCTGGCCTCCAGCTGCCTCCAGGTGGCTGCCGGGTCCGGCAATCACGCGGCTTGCCGGGCTTGGCCGGAGTCTCGTGACTCCTCCCATGCTGCCCGGCGCCAAGCTTTTGCTGCTTGCACTTTCTCCGTTCCGTCTTTCCCTGTCCCCGCAAGATTTGGGCAAGAACGTCGGTCTTAGCCGCTGTCTGCGCATGTATAGCTGCCGTTGGACGCTCTATGCAAGCCATGTAACAGGGCTAAGCGCCCGAACTGCCAGGACTGCCAGTTCACGCCTGGGCGCTTCCCGTAATGCCTGGAGCCGTGGATTCGTCCAAGCCCATGCCGCCATCTGCCCACCAAGGGCTCATTGTCGCTCTGGAGCCACAAGTCTAGTCCAAAGTCGGCGAGGGATCTCCTGGGCAGCACTTATGGCACGAGCCAAAGTGGCCGAGCCCAGTGACGCACCGGATAATGAGGAGGATGCAGCACGGGCTGCTATCCTGGATAAAGTCATGAAAGGTCGCCAGCCAACAGACCTCATGCTGCGCTGTGAGTACGAATGCTCTAGCGGTTCAAATGTCGCCTGACTCGCTCGTAGGTACAATCCTGGACTCCGAAGGAACCGTCAAAACTATTTCGGGCCAATTCAAAAAGTCGGAATTGTGCGCGGAGAACGGTCTCTACGTATGACCCACCATCTCATCTTACCTGCAAGCGTACGTACTTACGTCCTGTGTAGGCCCGTGACCTCCGAAAAATCGATTCAAGAGTCCCCAATCTAGTCCCAACTATCCTCATTCGAAAAGAAGCAGTCCTAGTACGCCGCCACCTCCGTCCTCGAGACCTTCGTCTGACAAGTCTAGATTAATATCCTACACATCAGGGCGCTGGTAAAAGCGGACGCTATCGTACTCTTTGATACCTACGGTTCTGCCGATTCAAGGCTGCATTCCGTGTTCCTATACCATCTAGAAGTTCGTCATTTCATATGTGCATTGCGACTTGACTAATTTCATTGCAGCATAATCTAAAGGCCAAGGGCTCTGGGCTTCCTTACGAATTCCGGTAGGCCCATTTAATTGACTCGTGGTCCAGAACGTGCTAAAGAGTTTCATAGTGCTATAGAATCTATCCTACTCTCTGTGCTCAGTGCTCTCGAAGCCGAAATGGTCTTCATTCGCAACCTTGTCGGTGGATTGCTGGCGGAAATGGAGGACAATATCGACAGAGACCGATTCAAACGTTTGCTTCATTATTCCCGCCGACTGGCCAGTTTCAAAAATAGAGCAAAACTGGTAGGCACACCATTTCGTAACACACCCACGTTCACGCCTCACATGCATTCCTCGACAGGTCGAAGAAGCAATTGACGAGGTCCTGGCCCAGGGTACGTTTTGCCACCTATTCCTTCGGGCTGCCCGGAGCTGATAATGCCGTTGTAGACGAGGACATGAACGCTATGTACCTTACTGACAAACTAAATAATGTGCCCCGTCAAATCCAAGACCACGAAGATTTGGAACTATTACTGGAGTCCTTCTCGAAACAGGTCGAAGAAATCGTCAACGAGGCTGAGAACATCGAGGTATGGAGGAATTAGCATGGGCGCTTAAATTTTTTACTGACCACACATGTCAGGCGAACGTTCAATCGACCCAAGAGATTGTAGAGCTGATTCTGGACTCAAACCGCAACGCCCTACTCACTCTGGACCTCAAGGTGTGTGTTTGTCGGTCAGATTTCCTGTGGTTTCTCATAGTTTATCAGGTCTCTATTGCGACGTGCGGTATTGGCACTGGAGCCCTCGTTGCTGGCCTCTTTGGAATGAATGTACGAGCGAGGTTTCTCTGTACTTTTCGATGACTGATGATTCTCGAACAGTTAACTAGTCATCTGGAGACCAATCCGTACGGATTCTACGTCCTGTCAGGGGTAGCCTCAGGACTTGCCCTTCTAGTGGCGTTTGTGGGACTTCGGAAGTGAGTGGACCTTCGGCCTTGGGGTACCCTAAACTAATCAATGCCCCAGACTTGCCAAAATCCGAAAGGTTGGGCTATCATCATCCATCCCAACTGGGCAATCCCCAAAGTCAAGAGGGAAGAAGGGATACCTTCCTTTGCCACTTCGAAAGCGTCACCTTGGCGGGTGGTCGTAAGAGCCGACCCATGCTACCGCCTCTCCCTCTCTTGATGTCGACATTCAACTCGCTACAACGTACCGGGTTAGCGTCGCATTCCGAGCTCCAACCCCACCTCACCAGGAAAGTAGCACTCATACCACTCCCCGACAGCCGCCGTACGCGCTCTAGGTCCAGCTCGCGTGAGTCCAACGCCGCATGGCTCACGGGCAATGTGTATCAGGCGAGCGAACCGCGTCGTCCCCTTCTGGCGCCGATTTCGGTGGTATGCGAGGACCGCACGACTTCCGGGCATGATAGATAGGATAACCTTTCGCTTCGAACGAGATCCGAGAGCTTCAAACAGGCGGCCCTGAAGGGCGGTCGTCAGCAGGCCTAGTTGGTTGCCTCTTATGCTTGGTATGTTCCTAAAGAGAACCAATCCATCTCCGGACTCTATAATTTCCCCTGGCTGGGACATTAATTACATTACGCTGCTGTACTTACCCCCGCTCTTCCGCATAAACAGCAAACTTTTCTGGCCGTCTCGTCAAGCAGGTCACTTGATGGTGCCATCTGTCCTTTGTTCTGCAAGTTTGGTGGTCTTTGGAGCTTAGCTTCGGGGGATGCTAGGATAGGCGTAGGAGGCTACGCAACTTTGAAGGCCTGGCTGGTGATTTCTGCAAGGGAGGCAGGAAGCGTCGTCACATTAAATTCTCCTGTATCCACCCATGACTGTAGGGCCTCGTCATCGTGCTTTGTAGGTGAGTCCTTGTTCTCAGAACCTCTGACCCATCTGCCTCCGCTGGCACGCCATCATAATACTGACTCGGTTTTGTTCTAGGACTCGTCACAAATGAACCCGGAATGGTTGAGGATACTGACGTCGGGTCTCTATTCAACGTCATGGGCAGTATGTTGGTACTTTTCGTTTGTGGCCTGGAGAACGTGAGCTCAGATCAAATGCACTCTCATCACGCAATTCTGGTGCCACTGTAGACGCTGCCAGGTCCTCTGGGAGGCTGAGTACGCGTCCGTGGACACGACAGCACTAGCGCTTCTTTGACAAGATCAAGATCGTTCGAAAATCAGCCTCCCATCTGGTGCCATTTAACGGAAAGGGAAGGTCGAGGGCGCGCCAGTGGAGACGTCATTACAAAGGCTATCAGCTCAATCGCCAGGATCTAGCGACGCTGGCTGACCAGACTGCCGGTACGATCGACTCTGCTACTAATAACCGCCACCTTTATGCTTCAGCTTGGAGACGAACCTTTCTCAGTTCCGTTTGCCTAACGGAGGCTTATTCACCAGCAGCGCGGTTAAGCTCGGATTGCGGGGTAGTGGCGTCTGTGACAGTCAACCCCAGGTCAACCCCATGCATGTGTATATGGAAGTATGCTCGAACGGTCAGTCAGTCAACCTTTTTCCTTTCATACATCTATGTTTGGCTCTGCACCATCCTAATTTGGTCTGATTGGGAGTCCAGGTTTAGATATGGGTGTGGCGAGTATGGACGCCATTGAGTTTGTTCATCCGACGCAAATCCGTGCTGCAGCGCGGTAGAGATGCTGCAAAGCCCGAGATTATCTGAGGTACTATCAGCAGATCCGGGCTACTTCGAGTTTGCTGATATATCTATCGTATCACGTTCGGTGTATCGTGCCGATGGCAGGATTGGGAGAGGCGGAGATTCTTGCAACCCCTCAACATCTGGGCGAAGCAGTTGATGAGGCGGCGGATTCTTGTATCGGGTGGGGGGCGATTGGTCAACCATTTCTCTCCCTATCGAACAATGCCCATCGTCTTCCCCTGTCCACAAATTCCAAGGGAGCAATAAAGCCTTAAGAGCTATGGCATGTTTCTACGAGGCCGATGAAGGCCGACCGGTCAGGTGAGCAACACCACCCTCGCCGTGCTTTGCGATGCCCTTCGGATTAAACCTTCTTTGTTTTCAGGGTGTTTATGAAATTGAAAGCCGACGAGGTTGTATGAGGGACCTTTAGAGGAAGGAAGCCATCGAGAGATTATGGCGAGGCCATTCCAGACCGAAAGGATATAATCGAAGTAAGATCCGGAAAACCTGTAACTATCGGTTATTGCTGAAAGTCAAGGGCAGGATGGTTTTCTCCTGTGGGGACCATCGCGAGTTTCGCGGACGTTGATAACTCATGGGATGAGTGGAATGTAGCCCTCAGGTCATTTTAGTGCGATGAACTTTACTTTCCGAAAAGTGTGGTGCAAGTAAGCCTTTGGGGATGGGATGGGTGCTTATATTCATGAGATTACAGGATTTAATGTGATATGGTGGAGTTATGGGTTGGTGGGGGTGACGAACTGCCTCGAACGGACTGTGAGTCGAGTCTAATCCAATGAAGTTTTAAACGTCATCACTGACAACAACAACGTAGCTCTTTCATCTTCATCTTCCTCGTCATGATAACCTTCGCCAGCGCTATTGTTTCTGATGTACGCTCATCCCACCTAAGTTACGCGGAACTCACTCCATCCAGCTATTTTCGCGCTTTGTGGGGTGAGTTTGAGTGCGATCGGGAAACAAACTTACCTGTTGTGCTCCTTCTTTGTCTGACCGAACAGATTTAGGCTCTTCCGAGGCCGACATGAATATACAATCCCATTTGCGCCGGCGCCTCTTCATGAATTACCGGGCAGGGCGCCGAGCGCTGGTTAGTAAGTACGACTGGTGGCCCGACCATATTAGGCTATGGCGATCCAAGGCGGACCTTGGGGGGCACGTACGGGGTCTCAAACCGCCTGACATCCGAAGTCGCTCGGAGTGCCTTGCAAATGACAGGCTCGTGGCCGCCACCCGCGGCTAGTTCGACGTTCGAACGGCCCTGCAGCAGCTTCAGCCCCTTTCTCCGTCGTCTGCCCTGGGCTGCGCTGGGCCCTGTACCAACGCCGCCGCAGATGGATCTGGGGTTGAAGGTACGTACTACAGTAATATTAATGCTTCCAGTTTCTTCCTCCTGCCAACTTTCACTGCCTTGGGCTACTCTGGTTCCTCCTGGTGGATTCAAACGCGGGATATGTGGACATT
The DNA here is from genome assembly GCA_013368325.1 of Ephemerocybe angulata. Classification (NCBI taxonomy): domain Eukaryota; kingdom Fungi; phylum Basidiomycota; class Agaricomycetes; order Agaricales; family Psathyrellaceae; genus Ephemerocybe; species Ephemerocybe angulata. The sequence continues at coordinate 375,690 of JAACJK010000004.1, forward strand.
GCTCCGGAGTCGTCTTCCGAGCTATAGTGGCGCTATTCAGATGCTGGATGGAGCCATCGCACCGCAGCAGAGGGAAGGTGCGGTGTCTGGGCGAATCATTCCTGAGAATGTAGCAGGTAAGGTTCCCCCGAATATGGACCAGCCATTCGTCTCCCAGTACCCAGGGTAGTGGGATTATCTGAAGCAGCTCTCAGACTGCACCGTGCACACGGTATTGTGCCCCTCCGAGGCCTCCGATATCACTCTTCGAATCCTGAGCACTCTCAACGTTTTTGTTATCTATAATAACCCCTCCCGCGATTAATCGAATCGCCCACTCTCTTTCTCAGGTCCGTTATCTGTTCCGCTTATCTCTCAATAATTCACCGCCGGAGCTTGTTCTAGTGGACCTGGGGTGCATGTGGGAAGGTTGCGTGAAATATGCGGGGTTGTAGAGCGGGTGCAGGGTCCTCATACTATTGCACTTCGGGATCGCCACTGACTTCTAGTCGCTTAGCTTAAACAGGACAACTCACGACGAAGTAAGGAGGAAACGGCGATCGACCGAGTGGCACTTGTCGTGTGCATGCAGTAGAGGCTGCGAGCAGCAAGGTGGCGGCGGCCCCCGCAGGCCTGGCTGGCTTTGAGGCATTTGCACATATGGCAATACAAGCTGTCGGTTATAAAGACTGATTGTCGTGAAGATAGACTTATTCCTCTTTGGGTGCGGGGAAGGCCTGTGGCTGAAACTGTGCCCAGGCCTCACCGCCGAAGTGTTCAATCGGCACACTACCTATTCAGAAGGACCACCGTCGCTGAACGGCTCCGATTGAAACCGCTTTTGTTCGGTGGAAGTGTGCGTAGGCTCGGTGGTTTAATAATGTGCGTCTGTGCACACCGGCGCTTGTCGTGTGGCCTACTATGCGTGCCTTCCTGCTGACATCCACTGGGACGGTCGAGGATGTGCTGTTTGAGCTCTCTTCCAGGATATCACACCAACCTGCAGTCCGATCCTCTTCGGAGCATACGCTGGAGGATTCTGTAGAAGGGAACCCGGGCTCCAAGAATGACATGAGGGCTTCCTAAGGTCTTTGGATCACAGGACGTGTATATCATAATCGAACTCGGAACCGGGAAAGCAAAGTTGGGAGTAATTAGAAACCATGAGTGACGGAAGAGTTGGTAGGTCCTACAAATACAGGGTAAGAGATACAGCACAGAAAACCAATAATGTAGCAACAACATAATCATAGAACGTTCGAACGAAGTGGCGAAGCCGCAGCCAGCAGTACGTACGCAGCATGCAGCACGGACACGCGGATGTGTCGTGCAGGTTTCCGGATCAGCCACAGAGGCTTGTACGCCGTAAGATCGACGCAGCAAGGAGGAAACACGAGAAGCCACCAATGAGCAAGCAGAACTGAACTGAGAGAGAGTACGGCAACCGGAGGAGACGGAACCAAAAACAAAATTAAGCACGGAGTCGGAGGGGTAACCAGCTCGCCATCCGGCAACATACTTACATACCAACAGAACAAAGCATCAAACATCTGATCCCCCAAACCCACTCCTTCCATCCCTCCTCGCCAAGATATCCCCTGACACTGGACCAGTACATTGTGCCCCTGCGATCCTTTTCATCGCCCTCCATTCATCCATTCAGCCAACTTCATGCCCGCGAGTTTACCTCCGACTCTGCGTCTGGGAATCTGGCGGAAGATCAGGCATCAAGTAATGAACTGGCTTGCCCTCGACCCCGAAGCTCGTCTTGTGCAGCAGCTCGCTCGAGTCCGTCGTGTTGGGCCGCGAGATCGCCGCGCCGCGTGTAGAGTAGTGGCCCACGGTGCTGGGGTTCTGCGGTTGTGGATGCCGCAGCTGCAGCTGAGGCTGCTGATTGGGAGATCCATGGTAGCCCTTCTCTGAGCCGGTGAGGTGCGCTTCGGAAGCCATGGGTGAGGGAGGGATGGGAGATGCGGGGATGGGCGAGGCGGGGGCCTCGCCGTCGTATGCGGGGACGGGCTTGCGCTTCCGGCCGAAGGACTGGCGGTTCGCCCGCTTGGCGTCGGATTGGGGCGTGTGCGGGTCGGAGGGGGGCATGGGGTGGGTGGCTTCGGATACCCCGCCGAAGGAGGAGGTGCGGGAGATGGTGCTGTTGCTGGATTCGATGGGAGGGAGGTAGAGCTGCGAGCGGGTTTTCGCGTCTGTGGATCTCCGTCGCGCTACATTCGCGCCGACGATGTCGGGATAGGATCCTTTGCTACGCCGGCCGCCGGCTTCGTGCTCGGAGCTATGAGGCAGAGAAGGGAGGGCAGCGAGGGCCATGGAGTCGTAGCTCGCGATGCTGTTTTTGCGGCTACCGTAGCTGGCACCCAGTTTCTCTTCGGAGAGATCCCCAGTGACAGTTTCCTCTGTGGGTCCCAAGGAGCTGCTCTGGGAGTAATTACGGCGTTGAGCCTGAGAGTGCCGCCTCATCCGTTCGCGAGGGTCCTTATCATTATTAGCGCCAACAGCGGCCATGATGCCGGCCCTGGAATCGGTGGAGTTGAGTGCATTCCACTTCTTGCTGCTCCCCTTCTTTCCTGCGCCAATTTGCCTTTGCTGTTTGCGATGGCGCAGGAAGAACCACACGGCGAGGACGACCATGATCAGGGCCAGAACCCCGAGAACAATACCGACGATGGCGGAGGTGTTGATGGGTTTTGATGAAGCGCCCGAAACGGGAGCTGGAATGGATGGCGAGCCCCCTGTGGGTACGGAGGATGGGGTCGTACTGGTGGACGACGCAGGGAGGCAGGCTGTGTTGGGGCCCTGCAGTACGTAGAAGACGTCTGAGACCTTGAGGTAGTTTTGCGATATGATCAGGGCTTCGAATTGGTAAGAGCCGGACGTAACGTTGACGGAGGGCCACTCGAACGTCAGCGAAGCTGGGTTGACCTTGGTGCTGATCACCATGTCAACGACTTCAGCACGGAGCTGCCGGTTTTCGATGGGGGCTCGGGTGGAGGTCGAGGTCGAGCTGGTCGAAGGAGCTGGGGGTAGAGATACTTGGGTCACTCCGATATTGGTGACCGACAGGGTCATATTGATCGGTGCGCCTGCGTAGAACCATCGTATTGTGGCGGGCTCGCAGGTCGTGAGGTTGCCTATGGTGTCGAACGAGAGTATTGGGCTCACTCCTACCGTTCCTGGGCCTGTGCACCATTAGCTACGGTACTGATCTTTGGAGGTTATCAGCCCTTGGACATACCTTGACGTCTGTTAATGCCGTAGGCACCGTTCCCGGAACTGACGCTGGCTGCGTTTATCACTCCAGTGGAGATAGCCAGGGCGGCTGCCCATGTCGAAAGGCGGCCCATTAGAACTAGTCCAAGGTATGCGTGCGTATCTGCGAAGTCCAATCGTCAGCCAAGCGATCGGATACGACCTTCAAGCTGCCTGCAAGGAAGAGCGCAGCAGGGACAGCTCTTGCGCCTCGAATCCGGAGGTGGGGGAGCAGAAGAAAGAGACTCTCAGAGCTGGAGCCTCTGCTTCGCTGTCGTTTCCTCGGAAGCACGATGGTGGATGGGAACAACGAATCGGTGGTTGGGAGGCTGTAACCTTCGGCTTCTGTACCCACAGGCATAGGCCACATGGCTGAGGCACGTCACCAACACAATCAGGACTGATGGATTTCTTCCGAGCTTGGGGCCGCCGGGGAAGAAATAAAAATACGAAATGAGTGTTGTACTTAGCTCTAAAGCTCCAGAGCGAGCAGGAGGGTCGTGGTGGTGGCTCTGGAGTGGAGTACACTACGAGGTTTCTTCTCTGGAGACGGGGAGCGTAGGAATTTTCTGTCACCCCGGGGAACTGATTAAATATGTATTGAAGGTCCTTGACAATGGAAGCTGCACCAAGGTACAGATAAGATCGTTAGTGAAATACGTTCTCGATAATACTCGATTCCAGGGTAACTCTTACAAGTCGAACTTTGGGAACACACCAGATCACTATCTGTTTCGGAACCATCGACCTCAGGAGTCAGGATTGCGAGCGGGGAGGTATTCCAGTCCGGAATGCTTGACAGCATTCTAAGGCCTCAGGGGGCTGCATAGTTGTAAGTTGGCAAGCTTGAATAGCAATGCCCAAGCTTAGATCTACTCGGTCGAAGTCCAGGCTAAGGTGATGGTCGCTGTGCAAGCGATGGAACCCCTCGCCGGCAAACAATTGGCGGAGGCTACGACTTGATTGGATGGATGGGGCAGCCTCGCTCGGGCGAGTATGGTCCTATGGTCTAGTGGTTATGATTTCTGTCTTACACACAGAAGGTCTCCAGTTCGATCCTGGATGGGACCACTTTTTACACTTTCTAAGAAACGGCTCATCCTCGCCGCTGCCCGCCGCTGCCAGCAGCACGCAGCTCGGTCTTGCTTGCCCGGCGCCTTCCCAACGGGCTAGATCGGTGTGCCCAGTTACAAGTAAAGTTCCTCAAGAGTCGTACGTCGGTGCAACTCTCTGGGGTATTTGTATTCAGGAATTCTCTGGCCTTTGGACGGTGTGTTCTGAAGAGTTGCAGAAATACATTCTCCCCAAAAACCTTGTCGTTGGAGAATCATAGGACTTTCTCGAGCTTCAAAGTGGCCTCTGAATACATCTAGAGCCCTAGGCGATAGTGCCTTTGGACTCAGAACCGACTTCAAAGAACTCGAAATGTCGACGGCAGTTGAGGCGATAGCAGACAGGGGCGTGAGACAGAGTTCCCATTTCGAGTTATTACATAATCCAAATTTCATTAAGGGTTCATGACATTCCCTTGGGTTCCCTTCCACCACCACGGCAATGGTGACAACCCCTCGAAAACGACAGGCGTCGAGCTCGCCTGCGTGGAGCAGGGCGAACAAACGTCCGACGACGAACTATACTCCTGAGGAGGGCGAGGTCGATGATGCAGGCACTTCATCGCAGCCAACCATCCAACTTCCCGCGACGCTACCCTCCAAACCCGTCATCTCCAAAGTACCACTCCCTTTCAAGAACAAAAAGAAAGAAACCAAGGTGCAACCGATCAACGTCTTTGATAGCCTTCCGTCAAAACGACCAGAACCACCGAAGAAAGAGAGGGAGGAGGAGCCGCTCAGGAACGGCACAGGAACACGGGGTCATGACCAAAGTGCGAGGCTAGGGGATCACTGGGTGCCACCATACGAGTCTGGAGATCGCGAACGCAGTAATGTGCGAAGTCATAGTCGGTACTCCCGCTCAAGGACGCCACCCAAGCATCGTTCACGTTCACGTTCACGTTCGCGTGATCACAGGGCGTCTCGCCGCAAATCCAGAAGCCCAGTTCCCAGTTTCAGTCCACTCTCCAACTCTCGAGAGGATGATCGACCAAAGGATCGACGAGACCGCTCGCACTCTAGAGACAGAAGAAGCTACGACTACGACTACGGGCACCGTAGAGAGCATGGGTTCGGGGGTTATAACAACGACAGACATTACCGCCCTGCACCAGCACGGGACACACGGCACGACAGCGAGTGGATGCGAAGAGAGCAGGAAGAACCATATCACTTCAGTCGACCAGAGACATATCGTCCCCCGGCAACTCCTCCAGGAGTTCCCGAGCCATCGTCTCCTGTTCCTAGACAGCCTTCATACGCCCCGCCACCCCCACCGTCATCCGAAGCACCACCCCCACCCCCTTTGCCTCCTCCACCTGAGCCCTCAGTACCTATGCCTCCAACAGAAACACCACCTCCTGCACCTCCACCTGATTCTCGGATAACAGCAGGGACACAGCTTGCTCCGGTATCCTTTGCCGTGAAGAAGCCGCTGCCTCTTGGGCTCCCTCCTAAACCGATGTTTACTTCGGCGGGACCACCGGGACAACCGCCACCACCACCCATTGCACCACCGGCTTTGCCGCCTTCTCAACCGCTTCAAGCACCTCCGCTTTCGCAAGGTCCCCACCAGGTTCTTCCTAAACAGCTCACCAAGAAACCGTCCTTTGTCAAGCCGAATGAGCCTCCCAAGATTCGCATCGTGCGGAAAAGGGAGTTTTCGAAACGTAAACCGAAGCAGGATGTGGAGGCCTACGGTCGCGCATTCGTGGGCTGCGGAGACCAGTCGGACTACGAGGTGACCAAGAAGCTGGGCGAAGGCACCTTTGGAGAGGTCCACAAAGCCATACGGAAAGGGACGAACGAGGTAGTGGCACTGAAGCGTATCCTCATGCATCACGAGAAGGAGGGCATGCCTGTTACCGCCTTGCGAGAGATTAAGATCTTGAAGGCATTGAAGCATCCTTCCATCGTGGACATCCAGGACATGTTCGTCGTGAGGAGCACGGAGAAGGACCCACTCTCCGTGTATATGGTTTTCCCGTACATGGACCACGACTTGGCCGGATTACTGGAGAACGAACGTGTTACACTTCAGCCGAGTCAGATCAAGCTCTACATGAAGCAACTCCTGGAGGGTACAGAGTACATGCACAGGGTGCGTTCAGTCTTTTTGTCCCTTGTTTATCGCTGACCATGGCTCTAGAACCATATCTTGCATCGAGACATGAAGGCCGCGAACTTGCTGATATCAAATACTGGAACTCTCCGGATTGCTGATTTTGGTCTTGCGCGCAGCTTTGATGCCAACGTCACTAAGGGCGGCTCGAGCAAGAAGTATACTAACTGTGTCGTAACTCGGTGGTACCGCCCCCCAGAGCTGCTTCTTGGTGCGCGGCAGTACGGTGGGGAGGTGGATATCTGGGGCATTGGGTGTGTTTTGGGTGAGATGTTCCAGCGGAGGCCTATCCTGCCTGGATCATCGGATCTGGATCAGCTGGAGAAGATCTGGTTCCTTTGTGGGACCCCTACGCAGCACTCGTGGCCTAACTTTGACGCTCTTCCTGGGTGCGATGGCGTAAAGCGGTTCAATAACTCTTGGCCTCGGCGGCTCAGGCAGTCGTATGAAAGGTATGCGCACAACTTGATGTGCGCTGACTGTTCTGACAGGATTTTCCAGTGTTGGTCCGGAGACCGTGGATTTACTTGATAAACTCCTTACTTGTAATCCCAAAGAACGGATCACAGCTGCCCAAGCGTTGGAACACGATTATTTCTGGACCGAACCTATGCCCGCTGATCCATCGAAGTACGTGGATTGTTCTACTTGTCATGTTTCCTTACTGAAGATTGCTATAGGCTGCCTTCGTACGAGGCTTCGCACGAATTCGACAAACGTGGGCACCGGAATAACCACGTCATGCCAGGCGGTAATCCCCCTATTGCCCCTCCCAAGCCCGACTTCCAGATGGGCATGCACCCCCCACGCAACAACATGCTTCCTCCTGGCCAGGGCCCGCACCACGACCGCCGGAGTGGCCCTCCGTTCCAGGGCCCCGGTAACCAGAATTTCCATTACAACAACCCCAGCAACTTCAATCGGAGAGGAGGGGGAGGAGGGGGAGGACCGCCGCATGGGCAGCATCATGGCCCAGGGATGCATGGTGGTGTGCAGGTTCCGTGGAATGGTCCCCCACAACATGCGCCGTCGGGTCCGGCTGGGTTCAGAGGAGGTCCACCGCCGAATGCGCCTTTAGGACCTGGGGGAGGGATGCAGCCGGGTCCGGCTGGGTTCCGAGGAGGTCCACCGCCGAATGCGCCTTTAGGACCTGGGGGAGGGATGCAGCCGCCGCCGTTTAGGGGGCCTGCGGCGCACCATGGACGTCCGGGTAATCAGGGTGGGGGACATCATGGAGGAGGGGGATACCCGCAGTTGCCGCCTCATCCGCCGCCTCATGGTGGTGGTGGTGGTGGTGGGTTTGGAGGGGGTCGGGGAGGGCCGCCTGCATCTGGGTTGCCGCCGCGGCCTCCAGTGCCGTTGGGGCCTGGAGGGATGCACCATGGTGGTGGTGGTGGTGGTGCAGGCGGTGGAGGGGGAGGGGGAGGTATTAATAATTGGAGGCCGAGGAATCAGCCACCGGGGCGCGGGGGTGGTCCTCCCAGGGGTGGAGGGGGAGGTGGGAGGTGGAATGGAGGTGGCGGGGGCGAAGGCGGGGGCGATGGGGGAGGAGGGTTGAATTATGGTTGAGGGTTGTCCTAAGGATGGCTCTTGACTACGATTTGGTTCCTTTCCTTCGATTTTCTTCTATATCCTTGTGACGTTTCAATTTCCCGCACGTCTTGGTTTTTTTGGGATCATACATCATAGAGATGCTTCCCTCCACTCATTGATCATATAGTTTACTACCGCTATTGTCTTTACAGTATACTCTTAGTCTTGCATGCGTGCCAGCATTTTTGGTGCTTTATAGGCTTCACGTTTTTGCTTGCTGTTGTAGCATAGGCCGTTTTGCTTTCTTACTACATACCGGATACCGGCTACCCCTCACCTCACTTCTCCTCCTCATCGATCATCCATCCTCATGTGTTGTTTGTCTGTTGCTTTGCCAATCATTCGTCGTTGCCTATACATACGTTCATACGTCCACACACACACACATACATTGTCAAGTACATTTGTCTGTCTCCTCATGTACATGTTGTCCGTCTTTTTTTGCCATTGCTCATATACACCGTTTGTTTTCCTGGTATGGTTCCCATTTATTGAGGGATTGAAGCCGGGCTCCATGTCCTCTTGCCGGTGGCTGCGGGGACAGGTAACATGTTCCTAACATAGGCATTGAGCCCTGAGCAAACCTCCGAGCCCACAAAAGCTCCAACCAATATTGCTTCAGAGCAGAAAGAAGCTCCTGTCGACAAAGTCGAACTACGAGTACCACGAAGGACGAAGCGTGTCAGACGGACGAGGAGGAGGTTGGACCGGCGCCTACGCCAGCATCTGAGGCCAAGAAGGATGCCGGCGCATCTGAGTGTGGGTTGGCTGAAGGTTGGTACATTTCACATCGTTTTGTACTGCTTGGTGGGCGCTTAAATTTTGATAGGGCGGAACCAGGGCGCTATCGATTGCTCTCTTCTGACTTCCAGGAGGCTTCGCTAGGTATTTCCTTCAGGGTCCTAATCCAGGCACACGTTCGCGACATTGTGAATAGGATTGGCACGCTTCTATTCACATTTGAGATTGTACTAGTAGATGACTAATGATTATCTCTAAGAACAGGGGCAATATAGTCGGTGGGCGCCCCCTTCTGGCGCTTAATCGGAGGCAATAATCGCCTCTGGAGCCGCCTCCTCCTCAGAGTTCAGAGAACAGTGGCCATCCGCTTCGCACTAGAATATCAGGGTGAACGGGCTACATGCATGCTTCCGGTGTACCTCTATCCCAGCGACATGAAGGTTGCCGAAGGGAACGGGACATTATCTAAATCCGCCACCACCGACGTATCAAGTGAAAGAGTGGATCTGGGACATCTTGACCATATATTGGCCAACCATGATGAAAAGCCTGTGCAGGGTAATCTCTACGAGTTCTCCTGGGGTCCAAGTCAGTAGGTTGGCTACCTAGATTTATGTCAAGATTTCCTAGATAGGCTAGCTCGGGGGCCAACACCAGGGATATTGATACTTCATGGCTTCCACGTACACACATCGTACCTACACCGGTACACACGGACATGCAGATAAGGGCAAAACTTGAGCATAGCCTTTGAATAGGCCTTCCTATCCAGAAGCATGATGGCATAGCTTCTCTCGGCTCGCAGATATATAGTCTGGTTAGATGCTAGTTCTTGCTCCAAGTTCCAGCCTTTGCCTTCCCTTTCACCATGAGAAAGCGCAAGAGAACAGGCTTGGACTATGGCCCATGGTACAGGGATGGTAAGTCACCACTCACCCACTCAACTCTCCCCTTTGGCGATGAGGTCAGCATATGTATCTGAGCTGATCGCTTTCTTTTAGGGCCGTCGATGTTCTCTCAAGCGTCAAATTTCGTGATTCATGACCTCGATGCGTACAACGCCGGGGGAGACATTACAGTTAACCACGTCCATTATCATTATCACCAGTCGCAGGTAGGCTTCTTCCATAATATAGACAGCATCTGCAGTCCGTGCTAACGAGCGATTGTAATTATTCAAGCAGGACGTCACTATTCGCCCTTTCCTCGCTGGAGTCGTCACAGGCGTCGGTTTATTTTGAGGCCCGGGTCACAGCTTGGGAGCTTCTGAGATTGGTGGGACTGGGAAGGCTTGGCACCATCCTAATCTTGCGAACATCAAATAATCTCTGAAAGTTCTTGACTGTGCACCAGGGCGGGAACGCTCAAAAAGTCGCCGCCTACTATTTATTGCCAGATCCTCGTACAAAAGAGGCTCAGTCTGGCCTTCTGGTACCTCTTCCAACTTTCAGCTACTACTGTGTGTGCCGACACCAATGCATGTAGCGTCGTTATGACGGTCTGCCTCGTGTTTCTGCCTCGGTTGGTGGCAAGGGTTCCCCTTCGGACACCTTCTCGGGCTGGAACGCGCGAGGGTGGACGCTCATTTCTGGCAGATCTTTTTTGACTTTGACTTTGATTTTCTAAACATACGGGAAAGCACAAGGCAGCTTAAAGACACATGTACATCGGATACTCTGTACTTCTATAACTGTATGACAGGCGAGATTTCGAATCTACCAGGATGACTTCAAGATGGATTATATAAACCCGCTATACTGGTTCCATAGCTCCCCCTGCTGCAGATTCGGATGGGAGACAAGCTTATAGTCCATGTGATAGAATTTTTTGAGAAATTTGATGGAAGTACGTAAGTGGCGGGCGCTTAATATCTCAAGCGCGCTTCGAGTGGAATACTCCTTCCTCTTTCAGTCCTCTCAAAACAGGTTAAAGGAGCCAGACAGGCGAGATAAAGTTGGAAGGGAGTAGGGAAATAAAAGGTGGGGAGGGGAATGAATTATTGTGTACCTTGAGAATGTCAGAAGCCTGTCGAACTTCGTGATGCACACACTGTACTACACACACGCAGATAAGGGCAAATTGTAACCATAGCCTCTGACAAGTCTTCTCATCCAGATGCATGACTGCACAGCTCCTTGATCTCGAATTGGGAGATATATAATATCTTAGATGATGGTCCTTTTGTTCCCTTCCAGGCTTTCCCCCCTTCGCCATGGGGAAGCGCAAAAGAACAAACTTGGATTATGGCCCTTGGTACAGGGATGGTACGCGTATGGCAAGTATACTGGGCAGTATTAGAGGTGAGAATCGGGTTGTTTTTGGTACATATTTGGGACTGGGGTACATTTAAATGAAGGACATGTCCCCGGGGTGCATCTTGGTACTATGGTACATGTACATCTGGATATCTCATACACTTATGGACCCAGTCAGAATATGTGGCACACCAAGAGGTTGAAGTGTCCGTGTTTGTTCAATTGCGCGCGTCTTGCCTCTCGGCATTCATTTGTGCCCCTGTAACTGCTCTCGCTGACCAAGTACGGATGGAACTCGTTTTGGACAATGGGTATGGAGGAACTTGCGCAGGTGGATTAGGCTTGATGAGGAGTACGATGGTAGACTCGGTGGAGTGTGAAGTGAGAGGTCTGGGTACGTGCCAAACGAGCTTCTTCAGATGCCTCACACTACGTCATAGTCCTAATGATGGTGAGGGCCGGCGTAGGGGTCGGTTGAGGGCGCGTCACGGGCGCTTGCACAAGCCGGCCAACTTCTAACTTCGGGGCATTGTTCGTGCTCTGTTTACGCGCTGGGGCTTTCTTGGCGCAGAGTAGGACCGGAGGCAGCCGTACCTCTTAGAGATTGAAAAGGTCCGCTAATATTCCGGATACGCTTCAGTTTGGCTTTGGTGGTGGGTGTGGGTGAGCTCGGGACCTGCTCGGGACTGCACTCATCTTGAAAGTGACTTGTTCAATGACCATCCAGATCTGATATGGCTATCATACGCCCAAACATCCCTGAGTATACAGGAGCTTGCCTATCGTCTCCCTCCCAGTCACCCATATCGCATTGTCAGCTGTCAGTTAGGCCGGTTCAAGCGGAGGAGACTCAATAGGGAGGGAGAGGGAAGAGGATAACGGATAGAAGTTGGCTTCAAATCGGACGCGCCAAGCGACTGGCTTTAAAGATCATGTACCAATATCCATTTTTCACATGTACCAACTACTTTGAGGTGTCCAAACTGTCAATTTCTGGGAGTGTACCATTCACATTAGCCCAATATGTACCATTTCTCATGCGATAGCCTCTCTTCGTCCCAAACATGTCCCAAAAACAATAGGTTTTATAAGGGATGTACCGCATTTCTAATACTTCCCAGTATACTTGCCATATACGCGGAATCTTCTTCCCTTTGATGATGAAAGTGACCTAGCTTGAGTAGCCTCTGACCCGAACGCATTCCTTTCAGGGCCGTCAATGTTCTCTCAAGCGTCGAACTTCGTGATCAATGACCTAGATGCCTACAATGCGGGGGGAGACATTATCATCAACCACATCCATTACCATTATCACCAAACACATGTAAGTTTTTCTTGCATGAATACATCATTTGCGGCTTGGCATGCTGACGAGTAGTTATCAACACATAGGACACTCTGCGCCCATTTCTAGCTGGAGTCGTCACGACTGCAGGCGTCGGTTTATTTTGAGGCCCGGGTCACAACTTGAGGACTTCTCGGATGGTGGGACTGGGAGGGTTTGGCACCATCCTATTCTTGCGAACATCAAATAATCCTTCGAAGTCTTTCAGTGTGCACCAGGGCGGGAACGCTCAAAAAGTCGACACCTCTACTTCTCGAATCCCATAACACGCGCTGCTATCGTCGAACTACAGGGCAACATGGGGAGTCTCCTCCCGTTGAAGGATACCACGTCTGCGTACGGCGAGCGTCTCCTGAAGCTGGAACTGGCCTCGCGTGGCCCTCCCGGCCCCGTCGTACCCTCAAAGCGGGCTCTCGAACCGGATGAACCCTTGTTTTCCTTTACGAGCCTTGATGGAGCCCCGTCTAGGCCGCCCGCGTTCACACCTCCCAGAGGCCCGACCAGACCGCTCCCGTCGCGTGTAGGACCTCCTGTACCTCCGCCGTTCCGCCCTGGTCCTCCCCCACCTGTTACCCCGCCCAACTCGCACCCTAGCCACCGGCGCTCCGGTGTGAAGGTCGTGCTCGTCCGTATCGGCCCTGTCGACACCAAGTCTGTAGGCGAAAAGGCGGCTCTGTCTGGATGGATTCGAGCCGCGCGGTGGACGTCGGGCTCTGCAGTGACGAAGAAGCTCATGGTGGAGTCTATTGAGGATGTGTGGTTCTCTCCGGAGCTCACGCACCTCATGGTCAAAACGAAAATGCTCGCATCGGCTTATGATCTTGCCCAGGTCTGGAACGAGCATGTCAGGACGTCCGTGCCGGTGTGCGCTGCGGCGTCAGCAGAGACTTCCGAGCAGGAAAACTGGGTGGAGTGAGCCGTGCCCCTCTCCCTCGTGCGCAGGATAGACGGTCTGTTAGCGGTAACTCAGCTCAGCGTGTATCTATTCGGTCTTGGAATATCCACGGCAACTTTGCGTTACGAATGGCTTGCTCTGACTTCCTGGAGGAGATTCTTAAGTATGATGTTCATTTGTTTCAAGAAACACACATGCACTCGGATTGGTATGGGACGGTGGCACCGGTTGAGGGGTATACGAGGTGGTCGGTGGAGAGGCAGTATCACGAGTCGGGGAGGCAGGATGGAGGGGTGGTAGCATTGGTGAAGGATGGGATCGGGTTGGTGAAGTCGGAGGAGCTGTCATCGGTGGACATTTTAGTCCTCGAGTCGCCGGAGCTGGTACTCGTTGGGGTTTATATCCTTCCTGAGGGCAGCCGGTGGGACACCTTCACGGATGTCTGCCCGTTTGAGCGTTTGAAGGAGCTGATGGTCGTGCTCAGCATGTCGCAGAAGCGGGTGCTGCTGATGGGGGATTTCAATGCGAGGACGGGTGCGAGTGGAAGGAGGCTGTCGGAGGATCGGGTGGCGCGCCCGTCGGTCAGAGGGAGGGAGTTGTTGCAGGCGTGCGAAGACAATGGCTTCGAGATCTGTAACGGTCTCCCCCAGTTTGGGGTGGACAGTCAGTGCATCACCTCGCATCATCGGGGTATTGGCACAGCGGTGGTGGACTATGTTATTGGGAATGAGAGTGCGGTCGCCGGTCGATGCGATGTCGAGCATGTCGGTGGGATTGGAGCGCATTCGGTTCTCGGACCATGCAGAATTGTTTGTGGAGCTAGGGAGAGGCGGAGGTGAGGGCTTGGAGGAGATGGAGGCGGAGGCGATCCCGGTTGTGAACAAGGGTGTGCCAAGGCACCGAAAGCGGCAGGTCCGCTTGTCGGAGGAGACCGAGTTGGATAGGCTGATGCTGGCGGCGATCGAGTCGAAGGCGGGGCCAGATCAGGCGCTCTGTCGGCTCTATGGCCCCGTGTACCTCAAGTCCAAGGAGGTTCATGTCTATGTTGACGGGTCTAGCGTTGGTAATGGCACGCCAGATGCTCGGGCAGGGTCAGGAGTGTACTTTGGGCCGGGAAGCAGCAAGAACATGGCCGTGCGGGTCCCTGACGAGCAGTCGAACAACAGGGCAGAGATTTACGCCATCCTGTGTGCCCTCCGGGCTGTGAACAAGCATCAGTCACTTGTTCTCTACTCCGACTCTGTGTACGCGATGGGGATGCTGACGGTGTGGGCGCATAGGAAGGCTGCGATTGGGTGGAGAGTGACGAATGGGGACCTCCTGCGGGATATCGTAGGACTCATCGAGGAGAGGCCGGCGTCGGTCACGTTTCGGAAGGTGAAGGCGCATAGCGGGAACGCGCACAACGATGGTGCGGATGAACTCGCGAAGGCGGGCACGCGGGAGCCGGCAGTTCGCCCGTATGAACCTGTGGATTGGCGGGCGGCCAAGTCGGGAACCGGAGTGTGTCGATGCGATCCGTGCAGCTCTCGTGGCGCATAGACTGTCCGCGGTCAAGTTCGGAACTTTCCGAACCTGAACCGAACCTGAACCGAACCTGAGGTTCAGGTCCAGGTTCAGAAAAAATCCAGAATTTGGCCGAACCTGAACTTTTTTACGGGCACTTATTGAGCGCTCGGGTCATTGGGCAATCTGACGGGCCTCATTTCTCAGCGTGTATCTATCCGTTTGGCTTCGTTCTTTTTGCGTTCGAATAGCGTTTTAGATTACGATCCAGAATATATAAAAGTTTTCACCTAAAATTCAAAACTGGCCGAATTAGGAAATTTTGAAAAAGTTCAGGTTCAGGCTGGTCCCCGGACCGAACCTCAGGTTCAGGTTCAGGTTCAGGCCAAAATAGGCCGAACCTGAACCGAACCGGACCCCGGACAGTCTAGTGGCGCAGTGCTGGAGGCGGATAAGGTGCAGTGGTGGATAGGGGAGCGGCGTGGTCACGCGTTGCCGAAGATGACGGAGACTGAGGCGGAGGCAGAGAGCGCGCTGACCACCTTAGTCACATGGGAAAACTAACCTCTTAGGTTAATGAATTCTATAGAAAATTAGACCCAAGAGGTTAGGTATTTCCCATCCTTTCCCTCTTCCTCTTTTCCTATTCCCCTTTCCATATTTCCTTATTCCCTTTTCCCAGTATTTCCTCCCATGATTTCCCCCTAACAATTTCCATACCTAATTTCCCTCTTCCCTTTTCCCTTTCCTTATTTCCCGTCACGGTCACGGGGTGTCCGGGGTCCCCCTCCCTTTTTTTTCAAAAATTAGCTGGTTCATTGCCTCGTCAGTCTCTGGGTGCTACAACATTCCTGCACGCTAGCTTCAGGATCACTGCCATTCTAATATGTTGTAGGTAATGTCTCAAAGCTGCTGTGATACAGTTAGTTCGATTGGACTTCTCACTCAGGCAACACAGAATGCCTGTTGACTCCGCAGCTTGAGTAGAGTCGAAATGTCGCTAATGAATGAGTATCTCAGGCAGCACGGGATAGGAATGTGACTCTGCAGCTTGGGTAGAGTAGAAGATATGATATCTTGTTCTTCACCACATTTCCTTTTTTATATTTCCCTCTTCCTCATGTATTTTTCCCTTTTCCTTGTGTGCCTTTCCCTAGGAAGGTTTTCCCTTTCCCTTTTCCTCTTGGCTCTTTCCCAACACACATTTCCCCTTTCCTTATATACATTTCCCAACACATATTTCCCTTTTCCCGTCACACATTTCCCATCACACATTTCCCGACACACATTTCCCAACGCACATTTCCCAACGCACATTTCCCAACACGCATTTCCCTTTTCCCTACATACGTTTCCCAGCACATATTTCCCATTTCCTCATATATCTTTCCCTGGTGTACTCGTCTTTTGAAGGACATGTCTATCTATATACCTCTATCCCAAAGTACTATATTTCCCTTTTTCTCATATATCTTTCCCTATCTATGATACATCTACTCCAAAGCAGGGACCCAAAAAGGCAGACAGGCTTACCAAAGCTGATGGTTCCCGCGCGCGTACAGCCACTGCCTCTCGCCCAACTGAATGAAAATCTGCTAAGTTATAGTCAAGATGACTAAATAAGAAATAGATAGGTATACAGCACAGTAGTGAAGGAATAAAAGTTATTAGGAGTGTCTCAAAAGATTTGAGCCAAATACAATGAAGGCAAGGCCTTCAAAAAAAAGAGAAAAGAAAAGGGAGTAAAGGGAATGGAACTCCCGCCTCGGCGGTGGTTCGGAATTGACACGCAGACAGAGATGCGAACCACTCCGCTACGGGAGCTCGAAAATACATGGACGGCATGCCGTCAAGCTCACCCACTCTCCCACCCAAGAAAAAGGCCTAATGTACTAACTCAAATGGACTACCGAAGGGGCTCGTCGCGCAAGTGCGGGACGAGGCAGCAGGCCCGAAACGGGAACCATCAAGCTGATGGTTCCCGCGCGCGCGTACAGCCACTGGCTCAGGCCGAAAATACAGCCAAGTCCGCCAAATATGTCCTCCTGTAAGGCCGGAGTACTTTTGGAGGTCTAAAGAAAGAGATATAAGCAATCAGTAAGGTATTTAGGGCCGATTTGGCGACTCAGAATTTCTTACCCAAGTCGAGAGGGCCGAGGAGACGAGGAGGAGAGGCTGGAGGAGGAGGAGGGTACCGAAAAGGGTAAGCTTACCAATAATGATGGTTCCCGCGCGCGCGTACAGCCACTGGCTCCCAAACGAAATCAGACAAGTAATTCGTAAAATCAGGAAGAAGAAGGGAGAGTAAGAACTGAACAGAGGTTGTTGCATTCGTAGAGCTAGGGATACACGATGTCGGAAGGAGTACAATACTTTTGGGACAAGCAAGATACACATAAGTGAAATTCTACCTGCGAAGAAAGGAAATTAATACCATGGCCCTAAACTCCTGCTTTTCAGAGGCACGAAGACGCCTCAATGACGACGCCAACTGTGAGGGCGAGCCCGAGGGCTCTCATTTGAGAAAGACGGCGACCTGTCGTGGCGGTGCCGACGAGGGGGAGAGGGAGACCGGCGGCGGCGGGAGTAAGACCGGCGGCGCGAGTAAGACCGGCGGCGGGAGTAAGACCGACGACGACTCCGTCCCCCGTATGCTCGAGACCCCGATGGAGAGCGGCCCCGCGACACACTCGGAGAGCGCGAACGATCCCGAACAGATCGATCCCGAGAAAAGTCCCGATGACCCTGTCGTCCTCTGGAAGACTCTCGAGCCCGAGTATTGTTGGTGACGTTGGCGACAGGAGGGCGTACAGGAGGAACAGGTTGAGACGGGACCTTCTTGGCAGGAGGGGCGACGTTGGAGTGGCCTTTCTTTGCGGGGGGAACAGGATGAAGGGGGGCATTCTTAGCGGTAGGGGCTTCTCGAGTGACGTTGGCGTCGGAAGACACAGGCGGACGTCTGACGTTGGCGTTGGCAGACACAGGGGGACGAACCGGAGGCGGCACAGGACCGGCTCGGGGGCGAGGGCGAACCGAAGGTCGTTGGACAAGACCGGGCATTGACAACCCTCCCTTGAGGACATTGGTGAGAGGCTTCTTCGACGATCCTTCTAAGAACTTGGGCAATGGCTTGTCACCGAGAGATCCACCATTCCCATCCTCATTCCCATCCTCGGCATCCCCAACTGGCTTCCTCGCATACGCACGAACACTCTCCTTGATCGCCATTCGCGCCTCAGCTCGTAGAAGAGGGGCGGCAGTGCTGCCGGCGTCGTTACTCGCTGCCCAACGGCTGGCGAGCTCCTCCACAACTGGAGGGCAATCGCGCACCCGGACAAGTACAGACTCGTTACCGAACCGCGAGATACCGTGCACCAACCCGATGTCCATATAGGCCACATCGTTTCGGGAGATAGCTAACGTTTCTGCGAAAGTAATTTCAGTAATTACAGTTGCCAGCAAATGAAGCATAACATACCTTTGTCCCACAATTCAAAGTAAGGGATACTAGACTTATCCGAATCAGGGTTCTTCCACCCTTGGTACAGCTCCGTGACGAAACGGAGGCTGAGCTTGTTGACTTCGAAGCCCTCCGTTCCCGGGGCAGCAATTTCGGTGGGCCAATCGCGAAGGCAAACATGATACTGCTCGCAGAGGCACAGGATCCTCTTCCAGAAGTTCTTGAAGTTCGCGACATCCACCAGTATACCTGAGATACAAAGCAATCAGAAAGGAGAACAATGGCACTGTAGCAACGGAGATACTCACAGAATAGAACTTGCCACATCAATCTCACATTACGACGATAATGGTCCTTCTTCGATTCGCCGTGCTTCTGTACCCAGTCCTCGCCATGAGGGAAGGTGGCCGCGAAAAGTCTGTAATCCCGCCCACCGATCCCGTCTTCTACGCCGGTACGAGGCTTCTTCTTCATCGCAGGTCGATATGGGGGAGGGGCCTGGGGATTGTGGGACGATGAAAGATCTTCATCCTCTTCACCCTCATTCCTCGAGCCCAGCGATGATGAAGCAACCGTCCCCGCGAAGATCCTATCGAGCGAGACGTCATTCGGCTCCAGGAGTCCCATGTCGAATGCCCTACAAGTACGTCAATCAGAATATGGCTACGAAGAAGCTATAAAAGAATAAAACTTACTGCAGGGCAGTGATATACCGCTCAAGTAGATTACGGACAGAGACCTCCTGATTCTCCACGATGGAACGCACGGTATCCGAAGACGCGAAAACTGAAGACAGCTGGCGAGCCGCGGGGTCCCGAGACGTGAGGATGCATGTCAGGTCGACGTCGGTGCAGTTCCCAACACTATGGGTCTGTGACAAGGAAATCAGTCATATGGTTCGTTCAGAGCGCGATGGTACTCACAAGATCCACCAATTGGCCCGACAACTTCTTCATGTCGCGAACGGCCACAGTCGACAAACTACAAGGTTCGTCTATGACGATCCCCCGATCCAACAGTTCCTGCTCCCAGATGTCAACGTTGTCGTCGATCTCTTGCTTCGACATCAGCCTGTATTGAGCACCAGCCCACTGGGCGAAACCAGGACCCCGAGGAACTAGGAAAAGGGATGTGTTAGTGCATTGATCGAGCATCAGGAATGAGTAATGGAAAACGTACACTTCGGCGTATCGTCCTGCTCAGCCAGCCACTTCTGATAAATGTTAAACGGGCTGACGTCCCTAGCCAGCCCGATATGAAAACCCGCCGCCTCCAAAAGCTGTCGAGAGGTACAGGTGTGTTTCTCAGCGAGCCGATGCACCGTCCCCATCAGGCCGCGGAGTTCTTCTTTGTCGGCGTCAGCGAGCGTCAACCGTTTGAACTTGGGAGCGGATGCGGTCTTGGGTTCATCCTCATCGCGCTGTTCATCCTCATCGCGCTGCTCATCCTCCTCACCACCGTCAGCGTCCATCTCAGACTCCTCCTCATCGCGCGGCTCATCCTCAGCACCATCCTCGTCCATCCCGCCATCCTCGTCCCTCTCCCCGTCCTCGTACATATCGCCGTACTCGTCCACCACACCGTACTCCTGCTGGTCGTTGCCAGGAGGAGGGGTGGGACTGCGAGGTGCACGACCTTTCCCCTTGTCCACTCGGATGGGCGCCTCTTCCTCCTCTCCGTCTTCTTGAGGACCTTGAGCGACGTTGAGCGATGGAGGGGGAGGAATGGCTGGAACTCGGCTGGAACGGCGGTCACGACGCTTCCGACGTGGAGGGCGTTCCGTTTCATCGCCGGACTCGTCACCATCGGGAGGTGGGCTGTTGCTTGCCGAGGCACGACGCTTCCCCCTTCGACTGTCGGCGCGGGCGCCTGGGACGTTGACCGATCTTGTCTTGTTAAGTCGAACGTCGCGAACAAGCTCGTCGTCGTCACCATTCCCGTCGCCTTCATCCTCTGAAGATTCGTCCGAAGGACCATGCATCTCGAAGTCCTCGTCACGATGGTCGCTGGCATCGCTCTCGGAAACTTCCCCCTTTGCCAAAGCACCGGCCAGTCCCGCGGTGCTGTGCGCCTCAAAGTCGGCGAGGTATCCTGGCAGGCGGCTGGCGCGGCTGGGCCTGCCAGATGCACGAGGAGAAGCTGCGGCAGGAGGGTTTCTGGCAGATATCGACAACCGTGAACTAGTCGGGGGACGACTTCTGGATGTGGACGTGGAGGGAACGACTTTGGATTGGGCGATGGAGTTGGCAGGGAGAGGTGTTCTCGGCGTAGAAGAAGGAGGAGGGGACTTGGGGATTGAAGGGACCTCGCTTTCTTTCTGCTTAGCATCTCGAACTTCGATGAGCCTCGTTATGGCGGCATTCCAGTCTTGATACACGTCCTTTTTGACCTTCGGAAGGGGGATGGACCCCCACTCTGGAACCCAGCCCATGGGAAGGTGCTCCCAACGCTGAGTCTTGGAGTTCCAGAACGTCGTGACCCGGAGAAGCCATTCATGGTCGCACATGAAGTGGTAGTCGCGGGGCATGTGAATCAAACGAACCCAGTGGCTCGCGTGAATGAGTCTCATACCGGGGGCAGGACGACCGTACTGGACCCAGTAGTACCCATCATCCGGCGACTCCTTCAACTGACAAGGACCATACGCATGGATTGAGTTCGGCGGGCACTCGGGAGGGTCAGGAGGCGGGACCACAGCCGGTCGAATTGGCTTCGGCTTCGGCTTCGGCTTCGACGCCATGTTCGCGGGGACTTCGACCTGAGGTGCAGCGAGGTCCTGGGGGGTGGCATCACTGTCTCGAACAGGCGCTGAGCTAGTGTAATGCAATTGTTAATACATAGGTCACAGTAAAGGATATGCCAAGGCGAACGTACCTTCCGGATGGTGTAGCGTTCCGAAGAGCTTTGACCCCTCGAACTGGCGCAGAGCTAAACAAGCGACATGTTAATAAGCGGCAGGAAGAACAGAGAAGTACGATGGACGTACCTAACCTCCCGCTGAATGGCGTCTGGATCTTGGAAGGGTTGAGTTAGACGTCGGAGGTCTTGGGTGACATTGGATGCCTTTCGAATGAGGGTGGCGATGGCCGGATTAGTCGCTGTCGCCGTATCGGGAACACGACGGGGCGAGGGCAGTCCAATGCCGAAGGGGATCAGAGAAAGGTTTGGCGTCCGTTGGGGAGTCCGTTGAGGAGTGAAGAGATCATCGCTGCTTTCGGTAGCTCCGCGACGAGCAGGCGGGACCCGATTGTCGGGCGTGAAGAGGCTACGAAGAGGAGGTCAGTGTTAAAGTTCTATCGGAGAATATGAGATGTAGACGAACCTTTCTATGGGAGGGATGGGTGGGGATGATCCTTCGCTGTTACGCCCAGACTCCTCGTCGCCGATATGAGGTAGATCATGGCTAGAGAGAGTCAGCACACTGTCGGAAACGAGGCGATAGAGACGTACCTTTCAGTGGGGGGTGGAGAAGACTGTGGCTCAGGTTCCCCAACGCTTCCTCCACGAGAATGGTCGGAGACACCGCCATGATCAGATCCCTCTCCGTCAGCATGGGGGGCTGGGGCTGGGTCGGCTGGAGGAGGATCGGCGGCTGGGGCAGGGACGGCAGGAGGGCCAGGAGAGCTACACGGAACGATGGTGAGTGGACTGATCAAGAAACATTGAAATGAATCCCAGAGCGACCAAAGAGTCAAGCTCGGGCGAATCAGCGTTCAGTGACCAAAGAGTCAAACTGAAAACTAGGCGACCAAAGAGTCAAGCCTAGCGCGCTGAAGGAAGGGTGGAGGCGGGGGTATTGGGGGGAGGAGACTTACTATGGGGGTGGGGGCGAAGGGGTAGGAGGAGGGCCGGCAGGAGGACGGCCGCGTCCGCGACCGCGTCCACGTCCACGTCCACGGGGCTTTGGATCGGTCGCATCAGCCTACGGTGACAGAGATGACAACGAAGTCACATACCATTAATACAACTAACAAACGCTGGCGAAGAAAAGAGGTCGAGATCGGAAAAGAAACCGATGGAAGAGACGAGAAGAGACGGAGAGACGACCTCTTAAATCGCGGCAAATTTCCGCTGAATAATCAGCCCCCAAGCTGTTATTGCCAAGGCACCCCAGGACACCCCCGTTCTCCCCTGGCGAATACGAAGGCCAGTTTCGAGGGTGCACAGCGGATCAAACATTGCATAGGTACTGTGTGGTGGTAAGTTAGCCGACGCGCCAAAACGATAGCCCAAACGGTGACATACGATGCGGAGCCCGCCTTGACTTCATCCCTCCACCCTACTTTCGCAGTCCACAGCCCCAGAATTTGAGCAAGAGAAAGGGAGAGGATTGCCGTGTTGCTGTACGTGGTGGACGTGGTGGAAGGAAGGTAAGTTGAAGATCAGGTGTCAAAGCGTTCAGGTGCCCAGCCTGATTGCCGAATGCCGAAGCTGCCGATCCTGCCGAAGGCGGATCAGTCCTATTGGGGACGCAGGCTTGGAGCCCAAAGACGCAAAGTCATCCTGGCCAAGGTATTTCTGCATATCAGGATGAATCTATACGTATTCAGCCTAATGTGTAGCAGTTCTGTTTTTCAGACCAGACCTGATGTCCCCTGACGTCCCCCCGCCCTACCTTCGATAGGTTCAAGTCGGCGCTTATCTCGAATGGGTTATAGGCGCTGACCTCCACCGGTCAGAGCTCAAGAACTTGTGGGAGAGGATCGCTATGCGTTCTGGGGTTCATCAATACAAATTAGTCAATGCAAAATTGTCATTAAGTAGTTAATTACGCTGGAATTTCAATGCTCCCCGCCGGAAGTCCTCTACAAGTTGACCAGGTCCGATCATCGCCTCACCGGACAGCTCAAGCACCTCGCTGAGGCCTGCGGCAACCCGAGCTTTCAGAGGTTCCCATAGGCGCCAGGAAGGACCGTAGCAGTCGAGATTCAATGCAAGGCTTTGACACTCATGGACAGTTTCGGACAACTTCGTGAACTTCTCCTCCTCCCTATCAAACACCGCCGCTGCTGCGTGAAGGTCGGTCTCCTGGAGCGCGGCGAAGCGTTCGCATAAGGAACGAAGGTAGTCGTAGAGACCCTTGTGCCCGAATGCCCTGGCGATACGATTTTCGACTTGTGGCAGCCGATCGGCGAGTATCTCAAGGTCGGTCCGAGGGGGCCTGCACCAGCCATTGAGTTCGACTGAGAGAGCTGATCACATACAACGTACCTCTCTACTGGGGTGGCCTTCAATTCCACGGTCTCCTTCTGTTGTTTCTCACCACCCGACGCCCTCGTCCTTCTGCTACGTCGCTTTCTCTTATTGATTTGTTCCTTGTGACTGTGAAAGCGCATATGTTAGTGAAACGGTGAGGCAGAGCGCTTCAATTGTGCGTACCGGTCGTAGTACCGCTGAGCCTTAGCACAATCTGCTGCTTTTTTCTGCTCATCGGTGTGGTAGAGCTTCGGTCTCCCAGGCGGCATGGTGGACGAAGAGGTCGAAGTGAGCTGTTTGATGGAGACGTTAATAACTGGGTCATGTTGGGGCCGCGGTCTAACTTTTATTCCCCCCTGCGGTCCCCTGAGGTCCTCTCGCTCCCTGAATGGGCTCGTTCGAAAGCGATGATTAACCTGAATATAGCTATGTAAATTTTCTGCTCAGCGGTGTGGTAGAGCTTCGGTGTCCCAGGCGGCATCAGGTCGAATTGAGTTGCTTGATGCGAAATGTTAATTAGATCATGGTCATGTTCTGGCAGCGGTCTTACTTTTATTTCCTCTAGCTCCCTGAGTAGGCTCGTTCGAAAGCGACAATCCACCTGAATATGACCATGTGAGTTTTATGTCGGCGAAATGAGTTTGTGGCCTACCGTCGGACCGACAACATTACGGCGCAGACGGAGCGCCTGATCAGGTCGTATTGTCCACAATCGTGCGAGGCCGGGGCCTTAGAGAGGGGGTTGAGGCTGAGTCAATAAGGATTATGAGGAGGGATGGAAAAGGGGTGGTATCGCCTCACGGACGTGTCATCTGTTGAGGGTAGGGTCAGATAATGTTCGTCATGGGCGCCTATTTAGGTTTATCACCGCATGCTGACTGGTGTCCACAACGACGAGATCGGTTCACAGGTCAGAGACATTGGCGACAAAAGAGTCAAGCCAGTCCAGATAGCCGACCAACGAGTCAAGGCTAATGGCATACCACAGCAAGCGACCAAGGAGTCAAGCAGCTGCCACCAGAAGAGAGAACACGAAGAGAGAGCACGATGGGTCTAGAGGAGGTAGATGATGGGACTTACGGACAGCACTGAAACATAATCCAAGTGTAGCTAGTCTTGAACTAGTGGGACCTGCAGTTGGGCGCGGAGTGGGGGGACTGGCATGAGTTGAAGCCAAGCCCCTGTATCGCGAACCGGCCGCACGTGCCGCGTCAAATCACCCGTGGGACTTTTACCTTTTACCACTGTCGCGGTCGCGTCTCGAGCCTTCCATCCTACTACAACATCGACCCCGGACTCCTTTTCAGGTGAGTAACGTTCATAGCCCCTTCCTACTTCTTCACATACGCCGGGTAACTTGACTCTTTGGTCGTTACCCTCGGACTTGACTCTTTGGTCGTCCGACGTATGAAGGACAGCTTGACTCGTTGGTCGCGTCCTAGTACCTCTTGAAGATAATGTGTGACGTGAACTGACTCGAGTTGTAGCCGTCTCGAGCCTTCCATCCTACTAGAACATCGACCCCGGACTCCTTTTCCAGGTGAGCAACGTTCATGACCTCTTCCTACTTCCCCACATACGCTGGGTAACTTGACTCTTTGGTCGTTACCCTCGGACTTGACTCTTTGGTCGTCCGACGTATGAAGGACAGCTTGACTCGTTGGTCGCTGTCCTAGTACTTCTTCAAGAGACTTAATGCGTGAACTGACTCGAGTGTAGCCGTTCACTATGTCCCAACCCTCCTCCGAAACGACCGCTCCCCAGATGTCTGCTAAAGCATCGGTACAAAAAGAGCCGGCCTCGATCCCAATGCGCTATGGCCCCTTCCCCCTACACTCGAGCTCGATTGAGCAACATCCAACAATATCGTTTCCTCCATCCTCAAAACCCGATGCACTCGATCCCAGTATGTTTGACTTTCTCTCCTCTCCCGTGTCATTCTGAGAAGATATTACAGGTACCTACCGGGCTACAGACGCTCTTTCTTACTTCGTTACCACCATCCCCGTCCGGGCTGACGAAGTGTTGGACGACAACGGTCCTCGACTCTCCGTCCCGGAAGATGCAGTCTGGGCAATCTCCAGCCCCAATGTACCATTCATCGTCTTCCCCCCCACCGGCATACGCGACGCCCACGCCTTTGCAGACGGGTGCTACGGATACGACGACCGTGCACGTTACCCACAATACGCGACTTCGAAGTTCGAGTACATCGCTTGCTCGCCTCGCCGCAACGCCGAGAACGATCTCCTCTTCAAGAGGATCGGACGCGAGGACTGTCCCACCATCCCTACCGCCATTAACAAGGAAATCCGGATCCTGCGCCCATCCCTTGTCGCAGAGTTCAAACGGTTTCAAGACAAGTACTACCAACAAGTCATCCAGCTCCTGAAACGAGGACAGTACAGTCTCCCCGCCCTTCTCGTCACCCACATGTGCCAAACGCTGGAGCGTCTAGGGTTGGGGATGACCTTCCGCTCGATTGTTCAAAATGTCGCCGAGTTTCAGCGCACCTGTTTAGACATCGACGCCTTCATAGCCTATATCACCAAGTTCGCCCCTCGAGCCCACACCCTCCCAGAAACAGGCCTCCTCATCCACTATCCAGTCGACAACACTATAATGGGTGCCTTCACACACGACGTCGGCGAGGCGCAGCGGTTGCATCATATGGGGATCCCGGTCTGGCTTGTCAGACCAACATGCGATATCACCCCCGACATGACCGTCCACCCAAATGCCAAGGTTCTCAAGATCCAAGACACCATCAACGCTGGCGACTCACCGATCGTCACTGACGAGTTCTACGCCGAGGAGATGGGCCAGAGGACGATCTACCCGTTCCCTCGACTTTATAGGGGCCTCCCTGGCACTCCTCTCCAGGAGGCTCTCCAGCGGGTAGGGTGCCGAGTGGCCGGCCGTCATGTTGTGTCGACTATGGGTGCTTCATCTCAGGCCCAGGAGGAGAACGACGGTTACCGACACATCCGCTCCGTCGAGCTCATGCCTTGTGAGTCGCTTACATTTGTTATCTTACTCATTACTAACCGCCTCTCTTCAGACGTCGTTTATCAACTCCCATCGGGGCCGGGTACTTCGACTGTGCCTTCAGTCATCGAGCCAAAACCCGTCCTTTCGTTGAGTGGGGCCCCGACATCGCTCGCCGGGCTCCCCGAGATACCTTCATGGAAAGATGCTCTGTCTAAGCTGCCTCTCAAGCAAGGTTCGCCCAAAAGCACCACTCTCGCCGGCTCCGTCGCCCCGTCCCCGTACATCTTCAAGAAGTCTGGAGGGAACACGAAGCTCTACGCAGGCGGCTGGCTATCGTGCAAAGCTGCTCACATAGCAAATCTGCTAGACGATTCGTTCAGCGCCGAGTCTTTCCCTAATCGTCAGGAGTGGAGGAATTTCTTGAACAACCTCCGCTACCACTTCGACGGGCTCATCCCCCCTTGCGCGATATCATCTACGACAACTGCACCATCGTCTTCGACAGCGTCCGCGACAGCTGGGCCTTCTTCTACGGCTGGTGAGCCCTTGCAAAAGCGCCGCCGGGTCGAACCGTCCACCTCGACGTCCAGCAAGGCGAACTCTCGGTCTGCGAAGGGTCGGGTCGTCCCAAGGATCCTCGATAATCTACCTTCTCGTACCACCAGAATCTCAAGGATCGTCTGGCTTGAGAGGCAGATCATTCTTGGGAATCGAGAGAAATTCGAGCGCGAGATGTCCGATGAAACTGTGGACGACATCACGTACGAGCTGCACGAATTCAACTTTCGCACCGAGCTCTACATCCTCGATAGGGAGCTGCTCCCCAACGTCTGGAAAACGGCCCCGGATCTGAAGGTATCCAAACAGGAGAGGGAGACGGCTCGTATGCAAAGGGAGCTGGTACTTCGACGGGTGTTCCCCGCCGTCGATGGCGTTCATGATGGGTTCTTCCTCCGCGCGATGCCCAACGTCGACAAAGGCCTCGCATCATTGGACTGGCGAGAACGCGGCGTGCACGTACTCGCCCTTCGATGTGTAGTGACCTGCTGGCCCAACTGCCCTGACTCGATACGGAAAGGGTCGTGGGAGCTGAAGGAGGGTCGGATCGCGGAGTTGGAGCGCCTCGTCGTTGGCTTTTACTGCGAGACATTTCAGGCACAGTACGGCCGACCTCCCATCCCTCCTGTCCGTCTTCCTCGCGCTGCTCTTAATCGAACGGGGCCTGCATCTTTCTATGGCTCACTGTTCTCTGGCGGGCCTGCCGAATGAGAAGGTGAGTCGCATTCTTGATTCGGCTCCTCCTCCTCCTGCCCCGATAGACTGACGAGGTTTATAGGGGTTGGTTCTGTTCTTGCTGTCAGTAGAGTGTTGATTGTCGTCTCCCGCATATCTTTCCGTACGTGAGGACATTCAGATCATTCATATCGCCAAAGATTTTGCTAACATTGCCCCCAGATGTTCGTAGTTTAATGTTCTTGCTGCCCAATGTCACGTGTTTCGATAGCGTCCGAGTTTGGTAATTTTTTAGATCGTTGGGGATCGACGATCCATCAGGGTCTGGTACGTACTATTACATGTCTTTCAGCTTACCCTCCAGCATCAAGTATAGGAGCAAGGCGTCTAACGCGGAAGGGCGGGGTCGATGGAGCAGTCCGTCCAAAACCTCGACCCGCCGGCCCTACGGGTCGTCTCACATCAAGTTGTTCCCGAAGGTGGACCTCCGAACCCCGGCAGGGAGCTTTACTCAAATGTTCGGCTCCTCCCCGTCTACATCCCCGACACGCTCTGTCAGAAGAGACGATTCTCCCCCGCCCGCATTCACCCTGGGTGCACCGCCAACCCCTAGGAGATACAAGGATCATAGGAGGGCCCAATGGGAGCGATGGACGCGGGAGGTTATACCTGCACTTGTACCAATCCATCTCGATGTTCTTCGCTCCTCAGAGAATCTTCGGAATATCGCACGAGACGTGCCTGGCTGCGACTGCCTCCCAACGGTTCGCCGTTGTCACGTCACGTTGGTATCTTGGGAAGGTTAGTCCTCGGCTGCTTCGGGGGGACACGTCTAACTTACGATTTCACTAGGTATCTCTACTACTTCGGTATGCTCATGCCAGCCTGTGCTCCAGCTCTATCGCATGGGGTATCTCTCCTCTGTCCCGCTTCGGCCGTCGTATGCCTTCGACATCGGCATGCTTGATTTCGTTCGTGAGCTACACCTGCGCTCGCCGCCAAACAAGACCGCATGGACTCTTGCGCTGGAGTCGTTCCTACGGGCTCGAGGCTATGTGATTACGGGTCAGGACGTGATTCGGCGGAAGTTTACGGCGAGCCTTCGGTGGTACACGTACCTCTGTATCCAGACCGACGTGACGGTGCGCAAAGCTATCGCGAAGGCTGTGAGTCGAGTATCCGATGGAGGTCTCGTGGAGGATGTCATAGAAAAGGACGATGAGGAGGAGGCGGGGTTCTGGGAGGACGAGGAGGAAGACGCCTTGGAGTACTTGGCGTCTTGCTGTCCAGCGTGCTTTGGTGGAGGTGAGGCGATGGCAAGAGGAGGTTCTGCGTGAGTGACATGGTCATTTTAGTCTATTCATTCGCTTACCGTCTCTGCAGGCCTGACGTGATTGTATGTTTGGATGCCTGCTTTACCCAGAAGCGACGGAATCCCGTCAGGGGAAAGACAGCCGATCCACCGCTTCGTCACCCAATGTCCGCGGTGCTATCGCGAGAAGAGGTTAAGCGTGCGGAGGATTATGTCGAAAGATTACGACCGAGTCGGCCAAAAGCACGGAACAAGGAGGCGACAGCTGGGGCCGATGCAGCAACTGGGGCTGACAGTTTGGAGAAGGGGATGAAAGTACCGAGATCGGTGCTGGATGCGTGCCAGGAGTCTTTCAAGGCGGCTGACGAGAAGCGGACAAAGGCCAGCACAAAGTACTTTGCCGATACCGGTCTCATGGCTCTGCTATGCCGGCACGACAGAGTCCTCTGGCTCGCGAACATGACGACAGCAGGGGAGCGACAGTACTTCGCAATCGCACTGATCATGAAGCTGTTCGAGTACCTTCCAGAGCATGTCACGGTCGGCATCATGTACGACATCGGGTGCCAGCTAGAACGCAGCTGTCTCAAGTCGCGCCTCATACCTAGCTTTATGCCGAGGATCTCGTGGGCGGTCTCGGTCTTTCATGCTTACGGGCACCAGTGGGCCTGCCAGCTGATCTATCACCCCCGAAAGCGCGAAGGATTTGGACTCTCCGATGGCGAGGGATGTGAACGGTTTTGGAGCGCGATAGAGTTTCTTATACCGACGCTTCGGGTCTCCGGAGTGCGTCTACCTCCCTTATCCCTTCCCTTCCCTTACTAACCTCCTTCTAGTTCCATCAGCGACTGTTCACGCTGGACGTTCAAGTCTCGCATCTTCGCGATCAGTCACTCATTAATTTGGGTTCTTGGCTGAAGAAGAAGTATGCCAAGTGCCAGGGAAAGCGGACGCTCGCGATCGACATCCTCGGAGATCTTACGCATGGCGAGGACGAACTGCGAGCGCAATGGGAACTTCAAGTGTCAGCGCAAACGAAGCCTCTTACTCGGGCAACAGGGGGTCTCGCCAAGAAGAGCATCAAGGCTATCCTCAGCTTGATGGACTTCAGATCTCAACTCCAGAGCGACATTCAGAAGATAGATAAGAAGGTTGCCCGGATGCGGACGACAGATGGCTTAGACGAACTCATTGAATCCCGCAGTCTATTGGCGGCTAGGAAGGTAGAGGTCGACGAGCAAATAGCTTCGAAGCGTGGCCTTCTTGGGGTGCGGGATAACGAAGACTTACAGAGGCTAATGAAAGATAAGTATCTAGAGCTTCGACTTAAGGCTCTCGCAGTCAAGGAGAGGCTGCGGGCGAAGCTTCAGGCACGGAAATTTGAACTGGAGCGGGTCGACCGGGCGTACCAGCAGGCATCTGCTAACGGTGAGTGGCTTATTGTGAGCCTGGCAACCGGAGCAATACTGACAATTCCATTAGAGACTCAATTACATACGCACATCCATAAGCAGGTCGGGCGACACCAGGGCACGATCACAAGTGTGATGAAGAAGTTCAACGACATGTGCGGGGACCTGGATAGACTGATCAAGGAGGGAAAAGCGCCCATCGGGGCCGTTAGCCCGCGTCCTATTCCCAAGGAGGATCTGTATGCACTGCACGTCGACGCCCCGATTTGGGACGACACGGGTTTGAATGATTCTGCAGGCGACTTGGATGTACCTGGGTGGCTCGGCGATGATGAGGTGCGAAAGGGTATTATCGCGTGGTTGGATGTTGAGCGGTGTAACGAAGAACTTGTAAGGCTGAAGGAAGAGTGCTTGAACATGCAGTCGTGGGCGCGACGCGAGTTGGACAACCTCGGGACGGCGTTGCAAGTAATTGGTGCGTGGTGTTTCCGAGAAGTAAACGTACCACTAACATAGCGCGGGTCTAGATGACGAGGCCATCAGATATCAAGTGTCAAAGCGGGAGAATGCTCTGGCAACTGTTGTTGGAACTTGGCGAAGCCAAATTCGTGAGGTTTCGCCGGAGGCGTATGCGATGGACTGGGCCGCTGTATCTCTCGAGGAACCGTTCGATCAGGGTACCAGTGATTCCGAAGAGAGTGTTGGGAGCCAAGGCTCTGAACTCGAGGCCGATGATCGGGTTCTACAAGCTATGGAGTCGCTGAACCTCTTAGGGGAGGAGGAGGAGGAGGGGGTAGAGCCCGATGGAGATGGGGTCCTTGGCATTGAAGAGGGTTTTGAGGACGTCGAGGTTACCTCAGAGATGGGGTCGCCGAGAAAGCGGAGGCGTTAACCTTACGTGAACTAATATATCTGTTGACCTGCCCTCTCCCGCATTCAAGTTCCTTGAGAAATATTCATGCTCATCGAGACCCTGAGCCAGTGGCTGTACGCGCGCGCGGGAACCATCAGCTTGCTAAGCTGATGGCTCCCTTTTGGGCAGCTTCCCTTTTCACGAATATTTTCTTTTGAGGGAGCCAGTGGCTGTACGCGCGCGCGGGAACCATCATTATTGGTAAGCTTACCCTTTTCGGTACCCTCCTCCTTCTCCAGCCTCTCCTCCTCGTCTCCTCGGCCCTCTCGACTTGGGTAAGAAATTCTGAGTCGCCAAATCGGCCCTAAATACCTTACTGATTGCTTATATCTCTTTCTTTAGACCTCCAAAAGTACTCCGGCCTTACAGGAGGACATATTTGGCGGACTTGGCTGTATTTTCGGCCTGAGCCAGTGGCTGTACGCGCGCGCGGGAACCATCAGCTTGCTAAGCTGATGGTTCCCGTTTCGGGCCTGCTGTCCTCCCGGGCCCATCGCGCAGTCGCGCAACTGGCGCTTGCTGTACTGAGTGCCCTTTCGTAGTCCTTTGATTTAGTAATGTTATTGATTTCTTGGATGGGGGGAGCGGGTGGCCTTGGCCGCTCGTAGTCACTACATTTTCGAGCTCCCGTAGCGGAGTGGTTCGCATCTCTGGCAGCATGTCAATTCCGAACCACCCCGAGGCGGGGGTTCCATTCCCTTCACTCCCTTTTTCTTCCCTTTTTTTTAAGGCCTTGCCTTCATCATATTTGACCCATACATTTTGAGCACACAATTGGTATCCTTTCTATTCCTTAACTACTTTGCGTAAGCCTGCCTACCTTTTTTGGTCCCTAGACAGGACATTGGGTTGGATGAGAGTTGTTCTGTTGGTCCGTCTCTGGTGTCTATCTATCAGAGATAGATGGATGATTCTTACTAGCTGCCCTGTCAATAGGGAAATGTCCTCTAGGAAATAGGGAAATGGCTTCTGGGAAAGAGGGAAATAGTGTTTGGGAAAGAGGGAAATGGTATTTGGGAAAGGGGGGAATGTGTATTGGGAAAGAGGGAAATGTCTATCAGGAAAGAGGGAATTGTCTATTAGGAAAGAGGGAATACCTCACTAGGAAATCGAGGAAATGCTTACCAGGAAATGGGAAAGAACAAGGGGAAATCGGGAAATCCTTTGTGGGAAGGAGGGGAATCCTTGATGGGAAACAAGGAAATGACTATTGGGAAATGGGGAAATCAAGTAGGGGAAGTATTGTGGGAAATAGGGAAATCGTATTCAGGAAATGGGGGAGGATGAATTGCAAAATTGGAAATATTCTATGGAATGTCGAGAGAGAGCGCTACATATGCAAAGAGAGCTAGAATCACTGGCTATAAACAGTGGTCGCATTGAATAGTAGTGGATGTCAGATATGAAATAACATTTGCGCAGGGTAACAATAGAGCCTGAAGGAAGTATTGAATATGCTGGTGGAATAGATTGGCGAGGGGAGTGCTTGATGCAGTTGTCGCACTAATAGTATGGTATATGGTACTATAACATGCTTAAATCGATAGTGTGATATGGGTGCAAAATAATAAGAAAAAAATAGGGGTAGGACCCCGGATACCCCGTGACCGTGACATGGAAAAGGGAAATAGGAAGGGGAAATGGGAAAGGGATAGGAAAATAGGAAAGGGGGATGAGGTAATGTGGAAAGGGAAATAGGAAAGGAGGAAGAGGGAAAGGGCGGGAAATACCTAACCTCTTGGGTCTAATTTTCTATAGAATTCATTAACCTAAGAGGTTAGTTTTCCCATGTGACTAAGGTGCGCTGACCGAGGAGCACGACCGGGTCAGAGCTAGGCAGAAAGAGCTGCGTATGGAGCTTCTGAATGCGCCGACTGACCGGGAATTCTGGAGGGTCTTCAAGCGCCTCTGGTGCGCGAGCTCGTTCGAAACGGTGGACTTCACGGCGGAGGAGCTGCGGGTGGTGTTTGAGGCGCGGATGAACCCGATTGTGCCGACGCCGTCGAGCTTTGACTCGGAGCGGCTCAGGCTCAATCAGATCGCGGCCGCGGTCTCACTCCAGGGCACTACGCCTGACGACACGCCGCTGCAGTCGTTCTCCCGCTGGCTGGTGCTCGGCGACATCGAGAAGGGGAAGCTTCGCATCCGGCAGAAGCTCGATTCGGCGACTGGAGAGGACCAGGTGTCTTACCGGGACATCTTTGACATGGACAACGAGTGTCTTCTCGAGCTGTGTAATCGGTGTTTGGAACTGGGGGGTGCCCCGTCGTCGTGGCTGCGTAAAAGGCTATCGGACGAACAACAATGTGTTTGTCCTCCAGGCGGCGGTGGATAAGGCAGTCTCCGACCGGCGTCCTCTCTATGCAGCCTTCGTCGACCTCACCAACGCGTTCCCGGCGACAGAGCATTCCACCCTTTGGCTCAAACTTCGACGGCTTGGTGCGGGAGGGCGCATGTTCGACTGGCTCCGATGGTTGTATGGGGAGATGAGCTATGTGGTCTCTCACGGGGGAGAGACGTCCACTCCCTTCAAATCGTCAGTGGGTATCTTGATCGGAGACATGTGCTCCCCGGTGCTCTGGGCACTATATATGTCGGACCTCCCCCAGTTTATCCCGCAGGATGGTGATGATGTCGAACTGAGCGGCGTAGCGGTGACGAATGTCGAGCAGGCAGATGATGTCCTGCTGATGTCGACGAGTGAGGAGGGGCTGCGTAAGAAGGTGGAGGGGATATACAGGTGGTGCAGCGTGAATTTCATGCTGTTCAATGAGACCAAGTCGGTGGTTCTGGTGTTTGGGCGATCGGCGAAGAAGGAGGTATTTGAGTGGGGAGATGGCGGTGAGATGGCGATTAGGGACGAGGTGACGTACCTCGGATTCCAGCTATCGACTAGGGCAGCGGCGCGCTCGAAGTTGGGGACGGGGATTTTCCGGAAGCATTACGACGTGAAGGAGAAGGCGGCAGCGCGGATTGCTGGGGCGATATGCGGGGTGGAGCGACTCACAGGCCCGTTGCCGGTTGCGATCGCCACTCGTCTTTACATGGCACTCATTGACCCTCACCTGACGCACGGGGCCGACGTGGTGGTGGATAACAACGCAAGGGCAGTCTCCAAGCTCGTCGAGGTCCAGAAGCTGTTTATTCGGCGCACGATGGGCCTTGGACCACGTAGCTCGGCCAATATCCTTTTTACGGAAACGGGTCTTATTCCCCTGCGGGTTCGTCGTGTCTGCCTGCTCCTCCGGTACATCCTTTATGTCCTGGAAGCACCGGCGGGGCTAGTGAAATCAGCGCTGCGAGAAGCCGTCGCACTGGACTTTGCGGGCAGGGTCTCGTGGGTTACGTCCCTGCGGTGGGCGGTGTCAGCTCTACCGTTTGAGTGCACATTCCCGGACCCCAACGGACTGCTTCAGGTCGAGGAGATAGCCACGTTGTTGGAAGAGGTGGAAGGAGGTGTAGGGAAGTGGCTTCAGGGAAGGCTCGATGCGAACCCGAAGTTGAGTCTGCTGCACGGTCGGCGGGAACCTGATGTGGATGGCGCTCTTACTGTCAAGATGCCGTTGAAGTTACGGTATTACCTCAGGGTAGCGCACCCTGGCCACCGTCGCGCCTTGACACGGGTTCTGTTGTCGGAGCATCGGTATGCGGTGGAGGCGCTACAGTGGACGCGGCCGGTTGGGAGACGTTTATGTCGGTTCTGTGGTGCGAAGGTGGAGACAGTTGAGCACCTGTGGATGTGGTGCATGAAGCGGCCGGAGCTTTGTGCAGCACGCAAGGAGTTCATGAGTGATGTGTGGAGAGCGGCCACGGCGGCGGAGCGAGCGAGGCTCGTGGAGCTCGACATCGATGCCGGTGCTCAGCTGGTATGGTTGCTTACCTCGCGTGATTGGGTTTCGATTGTTGCGTCGTTTGCGTATAGTATTGAACGGCTTGTAGAAAAGGTTAAGATTCCGCCGGAGCCTCGGCGTCGTGGTTAGTGGCTCGTGCGGTGGTTTAAAATACATTTGTGTTTTGTTATCTATTGTTTCGTGGTTTGAGGGCTGGTTGACTGGGATCGTGAACTGTATGACATCCGCGCACTGCGCCTGAACCTACGGCACTGTGGCTCCCCAAGGATGGACAATGAGACGGCTTGCCGGACTTTTCAGTCGCCTTGGGTCCTGCACGTGTTCCAGGCTTGGCAGGAGTTTCCACGGGTTCTCTCTACACGCCATCCTGGGGGGCGGCATGCCTTAAATGGCGAGTGCATTCTCTTTGGGGAGTGTATTGCCGTCCTTTGAAAACTACACACACACACACACAACTCCTGCCTACTACTACAATGTTGTTTCGGTGCCGGCAGCAGCACATGTAGCGTCGGGATGGCGTCTTATGGCGGTTCAGACCTCTGATGATGGCGGCAGGGGTTCCCCCTCTGTCATCCTCTGAGGCTGCAACGCTGGACTTCATTTCTGGCAGATCTTCTTGGTACTTTGACTTCGATTTTTCTAAACATAAGGGCAAGCACAAGGCAGCCTAAAAACACATGTACATCAGATTATTTACCCTGTACCTTTATGATAACAACTGTATGACAAGCGAGGTTTTGGATGACTTCGGGATGGATGTAATCGTGGGGTCATGGGCCACCCTGCCGCAGACTCGGATGTTCATCACGAGTGACATATCGTTGAATGTATGAGGTGGAGAAAAGCCTATAGTTTAGGTGACTAGGAATTTGATGAAAGTACGTAGGTGGCGGGCGCTTACTTGTATCGCAAGTAGGCGCACGCCCCGCATCACCACTCCCGGTGGACTACCCCTCTTCCAATCCGATAATCAGCACCATCGTTAATCATATGTGACTAGTACTTATTCAGTCTTATCCTGTCTTATCCCAAAGCACTCAAGCCTCCCATTCACCCGGGTTAGGTGGCTCCAACGTAAACAATTAGACGACGGGAACGATGTTC
This sequence comes from Ephemerocybe angulata, assembly GCA_013368325.1. Lineage (NCBI taxonomy): Eukaryota > Fungi > Basidiomycota > Agaricomycetes > Agaricales > Psathyrellaceae > Ephemerocybe > Ephemerocybe angulata. The sequence goes on from JAACJK010000004.1 coordinate 411,971, forward strand.
CTGGCCTTGTTCCTGATCTGCACCGTCGGTATATTTACCTCGCCGATCGTTCGACGTTCAACTGCCGCGTTAGGCCCCGTATATCCAGTGATAAGCTATATAGTGCCTTCATTCATATGTGCTTGCAAGGTCAAACCGCTACGCCATCCCCCACGGGACGCAGAGTCTATCGCCAAACATGTCATCTGAACAACCCCCAGCGTTTGTGAACAGAATAGATATCGACAAGATTCTCGACAGCCATGAAGAGGAAGCGATCAGGCAGGCAATCGTACGAGAACCGGTTGCAGCAAATGGTGAGTGGTCTCCCCCAGTTCGCTGTTCCGAAGTCAGTTGCTTCAGTAGGATTGGCGGTCTCCACGGCTTATATTTCTCGTCTACTAGTTACTACCAACACAGGGCAAGCACTTCAGGCACAGATACAAGCGGCGGCGGCGTCTAATACAGAACCAACTCTCTCGCCAAGGATATCATCAAGAGTGTCCTAAAGTTGGAGCGGGCAGGCATGGGGAGAGGTCCAGGATAAGAAAGCGAATGGCAGAAATTTGGCAGGCGCGGGGGAGTGAGCCGAAACGCTGGGACATGTACATTTAAAGCAGAACAAGATGCCCCGAGCTCCGCTCAGGCGTGAAAAACGGAATTCTCCGTCCCAAGTTCCTACAGCCAGCGTTTCTGTCGCTAATAGTATTATAACAAAAGACTCAAGCTAAGCAGTCGTGAGTTATGTGCCAATTGTGTAGCCTGTTTCCGATTGCGAATTCAGGACATGACTGGATTCGAGCATGCGAGGTTGATGCCGCAATGATGCTAGGGGAACGATGAGGAGACCAGTCAACCACAACGAGAAAAAAGAGATGGGAGGACGATTGAAAATGAAAGCGGGGAAGAGCATATTTAAGCATTATAAGAAGCCAATAATAACAATTACAAAATCAGAGACAGGACCATGGTGAGGGCATCGAAAGCGGAAGGCACGAGCAAGGGGATGGAGGCAAAAGCATAACAATTGACAATGTGCTGCTGACCAACGTCATAGACAGGGTGAAACTGGTCAGAGCATAAACAACTATTCAAGGAGCAGAAGAGGATTCAGTATATAGAGAGACGGGGAGAAGCAAAAGAACCTAGAGAGGGCCAAAAGATTATGTGCAAACAGAGACAAACGAAATGGGAGCAAATGGTTAATATAGTAGGGATAGTAGGGATTAGCTCTCAACTATGGTTTGCGTGTCTCTGTAGATCCAACCCGGATAATAATCGGATTCTGAGTCAATGTCGTCGTCAGTGTCCGGTGGGCCAGGTAACCACCCGAATCTTCTGAAGTTGTCCGTCCATGGCGTCCTCATTCTCCCACAAGGAAAGTCCGCTTGCGGCAGGGGTGTTTTCGGGTCAGCGACCTCGAGGACTTGGTCACGAAGGATGGCGTTGATTCTATAAGAGTCATATCAGTCACCCTCTCACATTCAGGCAGGAGAGAGGAAGGAAGAACTCACTCCTCTCCATTCGTCAACACGCCGTAGTGTGCTCCATGGACTTGCGAGAGCGATACGCGCACGCCGGCATCTTGAAGAGACTTTTCCATTTCTTGCGCGGTTTCGTAGGGGTATCCGACGTCTTCTGAGCAGTGGATGATGTGTACCGCGCATTGCACCTGAAAGTAGATGAAGGTGAGTTTGGTTGAAGCAAACTGAGTGATACGGCGTGCAGTGGTTTAGTACCTTTGATAGCGATTCCTGTGTAAGCCAGGAGCGTTCTGTGAACCACCGGAGTGAAGCGTCGAAGCACTGCTTGAGCTTTTCTGGGGATCCCCACCAAATATCCAGATCCCTTCGAAGAGCGTATTTTCGGAGGCTATAATTTGAAAGTGCGATCTAGTCAGGCCCGTTCGAGGTGCTCGAGGTAAGGCAAAGATACGCACGCTTCCTGGAGGGGAGTCCGGTCGAAGCCGAACAACAGCTGCATCGCCCCCGTCGCCACTTCATTCACCATTTCTTTGCGAGCCCTTGACGCCGCTTCTCCCAGCGTGGAGTCGGGTGCTTCGCCGTGGGCTTCGACCCAGTGGTCAAACACCTCCATGCGCCCCGCAATCATTTCCTCCGGCTACATATAAATAAACACAGCGTTAAGATACACACGCATCCAAGTGTTGTTCTGAAGACGCCACGAACCTCAGTTGGGGGTATAGGCGAGCAGATTGTGAGGGAGAGCACGCGTTCCGGGTAAGCGCTTGCCAGCTCAAGCCCTATCGTGCCTCCATTTGCCAGGCCGAATATGTGGACTTTGTCGATGTGCAGTGCGTCCTAGGTAAGGAGGCATTCATTACACAGGTTTGAACAAAGATATGAGTTCAGAAGGGGCTGGGTATGAAGAGGGTGTGCTCACCAGGACGAGGCGTAGATCCTCGGCGGTTTCTTTCGTGGCGTAGTGCTGGTCGCCGATCGTGCCCTTCGTCCCACCGTGGCCCAGGGAGTCAATTCCGAGGAGGTTAAATTGTCGGAGGCGGGGGTCGGAGAACTGGGCTGGGGAAAGCGCGCGCACGCTGTGTCAGTGGGACATCCGCAACTTGGGGATTGGGAAAGACGAGACCCACCCTCGAAGGTCTCTGAAGCGCAGTACCCAGAGTGGATGAAGAGGACGGTGGGGAGTTCGGGCACTATTTGTTTTGCGTTGGGCGAGGTGGGGGTGGAGATTGAGTACCAGAACTCGTGGTTCCCAGAAGGGCATGAGACGGGTATGTGGGGCATGGTGAGTCGAGGTTAGGTGCGTTACGATTGAGCGGCGTTAAGTCAGGTCAGTCACTCTGCAGCTCTACGCTCACTGGCAGTCGAGTGGGGGGAAAAGAGGAGGGAAGGTAAGTCGCGCCTACGAGACTAGGATAAGTAGTGGCGGTTTCGGTGAGCGCCCATCTGAAGCCATCTGATCGACAATGGTCGGCGTCCAAGCTTCTGGAACCTTTTGGACTAGTCCGTGAGAGTGGGCTTTGTTGAACTGCGGTTCAGCTGCTGCCAGCAGGGTTCAGCGGCGAGCGCGGTGTCCAAATTGATTAGCCGAAAGAAGGGTTTCTGCTCCATTGCCTCGCGCTCGGATGGGGAGGATGGCGGGAATGGGAGCTCAAGCTCGAGCCTCGCTCGTTGGGCACGGTATGGTAGATATCGCCAGGGTGGTCTAGCACGCTGGCATCAAGGCGCGAAAGTGAAGCTCCTGCCAGTGGGCAGGGCCTCTCGGGAACGATGATGCATCTCTGCATAAAGCTGCCACGACAGCTCATGGTCGTCGGCAACTAAACCGGCTCGAACGATGCATCCCTTACATAAAAGGTACCAGAAGCTACACACCCAAATAACAAAGTACCCGTCGTTCCTCACAACGCGTGTAGTGCAGCGTATGGTCCAGGTCAGCAGACAGCTACGGGTGCGAAGAGAAGGTCGAATTTCGAAAGAACATCGATCGTCATTTGAATAGATATCCCAGATGGTCCCCGTTCTTCCATAGCGGTCGTCCATGGCCTACACCATGAGCTTGTAAATTGAGACTAGAAGAGAAGGGGGAAAAGGACGGCCAACATCATGGGAAGAGAGAAGGAGGAGTCAACGGTTGGCAAGAGCTATGCTGGAGTAGTGTCAGGCCCTGGATACAGGCTTAGGAGAATATATAACGGTCCAGTGGTCTAGTGGTTATGATTTCTGTCTCACACTTCGAGTGTCCACAGAAGGTCCCCGGTTCGACCCCGGGCTGAACCAACTTTTTCCCCTTCCTGACGCTACGGCGCGCTGGATATGGTAGTGCCATGATATTGATTCTGATACTCGGCATCTTTGTGCCGAGATTAGTAAGCGCGCGAGTTCGAGCCCCGGTGGCCGCACCAAATCCAAACCAAATCTTACCTTGTACATGGCAAGCTCACTATCTTGTGTTGCACAAATGCGATAGATTATGGTAGTATATATACTAGTTTATATACACTTGGGTGATGTGCAGAATCTGTGGGTGCAGAGCCAAGACATCCTTCATACACAGAATAAACAAAACCGCGCGCGCACTGCGCGCGCGAGCTCATCACATCATCCAGTGAGCAGTTGAGCGATAGTCTGGCGTGAATGGTAGTCTAGTCGGTCACTGATGGTATCTATCTCTGCTTTTTAGCACTCTCATTAGGCTGTGGACTTCACTCACAAGTAGTGAAAGCGAGACCTGCCGCTCCTCCCCTGGTAAGCACACTCAGGTGCTCTGGCCTCCCCTCGGCACCCAATCTTATCAGCCCGAGTATCAGAATTCATCCCGAGTATCATATTCTGTGAGCCAATCAAAAGCCTCGCAGAAATGGGAGAAATTGAGCTATCACCGGGCAGCCGCCGAGTATCAGAGGAAAAATCAACAACAAATAGTTAAAATTCCTCATCACTGCTGTCATCAGTCACTGCCCGCATCGCGGCATCGGACTCCCAACGCAGAAGCCATCCTGACGGTGAGCAAATGGTGAGCAAGCCAACCTCTGCTGAGCCCCTTTCCTTCCCTTTTCCTTTTTCGTCTTTTCTTTTATTTTCTTTTCCCTTTCCATTTCTTGGCACAACCACCGCCAGCGCGCCGACGCTACCTCCGACGTCACCGCGTCCCGGAACGACCGGTGCGGTTGTCGGAAGAAGTCCTAAAGGCTAACGAGCTTGAACGGAGGTCAGCAGTCTTCCTTTTTGCTCTCTACCACCACAAGCGTTCTTCAAAGGCGATCTTGCGCCTTGGACACCCACAAGGGCTTTTACACGTTCCCCACAGTATCATGTCTCATTCACCGGCGATTAGGCGCTTGTCGACGGAGGCGAGCAGCAGGGAGGAACTCATCAATGCATATGAGGCGGAGGAAGAGCGTATCATCAATGTGTTATCCCGAAAACTCGAGCAGGTGAGCCATTTTGTCGTATCCCTAGTATACCCGGTGCTCATGGATATGAATGGACCTGTTGAACCTATCCCACTGGCTGACCGCGATGTTGCCTTGGCAATTACGGACCCCTTCTGCAGCTCAGGCAAGAGAAGATCGGATTGGAGAACGTTCTCGAGGCAGAGTCCGAGTCGCATGTGAACCAACTGTCTCGAGAGCTCTCGGCGTTGCGGATAGCCCAGCAGCAGCTGCAGCAGCACCACTCCCCGGGGGCTAACGGGGCGAGCGCCAGTTCCGCGGAGAGCACTGGCAATGGAGTGTTCAGCCTTTCTCCGGAAACGAGATTCGGCGTCCAGCTTCTTACGCGGAGGGATAATCCTCATGAACTTAGCCCGGAGGTTATGCTCGATGCCATGCGACGCGAGAACGAGCAGCTTCGGAGCCGGCTGACCGAGACGGAGCGAGAGTTTATTCGCATCTCCCGACTGAACGACATCTACCGGGAAGAGCTCATCGAGCACAGACGGCGGGTAAGCACACCGTCTACAATGGTGATCCTGGCTGACCTCTAGGTAGACTGGGGTGTCTGTGGATGACCTGATAGGTATGCCTCCGTCGGACCCACTATCCCAGCCGACGCACAGGCGAACGTCAGTATCCTTCTCGAATGGCTCCTCCCCGTCTACCTCCGTGTACCACGTCTCGACCCTCTCCCGCCCGCCACACTCAAACGGCGTCCCCATCCCCCGACCCCCCTCACAGCCCCACCGTCCCTCGAGCCATGCGCCTCTAGATCTAAACACCCCCCTCTCCCAATCCCCCGGCTCCTCATCCGACGCGCCCTTCCCCTTCTCGCCCCCCACCTCAAGGTCCAGCGGGAACCCCGCAAGCTACGTCAGCACCGCGACGAACGTCACGAGCCCGCTCTCCCCCGCGTCGTTCAACCACCAGCAGCAGATGGCCGTCGCTGTCCCGCTGGGCCGCGGGCTGAGCTACCCCTCCGTGCCCCCGCCCTCGCTGTCCTCGTCGTTCGGATCGCCCAACATCCCGTATCATATGCCTGTGCGCGACCCGTCGGCGTCGCCCATCGAGCCGCTTAGCCGGCGGAACTCGAATGCGAGGAGGGGGAGCATTGATAGGTCGCGCGGGGCGAGTCGAAGGGCGAGCTTGGACTTTGGTGCGCGCGTGGCTGAGACGGGGACGCTTGTCCCGCGGAATAGGGGCGGGGAGTCAGAGGGTGGTGGGGCGGCTAACGGGAGAAGTCAACGATGACGGGAGTGACTGTATGAATACAAAAACTCGTGTTTCCCGAGTCAGATATGTGTTTCTTCGTTCTTCGTGCGTGCATGTGGTTCTTTTATTCGCGCCGTATCCCTAGCCTTTGTATTACAATGTATTTCTACGATCCCTGTTACCCTGTCCAAGTACTATTTATTCATGTCCTAGAGTAGCCTTCATGTATGTACATTATAATCCGGCTCCAAGAATGTAGTACGTATCCCGCCCCACGATGCCCGACTCACCGCCTTCCCGCCGAGTCTATCTGGCGTGCTCCATTCACCGCGCCCGCTTTCCCGGCACAAATAGCGCACTATCACCCAATACAGCACAGCCGCGCGCCAGGACCCCAGAAGCGCGGCGGCAATAGGGCGCGAAGGCGGGATGCATCCGGGGTCCATTCCCATCAATCCATTGTTCCTGCCCAAATATGGGCAACAGTGCGGCTATGGGGGCTCGATAAGGGAGGCGTGAGTCAGAGTGAGGCCCGCCCTATATAAGGCTGCGAGCGCGAAGGGGGCTGGCTTCCCACATGCGGTTGTTGTTGTTGCCTTTTCAGCTCACTACTTCTTTCAGGTTTTTGCTGCCCTTGGTGTATGATACGTGTTGACTTGCGTTCAAGTTGGCCATAGGAGATTCCGAGTTCGTTCGAGTGCAGCGAGTATGGCGTATCCGTATAGCCAGTTTGCGGCGGGCGGGGCGGGTGAGGGGTATTCGACGCCTTCGACGCCGCGTGAGGCGTTTCCGCAGTGGGATACTATAGAACACGAGCAGCAGGATATGCAGCAACAACAACAACAGCAGCAACAACAGACGCAAGACCAGCAACAGCAACAGCAAGTTCAGCAACAGCAACAGCAACAGCAGGAGTATGTTCAGCCGAGCGACTTGCATTCGCCCGGGCTTCCGGGAAGTTTTCCGCAGACTATACAGCTCGAGCAGCATCCGGTTGTGCCGTCGCAGACGCATGACGATTCGCCGGTGCATCTGCACCCTGTGCAGCAGCCGCAGGAGCTGAGGTGCGTGTGCGTTCCTGAGCATCCGTATGCATCCTGCCGTGTCGCTGACGGACGCGCATTTCGCCACCGATAGTCTGGATACGCAGGTTCAACAGCAACTGCCTCAGGCTGGGACGACGGCAGTGATAAGGAGTAACAGAAGGGGCCACCAGCAGGCGCAGCAACAGGCTCACCCATATCGACGAGCTTCAGCTTCTGCGTCCGCATCTGGATCGGGAGCCCCGCGCCAGCCACACCCGCATGCGTCGCAGATCTCGGTCTTCCAAGTCCAGCCCCCGCAGGTGCAGAGAGAACAACGTGTGCATTTTGTGCATCAGCATCCGATGGGGAGGCAGACGAGCAGCGGGGGAGGTGGGGCAGGAGGAGGAGGGGGCGTTGTGGCTTCGGCGGTGCCGTCGACGTCGTCCGCGAGACAGTCGCCGTTGGTGCCGTCGCCTGGGAGTAGGGTTATGAGTTTTAGTTCGTCTGTTAGGTGAGTGGTCCTTTCATTTCGTTGTCGTCTTCGTCGATGTTGTTGGTGGTGGTGGCGGTGATGTTGGTGTTGCTGTTAATGTCGTTGTTGGTGTTGGATGGTTGAGTTGACTGGAATGTGTGTTGTGAACAGCAATTCGCCGGTGACGAATAACCCGCCGCTCCTTGGGACGTCGAGCCTCTTCCGGACGTCGCCTGGCAGCATGGACCCCCCGCCTCTGCCCATTCCGACTCCTACAATACACACACCGACAGCCCACACACCCACAATCCCCACATTCGCCTCCACTTCCACAGCACCAAGAGGAATTCCAGCAACGTCAACCTCAACCTCAACAGGAACAGCGATGGGAACGGGAACGGGAACGGGAACGGGGAAGACCCCGCGGTACATAATCCGGATGGACACGCACTACGACGCAGAGTCGCACCTGCTGACGGCGGTGCTGGAGGTGCCGGGGGTGAAGCGCGAGGGCCTGTCGGTGCGCCTGTCAACGTGCGCGTATAACCGCGTGAGGCAGATTACGGTGAGCGGGGTCGTGCTGCCGCCGTTCGGGTTTCCGTTTCCCGGGTCGTCCCTTTCCCAGTTGCCCATATCCGGATCCCAGATGCCATTGAGCAGCCAGCACTTGACGCCGACGCCGACGAGTGCTGCTTTGGGTGCGTTTGAGATTGCGGGTTCGAGTGCGCCTTGTGTGAGAGAGCGCAAGTATGGGCTTTGCCAGAGAGTTATACCTGTGCCGACAGAACTTAAAGTGCGTACCTTTTCTCTTCTCCGTCTCTCTCTCTCTCTATGTCATCTTCCCCTGCGTTGCGGCGCCCCGCTTTGGGCTCCCTTGGCTCCTGCTCCTGCTCTTTTCCTTGTTCCTCTTCCTCCGTGAGACTTGAAGAATCGAGATTTTGACGCGCGATTGTGCTACATAGCTTGACGACATTGAGGCACATCTGGAAGACGGCGTCTTGTTGCTGAGGTTCCCGTGCGGCGCGCCGGGTGAAGAAGACGGCGAGGACGTTTATGTCCGGTGATTGAGATATTACCACTATCCTGCTTGCTGAGTTGAGTCGTCGCCCAATCATCAAGACTGTGTGATACTCAACTGCGGTCCTCCAATCTCCAGAAGCGTTATACCAAGCCCAAGACCTCCAAACAAGACCAAGAACGCCGACACCACCACACCACACCACACCACACCTCAAGATATCGGAATCGTTAGGACACCGAAGAGTTGAAGACCGCGCCTGTAATAACCAACCACCCCCACTGAAAATTAGAGTCTCGAATGGTTTGTATGAGAGGAAGGACGTACCGAACTCAACCGCTGCTCCGACCCAGACTTTATGACTCGCTTTCTCGCTCTCTTTCTTGCACTGTACCATCCATCCCACCTCAACGCTCTCCAACTGCCTGTACATCTTAGCACCTCGCTCGCATTGCTCTCTAGTTTAGTTATCGTATACTGTTGTTTATTCCGCTACCTGTTTATTTTTCTTCGTCTTAGCATCGCATCGTCACCGTATTTAAGTATCCAGTCCCGTACCATATATGACCGACCGTCTTGTCGCGTTTGTTTTCGTCTAGCTTTCTCGTCCTCGTAGATGGCGGTTCTGCCGGCCGTCGCTCTTGCACTATGAAACCGTTCAACATGAGTCACCCCGAGCGTGCAGAGAATAGCGTAAAACAGGCCCAACAAAATCAGGCGCTTATCCTGAATGTTTTACGGGGCTCCGCCAATGGGAGCCCATCATTGATCCCGTTTTACGCTGCCGAGATGCCGACCCGGAGGCTCGGGACCACGTGCCCCGGACGCTTCCGGCGCGCGCGCCTGGGCGCGAATGGGGGGAAGGCAAGCATCTACCCGTCGCGCTGGGTGGGTGCATGTAGCCTGGTACTGTAGTAGTATACAAATAATATACAAATGATCATATTATATTGCCTGGCGCTGTCCGTCACTCTGTTTATGGCTAATGTCTGTATCTTGTATGGCAGTGTATGCAGGCGCGCACTCGGAGTGATATTTTTGTCCCTCACGCTGCAGCCAATATTTGTTGCGCTGCGCGCGCGCACACACAGGCTGTAGATATACTGTGGTGAAGCAAATGAGTAGGGTGTGGGGCATGGGAGAGTCTCGTGAGTAATGCAACAGGGGAAATAATAGGCGCCCAACCGCCACACGCTCCCAAGGTACTCCTGGAGGAGAAAATAAGTGAAATAAGTGTGTAAGTAACTTATTCTGAGCATTTTACCGTAAAACGGCTCGATTTACGAGCCGAACCAGGTTATTTTACGAGACAAGCCAGCAACCGCACGCAAACCGCACGCAACTCGGTTGCGATGGCAGGCGGCGCAGCGCCCGTAGGTAACACCATCACTTGGCGACTTCCGGCACATCGGCTTGCTTCCTCCCCTGCGCTGAGCATCCTTCCCTCCACCAGTGAGTTCTTGGTCTATCCCTGAATAGCAGATAAATTATGTACTACATTCTATACATGTATGAGGGTCTTTAAAACTGTCCAGTATTCTACACACCATTAATTGCAACACCAGTCCCCTGGTGTATATAAAAAACTTAGCTATGAGCAGAATCACCTGCGCCAAGATCCCGGTTGCGCTTCCAGAGAGTCCCATCCCTCAAAGCCAGAACCCAGCGCTCGGGACCGTGTCCGGCCATCGTTCCCAAAACGATGGCCTTTTCCCTGCCGGTAAAACGCCCTGTAAAACAGGGCGAATAAGGCCGCTCAAAGGGCGGCCGGCGCACAAACAAAGGCGCCGGCATACAAATAGAAGGGCGCACGTGACTTGCCACGAAGAAGCCGCCGTCTGCCGTCACCGCCAATCCAGGTTGCCCGCGTACTCTCCCTATGAGACTTTCGAGCTAACAAGGAGCTCGCAAGGGTCTCGAAAATCCCCAGATCCTTCACCACTTCACCTTTCCCCTTTACCGTCGCCCACTCCTGATGCCGATCGCTCACCCACTCCGCGGCCGCTTCCTTCCAGAGAGCTTTCTGTTCGATAAACTTCGACACCTCGGTCCAGTAGGTCATTGCGTATAGAGGTAGGCGGTCGCACCCGTCGTTGTATCGAGGATCACTGACTGAGCGGCGTCTGTTTTGCCAGGCGCTCTGCAACTCGCTCACATAGCGACTCCGTTTTTTTGGAGAAGCGACGGATGGATAGCTGAGACTACTCCGGCCTCTTAGGGGGATAAACGGGGGTCCTTCTGAGACAAGCCTACTTAAAGCACGATCAAGGGACCTTTTGAAGCTTGCTCTCAACCACACCACCACCCGACACTGTAACTCTCTGTCATCGTCTTAGCAATTCTTCACGAAATGAAGCCTCACTTTCCACCTGAACTGCTGGATCTAATAATAGACGAGGCTGAAGACTCGCTGCCCACGCTCCATTCCTTGTCTTTGGTATCGAAGCAATGCGCTTTTCGAGCAAGGCGGCACATATTCAAGCATATTAATCTCGGATACAAGTATGTTGGCGGGATGATACCGATGGAACGGCTCAGAAATGTCCGCCGATCGACGGAACGGCTCAGAAATCTCCGCAGATTATTCGGGAAGAACGAAACCCTGGCCTCCTGCGTCAAATCCATTAAAATCCGAATGGACCTTTACGACGAGACAGACTTCATAGAAAATCTACCGCTCGTACTCCAACGCCTCACATCTCTATCGTCCGTTCAACTTACCGACTCTACACCCCGTGGCTTTGACTGGGAATGCATCCCGAAGCAGGTTGCAGATGCGATTGCGGAGTGTCTCTTACAGCCCGGCATATACGAAGTAGTCATCAAGGATCTCTGGACCGTCCCAAGCCAAGTTATTTTCTCTTCGCCGTCCCTCAGGAGCTTGCGTATAGAGGGCATGCTGGGAGGACCTGGCACAGACACAAGAACATTTGCTTCTACCACCACTATAAACTTCAAGGCCGGGAAAAAAGCCTGTACAGGTGACCTGGGCATACCAGGGAAACTTCCCTGGATATACCAGGTAGAATACTTGGAATATCCAGGTATACACCTGGGAATCCCAGGTACGATTATGTCCAGGTACAGGCCAGGTAGAAAACTTGTGATATCTTCCGTTTACCTGGACGGCCAAAATCGTGGTATCGCCAGGTATTTGACTCGGAATCGACATGCTTTCTCGCCTGGTACAATACAAGCGCAATACCAGGTATATCCAGGTTTTCTCACTGGTTGCTCCAGGACAAATGTCTGCCCAGCGCTCGATGAACCGGGGGCATCACACGGAATAGACAGGTAAATAAGGTGTATTTCATAGGTACATACATTGGTCTACATACTACGTCGTACGCGGCAATAGGGGATAATATGTGATATGTAGGATAGAGACCATGTACAGCCCGGAGGAATAGGTTAATTCACTACCCACTGAGAACTATATCCGGACCAGGAGGGCGGCCATCATGGTACGCCGAAGCAAACTGTCGCAGTGCAGGGGGAAGATGGCGAGCAAATGGCGAGATCTTCAGGCGCCATACCTCACAGAAACAGCTGTGAGTAATAATATGATAGCGGCGGGACAAGAATACGCACCTATAGGCTGTCACCATTGCTGGGTGCCCTTTCTCCTAAGTCCTTCACCTAATACAGCGCTCCATGGATAATACGCACCTAGAGTAATATCGCCATTGGCGTAGTCCACCATGGTCCATACCTCTCGCCCTGCCGAAGCCCCATTGGCGGTCGCCGTAACCCGTTTGTGTGAACTGTGTATGAATGGCGATAAACGGGCGGGAGTGGCGTCAGTACAGTCTAGGGCGATGCGAGAAGGAAACGCTTAGGCGATAATGGAAGGCGTACTCCTGCTTTATGCTCGAGTCTTTGTCCTAAAGTCGATGGGAGATGGTGGAGCAAAGGAAAGGATGACGGTGGCCGATCTCTCAGGAGTCAGTTCCGATGATTATACCCGCACTTAAATCTCCGCTTGAATGGACTTCGTTGTTTCGTCGATCGATTTAAAGTGTACCATGCCTTCCTGCCCCTCACATCGCCAGCACATGCATAAGACAGTGCCCAATCTGAAAAAACTGAGAAAAGAGTAGCACACTATACACCCTGCCTGCTAATATGGACTTTATCGATGTTCACCACTTATTTTCCCTGGACTTACCGGGTACTTGAATTTCGCGTACCTTCCCAGGTACCAGGGTGTGGTTACGTGGACTGTACCTGGCATTTATGTTTACCTGGACATTCCCTGGAAATTTGCTTACCTGGAATTTCCAGGGAACAGGAATAAAGCCCGGACATTCCAGGTACGTCCAGGTGCGACCGGGTTTTTCCCCCGGAAAGAGGTTCCATAGTGCACCAAGTTGACTGAGCTAGTTGTGGTGACTGAGGGTGCAGGGTACATTCATACCCTCGCCCTTGCAAGTCCAAGCTTGTTTTCCCACCTGAAGACATTTCGAATGGACTGCTGCGTCTCATCCGAAAGTTGGATTACGTGCAGAGAAATCCTTCGTGCATGTCGTGGGACAGTGGAAAGAATCGTACTTCGTGTGCACAATAGCCCTGGTAAGTCAAGTAGTCCCTCCCTCTGTTTCTCCTTGGCGATGGAATTACTTACACAGAGTGCAGCTGATGAAGATGACATATTTTTGCTTCCTCAAGTCAAACATCTCGACATTGGAGTGGTTTCCTACAGTTGCGGGGCCATCGGGGAGCCTCTCTATTTCTGCTGCCCTGGGTTTGTGCAGCACACGAGAATGACCCTTTCCAAGTACGGGACGAATAATTTGGAGGTCTTAGAATCGCTGTCCCTGCAAATCAACATTGTCACAGACACCTGCAAACTGGCCAATGACCATTCTCTTTCCATTCTCCCAGAGACTGAAGAATGGTCGTTCCTTGACGAGTACCTCTCCGGCCTAGGCAATAACCGACTTCAGGTCAAGCTCAAGTTCATGATTCAGGAGGATCCGGAGGCTCACGAATTGGAGTTATTGGACGCGCGCGAGGAAGAGGCAGTCATCAATCAGCTCGCTGAGGAAGCATCCGCTAAACTTCCTCGGACTGGTCAGACAGGTCGATTACTAGTAGCCGTATTGATAACATTTCCCGTTTATGATATCTAAACTATCAATTTTTAATTGCCCCAGAGTCTCGGTCAATGCTTCACGATTCAAATGCAATTGCTACATACCATCAGATTGCAATTCACTAGGGATCCCAATCTTCCAAGGCAAACGCAAACGTAGCCGCTCACATCAACGGGCGCTCAAAGGGCGGCCGGCGCACAAACAAAGTCTAAAGGCGCCGGCATACAAATAGAAGGGCGCACGTGACTTGCCACGAAGAGCCGCCGTCTGCGATTGCCGTCACCGCCAATCCTTGCCCGCGACACCCACGCACGATTTCCGTCCTCCCCCTGTGATCGGTCAGGACCGAGCGCACCATGGTCGAAGACAAGTACATCGGCCTCGCCCTCGCTGTGTCCAGCTCGGTGGCCATCGGAACTAGCTTTATTATCACCAAAAAGGTACGCATGTGCACCGATGGATGGATGGAGAGAGAGGCTCATTTGGATTGGGACTTGCTTGTGTTGCAGGGATTGAACGATGCTGCGAATAAATCGACGTATGGGCAGAGTGCGTCGGAGAGCTTGTCGTACCTCAAGAATCCGATATGGTGGGCGGGGATCACGACTCGTGCGTATTCTCGAATATATATGGGTGGGACGAGCGCTGATATTTGTTTTCTTATCCAGTTGTTCTTGGGGAAGGTACGGAGGCTACACCACATATCTAATCCAAAATCTCACCAATTCGTGCAGTCGCCAACTTCGCAGCATACACATTCGCCCCCGCCATCCTCGTAACACCCCTGGGCGCGCTCAGCGTGATCATCGGCGCCGTCCTCGCCTCGCTCCTCCTCAACGAAAAGCTGGGGCATCTCGGCCGCCTCGGGTGCACGCTCTGCCTCCTCGGCTCGCTCATCATCGTCCTGCACGCGCCCTCCGACAAAGAGGGCATCGACAGCGTCGAGGTCTTCCTCTCCTACGTCGTGCAGCCGGGCTTCCTGCTCTACTGCCTCACGGTGCTCGTGTTCTCGCTCGTCATGATCTTCCTCGTCGTGCCGAGGTATGGACGGAAGAATCCGCTGGTGTATATATCGATATGCTCGCTTGTGGGCTCGATTAGTGTTATGGCGATTAAGGGGTTTGGGATCGCGGTGAAGCTGACGTTTAGCGGGAATAATCAGTTTACGCATTTTACGACGTATATTTTTGGGGTCACGGTTGCGGGGTGCATCCTTGTGCAAATGAACTACTTCAACAAGGCCCTAGACACCTTTTCCACCAACGTGTACGTCCGTCCGTCCGTCCACCACCCCCACCCCCAGCGCACGCACCCTTGCTGCAAACCCATACCCATCCTGACATTCGATTGTTTTGAACAGGGTAAACCCAACATACTACGTCGGCTTCTCCACCGCGACCCTCGTCGCCTCCATCATCCTCTTCCAAGGCTTCAACACCTCCGACACCGCCGGCGCCGTCTCCCTCCTCACCGGCTTCGTCGTCACCTTCCTCGGCGTGCACCTCCTCAACCTCTCGCGCGCGCCCGAGCCGCCCCTCCACCACCACCACCTCCTCCAGGACCCGCCGCACTCGGCGTTGGAAGGCGGGCTTATGAATCCGAGACTGAGTTTGCAGGGACGGATGTCGATTGATGGGTGGGCGGGCGTGGGGGTGGCGCCCGCGGGACCGAGACATGGGCATGGGGGGAGTGGAGGGGGAGGGGGGCATGGGAGGCAGAGTTCGCTGTATAGAGCGCAGACGGGGACGCTGTTTAATGCGTTTGATGAACATGAGCCGGGGCACCCCGAGCATGTGGGGCTACGGAATCTGCGCGAAGATTCGCGGGAGGGTGATTCAGAGTCGGACGAAGAAGAAGAGGATGATGATGAGGATTTGGCGCTCAAGTATGATGAGCGGAGTCGGTTGACGGCGGCGGCGGCGGCGAAGAGGAATGGGAGTGGGGGGTCGATACCGGGGCGGAGTCCGGGGGGGTCGAGGGGTGCGAGTCGGTCGCCTGTGCCGGTTGGGAACCCGTCGTTTACGGATGTACGGATAGCGTCTAGATGATAGCCCCCACCGGCTGGAGGCTTGGTGTTCCTTCTGGATGTTTGTTTTAATGTATTTTGTTTTCACTTTTATTTTACGACGGCGACGCTGGACTTTATTTCTTCCTTTCTTCCTATCTTTCTTTGTGGTTCTCCCTTGATGTTGGTTGTGCCTTGATGTTGGTTGGTTGGTTGGTTGGTGCCGCGCTTTCCGAGTTGTTGTTGTTGTTGTTGTTGGTTAGATGATATACCCCTTCACGAGCTACCTTAATCTATTCAATGGCTAATCAGGTCCTATCGTAGATTTTTCGCCTCTTAGTTTCTTTACATGGAAAAATGCCAGAACTTGCTTGGCTCTCCGTTCTACGTACTGTATGTACTGGCTTGAACGGACGCAGTGGTTGTTCCAAGAATCCAAGGTGCTCTGTCTCTATCATACGGCCGGCCAGTGACTTCCAGCTCTGCGCTGTTGCTGGAGATGTGGGGTTGTCCGTTGAATGACTACTCGAATTTTATCTGTCGTTTAGGTGTTTGAAGGCATATGTAGGCGAGCCTGCACAGCTCTGCCTGCCGTTTACCCGCCAATATAGACCACGTATATTAGCCTTGAACACAAGCCGTCGTAGCACAAAGGTAGTGCGTTGCTTTCCTAAGTCACGTGACAAAAGAGGCAGAGGTTGTGGGTTCGATTCCCACCGTCGGTTCTTTTTTTATTTACGTGGGTTCAATCCCCATCCCCCACCCCCACAGCACAGTGTAGCGGTTAAGAGTGTGTATGAAGCCGCAATTACTTTTGCTTTAAGTCCGAAATGTCACGTTTTGCACCTCCCTGAGCAGTCCCCTGCCCAGTAAGTCTAGCTCAATTGAAGGGAACTTGACTACATAGGCCGGAAGCTTCGTTCTTTGGGGTGAATCCCTTCTGGTACCTTGTGAAAGAAGCATCTTTCCTTCCGATTTACTCGTGTTTTCCATGAACCATCTCGGCAGGCTTGGGCAGAAATGCGTCCCGATTCCGAAGACAGGTCGACCTGCTCAGGACCTCGCTTCTGAGAGCAAACGTAGATCCAGGAAGTCCCTGGCCATATGGAATTCCAGTGTTTGTATGATGTTACAATTTGGAGTAAGTAGATAGATAACCCGTGATTGAGTGGGTTTACGCGGGGGTAATAGGGTACCAACGGTTGAAGATGTTCTCGGGATCGTAGACCTTCTTAATCTGCTGTAGCTTGGGATAGTTGGAGGCGAACGCCAGGTCCGCCCTCTTGGCCCAATGGTCGCCCGTCGGGCTGGCTATACTCGCGGACGGGATGTCGATATCGTCTAGAAGGGAACATATAAAATCAGCACCGAAAGGCATATGAATGTGCAACAAAGGGTAATTCATACTCACCGTGATCGTAGTTGGTGTACCCAGATTTCTCCGCATCGTCGAGAGAGTTACCCTGCCCCCGTAGGACGATATCGACGAGCTCCTTCGCGATCTCCCGCGCCTCAGCGGCCTTGTCGACACCTTCCTCCCAGGCAACGTTTGTCAGGATGTTCGAGGATATTTGACGCCTGAACGCCGTTGCGGATACTGGGACTGAGTTAATTTTGGCATTGGGGCAGTACTCGTGCAGTATCGCGGGCTTGAAGACTCCGCCTTTGGCGATCTCAGCCACCTTTTGGATGAGCTCCATTGTGGCTTTGTAGTTGGGGGAGGCCTGTGAGACGCCCTTCAGGTAGTAGCACCGCCCGTGACTGGCTTGTGGATTCTATATATGAGATGGCTTAGATGAACGTGCAGTTAGTGAAGGCACGAATTACATTACCTGCAAGGAGTTGAGCTGTTCGTACGGGATCTCGCGCACATTGTCGACCACCGGGCCTGCAAAGGATCGTCAGAACTTGAACAGCTCAGTAAGGTCAGTGCACGCACCAACGTCGAAGAATTCTTTATAATGAGCTCGGCCCTCCTCCTCAGACCCATTATAAAAGAAGATAACGATAAAGGCGGCTTTGCCGTCCGGAGTGGCAGCAACCACGTGAATCATCCCCTCGTCCTCCCCGACGTTATCCAACCACTTCTTAGTAAGATCGACGAGCTTTTCAACTTTGTCTGGGGTGTATACGGCGTTACCTGCGAATACGGTCTTTCTTTGGGGGTGCAGCTGGTAGACCAGTTCGGTTGCGACTCCGAAGTTGGAGCCACCGCCGCGGATGGCCCAGAAGAGGTCCGAGTTCTCGGTGTCGCTGGCGGTCAGGATTGAGCCATTGGCCGTGACAATGGTCGCCTGGTGAGGGGGTTAGATTCGGCCGATCGCTTGGGAATGAAGTATGTACTACCTGCTTGAGGTTGTCGATGGTGAGACCATGGCGTCCGGCCAGCCAGCCATAGCCACCTCCAAGAGTTAGGCTGTCGCGAAAAGTCATAAGAGAGGAGCCATGAGTATGCGCACTACTATCACTGACCCTCCGACTCCAGTCTGAAAAATGGTAAGGTTAGCAAGCCAATTTCATCATGAGGTAGGAAATCGGGCTGGCATACATGGTTTACAGTCCCTCCGACGGTCGCGAGACCATATTTGATAGCCTCCTGGTCAACTTGGGCCCAAATGGCGCCCCCACCTACATACCCCAGTTTCTTCTCTGCGTCGATGCGAACGTAGTTAATGTGACGCTTGAGGTCAATTACCAGTCCACCTTCAACGGAGGATGCACCAGCAGCGTTGTGCCCCCCGCCACGAATGGCGATCGGGAGCTTGTGATCCTTGGCATAGGCGATGGACTTGACGACGTCCTCGGCGTCTTTGACGTGCACGACGACTTTGGCGTTGCGTTCGGCGTTCTTGGCCCAGCGCGCGATGGAGTTGGCGTAGTCTGCGTCGTCGGGCGTGACTACGTCGCCTTTGATGGTTCTGGCGAAAGATGATATATCGGACATTTCCTGCGAGGCAGAAATTCAGAGGTGGGCACAGGGAAAGAAATGGGGGACTGAGTGAGGAAGGGTGGGGGTTAGATCTGGAACCAAGATGTCGAGGCGAGGATTGGACCTTGCTCCTTATAAGGTCCACCGGCAAGGTCCCTTGTGTTTGGGTATATTTTAAGAAGGTCAAGGCCTATGCCCGCAATACCCGGAAGAAGCGACAGTGCTCTAATGACCATTACGAAGTCTAATCGAACGGCAATGGCTTTTAGTGTCTGCGAGGTGCTTCGTTAGATGCGAGTATCTGTTTGTGAGATGAGTATCACTCACCAGGACTCAACAGTGATCCATATATGATTATCTGCCTGCAGCTTTGTCGACGGCGTCCATTATCCCGTGTTCAGGGTTCCCAACGTGTTATCCTTGGACACTTGACAACTGCATCACATCCCAGTCAAACCTGGGCGGCGAGGGATAGTCGTTGGGTCTCTAGTCTAGTCAAGGTGAGCTCTCCATATTCATGGTTGCGGCGAATTACTGACCTCATCGTTCGTCCGGCCCCGCCGTGTTCGAGACCTGTTATAGTTTGGGCGACTGGACTGATGAATTTGTGTATCGACTACGGCTGGGACGACTGGCAGGCAGGGTGAGCAAGTGAGGGGTGCGCCGTAGATGCTGCAAGCATCGGGTTGCCCATGGTAAGCTTGGAGTATGGATGACTAGAACGATTTACTGACCTCTTCTTCGACCTATAGACTCGTCTCGGCAGTCGATCCAGTATTATCGGGTGTTATGCTGACCTGCTAGAGTCGTAGACCTGACTCTGTGTGAACGATGGTAAGCCTTTGTGCTACATGCTTCAAGAACGGTGACTGACGTCGTACTTCGCCCGTATGGCTCGTCGTTGTTCGGAGTGGCAGCGCGATGCCGTCGTGATGAAGGTGAGTATTCCTCTCGTGCGTGCAAAACGTCCACATTGCTGACATCCCGTTGTGTGCTAGGCTGGGAGTGCGAAGGTCAGTAAATCCAGTGATGGAAGATTGGGGTCGTGCTCACGCATTCATGTTGTAGTCTGCCGAGTCTTGACTTCAGGGGCGCTGGCAGCCCGTCAAGCATCGAAGAGCTGAGATGTGTGCGAGTCTGTTGGTGTATAGCTACTGTCTACAGGATATGGTGAGCTTCTTCGATGAGAGAGAACATATCGAACTTGCGTACCGATTCGTTCTGCCTATCCATAGCGACGCATGCGGCTCTCCCCCACCAACTCAATACTTGGGTTGCTCCAGCCTTAGTGCGGCTGCTCGCGTGCATTTCGAGGCAGAATAAAGGTCAGTGGGTGTCTTATAAATGTATCTAAGATATACTGACCTGTTCTGCAGCTGTGGCGCGCCGGCTGAGATTCTTGTTGTGTCGCACTCGCGGCGCCGCACGCATATCCGGCCCACCAACTCGGTCTTCGCGCTCAGGTCTTTGCCTTTCGTCCATGTCGTTTGCATGTAAGGTTATGGAAGAAGGACGCACCATACTCCAAAAACACCTCCAAATGCCCCTGCGCAGCCTTCAATGGTCGCGATGCCTCGCACGCGTGATAACCACAGGATTTAGCTCCGTCGCGCGCCCCGCGTCGTCCGCCGTCGCTGAGAGACCGTAGTGCGTGTTGAGTGCTGTGGCGAAGCCGGTGAGGAAGGCTTGGGTGCTTGTGCCGCTTGAGAGGCTTGTGAGCCAGGCTTTGGGCTGCTCTTCAAGTGGGTCGGTGGGGGACGCTTGAGGTTCGGAGACGGACTCGATGCCTTGAGGTGCGGAGACGGGAGAGGGGGAGGAGGGGAAGAGGGATGCGAGGAGGTGGTTGGGGTCGAGGGAGGAAGAGGAAGGGGAGGGGGGAAGGAGGTCTGATTTGTTGAGGAGGAAGAAGGTGGTGGGGGAAACGAGGGTGCGCCAGTGCTCTGTGTCTGTGGAAGTAGAGGGCGGTGAGAGGATGTCGGGGAGGGAGAGCACGCATATCGAGATGTCGGCGCTTTGCGCACTGTATCATCAAGAAAGGTAGGGGGAAAGGGAGGCTGTCAGCGTTTTCGGTTAACAGTTCGAGGGAGGGTACGCACGCCTGCTTCGCCCGCTCGATGCCGATCTTCTCTACGACGTCCTCCGTCTTGCGCAGACCCGCCGTGTCGGAGATGATAACGGGTAAGCCCCCGATGTCCAGGGAGAGCGAGAGGATGTCGCGCGTCGTGCCTGGGATGGGGGTGACGATGGCCGCTTCGCGCTGTGCTGTGTTCCAAAAACCAAAAAGCCAAAGTGGTAGAGACGTAAGTATCATATGTAAGTGTTAGTTAGTGAAAGAGATGAAGGGGTGTAGGGAGGCTGGGACGCACCGAGGAAGTTGAGGAGACTGCTTTTGCCTGCGTTGGGGGGGCCGAAGATGGCGAGCTTGATACCCGAGCGAAGGAGTTCGCCGCGGCGGTGGTCGTCCAATTATCCGCGCACCGTTTCTAAAACCTTCTCCACACCCTCCCTCGCTATCGCATCGTATTAGCGCCCATTCACCCCACCCAACTTTGAAGCCAGAACAACAACAAGAAAAGACTCACCTCCCTCAAACACCCCCTCCTCAATCTCCTCTCCCTCCCCAAAGTCGATGAGCGCCTCCACCTGCGCCAGCGCGTGCACGACCTCCTTTCTCAAGTTACTGAGCTGGGTGCGGGCCTCGCCTTCCGCGGCGCGCACGGCGAGGCGGCGTTGGCCTTCGGTTTCGGCGTCGATGAGGACTTTGAGGCCTTCGACCTGCGTGAGGTCGAGGCGCCCGCCGAGGAAGGCGCGGCGCGTGAATTCACCGGGGGCAGCGGGGCGGAGGGTGGAGAATGTCGGGGTCGGGGTTGGCGGAGGCGCTGAACTCGAAGAGGTCGTCATCGGCGTGGAGGACGTCGTTGAGGATGAAAGCGCGGAGAGAACGGCGGATATTACGGCGCGGCCGGAATGGAGGTGTAGCTCGAGCGTGTCTTCGGAGGTGAAGGACTTTGGGCCTTTGAAGAAGACTGCGAGGCCGTCGTCGAGGGTGTTGGACTCGTCGGTGGGGTGTACGATGCGGCAGCGGTGCAGCTTCCAGGGCGTTGGGTTCGTGATTTGCTTCCCTACATAGCACACGTATCGTGTTTAGTGTTTAGTGCTAACTTGGATGGGGCTTGTGGACGACGACGTACCCTTTGAGGTGTGGGGTTTGACCATCCTGTGCCATACTTGGAGCGCGTCGGGGACTGAGATGCGGATTATGCCTACACCTCCGCGCCCTGGGGGCGTCGAGAGGGCGTACATTGTGCTTTTCTGCGCGTCGGAGGTGGGGAGGGTTGGGCCACTACTTGTATGAGCGCTTCGCTGGTGTCGTCGGAAGTTGGAGCTACATGGCGAGCGAAGGGGACTCGTCGTTGTCGTTCTGCGAGTGCACGATGATGGGGAGAATGTGAGAGTATGAAGTGGGCGAGCCTTTGGGCTGCGGTGGAGGAGGGAGGGAGGAAGGCGGTTGAGGGTGAACATGAGAATCCGTATGTGAGAACTTTTTGATGAGGTGTAAGCGCTAAGCGCCGGCGATCACTCTGGGAGGATGTTGCCGCCGTTGGACTGGGAGTTCATCGAGCTTCGTCGAAGACTTGTTTAGAGGAGAGAAAGGTAGATTATAGAATATGTGACATAGGACATAGGCATAGTATAGCGGGATATAAGAAGGAGTGCATAATGTGAGAGGCCGATGAAGAGAAATTCTGAGAAATTAGTACTGTAACTATGTATCATATAGAAAGCGAGTGGGCAGAAATAAAAAGCCAGCCCGAGAAGAAGCAAAAACCAGAAGCAGATGAGGATAAGCGCATTCCGCACCGCAAGCTTGACCCTTAAGTCTCCCAGTTCAAGAAGTTGTTGAACTCAGCACTTAATGGTGAAGCCATGATCGCCTCGGGCCCTTCAGTCGAGAGGAGGAACTCAAGCACCCATACGACAGAGCAGTCGAGCCTGAGTGAAAGAGCCTCTCTCAAAGCCCTGTGGTACTGCTCCGCACTATAAGTGGCACCCCACGAGGAAACATAGGTTCCGGAGGCGTTGAGACCGAATTGAGTGGGTTGGTTCCGAGCCTGGGGGTGCTGCTCGGCACTCGAGCTTACACCAGCCATCGCAGGAGTATGACTTCCATGGATGTTCATAGGCACAAACATAGCCGTGTCGGAATACATGATGGAGCCTGCCTGAGCGTCAAGGAGGTTCGCACCAGCATGCACACCCGAGCCCGGTGCATTACCCTGGTTGACAATGTAGTCGTGCACCTCAGAGATGGGCAAGTCGAGGCCGAGATCAATATGCTGGTGTCCCTGCCAGGCGTTGAAGCTGGGTTCCGGGATGTTCGACGTTGAGGCATAGTTTCCGTCAAAGGCTTGGGGCTGAGCGGAGTAGTGAGGCATGGGCTGAGCTGCGATGTTAAAGCCAGTCGAATCTTGGGGTATGAATGCAGGTTGAGCGATGTTGCCCCAGGTCGAGGGCGTGACATTGCTCGAAAAGTTGCCAGAGCCCGAGGCCAAAGCGGTTTGGTTGTGAGTCGATGGGCCCAAGCCGGAGGCGTAAGGGAAGGAGGAACTGCCAGAGCCCGATGCAGAGGAGGACGAAGTCGCTGAGCCCGATCTGGAGGCGTATGAAAAGGAATTCTGAGTAGCGGCGGCCTCAGCATGATGTCTCCTCGACTCAGCCATTACACAGGTGAGCCGTACGCCCTCCAAAGCCATGATGGTTTTCTCATCGAGTCGGAAGAGTGGCGTGAAGGGGATGCGTGGAGATTGCACCTTCTTCAAGTCGCCATTGCCCTTTCCCTTGCCCTTGCCTTTCCACTTGGCAGACATTTTGGGGCTGAGGCGGGATTTGGCATTGAGCTTGCGAGCCGCGGCTGCTTTCAGAGCGCGAATCTTTTTGTACGCGACCCCGGGGTGCAGAATTTCAAACTCCTCTCTCAATACAGAGGCTCGCTCTTCATATGGGACCTTCTGCGCGGCGGTCAGCTTCTTTCCAACAACTCCAGAGAGCGTGCTGATATGTCGTTGCTGGACGGGCCTCCGGTCTTCTTCTTCTGGCCTATTCGACACTACAAGGTTGATGAAACCGCTGAGCTGTTGCCTGAGAAGAAAAACCGAAGTGGAAGGTTCCGTCGGGCCGTTGTTTTTCCTTTTGGGGAATTCGGTGTCGGCAGCGAAGGGAAGTGGGTACTATCGTACGGCTATGATGAGCAAGGCCATCGGTGCGGGAGCAAATGTTGCACCTACCTCAAGCGAAAAGTTCTTTGGCAGGCCGTCCTTGCCATTATTCCTGCGGATGCTCTCATAGACCATTTCGACAGTCCAGATGTCCGGCTCTTGACAGGCAACATGGGCATTGGGAGAAGTTGAGGAGGTGGTCTGGTAGAACGTTGGGTTAGGACACTATGGAAAAGCGCGTAGAGAAGGTGAAAAACACTACTCACCTCAATCTCAGAGCCGTACTGTTGTTCGACTTCATTGGTGGCAGTGTTGTCGGAGAACAAGGTCGGGTTGCCCGCGGCGTTGGAGGAAGAAGGAGGAATTGGCGGAGTGGCGTTGCCATCAGCCGAGTGGCCGGGGGTCAAGTTGTTGTTCTCGTTGGTGTTAGAGGAAGGGTTGGTGCAAGGCATATTGGATGTAAAATGGGGAAGAAAACGGGCTGGGTAGTAAGTGAGCTGTAGAGGAGAGGGGCGACGAAGAAAACTGAAGATTTCGAGCCATGGTCGCTGGCGCTATATACTCTACGGGCATTGGGTGCAAAGCACAGTCGGGCGCTTTGGTCAGTGCCACTGTGCACAAAGCGCTGGCTTGGCAATGGAAACGCATGGAAAAGGTGCCCAAGCCGCTGACAGTATGCCTGATACGGACGGCCGGCATGCGTTTTGCAAAGGGATTTGTCCAGAGACCGCGCTTTGCTCACTGCTTATGTGATGCTTAGATAGGGGCTTGCCACTGGCGCTTAACGAGATTGCCGCCTATTCGACGTCGCTGTGCGCCAGGGACGTTTTGGAACGGCTTCAAGCAGTAGGAGTATGCTTCTACCAGCCCTGAAAGAAGTCTCAAAACTTTCAAAGAGAAGCCCGTGAAGGGATATAAGCTGGTGAGTCGAAGACGCCTCTCTCTGATGAATTGACCAATGCCAAAGCGCGTAAACGCGCGCTTTTCCTAGCGAGATATTCCTTGACTTTTACGACTGCTCCGTCGCCTTAAATGCCTTCAAGGCTTACATTGAGCTCATGAATCTTTTGTCTGGCCACAGGGAACCAAATCTGGGAGTTGTTTGGTGTATACCAGGTTGCGGGCGAACATACAGTACCACGGCAGGTAAATTCAGCCGCCTCCCTCTGAAGGTAGACCCAATTTTAGAGGAAACCTTTCCAAGCAGTTTTCAATCAGATAAGTTGCGCTTGACAAAACAATTCTTCGAAAGTCACGAATCCAAGGCGTATATTCAGCTTCTATCGGTCTCCACAGGCTTCCCCGCAACGTTCAGCCCGCGGTTAAGGGCAGCTTTGAGCGATATAAGCTTCTCTTAAGGTAAATAGGCGCTCGAGGAGCCCATTATTGTGCGCATAGATCAGTTTTACTGACCGTTTTGGAAAGTTTCTTGCCTGCTTTTGTGAAGGTCGAGTCCGCTAATTGTCCGTTAAAGCCGGTGAGATTTGGGTGAGATGGAGATGATGCGGGGCTTCTGGGATTCGGCTACATACCTAGGGTACTCATATATCTATGTAAAGAAATTTCGGGCAAGCCGTAATGTTTTTAACCATCTGAGAGGTCGAGAGCAGTACTAACTATGCAAAGTCGACGATTCCGAGATAACCGGAAGGTTAATATTTGGATCCAAAGTTGTAGCCCAATTGATGGCATCACGGTGAAGTTAGGGGCACTTTTGGGGTCGCGTTTTGGCGCTTGCGGAGCTTGTTTCCCGACGTCCACCACCAGAAGGACAGAACGGTAGGATACTATCACCTAAAGTTAAAGCTGAGATGGCCAGGACACTGCGGAGGTGTACTCTTCTCTGTTTCATGCATACCCGCACTATCCCTAGCGAAAACGAAGGCGCCTCATGGCTTCAACGAGCCGAGGTCGGATGCTCTCGACTCTGTTAACTTGTACGTGTAAACCGGGTTATCGTTTGCATATGTATGTCTAATCGAGCTATAGGTACATTGGAACTACTGGAACTGAGCCGAACAAGGCTGGGGGGATGATACCTTCGGTGTCCCCGCCGTTTGGCATGACGCGATGGGTTGCGCAGACCCTAGTCTCTTATGTTTCTGCGACGCCGTATAACGCGTCTTGGGTCTTGGAAGGAGCTGAAGAGGTGCGTGTGTACTCGGACTCCGCCCATAAGCTTCACTAAATAGGATTTTAGGAGAATAGCAAGATCCATGGGTTCATGGCTACGCGCCAGCCGGCGATTTGGATGGGCGAGAGCGGGAGTGTTGCTGTCGTTCCTGGGGTCGGTTTCGAATGCGAGGACGGAACAGTCGACTTGAGCTCTGTGAAGGCGCCCTTTGACGAACGCGGTCTTCGGGTCGTTGGGTCCAAGAACGCGGGGGAGCTCGACTATGGCCGGGGGGAAGTTGTTAGCCCGAGCTATTACAACGTAGTAGTAGAGGACGGAACTGGAGATGAGGGGAAGATTCTCTGCGAGATGAGTGCTAGTGATTATCCAACTTCCTGCACATATGTAGTTCTCGGCCAGCTGCTCCACGTTTCCCGTGTTGTTCCTGACTGAAGTAGGCCTCTAGCGTCCCGCGTTGGACACCTCCGCTTCACCTTCTCGCCAAAGTCAGGAGCGCATGGTCGACCACGACCCTACATCCTCATTGAAGCTGCCCGCCCCTCAATCATCACTTCGACACCTTCGAACGTAACCTACCCCGAAGGACACGTCTGCATCACCCCGAAGGACACGTCTGCATCAACACCTCACCCGATTCCCTCTTCGAAATCTGTGGGTACTCGACGGAACGCCAGGACAGTATTATCACACCTGTCTCAGGGCAAGACGCCGCAAACCAGTTCAAAGGCTACTTCTGCGCACGATTTGGCTTCAAGGCGACTGAATCCCTGGTGTATGGCACAATACAGAATGGGAGTGTTCAGCTGGGGGGCAAGGAGGCTATAGGCCCGGTTCTGAGTGCTTTCGTCTTTTTGCCTGAGGAGGTGGAGGGTGGGGTTGATGTACGCGTTAGGACGTCGTTCATCTCCGTTGAGCAGGCCAGAGCAAATGTCGAGGCAGAGGTTCGGCGACTGGTCAGCGAGGGCGAGAGCTCTGGGTTCAACAATCTTGACGGCGGATGCGATGGTCCAAGTAAATGTATTAAGAAAGCGTGTAACAAAGAAAACTGGTAACAAAAGAGCAAGGAAAGATGTGGACACAAAAGAGTGGATGAACAAAAGACAGGGTAGGACATGGAAACAAAAATGTACATATAAGAGGGCGGCGAGACGAGAGATGCGAAAAGAAAGACGATGAACAAATAGAGACAAACGAAGTCGCGAGTTTCGGTATGAAAGAAACATCTTTCGTCCATACTCGTACTTTCCATGAACCATCTCGACAGGCTTGGGCAGAAATGCGTCCCGATTCCGAAGAGGACATGCTCAGGAGCTCGCTTTCGAGAGCAAACGTAGATCCAGGAAGACGGTAGACCCTGGCCCTACTTCCACCTTACGGAATTTAGATTCCAGTGTTCGTATGATGTTACAATTTGGAGTAGATATACAATTCGTGATTGAGTAGATTTACGCAGGAGTGATAGGGTACCAACGGTTGAAGACGTTCTCGGGATCGTAGACCTTCTTAATCTGTTGCAACTTGGGGTAGTTGGAGGCGTACGCCAGGTCCGCCCGCTTGGCCCCATGGTCGCCCGTCGGGCTGGCTATACTCGCGGACGGGATGTCGATATCGTCTAGAAGGGAACATATAAAGTCAGCACCGAAAGGCATATGAATGTGCAACAAAGGGTAATTAATACTCACCGTGACCATAGTTGGTGTACCCAGATTTCTCCGCATCGTCGAGAGAGTTACCCTGTCCCCGTAGAACGATACCGACGAGCTCCTTCGCGATCTCCTGCGCCTCAGCGGTCTTGTTGACACCTTCCTCCCAGGCAACGTTCGTCAGGATGTTCGAAGATACTTGGCGCCTGAACGCCGTTGCGGATACTGGGACTGAGTTGGCTTTTCCCAGGGAGAAGTACTCGTGCAGAATCGCGGGCTTGAATACCCCGCCTTTGGCGATCTCAGCCACCTTTTGGACGAGCTCCATTGTGGCTTTGTAGTTGGGGGAGGCCTGTGAGACGCCCTTCAGGTAGTAGCATCGGCCGTGACCGGTTTGTGGATTCTATGAGACGCCTCAAGTCAACATGCCACGATTAAAACAATGAAGAATCTTACCTGCAACGAGTTAAGCTGCTCGTACGGGATCTCCCGCACATTGTCGACCACCGGGCCTGGAAAGGATCGTCAGAAATGGACCAATTCAGTGAACAGCGCACGCACCAACGTCGAAGAACTCTTTATAATGAGCTCGGCCCTCCTCCTCAGACCCATTATAAAAGAAGATAATGAGAAAGACGGGTCTGCCGTCCGGAGCGGCAGCAACAGCCTGAATCATCCCCTCATCCTCTCCAACGTTGTCCAACCACTTCTTAGTAAGCTCGATGAGCTTTTCAACCTTGTCTGGGGTGTATACTGCGCTCCCTGCGAATACCGTCTTCCTCTGCGGGTGCAGCTGGTAGACCAGTTCGGTTGCGACTCCGAAGTTGGATCCGCCGCCGCGGATGGCCCAGAAGAGGTCCGAGTTCTCGGTGTCGCTGGCGGTCAGGATTGAGCCATTGGCCGTGACAATGGTCGCCTGGTGAGGGGGTTAGATTCGGCCGATCGCTTGGGAATGAAGTATGTACTACCTGCTTGAGGTTGTCGATGGTGAGACCATGGCGTCCGGACAGCCAGCCATAGCCACCTCCAAGAGTTAGGCTGTCGCGAAAAGTCATAAGAGAGGAGGCATGAGTCGCTGCACTACTATCACTGACCCTCCGACTCCAGTCTGAGAAATGGTAGGGTTAGCAAGCTATCATGTTGTAGAGATCGGGCTGGCATACATGGTTTACAGTCCCTCCGACGGTCGCGAGACCATATTTGATAGCCTCCTGGTCAACTTGGGCCCAGATGGCGCCCCCGCCTACATACCCCAATTTCTTCTCTGCGTCGATGCGAACATGGTTAATGTGGCGCTTGAGGTCAATTACCAGTCCACCTTCAACGGAGGATGCACCCGCAGCGTTATGCCCCCCGCCACGAATGGCGATGGGGAGCTTGTTCTCCTTGGCATAGGCGATGGACTTGACGACGTCCTCGCTATCTTTGACGTGCACGACGACTTTGGCGTTGCGTTCGGCGTTCTTGGCCCAGCGCGCGATGGAGTTGGCGTAGTCTGCGTCGCCGGGCGTGACTACGTCGCCTTTGATGGTTTTGGCGAAAGATGATATATCGGACATTTCCTGCGAGGCAGAAATTCAGAGGTGGGCACAGGGAAAGGAATGGGGGACTGACTGGGGAAGCGTGGGGGTTAGATATGGAAACAAGGTGTCGGGACAAGGATTGGACCTTGCTCCTTATAAGGTCCACCGGCAAGATCCCTTGTGTTTGGGCATATTTTAAGAAGGTTAAGCCACCACGTTCGTTCCCGCTGAGCGCTCCGATAAATCCTGAATGCTCTGACCTAGTTTTGGGTGCCGACAACACGCGTAGTAGGCAGCCGCAGTCAGATTCCCGCAATGCCCCGAAGAAGCGACAGTGCTCTAATGACCATTACGAAGCCTAACCGAGATACAATGGCTTTTAGAGTCTGTGAAGTGCTTCGTTAGATGCGAGTATCTGTTTTAAAGATGAGTATCACTCACCAGGTCTCGACAGGTGATCGATATATCTGCCTGCAGCTTTGTCGACGGGCGCCCACTACCCCGTGTTCAGGGTTCCCAACGTGTTATCCTGGGGGTCTGAGCTCGCGCCTCCCTTGAATAAAAGATAGATCTGGACAATTGACAACTGCATCACATCCCAGAGTCCTCATGGCCTAGGTAGTAGCTTTCTCCGCCTTGCTGAGTCTTAGATATCTTCGGATGACAGCACAAGGATCCTTGAGGCAACTTGCCATGTCATTGACACCCTAAATTGCCGATTGAACTGAACATATACATATATACCTGAAACTCACCTGGAATTCGAATTCCAAAACTTCTTCAACACGCGGTGCTCTATAGTGCCATCCCGTTGGAAAAGCCGAGCACAACCCGCGCTGAGATTCATCGTTTATGAACCGTCGATTCGGCCTCCTTCTCGCGGTGTGACCATGGTCATGACGATGAAGCTTTTGCTCGAGCAACTTCGAGCGCTCCTCAACGATCCTGCTTGGCGGGATGAGTGAGTATATTCCTGTGTCAGCGCCTCGGGCTGTGAAAAGATGTCCAAAGCCCCGTGGCAGCTAGTCTCGAGAACCAGCCTCTATGTGAGAAGAAGATCGTTCTCACTTGATATACGTGGCAGCTACGGACGGTAAGTTGCAGAGGCCGAGGCAGGGCTTGATGGTCGTGTTGTAACCCCGGAATGCTGGCGGTTGGCTCCTGGTGAGGTAGATTCATTTTCATATGCCCCATTGAGTGTGAAGTAAGAGAGTGGATGAAGTTCAACTTGCATAACCACGAGAGATATCGCCACTAAAGAGTTATGGCAGGAAATCGCTGGGCGCTTAACAAACCCCGCGCGGAATTCGAAGCGGATGATATCGGACCTTAAACCACCTGGCCGTTCGGCGTTCGGCCCCAATTCAATCCAGTTGGCTTGACCTCCATCCATGTTCAGTTCCCGATGGTCTTTTCAAAAGATGGCTACTTGGACGAGGTAAGAATACCATACAGGAGAGCTTAACATGAAACTGGACAGAAATTACTGGCAACATATGAACTTGAAGGACTCGATTCTACGATTCACGGCGCAACTCCGCAACTTCCTTAGTGTCCTCTGCGATGGGCTCCTTCCTTTCATCGAGCTCCGGGTCGCTACTGCTTTGCCCTCGAGGCTCATCTTGCTCCAGTCGTCTCTGTGCCGCGGCTTTTGATTCACGCCCGAACAGCTTCGTGCGACCCTATCCAGAACTCAGCACACGTGCAAAAATCTTTCAAATTACCCTTACCTCGGCGAACTTCATATAAACGAGCGCGAAAATCACTGCGATCCAGTAGAAGACATACGACAAGACGGTTCCGACTGGACAAGGGATGAGAACGTTGTTGCAAAGGATCGGAAAACACACTCACGCGTCGCATCGTTGTTCCATCCAAACAGAGCAGTGAAGACCGACCAGCCCTGTTGTGCGAACTTGTTCTCTGGATTGCAGCAATCAAGGTGCCACACGTTTCCTTGAACTTTGAATGTGCCTGGGCCATCTCCCTCGCCCTCGCCTGCTTCTCCCCCCAGAAGCTTGTTGAATGCATGCCGTTCAAAGCCCCCTACTGCTTTGCTGAACAGTCCTGCTCCAATCAAGAGGAGAATGTTCGTCATAACGACGAGGAAAATTGTAAGGGCTTGAAGAAGTGAGTTAGTGCATCACTATGACCTCGATGGGATACTCACTGCTCCTACTAGCAAATTCGTAGATTAAGAACCCAACCACCAGTCCGCATATGATCCCAACAATCGCAGCTATGGGAATGGATTTGGCTGTCTGGCCCAAAGACACGCCGCCGACGAACACGACTGCTTCCATGCCTGTAGCCCAGCACTATCAGCAAGCTAGAGGTCGACAAAGTTGGCTTTTCACACCTTCTCTCAGTACGGTGACGAAAGGGAGAATGAACAAAACCCATTTTCCAGTCTTGACCTCGCTATCGACAACTGCGTTGCGTCAGTCAAGCCCAGATGGGAAACCCGTTTGAGGAGCACTCACCCCGTCCTTCTAAGGCGCGTCTTATCTTCAGTCGCCACTTGATCTTGGCTGAAGCAGGGTCAGTTTACAGCTGCACCCATAGTAAAGCAGGCTATACCTTTATCCATCTTCAGCATGGTTACACCCATGACGAATATCAAGATGGCGGCTATCAAATTGAATATTGCTGGAGTGCTCACTTCGTAAGCCCAACCAACCAAGGCTCCACCGACAACGACTGACCTTCCCAAAGTTGTTCAGCCTTCTCCCAGAGGTTGCTAGCCTTCGTAAACCAGACAGCAATGAAGCTGGAGAGTGCTTCAGTCGAGTCCAACCTTCCGTGTGCCTTAGGAGGTGAACTTACGCCGCTCCAATTCCCAAAGCCAGGAGGAGCCCCGCCGCAGCTCCAGCGAAAATCTGCAGACCAGGATGAGTGTGCCGGACTCCATTTGATCAATAGAAGTCGAACTTCTCACCTGGATTCTTAATTTTCGGATGAGCAGCCTTCGTCGGTTGGCTGTCTCATCTTCGCTCGGGGTCTCGTCGGAAGTTTCCTTGACGTCGCCCTCGTTCGCCGTTGAGGGGCCAGCCGGTGTACTACTAGGCGTGCTCTCGGTCTCGTTCACAATTTGTTCGGCCAGACCAAGCAGAACGGAAATGATGATCGATGCTTCGAGCGTCTCGCGAAAGACAATGAAGAAAATGGGCACTGAGAAGAGGTTAGGCATGGCGCGTTTCTCTCCTGAAGAGTGGAAAACCTCTCGTGCGGGGGGAGGAAAGGTAGGGATGCGAACAATGACCAGGCAGGAAACACACCGAGTCCTTATCTGATAGACGAACTTCCCTTCACTTGTTCAAATCTAAACCCGAAGCTCTGGCTCCGTGCCTCCCCGTGCCTCTCGATTCAGGATCAAATTCTAAGCTAGGTAAGTTTTGGAACACAACTCCCCCGTAAACTCACTTGTTGCCTTCCAGTTGTTCGGGTGGGTTCATTCATGTTGCCACAATTAAAAGCTGTGGGAGATCCGTCATCTGATAAGATCTCCTGACTTCGCATGGTTTGCGTTTCACACATCCCGGCGTTAGGGTTTCTCTGACAGCCTTTGGACAGCCTGGACCCACTAGCTGGACCTCCTGGGATGGGTCTTTTACCGTGCTCTACCATGAGTGTATTTTTCTGTAAGTGCCTTGTTGCGTGCCTCCGTACCTTGATTCCAGCTCGCCAAGGTGGTCGAGAATGGAAGGCCCGATGGGAGGCGCGCGAGCCAAGCGCGAGCGTGGCGCTAGGATGGCTATTAATAGGTCGAGGTTGCGGCACCATCACCATGCGTTATCAGATAAGAAGGCTTTCTATACATCTGTCAGCATCTCGAAGGGTTATACGACGGGAAGAAGAGGAGGCATTTGGGGTCTTCCCCTTAGCCATAACGCGGGAAATTAGACCTCAAGTTTCAAAGAGGACCGGGTCGGAAAGCAGGCGTCTTCTTACTTTCCTACCGCCCCTGACTCCCCACTCCCACCTTCTATCCGCTCGCGACTTCAGGGCGGAAGTATCTCACCATGTACCACCCCATCGGAGTGCTGGGCGTCCTTGTCGCGCTCTTCCAGCAGACTGCTTGTGCTGTTCACGATGTCTGGTGGGACATCACCTATGTTGAGGGTGTCAACCCAGATGGCTTGTTCCCTCGTCGGGTCGTAGGCGTCAACGGGACTTGGCCGTCCGTAACTTCGTCTTTGATTCAAACGACTCGATGCTGACATCTGAGGCTTGCAGTCCCCCACCAATCGAAGTATCAGTCAACGATAGCCTCGCAGTCCATGTACGGAACTCGCTCGACAAGCCGACTGGTCTGCACCACCATGGGATGTTCTTCAACTCGACTGCCTGGATGGATGGTGCCCTGGGAGTAACGGAATGGTGTGTCCACCTTTCACTAATATTGGCATTCCAGGGCTGACATAACTGCAGTGGTATCCCTCCCGGTGCTACTTTTGACTATGTTATCCCAGTCGATACCTCGGGGCAATGGGGCACGTACTGGGTGCACTCCCATGCACTTGTTAGTACGCTTCTCTCCTGAGCCTGCCACAGCGCTGATTATCTGGTTAGGGTCAATACGTTGACGGTCTGCGCGCACCCCTCATTCTTCACCCACCCAAGGAGCACCATACCTACGACTCGGAGTTCACCGTCATCCTTGGCGACTGGTATCATGAAGAGCACCCCGTTCTTCTCAAACAGTTCTTAAGCATCTCGAATCCTGGAGGAGCCGAACCCGTTCCTGGTACGTCGTTTCTGTTCTCACCGATCTTTAGAGCTGCTTGCTCACTAGCCACCTTTATGGGTATACAGAGGCTGCCGTTGTCTACTTCTCGCAGAATGGGAAGTATCTCGGTCCAAAGACCGGAACGTCGACATCAGGCTCTGCCGTGGGCTTCAACGAGAACGCCACGCTCCCTTTCGAGGCTGGCAAAACCTACAGGCTGAGAGTTATCAACACGTCTGCACTGTCTGCTTTCTTTTTCTGGATTGACGGTCACGACATGAAGATCATTGAGGTCGATGGAGTGAGTGCCTCCTTTGACTTCCATCGTTTCGGGCGGTAATTAAAGTTGCCTTTCTTTTCAGACAGATGTCGAGCCCTCGCCGATTGACCTGCTCAGTGTCACTGTTGCCCAGCGTTATTCGGTCCTGGTTACTGCAAGGAACGATACGACGAGCAACTGGGCCATACATGCAAACATGGACACGGACATGTTTGACAACGTCCCCCCGACCCTCAACCCAAGTGCGTTGCAAATCTGCGACACTAGTATATCATCCTCTGACCCTCTTCACCACCGAAAGACGTCACTTCGTCCGTTACTTACAGCACCACAGCGTCCATAACCGATAGCGGGTTCGTCGAGGAGTACCACGACGTTAATGACATCGCGCTAGTCCCCGTCGAAGTCATCGCCCAACCGCCTGTCACAAAGACGATCGACCTCGAGGTTATCTTCGACACGCTCGACGACGGGACGAACAGGGCCATGTTCAACCAGATTACCTGGAACCCGCCTGTTGTCCCGGGTATCTTCTCGGCTCTGAGTTTGGGTCCGAATGCCACTGTCGAGGCTGCGTATGGGCCCCTTTCGTTTGTGATTGAGCACGGAGAAGTTGTGGACCTTGTCATTAAGAACGGCGATGCGGGTAAACATCCCTTGTGCGCGTCTATCTTTTCCTCTGGGCTACAAGTTTAACTGACGAAAGTACTATTACAGCCATTTGCACGGACACAAGTTCCAGATCGTCGGACGGTCCGAAGACTATACCTCAAGCGACCCGGCCCTGAACCCGCCACTCGTCGAAGGGCAGGCGAACCCTATCCGACGCGACACCGTCCAGATCCCCTCCATGCACTCCGCGACGATCCGTCTCGTTGCGGACAACCCAGGCGTGTGGCTGATGCATTGTGAGTAATCTTCGTCAAAAGTCGTAGTGACGCGTGCTCATGTAAACAAGGCCATATCGAATGGCATCTCGAGTCTGGCCTTGCCATGCAGCTCATCGAGGCGCCCCTCCTCGCACAGCAGCGAAACAAGGTGCCTGAAGTCATGTACGACCACTGTCGCGCACAAAACAAGCCCTGGTCCGGAAATGCGGCCGGGAAGCCGTCGGCGACCGACCTTGATGGGTTGAAGTTGGGTCCTTTCCCCCAGAGGTTAGGATGGAGGCCAAAAGGTATCGTGGCAATGACAGGGTGAGTATTTCTGTCGCGAGCTTATGCTGAGTCGGTGACTGACGGACGAGCCTTTTCGCAGCTGCGTGCTATCTGCTACACTAGGGATGCTTACCGTCATTTGGTATGCTTGGGATGGGAAGAAATAAATAGCTCCTTAATGTTCCTTACGATTTCAATGATGTTTTGTTGTATAATACCTTTAGTTCGAATTATCACGATCATTCAGTATCATATATCATCGGGAGAGAACTATTTGCATTGTGACTGGAACGAAATACTTGGAACATTTAACGTATAAACTCAGTATGTGCAATGAGGCTTCAAGCTTCAAGCTTCAAGACCGTATGTTAGACTATTAGATTCAAATACTCAAGTCCAACTTGAACAGGCAATACAAAACAATAGGCCCTGCGCAGACAGGGCACTTCAAGGTCTTGAGTGCCTCGCCTGTGATACACCTAATAGAAATGATTATAGATGAGAATAGAGTCAGAACGATGTTAAATTGATTAAGAACGTACTTATTGCAGAACAGGTGCCCACACATTGTGGCGGTAATGTCGACGCATGAATCGGCCTTGCACAGTCTACAGTACAAGGCCGGACGAAGGGCGGTGACGGGTGCGTCTCGCGTCGACGATCCTAGTGTCGCTAGCGTTGGAGGTTTGTACAGCAGCGGCTTTATGGGACTCCCGCTGCTGGATGAGGAGGTATTCGATTCAGAAGGGGTCGCGCTGGGACGTTGGTGGTCAAGTTTAGAATCGAATATGGAAATAAACAACATGAGAACGAACGCTTACCAGCTTGAAGTTCCAAAGGAGGTTACGGAGCCGGCCTTCTCAATTGAGCGCGTACCCTGAGTGGAGGGCAACTTCATCGCCGTGGCCGTTGTCGTCAACGACGAGGTCTCGCGGCTCCTGCGCCACTCGGGCATGGTCGAGGTCTGACGATTCTGTGAGTTAAAGTTAGAATACTAACACCTCGCGACACAAACGAAAGAGACGTAGTACACAATACACTCACCTCTATGGATGCCCAGATGCTGTTTACTTCCTGGCCAGGAAGCATTAGCGCCCTGATGGGCTTATACAAAGGCGCATGGCTGCGGCTGGGGATCCTGGTATGAGCCTCGGAAGTGGGAACGGCTCCGGCGGGGCTGGGGCCGCCGGGGGCCCGCGGCGCCTGATCAGCGCGAACGAAGCTGACGGGCGCTAAAGCCCCTTCGGCAACATTGGTGCCGCCGCGCGGCTCCACATCGGACGCCGAGCGGCTCATTTTGCTTGACGCGGTTGGTGGCGGCGTCTCTGGGATGTTGCATTGGTGCTGAAGAAAATGACCGTTAGAGTCTTTGAAGCTGTAGCTGATAGGTAAGATGCTGACAATCTGGAGCTCACCGATGGTTTTGAACCCGCGGCCACAAATCTTGCAAATTGGGTGGTCGGTGGATGTTATGTAATGCTTTTCGAGGTCTTCTGCGTAGATGACCTCCCCACAGCATTGAATCTTGACATGGGCCGTAGATCGATGCTAGAATATAAGTATCGTTGAAAACCACAGGCAATGATATTATAAGGAAAAGGCGCACTAAAGCCAGGGCAGCTTCGTTCTCGCACCCCTCACCACATCGGTGGCAGCTGGGGTGGAGGCGCGATGATCTGAAATGATCGTGAAGGGAGAAGGCGGCGGGGAAGTCGCGGTTGCACATCGTGCACCTGTGCAGGTGCTTCGCTGCCGTATGCTTGAATTGGGGCAAAAAAGAAAGTCAGATAGAACCTCAAGGCAATTGAGAATGATTAGATCGACTCACAGCTTCCAAAGCTCTCTCGCTGGCAAAGCGTACCTCACAGATGTCGCAAGAGGGGTGTGGGGAGCTGCTGCCCTTGATATGGGCGAGCATCGCCTCACGATTTTTGAACTGCCGATCGCAAGCCTCGCACCAAAGTTGACGGCTCATTCGAAGAAGGAGGGGAGGAAGAAAATGTTATGGGTAAGGTACTAGAAGCCCGAGTGCCTTTCCTTATAGCCCGGTCTCTACATAGACCTCCGTCGATGCATCCCTAAATCTGGTTCACCAGAATCTTGATTTGCAGCCATATTCGTCCTGCGCGCCGCTCGCAGGTCCAAGTCAAGACCGAGGTTCTTTGGACCACATAAAGGTGACAGGCATCCTTGGATCCTTCAAATTTTATTCAATAGAATGTGATAGATTTGGAAGCTTCATGCCAACATTGGTGGGGAAAGGGGCTTGATCAAAGTCTAATCGAATGCTGTAGACTTGGTTTGAGCCCTTACCGCTGCGCCCGGCGACTACCATCGACTATGGAATTCTTACATGTTGAGATAGGAAGCCTCGGACTCCTTTGATGTGGCGCCAATATCTGTGAAGAGGACATTTGTGACGCCACTAGTTAACTCGATGGCCTGGTCGCCGTCTGGTCGGTATCGTCTATGAAAACTCGGAGTTCGGATTCCCTTCGAGGCTCAATAATGTGCGACGCTCTGTGCGACGAGAGGGAAGGGAAGGAATGCATTTTATCAGCTCGAAGGCGACTAAGTTGTATCTGAAATACTATGCATCATACGTATATCTTCGCAAGCGAGGTGTCCGGATGCTACTATCTAATCCAGAAACTTCTGAAAGACAGTGTTCCAAGCCTTCTTAGCCTCCGTTTCGATGACATCCTGATATGAATAGAAAGCCGTGGGGATAAGAGTGAGCACGGATGGGTAATGAATGTTATTGGCACCAATAACACTTACCCCATGGCATGGGATGATTCTCGAGAAATCCCATCCCGAGACGGTCTTCGCATCGCGGCGCATAGCTCTGAAAGAGGAAACAAGAAAGAGAATCAATGTCAGCTCCTCCATTCATCGGGATGAAGGTAAGAAAGTCTCAGTTTAATTACTCACTCCTTGTCAACTCCGAGAGCATAGGTCATATACGGATGTCCCCAGCTATTTGGGTTTAGGTTGCTGAGAGAGGAAAGGATTGGCGAAGATTTCGCCTTCGCGTACTGTGAGATGTGAATGATTAGCGCCCGGGTTGTCACACATAATTTCAAATCTGGCATGGGAAAAGGAACGATGGGCTACCTGTTCCTTAGGAGGGAGATTCATCAGCAGATCTGCTTGAATCAAGGATTTGGATTCCTTGTGTAAGAACGCGACGTCCTTATTCTTGAATCCAGAGAAATAACTGAAAGGAGCGCGTGAGATGAGAAAGTCGGCAGCACAGAGTCGAAGCGTACCAGTGCTCGATCTGTGCGCGCGTCGTCGTTCAATGTGAGATGGGAAGGTCACAGAATTGTCGACACTCACCTCGTCCTCGAAGCCGTAACGGCTGTCCGGAGGATCGCGCCCCCAAGCTGCAAGGAAAGTCCAGTCAGCCTAACTGCGCAGCATCTACGAAGGCGCCCTCTGATGGGACGGACATACCTCCGTCGAACGTAAGGTTTTTCCCAGCCTTCGAGACATTCTCGATTGCCTCTGACGGCGCTATGAGCTTGGCTGCTGGATACTCTTTCTTGTATTGGTCTGCAGAGCACCCAGGAACGTTAACAAACTTTTCGAGCGACGTGGGATGACAAGGGCACATAGAAGCTCACCAAGGAATAGATAGTGAACGGCATCAGCGCCGATAATGTACCTAATGGATGGAATGTAAGTAGACGAGAAGGGACGAACCAATTCGGGAACTTTCGAGAGAGAAGGTCGACGTGAAACACACACCGTACGGGTCCGAGGGTTTTCAACTGGTCCTTCGTCTCGTCGTCCAATGGTGTGGAGGCGAGGACCCAGACACCACCGTCCCTGAGCTTCACCGCAGTCGACCTCCCTCCAACTGGGAAGAGGCCGAATCGCGCGAACGGTCTGAAAATGGGTGGTCAAGGACCGGGAGTTAGGCTCAATTGATAGGTGTGAATGTGACAGAGTTGTAAAAGGCTACATGCCTTGAAAATGTCCAGATGCCATTCGTTACCTATGATTAGGATTGAAGCAAGTAAGTAACCTCCTCGTGGAATCACAATTTTACGTTCGTCCTGGATTCCAGAGTGTCGAACTAAGCGCCGGTGCCAGCTGGACGTACCTCGCGGATTACAGTCTCTGACATGGTGTTCAGTGTTGGTGCGGTGCTCGAAGATGATGTTGGTTGTGGTCGTGGTCGTGGTTATGTCGGAAAAATGGGGGCAGCGAATCTCTGGGACCTCGACTCGCATGGGGCCTCATCACATGACGTCATCAGATTTCGCCTAAGCGCTTAGCGCCCGCCGGGCGCCTGACTGTCACTAACCGGTAACCACTGCAACGGGTCGACGAGACGAGTGAAGGGCCTGTTTGACAGAGCGTTAATTAAGCTGCATCTCGAAGTCTCCATCACCGTTAAGCTTCGGATGCCCTGGAGTTTTCATCAACGCCTTTTGGATGTGTGGGTAATACCGGGTGATGATCGATGGGGTTCCAAGTGCGAAACATACTTATAGCTTGAGGGAGATCTATGCAGAAAGTGTAGTAGGAGCACCTGCACAGAGCTAGCAAAGGATGCAGAGAAAGAGGAGGGCAGACAGACATAAAAAGCGCAAAGGCAGAGGCTCTCGTATGGCACAGCGCTTTGGCGATGTTCTGCTTCGGCTCCGATCTTTCCTTCTGGTTCAAACCTTCTTACTGCGCATTGTCAAAACCTGACTGCTTTCTAACCAGAAGTCTAGAAGTGACACAGAACGCCAAAGATGGTGATCAGATCGGCACCTGCCACCCACATAGACCTGCGGGACCTTCTCACCTCCCCGGAAAATTGAAATTTACTAGGTCTAGTAGCCTCAAGGTCGTTCTATACCCCCGAAGAGAGCATCCTAGGACGCAGGGCCATGCGAAAGTTAGATATATTCACTAGCCTCCAACCCTTCGAGACTGTAGCCTCCCTTGCATCGGCTCTCTGGGCTCAGCCCAGATGTGAATCCAACGCAAACTCGTATACTATACACCACACAAGACTATTACGCAAAGTCCAAGGCACCATAATCGTCAAGAATAGAGAGGAACAGAAAAACAGAGAACAAGGGGTAATGTACATAAGATAAAGAACGACACCAGCCTCCTTACACCTCCTCAGCGTTCGCTTTCTTCAAGATTTCCTGCCAGTCCATCCCGAGCCTTGCGAGCGTCTTGCTTCGGGCTGTCAAGGAAGCAGTCGATTCTAATCAGAACTGGTATATGAATGCAAAGAAAATTGAACACACCGAATATAGCTAGAACGTCCTTCAAGAGATCCCTTCTCGGAACCCCACAGATTGTCGCGGGCGCCTCTTCCCTTCCCGGCTTCCTAGAACGCACAATTTACTCAGCGTAGAAACGGGAAAGACAGCAGATGAACGTACCAATAGACCGGCCCAAACAACTCCTTGATGAGTTCCTCCGCCTTCGACCTGAACCCCTCATCCGCGATCTTCTTCGAATACAGCAGCACAACCTGCCTATACTCCGCCGTGCTCTCCATAAGTTTAATCGCATGCAACTTACTCTCCAGATGCCCCAGCGTGATCGCAGGGCTCCACCACTGCGGCCGCGGCACGTCGATGAGCGGCTCGAGCGGCGCCCCAGGAGCGTTCGCGCTGAGTCCGTACTCAGTTTGCGTCATGATGCCCTTCACGGAGGCAGGCGCGCGTGCGCGGCCATGCCAAGCATCTGAATTCTCGGCCCACCAGCGCTCGGTGACTTTGATAAAGCTAAGCAAGTTGGGGTCGTACGAGTAGATGGCGTCGTTGGAGAAATGGATGAGGGGCGTGCCGTTTGGCGAGACGGTCGCGCTGAGGATGGTGGTATTTGGGGAGGAAGAGAGCAGGGGGGCGACGGAGACTGGAGCGAAATTGGCTTTCTGGCGCTTGACGTTCCTGTTGAGTTGGTATTATAGTTTAGTAGAGATACAAGATGGACAAGAGGAATGGCGTACCAGCAGTAGACTTGCCCCCCTGATGTGATGGCAAGAAGTGTGTGTTTATTACCTTCGAGGAATGCGACGGGAGAGCCGAGGCTCAGTGGAGAGAACGATCTTCTTCCTGTGGGCGAGTACACGTGTAATGTCCCATCCTGCGAGGCCGCAGCGCAGAAGCTGGGCGTCGCTTTCAAAGCGATGGCGGGCGAAGGGAGGTAGTCGAGCCATTGCACCTGCGTCCCGGTGACGAAGCTAATCTCCGTCGTATCTAGAAGTGAAGGCTCAGTATGGATGTAATATGGACGGATCAAAGACACTCACGATCTTCCTCGCTATTCCTCGCATCCAGCACCGCGTCGGAATCCTCCATCTGGTATTTCAGGTAGGACAGCAGCGGAGGTGTAGGCAAAACAACCCCGGCATGGTGTGAAGACCCAGTCGGTTGTGGGATGCTCCACCCTCCCAGCTGCTTAACAGTCGCTGGTACCTCGGGTTTACGATCCCCACCCATCGTCCTACCCCTCACAGGGCGCTCGGGTCCATCATCCGGCGACTCCATCGCGCTAGCCTTCCTCTTCCCCTTTGTCGACACGCTCTCGCCCGCGAACGCGTTAATGGGAACATCGAGTTCCATCGCTGCCCCAGCCCAGCTATGTGGAGGTTCGTACGGCTGCTCCTTCGGTCGTGGGAAGCCGAAGCCGGTGGTGGTGGTGGGCTTGGACGAGGAGGCGTAGGCGCGGGAAGCTGGGATGGGGGCGGTGCTGGAGGTGGGGATGGCCGCGGACGCGTTGGGCATGAGGGTCACGCGTTTCTTGGGCTTGCCTCGGCGCGCGACGAGCTGGTTCACTTGTTCCCCGTCGACGATGGCCTTCGTGACCTCGATGTTCGCGCGCGACGGTGATGGCGGCGGTGTTGGCTGGTTCGTGTCTTGGTGCGAGTATCCGTGTGGGGGTGGTGGCAGGGAGAAGCCGAACTTGGAGAGGTATTGTTCTTGGACGGAGGTCGGGGAAATGCCTTCGAGTTCTTCGGGCGTGAAGTGGAAAACCGCGATTGTGCCGTCGGAGGAGGCTGCGTAGAGAGTGAGGCCATCGGACGACCAACTCAAGTCCATGATCTGCCGGTCGAAGACTTCTTTGGCGACGATGAGGGGGCGTGCGGATTTGGTCTGCCATACTGAAACGGACCTGTCGTCGGCACCAAGGGCCACGACGGAGCATATGTTCGATGTTGACACTGGCGCGGCGGGGTTGCGGAGGAAGATGTGGGGGTTGTACGACGCGACTTCTACTGTGTTTTCGTGCCCGACGAGGCTGATATCTGAGGTCCAGGTGTTGCGGGTGATGACAGCTGCAATGAAGACGAAACCTTTGTTGTTCGTCGCGTTGGAGGTGGTGATGTGAGCACCATCTGGGGACCAACTACGTCGATTGTGAGCGCGTACTTGGGTTCATAGACATAGTTTGCTCACCTTAGCCTCCGGAAAAATGTGCTTCCTGGGGAGTCCTCAAATGGTTTGGATATTTCAGCTTCAAGACCCCAGTCCGAGGTCCGCCAAATCTTGACTGTCTTGTCGTCCGATTGGGTGGCGAGGAACTCCCCAACGGGATCCCAGCAAACGCCCTTGACGAAACCTTGGTGTTGGTCGAGCTTCCGCACGCCTTCAAGTGTATATCCATCCCAGATGATAACTTTTGAATCCAGGGCTACTGATGCCAGGTACCGGTCGCCGGGTGACCAAGCGACATCGGTGACGTCTTTCGCACCTCTGAGCGTCTATTCCATTCCATAAGTTTGGCGAAGCGACGTACCACTTTCATGTCCGGGAAGCCGCTTGAGCGGTTTCCAGCCTTCAACGTTGATCTCATCC
Organism: Ephemerocybe angulata; assembly: GCA_013368325.1. NCBI lineage: Eukaryota > Fungi > Basidiomycota > Agaricomycetes > Agaricales > Psathyrellaceae > Ephemerocybe > Ephemerocybe angulata. The sequence continues at coordinate 455,127 of JAACJK010000004.1, forward strand.
GAACCCCAAACCTTCCCTCGAGCGTTTCTAGGCGTGCTGTGAATATGCAGTTCCCCGCCGACGCGTCTCTCACTCACGGATCCAAATCCCAAATCATCACAATCTCGTCGTCGCTCCCGCTCGCCAGCCATCTCCCGTTATGTGCCCATCTCACGACCAGGACCGGGCCTGTGTGCATCGTCAACGTGCATAGCGACTTGGGCGGGCGTCCTGAGGCCTCGGAGGCGGGGTTGAGGATGGGTTTGGTGCTCCAGATTCGGATTTTGGCGTCCAGGCCTCCTGTGGCAATACGGGAGCCGTCTGGGTGGACATGGACAGAGAAAATAGAGAGCCGTTTCGCGTTGGCATCGGTCTTGGAGGAGTCGTTGTGCATCACCCATGCTGGCTTCGTGAAATGCATTGCCGGAAGTTCTACCGGCTAAAGACAGCCAGATTCACGGTGTAGATGAGGGGTATTTTGCCAGAAGCGGTGAGATAATGGCGGTGTCGTCAAAGATGTCGTGGATGGCGAAAGTCAAGAAGGAACCCGTGTTGGGCGTCGTCCGGCATCAATAGGGGAATTCAAAGTAAACGCAACAGCTGTTTCGAAACAACTATTTTTGTTTCGGTCCGTGGAAACATCGATTTCATATTTGACTTCCCCCGTTTCGTTTTCTGTTTCGAAACAGGACGGAGTTTGAATCCGCTTGTCCAGTGCTCGCCACGCCAGCGGCTTGGTGTTCCGCTCGATAGATCAAAGTTAGATAAGATTGCGTAGCACACTGTATCGAATACCCTCCCAAGTACATCCATTCAATCCTTCTCTCCCCAACCATGCCACGAGTCTCGCAAAGACACCAAGATACCAACGCACTCCTAGAGCTCTGAAGGATATGTGTGATCAGACGCCAACTCGACACGCGGGCTTGGGCGCAAAAACGGCAACTGCCGTGTTCAGATTCTCCGCTTTGATGCCGAGCGCGGCAAAAGTGCACCAGACAAACACAGAAATCTCTGTTTCGGTTTTCGGGCCAGATCTGCAACAACCCGAAATAAAAATAGTTGTTTCGAAACAGCTGTTGCGTTTACTTTGAATTCCCCTAATTAGCAGGATTTGGCGCGTACACCGCTTGTTTCTCTCCCACCATGTGCCTATCTAGGCGTTCGCGCAATTTCACTCAAGAATGCATCTGCTGCCTCAAATTCAACTTCAATGCTCAGGGTTCTCGATATTGACCATCGTTATCGTACCTTCGTCATCCAATTCAAAAATCACGAAGCTCAGATCGTGACAGAAGCACTTTACTGAGTATGGCCAAAAAATCGTCGAGTATGTCCCGTATGCCCAATCTTCTGTGTCCAACGAAGAAGCCTGATATACGTACCGTAAAGTTCTGCCCCCAATAATCAGGTGTTACTCTTCATGGTACCTCTCGCCAATGTGCAAGATGCCGCTGAGCCTTGAGGAGCTGGGACTCGCAGAAACTCCAAATGCTTGGCCAGCCTCAGGCAATTTTCCTTATCGTTGCGGAAAAAGGCTCAGCACCACTCCTGAGTGTCTTCGGATGTGGACCCGGAATCAATTGGTACTATTTATGTGGAACTTCGCGATCCTAGGACCCACCATGGCGTTTTACGTTCAGGAACCAGCATAGTGCATGCGGTGATTCTGTCGTCCTGGCATCATCACTCTCATTACTCCAGAGAATGGTGTGCTGGGAGATAAGCGGAGCCCAAGAATGTCTTCTACTATTCAGACTTGGCACAGAGCAGCTGAACCGTATTATAAGACTGTGTTCGTGTGATGTTGTTCTTCGTTCTTGCGCCAACCCTCTCGTCCCGGCAACCATGTCTTCTGCTTCTCCCCCTGAAAAGCCTGCAGCTAGTGGCCGGGATAGCAAGGGGTCTTCTCTCTCTGACATCTCCAAGAGCAAGTTGGAAGATAAGACGTCTTCTGTCGAGAACCTGGTCGACGAGGAACCTACTCCCTTCCGGTGGCTTGACTATCTGCTCGGTCGCAAACGTGACAACCAACCAGCCCTCGATGCTGTTTCGACTCGTCGCTCTGTCTTTGACGACCCCGCTCTCGCAAAACATTACTGGCCCAATCCCGATTACGAGAACTTGCATAGGTTCGATCCCGACGCACGTTGGACGTATCGGGAGGAGAAGGTTCGCCATTTAACCGTCATGGTCACATACGCATACCGACTCACCCGGTCTATAGGCGTTGGTGCGCAAGATCGACTGGAGGGTTATGCTGTGGGCCGCGGTCTCCTTCTCGGCCTTGAACTTGGACCGTGGAAATTTGACTCAAGCGAACACCGACAACTTCCTCCCAGATTTGAAGATGACTACCAACGGTGCGTTCACCTATTCGAATTGGGATTAATTCGACTTAGATGTCCTTCCTAGATTACAACTTGGGGAACAGTGTCTTCCGACTGGCTTTTTTGTCAGCCGAACTCCCGTCACAGCTGGTCTCGAAGAGGGTAAGCCTTAGAATCTCAGCACGATCTCCAGCTCAGAGAACTCACCCCAACCTTCCCCCAGCTCGGACCCGATGTCTGGATTCCCATCCAAATGTGTGCCTGGTCAATCGTCACGATGGCCCAGTTCTTTTTGAAGGGCCGCACCACCTTCCTGGTGTGCCGCGGTGTTCTGGGATTCATACAGGGCGGCTTCATCCCCGACTTGATCCTCTACCTCTCTTGTACGTTCATCCTATCATCAGCATTCTATTTACCTACGCCGACTGACGGTATGGGTAGACTTCTACACCAAGAACGAACTTCCACTCCGGCTGTCGTTGTTCTGGATTTCTATGAACGTTTGTACAATTCTCGGTAGCTTCATTGCGTTTGGTGTCCTTCGTATGCGTGGCATCTTGGGACGCGCAGGCTGGAGGTAAGTTCAACCAATCATTTCGTCTCTCCTGTAACCGGAGGCTAAGGGTGCTCTTGTAGATGGCTCTTCTTAGTCGAAGGAGGAATCACGCTCATCGTTGGCATTGCGACGTTCTTCATGATGCCTCCCAGCCCCACTCAGACGAAGACCTGGTTCCGTCCGAAGGGGTGGTTCACGGAGAGGGAGGAGATCATCGCCGTCTCGCGCGTCCTGCGCGATGATCCGACGAAGGGCGATATGCACAATCGACAGGCGCTTACGCCGAGGAAGTTGTGGCGCGCGTTGTGTGACTATGACCTTTGGCCTTTGTATATCATGTGCGTTTCTGGCTTTTCTTCCCGTTGAGTGTCAGGATTACTGACTGGCGGCGACGACAGTGGTTTGATGTTCGGCATCCCCACCTCACCTCCTGCGCAGTACCTCACCCTGTCTCTTCGAAACCTCGGGTGAGCCTTTCCCTGCGAAACGTCCTTCTTGGATTGCTAACGGAAGTGAAGATTCAACACCTTCGAGACGAACTTACTTACCATCCCCTCCGCTGTCGGCACCATCATCACGATGTGGATCATCGCCCTCGTCTCCGAGACCGTGGACGACCGCGCCTACGTCTCCATGCTCGAAGACGTCTGGTGCCTTCCCTTCCTCATCGCCCTCCGCGCCCTGCCCGACAAGCCCGACCCCTGGGTCTTCTACGCCCTCGCAACCGCCCTCCTGTCGTATCCCTATACGCATCCGATCCAGGTCGGCTGGTGTTCGAGGAATGCGGGCGGTGTGGCGAGCAGGACGGTGAATGCGTCGTTGTATAATATGTTTGTGCAGGCGTCGGCCCCGGCGATTATTTCGTCGAATATCTATCGGAAGGATGATGCGCCTAATTGTGAGTGTCTTTTCCTTCGTTTTGTGGCTTCAGTTAGCTCATTATTCGAGGCAGATCGTCGCGGGAATAGCTGGCTTATCGGTATTTGCGCCTTTAATTGCATTATTCTTTATCCTGGTGTCAAGGCGTGGAAGAACGCGAGTCGCGACAAGATTTGGAATGCTATGTCCCCTGTATGGGCGGGTTTCTTGGACAAAAAGCAATCCAATGATTTCGCACTAATGATTCGCCCTTGTCACTGTTTTCGGGGTTCGGAAGCTTTTAACTGTGTGAAATACTTAATCTCCACAGCCACAGATCAAACGGCAGACAAAGCCGAGACGGCATGGCTGATTGCCATTTTCTGAGAGCTTCACATGTAACGGCGCTCAAAGGGATAAAATTCCCCGTTCTGGGGGTCTTTTATACTCACCAATTTGTTTCTACTAAATTTTTGCTTGGTCCTAGGAGGAACCAGGAGGAGAGCTGGTATAGGTGCGAAGGGGGCCTTCCTTGGCAGTGGGCAAGATCCCGTGGTTAGATAAGCGGCACTTTACAGGCCGTGCGTGGCTATGCACGCGGTCCTTCCATTTTGAGTTCGGAAGCTTTTCACTACCCTCGTTTCATGAACTTTCATCGCACCACGTTCGCACCGCAGCGGATACTTGGAGGAGCTCATTAATGATCATTAATAAAAATACAAAAACATTGCCCAATCATAGAGAAACTCAGTAAGAGATCATTGAATTTCTTCAGTACTTACTCTAAAACAGTGGATTTGATTTTTGTCCAAGAAAGCCTTCCATAGCCCTGAGGTTCGTTTCGTCCCTTCTTTGGGTACATGTGGAATGCTAAACCTCGATGCTTATCGCAGGAGAAAGCGGAGTACCTCTCCACCACAACAGATAGAGGGAATAGGCGTCTGGACTTCCGTTTTGCGCATTAGATTTAAGCGCGGTATATCATCATCTTATCTCTATCCACGTTTCATTTTGGGAATTTCTCAGAGCTGTAGTACCCGGTGATTAATGATTGGTATGTTATATCGTGCCACAATGCCATTTCTATATGTAGGTGTACCTACCATGGTTCCCTCAAATGCATTCGCCGACGGGGTTGACCGTTGAACGTTGAAGCGCGTGAACGTTGATCGATGATCACATCAACCCTTCGGGTTCCCGAAATTTGAATCCTCCTTAGTTGTGCCCAATATGTTCCACAGTTCCTCAGGCCTGGTGCGCGACAGCTTTTCATTGCTCAGTACTTCGCCCACACTGAGCTAGAGCTTGGTCTGGCCACTGGTCATCTTGATTCCAAACATCTCTGCCGTGGCAAATTCGATGCTCTACAAGCCAACCCCTTCACAACGTCACGGTCAGCTGGATCTGGTCCCATGTTCAAAGCCGCCTCATGTTTGGCTCTGGGCGCTTATCGACATCGATCCTCGATTAGAGTGCTTATAGTCTCTATCGGGTGCTTCAGCATGTGACGAAGACCACCTGTGTCGTGAACACCGGTCAGCCTACCTATTTTCTCTTCTTTTCCTTTCATTTCTTTCTTTACTATTCATTCGTGCGCATTCCTGCACACTCTTGCACACCTTTGCACACCCTTGCACACCTTCACACTGCCTTCGCTCTTCTGAGCCTTCCCCTCACTTCATGCACAGCATGTTCATGCTTCTTATTCTCGTGCACAGCACGTTCACACCTTGTTCACACCTTTGTTCTCAGGCGCACTGCCCGCGCGCTGCCTTTTAGTCATATCGACTCATATGGACTCTATTGTTCTTTGGATCATTCTATTGTTCTATTTTCGTTCGAGATCATCTGGACACATATATACTCGTAGCTACTCGTTCATTATTCCCCACTTGATCTCTTTGACTATACAGGTACATAGTCGCTTCGCTCCTATTCCCTGTATCCTATTTACCTTTGACTATACAGCTCTTGTATCTGCATCGCTGCTCGTCGCTCGTCCGACCTCTGCTCCTCTGCTCTCTGCTCTCTGCTCGTCGCTCGTCCGACATCAGCCGGCGTCTTCGCCACATTAGATCAAGTCCTCCCAACTGCGCCGACGTTCATCGTCCTCGCAGCCCCTGCTAGCCGGCACCATCGCGCCCACCCGTTCCCCCTCACCTGCAACCTCTGACGGCTCTCAACCGGACAGCTGTGCACCATACCTTCACGGCCTACAGATCGACTCCGCCTACCTCCGATCCACCACTGATCCAGTCTGGTCCTCAGTCTACTGGTACATCGACCGGAACGGCTTAACTGTCTACACCGACTGCACAGAACAACCCTGCCCCCACGCTAAGGAAACCCAGGATTCTATCCCAGGCTTCTACCTCTCTGGCCTTCGTGGAGAACTAGTCCTACCACTAGTCCCACAGTACCTGCACCCTACCAGCCCGCCTAGCCGCATCCCACCCCCATCGTCACCACCGCCGCCGTACTCCCCAAAGCTCCCTGACTACCCAAGTCCACCTCCTGCCATGTCAGACGATCGCATCGAAGCCCTCTTCGAGAGGCTCATAGAAGCCCAGACAAAGACCAACGACCAGTTGACCGCGCTGGCCGCAGCTCAAAACCAAGCCCGATCTGCACCTGCACCTGCTCCAGCCACCAACACCACCCAGGTTGGGGCTGTCAACGTGTCCACCGGCTCCAGTATGGCTCGCCCGGAGCCTTTCAAGGGAGGTTCCGCCGACGCCCGGCGATTCCTCCAGTACTACACCATGTGGGCCCGATCGAAGGAAGCTCCCCTCAACAAGCTCAACACTACCACCGGCTTCCATGAGATCGCTCCCGAGCAGTGGATCATCCACGCCCTCTCGCTCCTGCAGGGGGAAGCCGCGATATGGGCCGTCCGCTACCTCCAAGACATCGAGGCCCATGCCACCACCCAAGCCGCCGCTGCAGCCGCTACCGCAGCCAACCAGACCGCTGTCCCCATCACCCCCTTCCCCTTCAGTGGATCGTGGGACGAGTTCGTCAAGGCCTTCAAGGCCCGCTTCATGGCCTCGGACGACAACGCCGAAGCCCAGAGGGAACTCGAGTCCATCACCCAGGGCAGCAAGACGGTTGCGCAGTACGCAGCGCGCTTCCAGGAGGTCTCCGGACGCACGGACTACTCCGAGTCGGACCTTGGCCATCGCTTCAAGCAGGGCCTCTCCAAGGACGCCCGTGCCTGGTTGACCATGGCCTCCTTCGCCAAAGCACCCGCCACCTTCGAGGAGCTTGTCCAGCTCGCTGTCAAGGTTGACTTCCACATGCGTGACAGCATGGCGGAAGGCCCTCGTACCAAGGGTTCCACTGCCTACTCCCCTCCCACTGCTGCTCGCGACCCCTACGCCATGGATGTCGACGCTAGTCGAAGCTCGACGGCTCGCACCCGCGAAGACTTCACCAAGCTCATGCGAGGTCGCTGCTACGGGTGCGGCTCCAAGGCCCACCTGAAGTCGGCAGGAGGACACGAGGCCACCAAGTGTGGATACTGCGCCCGCATCGGGCACACCGAGGCCGTCTGCCAGGACAAGTACCTAGGCAACGAGAAAGGCCGAGGAGCCCGACGCTCCCAGAAGGCAGCTGCCACGACCAGCGACACCCCCTTCACCCTCTTCCCAGGCGAGACCTCTGCCCCCAACGTCTCGTCCCCTGCCCCTTCGACGACACCCGAGGACCCTAGGTTCACACGCCTAGAGGCTGCCCTCGCCGAGCAGAACCGTCTCTTTGGGCTCCTCGCCAACGACAAGCCGGGTTTTTGAAGCGGGTGCCCGTCCGTGCTGCCGCACGCGTACCCATCGCTATGTGTTCCACCTCCTCCTATGACTCCATCTCATCATGTACCATTAGTTCTATTCGTGAAATCGATCCTACTTCAGACCATTTCCGAGTACGAACAACGTTGAGAGGTCGCAACAGGAGCACTAGCTCAGCAGCCATGATAGATTGTGGGGCCACCGCCCTCTTTCTTGACCACCCTTTTGTCCTAAAGCATCACATCACCATCTTCCCGCTCCGTCACCCCATCCTCCTTCGCAACATTGATGGCTCCCCAAACACTGCCGGGGACATCACCCACTTCGCGCGTCTTCACCTCACAGTCGGACCCCACAACCGCTGGACAGACTTTCTTGTCACCGACCTAGGAGGCGAGAACATCATCCTGGGGCTCCCCTGGCTTCGCCAGGTTAACCCAGAGATCGACTGGACAAAGGGTATTGTGCGCATCAACCCCCGAGCCACCATCGAGGACGTTCCTGAGGACCCGAACCCGAGCTACGCTCTGGGGGAACCGTCCAACGGATCTGTCCTGGAAGAGATCTATGCCTCGAGCGCACCCCCGGACCCCATCGCATCCGTTCCAGAGCTCCTACCCTCACGCCGTCATCCCCGCGCCTCGGTAGAGGAGGTGCCGGAGGAAAGACATCTGTGTTTGGACTTAGGGGAACCCTCTGACGGAGCGATTCTGGAGGAGATCTACGCCTCTTGGCCCACGCTCCCCAGCTCTCCAACTCCTGAACCTGCCCCACCGTCATCGCCCCCTCCTGTGGAAGAGAAGCCCGAAACCCCCTTCTGCCGAATCCGTGCTAACCGAACTACTCGACGCCGCTGGCTTCGAGCCGGTATCATCGAGCGCACGGATGAGGAACTGTGGTGTTCGGCTGGCTTCACCTACTCCCAGAAGATCGCTGAGGACGCGAAGAAAGGTAAACCGGAGAGAACGCTCGAGGAGATCATCCCTGCCCACTACCAAGAACACGCCGCCGTCTTTTCTGAGCAAGAGTCTACTCGACTTCCAAGCCACAAGGACTGGGATCATGCCATCGAGCTCACACCCGGCGCTCCAGCCAACATCCGCACCAAAATCTACCCCATGTCCCTAGATGAACAAGCCGTGCTCGATACATTCCTCCAGGAGAACCTCGCCAAAGGATACATCCAGCCCTCCAAGTCGCCCATCTCCTCCCCTGTTTTCTTCATCAAGAAGAAGGACGGAACTCTCCGCTTCATCCAGGACTACCGCCGTCTCAACGAGTACACCATCAAGAACCGCTACCCGCTCCCTCTCGTCGCCGATATCATCAGCCGTCTCCGAGGCGCCAAGTACTTCACCAAGTTTGACGTCCGCTGGGGATACAACAACGTCCGCATAAAGGAGGGAGATGAATGGAAAGCTGCGTTCGCCACCAGTCGAGGCCTCTTTGAACCCAAAGTCATGTTTTTCGGTCTGACCAACTCACCTGCCACATTCCAGGGCCTCATGAACTCGATCTTCTCAGATCTGGTCGCCTCCGGCAAGGTGGCGGTCTACCTCGACGACATCCTCATCTTCACCATGGACCTGGAAGAACACCGCCGCATCACCCACGAAGTCCTCCGTCGCCTGCGACAGCACGACCTCTACCTACGTCCTGAGAAGTGTGAGTTCGAGAAGGAGGAGATTGAGTATCTGGGTATGGTTATCCGAGAGGGAGAGGTGAGCATGGACCCTGCCAAGGTCCAAGCCGTCCGTGGCTGGCCCGTACCGCGCAACGTCCGCGAAGTCCGAGGATTCCTGGGCTTTGCCAACTTCTACCGCCGCTTCATCAAGGACTTCTCCAAAGTCGCCCGCCCCCTCCATGACCTCACCAGGAAGAACACCCTGTTCGAATGGACTGACGAGCGTCAGCAAGCCTTCGAAACCCTCCGTGACGCCTTTATCTCGGCCCCCGTCCTCGCTCTCTGGGATCCTGACCGCCCTACTCGCATCGAAGTCGATGCCTCTGGCTTCGCCACCGGAGGTGCCCTTCTCCAGCAAGCCGCTGATGGCGCCTGGCATCCTGTCGCCTTCCGATCAGCGTCTATGGACCCAGCTCAGCGAAACTACGAGATCTATGACCGAGAGATGCTAGCCATCATCGAAGCCCTCAAAGATTGGCGCCCGTTCCTGGAAGGTCTCCCTGACACCTTCGGGATCGTAACCGATCATGCTAACCTGAAGTACTGGCGCACTGCCCAAGATCTGGCACGACGACAGGCGAGATGGGCTCTGTACCTCTCTCGCTTCGACTTCCGTCTCGAACACCGCCCGGGTGCTGCGAACACCCAAGCTGACCCCCTCTCGCGCATGCCCCATCATCATGTCTCGGACTCTGACGATAACACCCAACGCACGGTTCTCCGCCCTGAACACTTCGCCAAACTCGCTGCTGCTTCCCACTTCACTAATCCCCTGGAAGACCGAATTCGTCGCGCAAGTGCACGCGAATCTGTGGTCTTGGGAGGGCTAGAGAAGCTGCGCAAGTTCGGACCCCAGAAACTCGTCAACGGATTGACAGAGTGGACAGAGGAGAACGGGTTAGTACGGTTCAGAGGCAAGGTATACGTCCCAGCAGACGATGAGCTCCGGCGAGAGGTGGTGAAGCAGTGCCACGATGACCCCACTTCAGGCCATCCCGGGAACCATGCAACCCTCGAACGGGTCGAGCGGTTGTACTGGTGGCCCACGATGCGCGCTTTTGTGAAGAAGTACGTCGAAGGCTGCGATCTCTGTGCTCGACGCAAGCATGCCCAACACCCTCGTGCCCTCACCCAGCCCATGGACGTCCCTGAAGGCCCTTGGGAGGCTGTTGGAGTTGACCTCATCACACAGCTACCACCTGCCCATGGTTTTGACGCAGTCATCGTCTTCACCGACTTCTTCACCAAGCAGATCCACGCACTCCCCTGTTCCTCCACCATCTCGACTGAAGGAGTCGTCGACATCTACTACCGAGAGATCTTCCGCCTCCATGGTTTGCCCCTTCGTTTCATCAGCGACCGAGGGCCCCAGTTCGCCTCCAACGTCATGCGCACCCTCCTCCAACGTCTCGGGATTGGATCCAACCTCACAACGGCATACCACCCTCAGGCCAACGGCCAAACTGAGCGCGCAAACCAGGAAGTCGAGAAGCACCTTCGCTTCTATGTCAGTCGACGACAAGACGATTGGGACCAGCACCTCCCCATGGCTGAGTTCGTCATCAACTCCCGCATTCACTCTGCTCATAATCGCTCCCCCTTCGAGGTCATCTACGGCTACTCCCCCCACTTCAACATTCCCATCGGCGCTACCACCGGTGTCCGTGGTGTTGACGAACGCATTCGGGACCTCCTTGACACCCGAAAGGACGTTGAAGCAGCCTTACGAATGGAGAAAGCCCACCAGAAGTCAACCTTCGAAGCTGGGAAGCGGACAGCACATGCCTTCGCTGTAGGCGACTACGTCTGGCTCAGCGCCAAGAACATCAACATCAAGGTGCCCACTCGAAAGCTTGGAGACTTCCAGCTCGGCCCCTACAAGGTCATTGAGAAGGTCGGCGACCTTGACTACCGTCTCGCACTCCCTCAGTCCCTATCCCGTCTCCATCCTGTCTTCCACGTCGATAAGCTTAGTCCCTGGAAAGGGAACGACACCAATGGCATCCTACCTCCCCCACCAGAGCCTGTTGAACTCGAGGACGGGACAGAGTTTGAAGTCCAGGACGTTCTGGACAGTAGGGAGGTCAAGCGCGGACGAAAGCGCTGGGTCGAATACCTCATCAGCTGGAAGGGCTACAACGACAGCGAGAACTCTTGGGAACCCCTTGCCAACCTTGGGAATGCAGCTGAAGCCGTTGCGGAGTTCCACCTTCGACACCCCACGGCACCCCGACCATAGTCATCGAGGACGATGAGTTCTAGGAGGGGGGTAATGTCGTGAACACCGGTCAGCCTACCTATTTTCTCTTCTTTTCCTTTCATTTCTTTCTTTACTATTCATTCGTGCGCATTCCTGCACACTCTTGCACACCTTTGCACACCCTTGCACACCTTCACACTGCCTTCGCTCTTCTGAGCCTTCCCCTCACTTCATGCACAGCATGTTCATGCTTCTTATTCTCGTGCACAGCACGTTCACACCTTGTTCACACCTTTGTTCTCAGGCGCACTGCCCGCGCGCTGCCTTTTAGTCATATCGACTCATATGGACTCTATTGTTCTTTGGATCATTCTATTGTTCTATTTTCGTTCGAGATCATCTGGACACATATATACTCGTAGCTACTCGTTCATTATTCCCCACTTGATCTCTTTGACTATACAGGTACATAGTCGCTTCGCTCCTATTCCCTGTATCCTATTTACCTTTGACTATACAGCTCTTGTATCTGCATCGCTGCTCGTCGCTCGTCCGACCTCTGCTCCTCTGCTCTCTGCTCTCTGCTCGTCGCTCGTCCGACATCAGCCGGCGTCTTCGCCACAACCTGCATGCTGAGAATCGTTAAACTAAGCTTACCTCCTTGCCACCACGATACCCTTCTACACCTTCCAGGGATATGGGGGAGCACACGATTGCGTGGGTAACTTGTCTTTCTTCTAACAAGCTACAGCACTGACCGACTTGACTCAGCGTTTTAGGCAGATTCGACGCCGGCAAGACCACGGTACATTACCAATTACTTGAGAGAGGCTATCGATGACACGATGAATTCCAGTTCATCAAGGCCGTTCGCAATGCAGCCAATAATCTACCTGGACCGCCTCCAGCTGAGGAAGCACCTACGCAAGGCATCGTGGAGTACAAAGTATCCCTTCCGGATGGGCAGTCCTTGACCTTCATCGACACTCCTGGCTTTGATGGCTATCAGCCGGGAGGAGAGCCCGCGAAGGAGACCGAGGAAATCCTCCAGATGCTTGAGGAACACCTTGCGGCGAATGGGTGCGTAATCCCGTCGCGATTCTGAGTTTGGTGCGAAGAGATTCTCACTCTGGGGAACATCAGGTCCAAGCCTGTGTCTCATGTTCTCGTCTTTCTCAATGCAAACGACATGAGCGCTACCGAATTCAAACCCCGTGCGCAACGCATCTTCGAGAGACTGTTTCCAAATGCTCAAGTTGCGTGCATCACTTCGCGGTGGGACCAGATCGAGGACGATGACGGCCCTCTTGCCACTGCTGAGGAGGCGCAGAGCAAGGAAGAAAGCCTCTATGCGAGCGGGAAAACTAGGGGAAGCCTATTGGAGTATTTACTCGATGGACGGCGAAATCGAGGGGGCGACGTCCGTCGTTTCCGCTCAGGCCTGCCCATTGAAGCCTATTCATCTCCCAAGGACATCGTACACGAGCTCTTCGTCGGACCGGTAAGTCGCATTCAGGGCCATTGAGTCCTTCGCTCATTTGTCAATCCTAGGGATCGGATTCCACGTTGGAGGAAAGGTTGGCAGCGGTGACCAAGGAGCGGGACGATCTCGCTGCCCAGAACGCTCTTCTGCTTCAGGGGAAGCAGGCGTCGGCCACCGCCGGCGACGCCGCCCCTGGCCCACAGGAGGCCGTCCGCACCCCTCGTACTCGACGACAGCGCCTCTTGGACACCATCGACAAATTCTCGACTCAGGTGCTCGAGATGGTGACCGAGCTCGGCAGGGAAGCGGCGGATGTTGCGGACGCGTGTACGGCCAATCGTGATGCAATCCAATCTGCGGCCGCTGTGTCAGCGAACGACCGGTCTGGTGCGCTGCTAACCCTAACTTAGGACAGAAGACGAGAGAGAGAGAGAAGAGGCGAGAGAATCAAGGCGAGAGACTTGTAGACAAGGCCGTGATATTGACCAGCTAAAGACTGGGGAAATACAGTGAGGTCTACCTAGGTTATATACTGCTATGCTTCGTGACCGTGACGTGACTATGGCTATACGAGGCTGTACATACTGTGCAGAAGCTGTACATACTGTGCAGAAGCTGTACATACTGTGCAGAAGCTGTGGAACGCTATGTAAGGAACGACCGTGTATGAGTCGAAGAGCTGTGCGAGTGCTGTGCATATGATGTCATGCTGACTGAGGTGCTGACTGATGCTGTGCTGGTCCCGTGATGTAACAGGTGACCTGTGCATGTGATCGCACGTGCTGTGTCACGTGATTGAGACGCGTCTTGTAATAATAGAAGAGTAGAGAAATGAAAGATGAGAAATAAAGAAAAAGAAAAGGAAAAGGAAAAGAATAAATAGATCATCCAGGTCGTAACATCACCCCCCCTTTAGCTTCGTCGTCCTCGACGATTTCAGCCTCTCTCCCCCTCGCTCGGTAGTGTCGGATTTCCTTCAGTTTCCCATCTGTCCAGTCAAAGATCGCTCTCTTGTTCTCGGTAAGGTTCTCGTAGGGGATAAAGCGGAGTTGGTGTGGTTGGATCCGTCTTGGTGCACTCGGGTGTTTTCGGTGGAAGTCAGCTATAGCGTCCGCTGCGTTGTCAACATTCCGTTCTGGTTCCCATGTTCGTTCTTCCTCGGGGTATCCAGCCCACTCAACGAGGTAATGGAGCTTCCCTCTGATGAACTTTGAGTCGTGGATAGCTTCAACTTCGTATCGTTCCTCCGTTTCGTCGACAGGTGGTGGTGGCGGTGGTTTTTGTTGAGAGGGGTATTCGGGCTTTTTGAATGGAGTTAGAAGTGATTCGTTAAAGACAGGGTGGATGGATTTCCATTTCGGAGGGAGTTGGAGTTGGTAAGCAGATTGCCCGATTTTTTTGACAATGGGGAATGGACCATAACGTTTATCCGAGAGTTTCCGAGAAGGACGAGTGATTGAGATGTTGGTTCCTTCGAGGTAAACCTTGTCACCAGGTTTGTAGTCTATGGCATCTCGGCGATGTCGGTCGTAGTTCTCCTTCATTTTCTCAGCTGCTGCCTTGAGGCTGGAACGGGCATCCTCGTGTACTTGCTTCATTCGCTCGGCAAACTGTTGCGCAGGCTCTGACTTTACACGTGTCCGGGCTTCTTTTCCTTTCCAAGGGTGTTGTCCGGAGTTGAGGAAGAATGGGGAGTAGCCTGTTGCAGAGTGGACCTTGTCGTTGTACGAGAAGACTGCTAATGGAAGCCATTCTGCCCAATCATCCTGTCGTTCGCTGATGAAGAGTCGGAGATACTGTTCAAGCTCTTGGTTGATACGCTCGGTTTGTCCATCGGTTTGTGGGTGGAATGCAGTGGATCGGTTGTGCTTTATTCCCAGAAGAAGAAGTAGATCTGTCATGAAGTTGGAGACGAACTGGGTTCCTCGATCGCTGATGACCTTTTGGGGAAGACCGTGGTGTCGGAAAACATAGTCCCTGTATAGTTCGGCTACTCCTTTAGATGTCAGCTCGGTAGTTGTGGGTATGGCTTCGATCTTCTTGGAGAATCTGTCGACAATTACGAGTATGGCGTTACTCCCATTGGACTCGGGTAGTGGTCCGATCATATCGATAGAGACGATTTCCCAGGGTCTGGACGGAATCTCGTTTGGGACTAATGGGGCTGCTGGGGAAGTGCGTTTGGGTTTTGTCCTTTGACAGGCTTCACATCCTTCTACGTATCGTCGGATTGAGTCCTGGATCTTGGGCCACCAGTAGTTTCGAGTGATGAGTTCTCGGGTTTTGTACTGTCCCGGGTGTCCGGCGGTGGGGGCGTCATGGTGTTGTCTGATGATTTCTTCCCGCAGCTTCTTGTCTACTGGTACGTAAATCCGTCCTTTCCAGGTGATGATGCCATCTTCCGTTTCTTCCCATCCATCTTCCTTCTGTGAGAGCGCTTTTTCTACCGACTTGTCCCTATTCCTACACACCTTCAAGATCCGTCGCATGACATCTTGGTCTGTTTCAATCGAAAGTGCTCGGAACCACTCAGATTTCAGGACTGTGACGTTTTCGTTGTCCCGTTCTCCTTTGTCATGACCATCTCGTCTAGATAGAGCATCTGCCTTGGCCATGGTTTTCCCAGGGCGGTGGTGGAGTGTGAAGTTGTAGTCCTGCATCTCGGTGGTCCATCTTGCCTGTCTCCGGTTGAGCTTCTGGGGTTTCCTAAAGTAGCTAAGGTTCTTGTGGTCTGTGTAACATTCGAAGATTTCCTCAGCTCCAAGCAGGTATTGTCTCCATTCAGATAGTGCGGTCATGATGGCGAGTAACTCCTTATCGTAGATCTCGTAGTTCCGCTCCGTTGGGTTAAGGGCATGCGACAAGAATGCAATTGGTTTCCATTTCCCATCTAGCTGTTGCTGTGATAGGATAGCACCGATGGCGAAGTCTGATGCATCACATTCGATTCGGAATTTCCCTTTGTCGTTGGGCATGGTAAGTACGGGTGCCGTCGTGATTCTCCGTTTTATCTCCTTGAAGGCTTCCTCTTGCTCCTTTCCCCACTCCCATTCCTTCTTTCCTGTGAGTCCCGAGAGCGGTCTCGCTAGTCCTCCAAACCCTTCGATGAATCTTCGGTAGAAGTTGGCGAATCCCAAGAACTGTTGGACTCCTTTGACGGATGTCGGAGCTGGCCAGTCTCTGACGGCTTTGACCTTTTCTGGATCCATGCGAACTTTGTTGTGGGAGACAATGACTCCAAGGTATTCGACTTCCGTTTGTTCAAAGGAGCACTTGTCAGGCTTGGCAAATAGCTTGTATCGCCGTAGCCTTTCCAGAACTTTGGTGACTAGTTTCCGATGTTCCTCCAGAGTGTCTGTGAAGATCAGGATGTCGTCCATGTAGATAACAACGTGTCCATCGTTGATGAGATCTCTGAATAGGGCGTTCATCATGGTCTGGAATGTGGCGGGTGAGTTCTTGAGACCGAAGAACATGACGAGGGGTTCAAACAGCCCACGGTTAGTGCGGAAGGCTGCTTTCCATTCATCTCCTTCTTTGATTCGGACGTTATTGAAACCCCATCGGATGTCGATCTTGGAATAGTACCGCGCTCCTCGGAGTTTGTCGATGAGTTCTTGGATGAGTGGAAGGGGATATCGATTGGTGATTGTAATCTCATTCAGCCGTCTGTAGTCTTGGACAGGTCGTAGAGTACCGTCTTTCTTTTTGACGAAGAAGAGGGGTGCTCCCATCGGTGACTTCGATGGTCTGATCCTTCCTGATTTGAGGTTTTCTTCCAGGAAGGCATCTAGTTGCTTCTGCTCTTCTGGGTTCAGGGGATAGATTCGACTGTCCATTACTTCCGCTCCGGGTATGAGTTCGATCGCATGATCCCATGCTCGCCTTGGAGGGAGTTCATCAAAGGCTTCTTTTGAGAAGACATCCTTGAAGCCATGATAGCATTTCGGGACTACTTCTTCAAATGTGCGCTCTTTGGTTGCCTTGTGTTTGGTTTCGGCAATTTTAGAGGCAGTGGTTTGGAAAGCCCTTATCTTGATTTCTCCTTGGATATCGATGGCTAGCAGTCGATCTCCGACCTCGATCTCTTCCCATTTGATCTCGTCTGATTCGGGGTCACCAGTTATGAGCGGCGTGCATTCGAGGGGGCATCGGTTGAATAAGATCTCTTTCTTCTGCCAATCGATAGAGGGGTTGTGCTTCTCCAGCCAGTCCATTCCTAGGAAGATCTTCGACTTGTCAAGGTTCGAAACAGCTAGCTCAATGCGTTCCGTGTGGTCCTTGATTTTGATGAAGAGTTCGACTACTTCGGTAATGGGTCCGTTGTTGTTTGGACTTCCATCAGCGTTATAGACTGGTATAGGAAGGGGTAGCTGCCGCGTGTTGATCCCTTCTTCTTTGACGAATGCAGCATCGATACAACTTCCGGTAGACCCACAATCGATAAGACCTTCGATAGAGAAGCTTCGCTTATCATCGCGCGTGCTTGCGACAATGTTGGCTGTAAGCTGTCTGTCCGTCCTTAAACTCCTTATGTATTGTTTGGGAGTTGCAAGACCGTTCAGTGCTTCTACTACTTCGGTGTCTGTGAGCTTTCGGAGTTTGGCAACGAGTTCATCTCCTACTTCTCGGACCTTCTTGTGATGTGTCCATGCAAGAAGAAGTCCTACTGCTCGATCGGGGCTATCATCAAGTCGCTGTGCGACCCATTCTGCCGTTCCTGGTTTTCCTTTCTTTCCTTTAAATCTGCCCTGGTTCTCTGATTCTTCGTCGAAATATAATTTATTGGGGATGGGGCATATTACGTCGGGTATCAGAATCTGAGAGTCCATGACCAGCTCGCTTGGGCGCTCGAGTGGTCCCTTTAAAAATCCTTCAACTTGGCTTTGAGGGCCTCAATCTCGGATTCGGGCATAGCGGAAAGGTCGAAGTCGTTGACGCGGGTGTACTGGGGAGGGGCAGTGGTGTCTTTGGCGAATGGGGCAAAGGGCTTCTTGTTGGGGGATTTGCAGTCGGCAATCTTGTGTCCTTTGGCCTTACAGTAGGCGCAGCTGACGTCGGGTACAGCCTGCCTGCAGGAGTCGGATCGGTGACCGGGTTTCCCACAAGTGTAGCAGATGAGAGGGGAGCGATTGCGATCTATGTCCATGGCGTTGGGGTCGCGAGTCGGGGTTGTGGCATAGTGCGTAGGTCGATTGTTCTCCCTTGGAGTCCATCTCCTTTGGGTGGTCTGTTCATTGTTTCGTTCCCCTTTTGATAGGCGGAACTGTCTGTCCAGGGTGCATGCCTTCTTGGCCCAATCATCCAGTGTCGTAGGCATTGGGATCAATCCATAGATCTTGTCCCTGAGTGCCTTGTTTAGTCCCCGCTTGTATTCGGCAAGCATGGCCGGTTCGTTATATCCAGACTGCGTCGAGTACCCCTGGAAGAGGATAGTGTACTCTTCGCAGGTGGAGCTGCCTTGGACCAGGGTGCGCATCTTGTCGATGGCGGCTTCCGAGACGTTCTGGATGACGAAGTGGCTGTTGAACGTAACGACGAATTGCTTCCAGTTCTTGAAGTAGGTTGGTTCGTCGGCTGTCGGTTCGTGGTTCCTTATGAAAGTTCTCTGGCTATCTGCCCAATGACTAGCCATGTCGTTCGTTCCTCCTTTGATCTTGGAAAGGGCGAAAATAATCCGTTGCTTCGCGTCGTCGACGTCCATGATGTCGTAGTACATTTCCAGTTCCGCGATGAAGCCTCCTGCTCTTTCAGGAGCTCCATTGAATTCTTTCGGAGGGTCGGGTTTCAGTTTCTTGAGCGCAGAATTGGCTCGATGCTTGGAAAGCTCCTCGGCGAGTTTGGTCTGTTCTTTGGCGAGGCCGGTCTGTTCGTCGGAGGCTAGAGCGAGGTTGCTTGCAGCATTGGAGAGTTCGGTGGAGTTTCGTTCGAAGGTTGATGCAAGGGTGGAGACAATATTTCCAAGATTGGTCATAGTCCCCGCCAGGGTGGCTAAGGCAGATTGGAGGGCTTCCATGGTGGGCGATGTGAGATAGGGGGTTGCTTGTGCGGATACTCGGTCCGATCCTATGCGTCAGGCTGCAGGATATACCGTACAGTCTACGCAATGCGATTTGCTTGAGGTCGTGGAGATTGAGTTGCTATCTCCGAGATGGCGGCTCTTACGGAATGTGTCTACGTAGACTAGAGTGACCGTTGACAAACTACAAAGGGCCTAATTGGGCAGGAGAAAAAAGGGTAAAAGGGGAATTTGTAAACTAAGCCCGAGCCGTAGCTCTTGATCGCTCTGAGTACCGGTTACCAGGTTCTTAGCTTCCCGTTATCGAAGATCACAACGAACGGGGAAGATCAGAAGTCTGGGCCTCTCACAGTGGGGCTTCTACGCTACGTGCTTAAGACCTAAAGTCTCGTGCTCTCCAAGGTGCTGCCTCCTACAGAGGGGCGTTGCTTGGGATAAAAGAGGATAGTGTGAAAATGGAATAAGGGAACACACGCCTAGGCGCGGGCAAGGTTTTGATGGTTGTTGAGAGTGGTGATGGCGTCGAGGATCGAGGTGATCGGCGACGAAGGAAGTCTTTAGCTATTGTCAGCGAACGACCGGTCTGGTGCGCTGCTAACCCTAACTTAGGACAGAAGACGAGAGAGAGAGAGAAGAGGCGAGAGAATCAAGGCGAGAGACTTGTAGACAAGGCCGTGATATTGACCAGCTAAAGACTGGGGAAATACAGTGAGGTCTACCTAGGTTATATACTGCTATGCTTCGTGACCGTGACGTGACTATGGCTATACGAGGCTGTACATACTGTGCAGAAGCTGTACATACTGTGCAGAAGCTGTACATACTGTGCAGAAGCTGTGGAACGCTATGTAAGGAACGACCGTGTATGAGTCGAAGAGCTGTGCGAGTGCTGTGCATATGATGTCATGCTGACTGAGGTGCTGACTGATGCTGTGCTGGTCCCGTGATGTAACAGGTGACCTGTGCATGTGATCGCACGTGCTGTGTCACGTGATTGAGACGCGTCTTGTAATAATAGAAGAGTAGAGAAATGAAAGATGAGAAATAAAGAAAAAGAAAAGGAAAAGGAAAAGAATAAATAGATCATCCAGGTCGTAACACGCTGCGATCCAAGTGGCTGAGGGGAACCTTGCGGAATCGACGGAGGACGCGAAAGCGGCAGAGGAGGAATGTACCAGACTTATACAGCAACGAGACTTGTATGCTGAGCAAGAGCGTGCTTTGACCGCTCAGCTGAATGGCCTCGCAACGACGGCCGACCGGCGCTCTATGAAAGTGAAGCAGCGGATCACTACGAGCCTCAGCCAGACGCAGGCATTCCGCAAAGAGAGGGAGGGTTCGGTGTCGATGGCCGAGGAGTGCCTTGAGAACAGTCGGCTAGAAGTGGAGCAGGCATCTGCAGAGATAGAGAAGTGGAAGCGCATCGAGCAAGGAAAGCAGAGGGAGTTGAACGAGTGGCTGTCCCCGGAGTCTCAGAGGCTTTCGAAGGAACGGGAGAGCGTCCAAACTCTCCAGGACACCTTGGCCACCAACCTCGATGCCATGCGAGAGGGGTTGAAGGACAGTTGGGAGGGGAAGCTTGGCGATAACATCGTTTTCTTAGCGCATCTCGGTGGCTACACTGTTGATCCTGAGATGGTCGCGCGCCCGGGAGATTGGGCGCCAGCCATGGAGTTGCTCTACGAATCGCAGGTCACGCTAGCGCTGTCACAAGAAATGGTCAAGTTCCACTCGGCCGTACTCCATCGGCTCAAGTCCCAAGAAGAGACCGCTCAGCGAGAATGGAAGAAAGGTGTCGAGGACATCTTCGGACCAGCGCCTAAGGACCTTCCTCCACCCCCACCCCCACTGACAGCGCATGGTGGGGCTGTGTATTCGGTTGCATTCTCCTGGGACGGAACGAAGATTGTCTCCGGGTCGGGCGACAACACAGCGAGAGTGTGGGAGGCGTTGACAGGTGAGCTGCAGACTGTCTTGGAAGGGCATACCGGAAGCGTTATGTCAGTTGCATTCTCACCAGATGGGAAGGATGTCGTCTCTGGGTCGGGCGACGGTACGGTGAGGGTGTGGGATGTGTTGGGAGCCAAGGTAAAGAGGGTCCTTAAGGGGCATAGCGCCTCGGTTTGGTCAGTTGACTTCTCTGCGGATGGATCGCGAATTGTTTCAGGGTCACTAGATCGGACAGTGTGGATTTGGGATGCATCAACTGGCCAAGTTCAGCGCGTCCTGAAGGGCCACACCGGTGCTCTTTGCTCTGTTGTATTCTCTGGAGATGGATCAAAGGTCTTCTCTGGGTCAGACGACACGTTGGTGAGGGTGTGGGACGCTGTGACAGGCGAGGTGTGCGCCGTTTTGCAAGGGCACGCAACTTGTATCACGGCCGTTGCATCCTCAAGGGATGGATTACGAGTTGCGTCGGGGTCCGGGGACAAGACGGTGAGGGTTTGGGATGTGTTGACAGGCAACGTGCTGCGAGTGCTGGAAGGCCACACCGGTTCCGTTTGGTCCGTTTCGATCTCCAGAAATGGATCGATCTGCTCTGGGTCGGACGACAAAACATTGAGGGTGTGGGATGCGTTGACTGGTACATCGAAGAGGGTGCTAGAGGGACACAGTGGTACCGTCCGCGCAGTAGCATTCTCCAGGGATGGAAGGCGGATTGCGTCTGGGTCCTATGACAAGACAATCAGGGTTTGGGATACACCCTCCGAGACTACTTTGGCTCATGGAACTTAGCCCCACCAGTGCAGAGGACATGTCTGCTCAATCTTCCCTTTCGCCTCTCTATTTCTATCATTTCATCCTTCCATCCAAGCTAATACTTCTCTTTTTCTCAAAACTCGTTTGCTACATACCCCTCTTCCATACTATCTAATACGATTCGCTTCAATAACCTGGCGCTTGACTTTTCTCTTTATGAATCTCGGTAACCACGCAAGTGGGCCGTGGCAATTTTTGTTTCTTGGTTTCTTGTATTAGTACATGTATTTGTAAGTCTATCGTCCTTGGCTAGAGAATGAATTGAAAATCAAATTTACCAGCTATACCCCAAGAATCAGGCATCTTTTTCCACACCAAACCGTCACGGTTTCAGGTCCTGGTCCTCCTTCTTCAGGCTATCCTCGATCAACAGCGTCCTCCAGCTCTCCAACGACCCGAGCAGTATCCTCAAGCCCTCCAGCCACACCCGTGACCCGCCCGCTCGCGGTCTCCCACTCCCTTTATTACACTTCCACATCCGCCTCATCCACCACCGCCGTGCTCAGCACCATCCCCGAGGAGCCCCTATCCACATCCTCCTGCACAAGCACAAGGACGTGCCCCACCCCCCCGCAATTTTATCTGCAAGCGCCTACGCAACTGCCCTGGCCTCCCGCTGGCAGTCGCATGACTCTACACTCAACTGTAACGCTGGAAGCGGAAGCAAACCAGCCTCGCCGATGCGAGGCACGTCTCCGCCCGGATTTGGCTCCTACCCTACCATCGACATCGACATCGATCATCTCCGCACCAAATACATTGACCTCGAGGCTCGTCTTCAGGTTCACCCATCCCCGAGGCCACTCGCATAGCAACAGATACCCTCCCGCGAACCGGCTCATAGCCTTGTGCTTCTGGGACGAGCTCGAGCGGGGAAGGGTGGATAGCACGCCCAGTCGCAAGGGGATAAATCGTTTTCGAAGAGCGGGAGGGAGTGGAGGGATAGCGGAGATGGTAGAGAGAGGGATGCAGCCTCAGGTAGGCGGTGGGGAAAGGGATCGAGAGGGAGGAGGGACAGGCAGGGGCTACTATGGTGATGGAGGAGTGGAAGAGTCGGCGTCGTAGATGTGCCGGCAGTGAACCCGCAGCGAGCAGATAGAAGGCGCCGATGTGGTGGCAGTGACGAGAGATTGAGAGCGTTCCGTGACAATGGTAGAGCGAGTGAGGGTGTTGATTCATGAAAGCTCCCCGAGACCATTCGCGTTGGTGTGCTGGGTTGGTGGGGCGCTCCCTGTGCAGGCAAGTGCATGCTCGTGGTGGGTAAGGTGGTGGTGGGAGACGGAGACGTGGTTACAGGGAATGCCGCATGGTACGGCAGATGGGTGGTGATTCCGTCCTTCAGCAGCATCCTCCAGGAAAGAACCTTTGTCCTATAGTCGCCGCTCGGGGTTCAGTCATCGTGGTAGTGCAGTGGGGAGGGGTGGCTGTAGATTTGTCGCAGCGAGCCAATCGACGCGCATCAACGCTCGTTGGCCGACGTGCTGTGTGACATTGGCGGTGGAAAAGACCGCGAGCGCGGATGTCAAGTGATGCTGGTGGTTGGGAGCGTGCTGAGCTCGATTATCATCGTCATAAACATGCTCGTCAGCAGGGTTAGTTGGTGTGGATGAGTGCAGGCGTCCCTGGGCTTAGAGGAGGGTCTGAATTTGGCAGACAGGCGGTCTTCACAGTTGGGGAAGGACAAGCCAGCGTTGTTGCCAGGTGCATCCTTTTCCCTGCCCCTGTCCATGGCTATCGACCACTGGTTTGTTTCCTTCCTTCTTAGTGTGCTTTCTTCCTCCTGGATCTCCCGCGGAACCAGAGCCGAGTTTCGAGGGTGGGACGTAGTGCGTCAGACATCGTAGCAGAGGTATCCCAGGCAGAGTCGATATATAGAGGTGGAGGCGGGGGTGGAGACTGGAGTGGACGGGTTGGCCGATGATGATCACCCCTCGCCAAATACGGCCAAGGTTCCCACGGGAGAAGCGGGCCGGCTCGACAGCCTCGTTCCTCTTTCTCGAACCAAACTTCAAATTGCAAGCATCTCACACCTTCTTATCGTTCAGTACCTCACCCGCACTGAGCTGGGTCGGAGCGCCAGTGCTATCTGGGCTCTAGTCTCTCTGTCTGTGGCTGGCACATTCGATGTCCTCGCCATAATATCACCTGGACTTATGAAGACCTCGTGTTCAACACTGGGCGCTTATCGACATCGATTGTTGATTCTCTCTTGAGTCTTTCGGCATGTGACGAAGATTGCTCGCATCCTGAGATCGTTTAACCAAGCTTGTCTCCTGACCACCGCAATACCGTTCTACGTGACCCTAGGATATGGGAGAGCATCCGATAGTGTAGGCAACTTGTATTTCTTCGGACGAGATACGACACTGACTGATTGTACCCAGCGTTTTAGGTCGATTCGACGCCGGGAAGTCCACTGTACGTTCTCGATTTTCGTCTATAAGATGACCATCGATGACACATTGAATTTCAGTTCATCGAGGCCGTTTGCAGTACGGCCAACAATCGACCTGGACTGCCTCTAGCCGAGGAAGCACCTACTCAGGGCATCATAGAGTACGAAGTATCCCTTCCGGATGGGCGAACCTTGGCCTTTATCGACACTCCTGGGTTCGATGGCTATCAACCAGGAGGAGAACCCGCGAAGGAGACGGAGGAAATCCTCCAAATGCTTGAGGAACATCTTGCGGCGAATGGGTGCGTAACACCGTCGCGATTCTGAGTTTGGTGCGAAGAGGTTCTCACTCTGGGGAACGCCAGGTCCAAGCCTGTGTCTCATGTTCTCGTTTTCCTGAATGCAAACAACATGAACGCGACCGAATTCAAACCCCGTGCGCAACGCGCCTTCGAGAGACTCTTTCCAAACGCCCAAATTGCTTGCATCACCACGCGGTGGGACCAGATTGAGGATGACGACGGTCCTCCCGTCACCGCCGAGGAGGCACAGAGCAAGGAAGAAGGTCTATATGCCCGGGGAAGAACTAGTGGGAGCCTGTTGGAGTACTTACACGGTGGCCGGCAAAATCGAGGAGGCGATGTCCTTCGGTTCCGCTCAGGCCTTCCCAATGCCGCCTATTCATCACCCCAAGTCATCGTCCGCGACCTCTTCGCCCGACCGGTAAGTCGCATTCAGGGTCATCGAGACCTCGCTCATTCACCAGCCCCAGGGATCTGATACGACACTGGAAGAAAGATTGGCAGCGATGACAAAGGAGCGGGACGATCTCGCTGCCAAGTACGCTCGTCTGCTCCAGGAGAAACAGGTACCGACAGCCGCCCCCGCCGCCCCCGGCCCAAAGGAGGCCGCCCGCACCCTACGTACTCGACGCCAGCGCCTCTTGGACACCATCGACAAGTTCTCGGCCCATGTGCTCGAGATGGTGGCCGAGCTCGACAGGGAAGCTTTGGACGTTGACGACGAGTGCACGGCCAATCGCGATGCAATCCAATCTGCGTCTGCTGCAATCAAAGTGGCTGAGGGCAAGCTTGCGGAAGCGACGGAGGACGTGAAAGCAGCGCAGGAGGAATGTTCCCGACTCAAACAGGAACGAGACTCGTATGCCGAGCTAGAGCGATCTTTGAGCACGCAGCTGAGTGGACTTGAAACGTCGGCCGGAGGGAGGGTGTCGCGCTCAGTGAAGCAGCGGATCGCGTCGCAGCTCAAACAGACGCAGACATCTCTTAAAGATATGGAGGATTGGATGGTGACGGCGGCGGATGACTATCGGACGAGTTTTCGAGAAGTGGAGGAGGCAGGCGCGGAGATAGAGAAGTGGAGGCGCATCGAGCAAGGCGAGGAGAGGGCGTTGAACGAATGGCTGTCACCAGAGTCCGAACGGCTTTCGAAGGAGCGGGAGAGCTTCCGAGCTCTCCAGAAGACTTTGTCCACCAAAATTGAGGCCATGCGGGAGGGGCTGAAGGACAGCTGGGAAGGGACGCTTGGCGATAATTCCATCTTCTTGGAGCGTCTCGGTGGCTACGCTGTTGATCCCGATATGGTTGCGCACAGGGGAGGGTGGGCGCCAGCCATGGAGTCGCTCTACGAATCGCAAGTCACGCTCGCGCTAACACAAGAAATGGTCAAATTCCACTCGTCCATCCTCCAGCGGGTCAAGGCCCAAGAAGATGCCGCCCAGCGAGAATGGAAGGAAGGTGTCGAGGACATCTTCGGACCTGTACCAAAGGACCTCCCCCCACCCCCACCCCCACTATCGGGGCATGCCAGTTCCGTAACTTCAGCTGCATTCTCCTGGGACGGGACGAAGATTGTCTCCGGGTCAGACGACCAAACAGTGAGGGTGTGGGATGCGCTGACAGGCGAGTTGCAGACTGTCTTGGAGGGGCACAGCACATACGTTGTGTCAGTTGCGTTCTCGCCGGATGGGAAGGATGTTGTCTCAGGGTCATACGACAACACGGTGAGGGTGTGGGATGTGTTGGGAGGCAGGGTAAAGAGAGTGCTGAGGGGACATGGTGACTTGGTTAGGTCAGTTGGCTTCTCGGCGGATGGATCACGGATTATCTCGGGGTCCAATGATAGGACGGCAAGGATATGGAATGCGTCGAATGGCGAGGTTCAGCGCATCCTGGAGGGGCATACGGCGACTGTTTCTTCCGTGGTATTCTCGGAAGATGGATCACGGATTATCTCTGGGTCAGAGGACAATTCAGTGAGGGTGTGGGATGCTTTGACAGGCGAGGTGCGCGCTGTCCTGGAGGGGCACAGAAATCTTGTCCGGTCTGTTGCATTATCGGGGGATGGATTACGGGTTGTGTCGGGGTCGGATGACAGAACTGTGAGGGTATGGGATGCGTTGACAGGCAAAGTGCTGAGGGTGCTGGAGGGACACAATGACATCGTTTATTCCGTTTCTTTTTCCCGGGATGGATCGTGGATCTGCTCTGGGTCTGTCGACAAGACGATGAGGGTGTGGGATGCGTCGACCGGTACAGCGCAGCACGTGCTCGAGGGGCACAGCGATACCGTTCGCGCAGTAGCATTCTCAAGGGATGGAAGGCGGGTTGTCTCAGGGTCCCATGACAAGACAATTAGGGTATGGAATATGACATCCTTGCCTACTTCCGCTCATGGAACTTAGCCCCGCAAGTGCGGCGGCCGTTCCTACTTTTACCTCCTTATCTTCGTCGTCCTATTCAAGTCAATTCTCGTTTCTTACTTCCCTTCCGTTCAACTCGCCATGGTAGCCTTTGAGCTTTACACCTGATTTTTTCTTCTTCTTTGTGACCCTCGCCAATGACGCAACCGGCAAATGTATTTCCTGTAATACAGGTATCAGGATGTCTACAGTCCCTCTGGCAAAACCCGGGTGGGATCCCGTGAATTATAATCAACTGTGCCCCAAGAATCAGGTATGCATAACCGTTTCAAGTCCGCGACAGAACTATGCGTAACGCGATGGGAAGCACCGTCCATCCTGACGGGCCTGCCTCACGCAATTACCCCATCGATAAACATCGTTGCACAGCCAATAGTGAATGGGATTGTGAGGGCCCGAGCTTGGGAAGGTCAAGCACATGGGGCGCACTCAGTCCGGGAATACAAGCGCTCAAATTAAGCGCTTGTCGAACATGGGCTTTCAGCCGGTGTCGTAGGCGAGAATTTGCTCTGAAACTGTTCTAGAGTGTACTAGATTGCGCCAAAGCGTTGCACCCAATGTGCATTGTGGAGGTCGGAGGCGCCAGATCTCGGAGGGCTTGAGGCGGCCCAGTTCCGTGTCGGTAGGGATCCTGGCGTTGCTGCTGCGACCCCCGGGAGCACAGAGAAGACATGGGATGAGAGAATACATGACATTGCTGGTGCAGAGAACGCCACGAACGCTGACAGTGCCGCTGGTCGGACTGCTTAGGGTGTTGGTGACCGAGAACGGGGGACACCACCTGCCATGGTGGCGATGACGAAATCAGATGACCAGGCTCGATGCAGCAATATTTTGTTCCCACACTGCTCGTCCTCGGCGCTCCTCGGCGGCTCTCTCAGGCTCTCCGAGCCCATTCCATTCACCTCAGAGTTAGTCGCCTCCTGCTTTCTCGCGCCCCGCGTCACATACCGGCCAATTATCAGGAGCAGCTGTCTGCCAGTATCCGCCTCTAACATGCGAGGAGGTAGAGGTAGACTTCCGCTGCTCGCTCCCAGCACCCATCCTGAGCAAGATCGCGACGAACTCGAACCCTTCTGTACGAATACCCCACAGTAACGGCCACATTCACGGTCACTGTGACTCATGGCTCTACTTCCTACCCACCAAGACCGCAGAGGACTAACATCATCTTTCGACGGGATCCTTGTAAACGTCACCTGGACATCTTAAGGCCTCATGTTCGCCGCACTGGGCGCTTATCGATATCGATCGTCGATTAGAGTGCTTGGTCGCTCCCTCGGGTGCTTCAACATGTGACGAGGACCAGCTGCATGCTGGAAAACAGCTTACCTCCGTGCCACCACCATACTATACTGCATCTTCCAGGGATATGGGGGAGCACACGATTGCGTGAGTAACTTGTCTTTATCTGAACAAGGTACAGCTCTGACCAGTTTTACTCAGCGTTCTAGGCAGGTTTGACGCAGGGAAGACTACTGTACGTTATCGCTCTTGGCTTACCTCTGGAAAGGCTATCAATGACATGGACGACTACAGTTCATCAAGGCCGTCCAGGATGCAGCCTCTACCGCTACTCGACCGCGTGCAACCGAGGAAGCGCCTACTCTAGGCATTGCGCAGTACGACGTAGCACTTCCGGATGGACAACTCTTGACCTTCCTGGATACTCCCGGGTTCGATGGCTATCAGGCAGGAGGGGAGCCCGCAAAGGAGACCGAGGAAATCCTCCAAATGCTTGAGGACCACCTTGCTACGAACGGGTGAGTACCTTCTTGACTCCTAGTTCACTGCATGTTCATGGTGTGGAATTCCAGGTCTAGGCCCGTGTCCCACGTCCTCGTTTTTCTGAACGCGAACGACATGGCCACTACCGAATTCAAACCCCGTGCGCAACGCGCTTTCGAGAGGCTGTTCCCAAACGCTCAAGTTACATGCATCAGTACACGGTGGGACCGTATTGAGGACGACGACGGTCCTCCCACCACTGCTGAGGAGGCACGGAGTAGGGAGGAAAATCTCTATGAGACTGGAAAAACTAATGGGAGCCTGTTGGAGTATGTACTCGTTGGCCGGCAAAATCGAGGGGGTGACGTCCGTCGTTTCCGCTCAGGCCTGCCGGATGAAGCCTACTCGTCTCCTCAGGACATTATGCACGAGCTTTTCCCCGGATCGGTAAGTCGCATTTATGGACATCGCGTCGTTACTCATTCGCCAATCTAGCGATCGGATACAACATTGGAGGAAAGGCTGGCAGCAGTGATCAAGGAGCGGGACGAGCTCGCTGCCCAAAACGCTCTTCTGCTTCAGGAGAAACGAGCATCAGCCGCCGCCGGCGACGCTGCCCCTGGTCCACAGGATGTTCGTACCCCGCGTACTCGGCGCCAGCGCCTCTTGGACACCATCGACAAGTTCTCGTCCCATGTGCTCGAGATGGTGGCCGAGCTCGACAGGGAAGCTTTGGACGTTGAGGACGAGTGTAAAACCAAACGTGCGGAAGTGGAAGCTGCGTCTTCTGTGATCAAAGCGGCTGAAGACAGGCTTGGGGAAACAAAGGAGGGTGTTAAAGCAGCAGAGGATGAATGTACTCTACTCAAAGGGGAGCTGGAGGCGCTCGTTGCACTGGAGCAGTCTTTGACCGCCCAGCTGGATAGGCTGGACACGACGGCCGCCCAGCGCTCTGTGGGAGTGTTGCCTTCGGCGAAGCAGCGGATTGCTTTGAAGCTCAAACAGACCCAGACATCTCGCAAAGACACGGAGGGTTGGGTGTTGACGGCGGTGGAATGCTATGAGAAAGGCTGTCAGGAAGTGGAGCAGGGAAGGGCGGAGATAGCGAAGTGGAAGCGCATCGAGCAAGGGAAGGAGACAACGTTGAACGAATGGCTAACCCCAGAATCGGCACGGCTTTCTGAGGAGCGGGAGAGCTTTCGGACTCTCAAGGAGACCTTTTCTGCTAACCTCGATATCATGCGACAGGGGCTGCAGGATAGCTGGGAGGGGAAGCTTGGCGAGAACATCGTCTTCCTGGAGCATCTCGGCGGCTACGACATTGATCCTGAGATGATCGCGCGCCTGGGAGACTGGGCATCGGCGATTGAGGCGTTCTACGAGTCACAGGTTACGCTCGCGCTCTCACAAGAAATGACTAAATTCCACTCCGCTGTGCTCCAGCAGCTGAAGGCCCAGGAGGATACGGCCCGACGAGAATGGAAGCACGGTGTCGAGGATATCTTTGGGCAGGGGTCCAACAAGCCGCCACTGCCTCCTGCGCTGAAAGACCTTCCTCCACCCCCGCCTCCATTGACAGGGCACAGCGACACTGTATATTCAGTTGAATTCTCCTGGGATGGAACGAAGATCGTTTCCGGGTCGGAGGACAGCACAGTGAAGGTTTGGGATGCACTTACAGGCGAGCCGCAGGCTGTCTTTGTGGATTACAGCGGGGCCCCCGTTTTGTCAGTTGCATTCTCACCAGATGGGAAGGATATCGTCTCAGGGTCGCTTGGAACGATAACGGTGTGGGATGTGTTGGGAGCCAGGATAAAGACAGTGCTTAAGGGGCACACGGGCGGAATTTTTTCGGTTGGCTTCTCTGCAGATGGATCACAGATTGTATCAGGCTCGCAGGATAGGACTGTGAGGATATGGGATGCATCGACTGGCGAAGTTCAGCGTATCCTGGGTGGGCATCTTGGGAATGTTCGCTCCGTGATCTTCTCGGAAGATGGATCCCGGATTATTTCTGGGTCAGAGGATCGTTCAGTGAGGGTGTGGGATGCTTTGACGGGCGATGTGCGCGCTGTCCTGGAGGGGCATACAAGTTCTGTCAACTCTATTGCATCGTCGAGGGATGGATTACAGATTGTGTCGGGATCTTCGGACAAGACGGCAAGGGTGTGGGATGTGCTGACAGGAAAGTTGCTGAAAGTACTGAGGGCAAACAGTTGCATTTGGTCCGTTACGTTCTCCCAGGATGGATCAAGGGTCTGCTCTGGGTCGGTCGACAGAACATTGAGGGTGTGGGATGCGTCGACTGGGGAAGTGCAGAGGGTGCTAAAGGGACACAGTGATACCGTCCTCGCAGTCGCATTCTCCCGGGATGGAAGACGGATTGCCTCTGGATCGCGCGACAAGACGGTTAGGGTGTGGGATACGACACCGGCTTGACTACTCATGGAACTTTAAATTAGCCCCGGATGTGCGGTGGCCATTCCTGCTTTCACCTTCTTAACTTCATCATTCTGTTCAGGCTACATACTTACTTCTGGTTTTCTCGTAATTCGATTTTCCATTTTGTTCCGTGTGCCTTGTCGTCCAGTGACACTGGCAGATTGCCTGGCCATATTCGTTCTGTAGTTTATCCTTCAATACACTCGTGTACTTCTACGACTGCGTCCCCCAAGAATGTTGCTCAGCTGCTGTCCCATACACAAATTGCCTGGAATTGGGCCTCTAAAATGGCCAACAAACTATTTATTGATTTCAGATCGATTGCTGAGATGGCCTAAGAGAACCATTCGAGCGGGTCTGAATTCTGATGCTGGGCGCTTACTCATCCTCACCAGTAAGCGCCCAACTCAAGTGGTTCCTTGCCCTCCTTTTCGAGCCAGCATCAAAGCCAGCCGCCCCTCCAACAAGCGCAGGAAGTGGAGAAAAAGGCGGAAGCTGAGCGGTGGTGGTTGGTACAGGGGCGAATTGTTCGTCGATACCAGAACGCGCCGCCACTGCCTCCGACAATGGAACTCACCCCCCGGCCACTGAACATGGCCAAGCACCCCACCTCCCAGGCCTCAGCCTCCTTCTCACAAAACCAAACCGTGCCTTATTATTCTTCCGTAACTCGCCCGCATCGAGCTGGATCAGACGGCCAGTGGCTTCCAGAAGCTAGGCTGAGGCCGCTGAGCTAGCATTTGCGATGTTCGCGCCCAACGTCACCTGGACGTCTCAAATGCTCGCTCTATTGACATTGTCCATCGGGTAGAGCATCGCCTCTCTTCATTCGGCGTGTGACCAAGGTCACTCGCATTGTGGATGCAGTATTTAAGCTAACTTGCCTCCTGTCTACCAACGTGTCAACAACCCTCAGATCTCTCTATCGTCCAAGAATATAATGGAGCATACCACCTCGGTAAGTCGCGTTCAGGGTCATTGAGTCCTTCGCTCACGACGCTCTTCTGCTTCAGGACAAACAAGCATCGACCCCTGGCGAACCCACCCCTGGTCCATGGCACGGGCAGGGGGCCGTCCGCACTTCTCGTACTCGACGACAGCGCCTCCTGGACACCATCAACAAATTCTCGACCGAGGTGCTCGAGACGATGGCTGAGCTCAACAGGGGAGCCATGGACATTGTGGACGAGTGTACGACGAATCGCGCAGAAGCCGAAGCTGCGTCGACGGCCGCCAAATCGGCTGAAAGCAGGCTCAAGAAAGCGACGGATAGCGTGAAAACAGCGGAGGTGGGACGCACCCGATTTGGGCAGGAACGGGACAGGCTCACTGGGAAGGTGCAGTCTTTGACCGCCCAGCTGAATGAGCTCGAGACAACGGTCACTCAGGAACCTGTGCATTCCGTGGAGCTGCAGATCGCCACGTCGAATCTCAAGCGAGCACAGGGAGCTCTCGAAGAGACGGAGGGTTCCATATCGAAGGCGGACAGTGCCTACCAGAAGGGTTGTCAAGACGTGGAGCAAGCAACTGCGGAGATAGAGAAGTGGGGGCGCATCGAGCAAGGGAAGGACAGAGAGTTGAAGGAATGGCTATCCCCAGAGTCGGAACGGCTTTCGAAGGAGCTAGAGAGCTTCAAGACTCTCCAGGGGACTTTATCCACCAACCTCGACGTCATGCGACAGGGGCTAAAGGACAGCTGGGAGGGCAAGCTTGGCGATAATTCCATTTTTTTGGAACGTCTCAGTGGCTACGCCGTCGGCCCTAAGATGGTTGCGCATCCGGGAAATTGGGCGCCGGTCATCGACCCGTTCTACGAATCGCAGGTCACGCTCGCACTGTCGCAGGACATGGCCAAGTTCCACTCGGCCGTGCTCCAGCGGCTCAAAGCCCAGGAAGATTCTGCTCGGCGAGAATGGAAGAAAGGTGTACAGGACATCTTCGGACCTCTGCCCAATGTCCTTCCTCCACCCCCTCCCCCGATGACGGGGCATAGCGGATCGGTAAACTCAGTTGCATTCTCCTGGGACGGAACAAAGATTGTCTCCGGGTCGCAGGACAAAACAGCGAGGGTGTGGGATGCACTTACAGGCGAGCCGCAGGCTGTCTTTGTGGAGCACACGGCCCCCATTACGTCTGTTGCATTCTCACCAGATGGGAAGGATATCGTCTTAGGGTCGTCTGATACCAGGATAACGGTGTGGGATGTGTTGGGAGTCAGGATAAAGAGAGTGTTTAAGGGGCACACGGGCGGGGTTTGGTCAGTTGACTTCTCTGCGGATGGATCACAGATTGTATCAGGGTCACACGACGGGACGATGAGGATATGGGATGCACTGACTGGCAAAGTTCAGCGTGTCCTGGATGGGGACCTTGGCCCCGGTGGGGCTTTTTACTCCGTGATCTTCTCTGGCGATGGATCGCGGCTCTTCTCTGGGTCAAATGAAAAGTCGGTGAGGGTGTGGGATGCCCTGACGGGAGAAGTGCGTGCTGTCCTCGAGGGTCATACTAGTTCTGTCCTCTCCCTTGCATCGTCGAGCGATGGATTGCAGGTTGTGTCGGGGTCGTCGGACAAGACAGTGAGGGTGTGGGATGTGTTGACAGGAAAAGTGCTGAGGGTACTGGAGGGGCATAGCGATTACGTTTGGTCCGTCTCGTTCTCTCGGGTTGGGTCATGGATCTGCTCTGGGTCGGCCGACAAAACATTGAGGGTGTGGGATGCGTCGACTGGTGCAGCGCAGAGGGTGCTAGAGGGACACAGTGATACCATTCGCGCAGTTGCGTTCTCCAGGGATGGAAGGCGGATTGTCTCCGGGTCGTACGACAAGACACTTAGGGTGTGGGATACGACACCCCCAACTCCTCGTGGATCAAGTTAGATTATAGCCCTGTAGGTGCAGTTACTGTTTCTGCGTTTACCTCCTTGACTTTGTCATTCCGTTCAAGCCACTTCTGTTATTTCAAAGCTCGTTTATACTTCGCGTTCGTACTGGCCCTGTTTGGTTTTCTTTTCTACTTTCATTCCTGTTCATATAGTATGCATCAGCATGTCTATAGTTACCCGGGTAGGAGCCCATAAATTTCAATTCGTCGCCATTTACGATTGCCTGAGCAGCAAGACAACGCGAAGGGGAGAAACGAGGCCAAGCCTAAGGGGCTCGGACATGGGACTGGACTGATGATGAGATTATTTCTCACGCTATTCGTCTGGCTGGCTGGCGCCTGGCGCTTACTTCGCTGCTCGTTCCTAGCCAATTCCTAGCTGTCATTCCTTCCACACGGGAGACAAACTCTGGGATCCATCTATCGTACCCAAGACCCAGCCTGAAAAACGCCCGAAACCAAACTGGGCTTCCAGAAGTCGAACCCTTCATTACGAACACCCCCCTTCCACGGTCATGGCTCTGTTTCCTCCACACCAAGATCGCACGAGCGGCACGACCAGAGGACGGATTTACATGAGCGAAGGTCAGTGCTTTGTCAAATACATACGCTGACTACCATTTACCCCCCTTGTGCCCTAGCTCGTACCCATCGCGCCACCTTCTCAGTCGGCTGCATCCGGGAGCTTGGGTAATGGTGAATTCCATCGCTTCTCGACTCGACAGTGTGTGCTCGCGGCCAGCCAGACTACTCCGAACTGGCAAAGTGAATTCTGGCACTGGCAACCTGCTTAACGACGGCAACACCGACACGATCGTTGGACGGTATCACCAAAGGACATGAACAATCACGTTTGGTCCGTTTCTCTCCTGGGATGGATCATGGATTTGCTCTTCGTCGGACGATATGTCATGGGGGGTTTGAGATTGTCGCCCCACGCAGCTCGGAGCGTGATGAAAGGACACAGCAACGCCGTTAGCGGGTTGGCATTTTCAAGGGGCGGAGGCGGATTGTTTCTAGATCCTGGGACCACGTAGTTAGGGCTTGCCAGTGGGATGTGCCACTCTAAACTCCTTCCGCTCATGGGTCTTAATTCCGCCGGTGTGGAGAGACCAGCCCTGCCTTCACACCTTTGCCTCCATCCCACTTGAAGCACCTTCTACTTCTTCTTAAAACTCCTTCTCCACTTCCCTTCCATACTCGCTGCGATTCACTCTTAAATTTTGACCTCCCACTTGACTTTCTGCTTCATGGATCTCGTCGACCCGACAAGTAGCACTTTTGTTTCTTGTAATATCCCCGCCTCGTCGCCTTTTGCCAACAGCAACTCTAGGGGATCCGACGACCCACCGCAGCCCACCTAAGTGCTTCATCGCCTCGATGCCCCTGCGACCGACGTTTCCGCGGCTTGATCATCGACAACCCCACGGGCCATCTGCCTTCCGCATCCACCCCGACGCCAGATCACCGCCCTCCCGACCTCGACGGGCACGCCTCTGTGCTCACAACCGGCCAAGTCGCTCAGCATGGGACGAAGACCACCGCAATGCCCTGGCTCTCGTCACACCGTCATGGTCACCTGGCTTTGTCGGAGTCTCAAGGCCTCATGTTCACTGGCACTGGGCGCCTATCGATAATAGATATCGATTGTGAATGAGACCACTTGTAGCCCTCTCGGGTCCTTCGAAATGTGACGAAGGCCTCCCGCAAGCCTGCTTCTGACCACCACACAATACCCTTCTACATTGCTCAAGGATATGGGGGAGCACACAATTGCGTAGGCAACTTTTATTCATTCGAACGAGGTGCAAATCTGATCGACTGCACTCAGCGTTTTAGGCAGATTCGACTCAGGCAAGACTACGGTGCGTTCTCCCTTCGGCTTACTTTGGGAAGGCTAGAATTGACTCGGTGGATTGTAGTTTATCAAGGCCGTTCAGAAAGCAGCCACTGCAACATCTGGACCGCATGCAGCTGAGGAAACACCTACTTTAGGCATCGCGCACTACGATGTAACCTTTCCTGATGGGCGATCCTTTACTTTCCTCGATACGCCTGGGTTCGATGGCTATCAGGCAGGAGGGGAGCCCGCAAAGGAGACCGAAGAAATTCTTCAGATGCTAGAGGAGCACCTTGCGGCTAATGGGTGCGTAATCTCTCCTCTCGTTTCCAAGTTTATTGAGAAGAGGTTCTCACTGCGTGGGATGCCAGGTCCAGGCCCGTGTCGCATGTTCTCTTCTTTCTCAGTGCCAACGACATGAACGGTACCCGCTTCAAACCCCGTGCGCAACGCGCCTTCGAGAGACTGTTTCCAAATGCTCAAGTTACGTGCATCACGTCGCGGTGGGACCAGGTTGAGAACGACGATGGCTGTCCACTCACCGCTGAGGAGGCGCAGAGCAGGGAGGAAGATCTCTATGCGAGCGGTAAAACTAGTGGAGGCCTGTTGGAGTACTTGCTCGATGGCCGGCAAAATCGAGGAGACGACGTCCGTCGTTTCCGCTCAGGCATTCCCAATGAAGCCTACTCGTCTCCCCAGGACATTATACGCGAGCTCTTCGCCGGACCGGTAAGTCGCATTCAGGTTCATCGAGGTCCTTGTGGTGCTCACTGCTCATTTTTCAATCCTAGGGATCAACCGCCGCCGGCGATGCCGCCCCTGGCCCACAGGAGGCCGTCCGTACCCCCCGCACTCGACGGCAGCGTCTCTTGGATACCATTCACAAGTTCTCGGCGCAGGTCCTCGAAATGGTAGCGGAGCTTGACAGGGAAGCTTTGGATGTTGAAGACGAGTGTAAAACCAAACGCGCGGAAGTCGAAGCAGCGGCTGCTGCGATCAAAGAGGCTGAAGACAGGCTTGCGGAAACAAAGGAGGATATGAAAGCAGCGGAGGATGAATGTACCCGACTTACACAGGAGCGAGACTCGCTTGCTGAGCTAGAGCAGTCTTTGACCACCCAGCTGAACGGCCTCGCGACGACTACCGACCGGCGCTCTTTGAAAGTGAAGCAGCGGATCACTACGAGTCTCAGCCAGACGCAGGGATTCCGCAAAGAGAGGGAGAGCTGGATCTCAGTAGCAGAGGAAGAGTATCAGAAGGGCGTTCAAGAAGTGGAACAGACAGCTGCGGAGATCGAGAAGTGGAGGCTTATTGAGCTAGGGAAGGAGCGGGAGTTGAATGAGTGGTTGTCCCCAGAGTCTGAATGGCTGTCGAAGGAGCGAGAGAGCTTCCGAACTCTCCAAGGGACGTTGTCCACTAACCTCGATGCCATGCGGGAGGGGCTCAAGGATACCTGGCAGGGGAAGCTTGGCGAAAACGTTGTTTTCCTGGAGCACCTCGGTGGCTACGCTGTCGATCCCGAGATGGTCGCTCATTCAGGAGCTTGGGCGCCGGTCATTGAGTCATTCTACGAATCCCAGGTCACGCTTGGGTTGTTAAAAGACCTAACCCAGTTCCATTCGGCCGTGCTCCAGCGGCTCAAGGCCCAGGAAGAGACCGCGCAGCGAGAGTGGAAACAAGGCGTCGAGGATAACTTTGGACTGGGCGCACTCTTTAAGGATCTTGCTCCGCCTCCTCCTCCACTGACGGGACATACTGGACCGGTATGGTCAGTTGCTTTCTCTTGGGACGGGAGGAGGATTGTCTCCGGGTCTGAGGACAAAACAGTCAGGGTGTGGAATGCCCTGACAGGCGAGGTGCAGAATGTCTTGGAGGGGCACAGCAATAATGTAACCTCAGTTGCATTCTCGCCGAATGGGAAGGATATCGTCTCAGGGTCGTATGATACTACGGTGAGGGTGTGGGATGCGGTGGCAGGCAAGGTGAAGAAAGTGTTGGAGGGGCACAGTAAGCTGGTTAGGTCAGTCGACTTTTCAGCGGATGGAACGCGGGTTGTTTCAGGGTCAAACGATGGGACGGTGAGGATATGGGATGTATCGACTGGCGAGTCTCAGCATGTCTTGAAGGGCCACACCAATGATGTTTGCTCCGCGGTATTCTCTGCAGATGGGTCTAAAGTCTTTTCTGGGTCGGATGACAAGTCAGTGAGGGTGTGGGACGCTTTGACAGGCGACGTGTGCGCTGTCCTAGAAGGGCACGAAACTTTTGTTACTGCCGTTGCATCCTCAAGGGATGGTCTACGAGTTGGGTCGGGGTCGTGGGACAAGGCGGTGAGGGTTTGGGATGCGTTGACAGGCGAAGCGCTGCGGGTGCTGGAGGGCCACGGCAATTACGTTTGGTCCGTCTCGTTCTCCAAGCATGGATTCATCTGCTCTGGGTCGGCCGATAAGACGGTGAGGGTGTGGAGTGGATCAGCTGGGACGGCGCAGAGCGTGTTGGAGGGACATAGCGATGTTGTTCGTTCGGTGGCATTCTCGAGGGATGGCAGGCGGATTGTTTCTGCGTCCTGCGACAAGACAATCAGGGTGTGGAATATGACACCCTTAACCAACACTTAGCTTATTTGCTCATTTCCATTCAACCCACTTCGATTTATCCTGGTTATCGTTTCTTTTCTTGCCTTCCTATGAATCCTATCAACCACAGTTCTCCTTTAGCTTGCGCTTGTCCTTCATGCTTTATGACTCTCGTTGACCGCAAAAGTCTTGTGATATGTACATGTATTAGGAACTTGTATGCTTATCGTTCCTTATAAGTATACGAGCGTATGACCCGTGCTTCGCAACCGGGCATAGGGTCCAAGCGGTGAATGATTGGATATTAGGCAAGGGCGTGCAAAGATAATATTCTAAATTCAAACTTGTAGTACAGGGCGGCAGGTAGGATAGGCTGTGGGGTACATGGGTTGGTGCTGCGCCAGACGACGGTGGGGGCTGGGTATATATACGCTTTGAGGCTGGATAGGAATAAATAGAAGAAGGACGAAAGGAAGATATTCGACTAAGCAAAGGGAGAAGGAGCCTGAATCATGACCGTGGATCGGGTGTTAACACGCGGCTTCTTGTTGGCAGGAGGTACGGCATTGGGGTCCTCGCGACGTTTACCAAGAGTTGTAGGCTTTGTAATGCCATAGGGAGAGGGCGTATCAGGGGGGATTGGAGTGGGAGAAGGGTGGTCTTTAGCAGGCTCGTCCTCATTCAAGACAGGGTCAGATGGCGCACCGGAGGCATGGGCTGGAGCGGCATTGCCGCCATCGTTATTGGTGGAGGCAGCAGTGGTAATGGGTATAGCAACAGTCTTTGTGGTCGAGGACGGTCCTGCGGTGGCATTTGTCTGCAAGGGGGAGACGCGGGGGATCGTACACCTTCCAAAGCCGGGGAAGCCCAGAGTGGGAGTAGGCGGTGCAGGAGAGCCTGATGAGTCGGAGGGATGGTCAGCACCAATAATTAGAACATGATCTAAACGTACCGGAAGCAGCACCGTCAAGCGTGTTAGGGAGGCTAGTGCCAGAACTGCCAGCCAAGCTTCCCAAGAAGGAGATCTGGGTGACTTCGACAATGAAGCGAGCGACGATCTTTGTTCCATCGGCTCTCTGCATGGTGGTGTCGTAGTCAACGCCAGTGATGGCTCCCGAGACCACGACACCGCGTTTGTCGGAGGGCATGGGAGGGCGTTCGGATTTCTTGAATCGTCCATTTTTGGAGAACGTGCACAGGACTGCCATGAGAGGGCGTGGCGCGCCTGGAGGTGCATTCTTCTTGCCCAAGGAAATGTAGATGATGGTGTCGAGAGTGAACTGCCAGGGTGCCTGGCGAGAACAATTCATGGCGATGCCACCGATAGTCAAGGTGGGAGATTGTAAGGTAGGAAAATAGAGCTCGAGAGGCGGCGATTCCTGGGGTGGAAAGACGGAGATGGGAAAGATCTGCATATGAAATCAGCATAAGTATACATATTGTCAATGGAAAGGGGATCACACGACGTACCTTGTCTGCATCCAACATGAAAGCAAAAGCCATCGCATTGAAGTCAGGAATATTGGGGACTTCAATTTGTTGCGGATCAAGGATCGCCATCTGCAGGGTCGAGTTAGCACTCGCAATGGTAGAAGAAGCAGTTGAAACGTACGGAGCCAGATACAATGCAGAGGCAGTCCTCCTCAGGGATGGTGACGCTGGAGTCCTGGTTGTAGAAATGGAGCAGGCCGACAGAGAACTGGGCGTTGCTCTCCCCCTTGATGTAAAGTTGGCACGTAAAGAGGTATCGGTTAGGTTGAAGCGTGCGCTTCTGTCCAAGAGCACAGACAGCAAGAAGGGTAGAGTTGGCAGGGTGACGAATATATTCGGTGGAGAAGCCAGGATGTGGGCGAGGAGTGGATGGTTGGATGGCCATGGAGGAAGCGATGCGATTGAGGAGTGGGATAGAAGTTGGGGAAAGAAAGACGCGCTCATGGCTTATATACAAAAAGCAACGGAGGATGACGGGAAAGAAGTCAGCGGCTGGTCGGATAGATATTTAGGAGGGAAGAAAGGCTGACCGGCAGAAGGAGAATAGAGAGCTGGGGTCTGATCGGAAGGATGTTCAAAACTTCAACCCAGCCTGGCTGGAAAGCTGACAGATTGATTATTGAATCGGCCTGATGCAGGGGTGCAGAGGAACGATAGCACATGAAGTCGAGAGCAGGGAGCATCATTATATAAAATGTATAATATCAAATTACAACTTCGGGATAAACTACATTAACAGTGCTAGCGGTATCTGCATCATCCTCGAGAAGGATCTTGATATTGTGTGGTGAAGTGACGCGGGACAGGGCCACATACAGCTGGCCATGGGCGAACGCGGGAACCCTGAGATCGAGGCCGACGTGCTTGACCGACTGGCCTTGTGCCTTGTTAATGGTAAGGGCAAAGGCGAGCTGGATGGGAAACTGGCGTCGTTTGAAGCTGAAGGCGATGTTGTTGATAGTGTCGGAGGGGGTGATGGTAATCCGTGGAATGAATGCAAGTTCTCCGTCGTGGGTGCCTCCAAGAATACGGCCCTCGATCACCCGATCTCCCATGCGGACGACCACCAGGCGTGTTCCATTGCAGAGTCCAAGTGGGGGAGCCAGATTCCGCAAGAGAATTATGGGACACCCGACCTTCAATTCGAGCTCACCGGGTGGAATCCCCGACCCTGAGATTGCACGGAGAACCTCAACTGGAACAGCGGCTCGGTTCGGTTCATCAATTCCATGCTCATGCTCGACCTCGTCTGCGCTGAAGTAAGTCCGCGATAGACCTGGGAGCATCGCAAGCACAGTGGCGTTGATGGATGAGACGTCGTTGTTGCGGGGCGCCAGGATCATGCGGTCGAGGAAGAAGTTGGGAGGCGGCACTTCGAGATTGCGGTCAAGGCCTGGGTAGACAGCACTAATGAGGTCGGCTTCTGATGCGCACCACATAGCGGGATTAAACAGAATCTGGAGAGGAAGAGCTCATCAGCAGCCTGCAGAGAGCTGAAGTCTAGCAAGGGAAGTGTACCTTTCCTGAATCATCGATATTTGACCCCTTTCCGACCGCCTGCATCCATTGAATGTATTCTCTGGTCAATGGATCATCCGAAGCCTCTAGCCGCATGTTCTGCTCAAGGGATAGCAGGGTGGTATGTTGCCAGATGGTTGAACGCTGAATGGATGTGTCGACGATCTCTTCTCGCGACCCGCCTGGAACCACAGGAAGCGTCTGCAGGAAGTCCCCTCCAAGAATTGTAGTCACTCCTCCGAAGGGTCGACCTTGCTGTCCACGCACATCTTGGAGCATGCGGTCAACCGCCTCAACAGCATAGCGGTGCTGAGCACCAACCTCGTCCCAAATGATCGCTCGAACACGGCG
The DNA here is from genome assembly GCA_013368325.1 of Ephemerocybe angulata. Classification (NCBI taxonomy): domain Eukaryota; kingdom Fungi; phylum Basidiomycota; class Agaricomycetes; order Agaricales; family Psathyrellaceae; genus Ephemerocybe; species Ephemerocybe angulata. Next base: position 496,724 of record JAACJK010000004.1, read on the forward strand.
CATTAGATCAGCGCGAGGAACATGCTTTGGGACACCACAGGTGCTGACAGCAGTGAGATCGATGGGGATGCGGAACACAGAGTGAGCGGTGCGACCGCCGGCGAGGAGAAGAGCCGAGATCCCAGAAGATGAGACACATAGGATAATCCAGCCTTTCGCCCGAATTCCAGCACAGATGGTGTTGTAGACAAACGTCTTCCCCGTCCCAGCTTCTCCCTTGAGGAAATAAGTACGGCCGTCTCCCGCTTCAATCGAGGCGAGGACTGTATCTACTGCAGCACGTTGACCGTCATTCAGACGTGGGTAGCGCTCGTCGAACAGCGCCTGCTCTGCAACCGGATCATAGTTGAGCTGCTCTGCTATGAATGGGTTATCAGCCTGATCGCCCCATTGAATAGCAGAGCGAGGCATGGAGGGGAAGCTGTCGAGGGACTTTCCTGCCTCAATGAGAATGATGTCGAGGAGGTAGAGCCCATAGTCGGTGACCGTCGCTTCGGGAACTTGGTCTTGGTGTTGGAATGCAGGCATGCGCAGAATCGCGCGCTCCAAATCGCTGCATATTGCTGCCTTGAACTCGTGCCAGAGCAGCTCCGGGCGCAATACCTCACCGAAGAGGAGGAGAGTAGCAAACAGGTGTCGAAGCCGAGCGCCGATCTGCATCTGTGAAGCCTCGAGGAAGCAGAGCCTCCACTCGCCATCGTCCTGTAAGAGTCCACGGGCTACACAGGCGTCGTAGAAGGTGGGGAGCGGTTGCTGAATGCCAGGCACACGACGGAGATCTTCGAAAGACCGAGGCCCTTTGACGATGGTGAGAAGTGTGCGCAGGTAGAAGATGGCTCCAGCTGTCGGTTTCACGAAGTACATACGCCCGATAGCAAAGTCCGCCTTGCGAATCTTCCAGACCTTCTTCGTCTTATCAAAGACCATCTTCTGCGGGAATTCTTGGTAGGTCAGAGTGCGTGCCAAGTCGCCGAGCTCACCATTATCGGCATTTGCATGGAAGAAGGCAGTCAGGGTAGTCACTTGGTCAGCACCCCGTGCAATGACCTCGTTTAGGTCGTCGTCGTCCCGGTAGATGATGTTCTGTTGGCCTGGAAGGTGGATTTGAAGTCGCTGGACCTTGGGAACATTGTGGTGGATAGGGAACGCAAGGATACGCCATGCCGCATCAGGCGGGGAGACGTAGCGGCCGTCAAGGTGCTTCTTCACCTCGTCCTTCTGCTCGACCTCCAGCGCGGCACGATCCGGCCCTTTTTGGATATACTTGAAGACATACTGGATCGAGCTCAAGGAAATGCAGCACTCCATGTTGATATGGCAATCGAACATAGCGAGGATGTATGGTGGGTAGGGCACCAGCCAGCGATTGTCGATCATCCTTCCCCGCACCTCGTACTGCCTGTTATCATCTCGCCGTTGATAGACTGCATAGCCGGACCTCCCAATCGACGTAGCAGGTTGAAAGGGCTTCGGAAACCCCTTTGTGCACTTCCCGTTGACCATGCAAGATGCACGCGGGTTCTCAGCACCGCACGGACCGTGAACCATCGTGCGCTTCACTGTCTCGAAGAGGAGAGGTTGTGTGACGGGGTCAGGCCACTCGGCGGAGATGCAGGTGTCGATGAGTTCAGGTGTGAGCAGTTTGAATCCACGGCGGAAGAAGATCAGGATATGCATATGAGGGAGCCCGCGCTTCTGGAACTCGATGGTATAGACATAGGCGGCAGGAACACCGAGTATACCGTGCTTGTAGATATGGTCAAGCAGCGCCTTTTGCTTCAACCGGAAGACCCTGGCCACCAGATCAGGCCGATCATATGCGGTCTGCCCAGGTAGCAGGTTCTCCGTAATCTCAGGCCACTCCGGATTGCAGGTCATGGTGAGGAAGAGATCCACCTTCCCGAAGTAACGTGCGATTGCCATTGAGTCCTGATAGCACTGTCCTATGTTTCTGGCGCCTCCAGTATACGACGAAGGAAGGAAGACGCGCTGGCCGATCTCCTGAGCGGTGAGGTTGTCAGGGTCGTTCATCCGGGCATCCTCGAGGTGATTGAGACGTGCGGCACGGAACTGGCCTTGATTGAGAGTGATCCACCGAAGGCGCTGCTGGTCGATGGCGGCAAACATGTCCACAACAAACCGAGCAAAGAGGCGCCCTCCCCGTAAGACCGTGTTCGCGTCGTTCGAGCGGTACATGATCCGATAAGCTGCCCAGCGCATGAGCGTTAGCTTCCTTGGATCGCCTCCGTCAGGATCATCACCTGCATCCCCATCCCCATCACCAACAGCACGACCTCCTCCGGTGTCTTGCAGATACATAGATTCATGCCAGCCATTGGTACCATGAGGGAAGAGAATGGGATACTGCAGAGGAACGTATGCCGGATGAAGCTCGCTGATCCGTTCTAGGGCACCAGTCTGACGTACGCGCAGGACAATATCACGGGCTTTGGTAGCTGCAGTTCCAGGAAGCACGACCGCGACTTCATCGACAGTGGGGAGATTGTACCGTCGCTTGTCAAGGCCAGGCGTCAAACGCAATCGGACAGTAGCATCGTCGTCGGCAGGGTGATGACGAAGGATCTCGTAGGCATGCTTGTACACAGGAACATACTGATGGTGTTGGCGGAGCATTTGTTCGAGCGATCCCAGAAGAGCGCGGTCCAGGCCTGTGTTCAGCCGTGCCCGACTTTCCAGTGCAGCGCGAGGTTCGATTATGTAGAGCTGAGAGTAGCGTGGAGTAACACCATTTGCCGGTGTGAGGGCGCCTGAAAGATGGCGCAGCTCTCCTGATATCCGAAACACTGGCGGGCCTCGTCCACGATTCACAGTATGGTCTTCCGTAACGCCCAAAGAGGTGAAAGCAAATGTTCGGTTGTATTTCCACGACTCCTCGCGAAACTTGGTATGTACGGCGTCCATGGAAGTAAGGTAGGTGTTAAGAGGTTCGGGGGGAGCTGGTACGGGATCGAGATGGACCTTTCCTTGGTTGCAGCACATGCCGAACTTGGGGTTGTTGATCGAAGACTTGGCCAGGCGCTCATCTTCCCAATGGAGTGCTGAGCAGTGAGGGCACGCCAGGTGCATGGGGCCGAGATAGTGGCGTCGTTCGGGTTCAGCGTAAGGCTTGCGTGCTGCCATGAATAAAGGACCTCGCTTCATCTTGTCTGTTAAAGGTTATGCGTAAGCCATAGTGATGAACGTGAATCGAATAACATACCAATTCTCGTAGCCTCTAGCCCCTCATAAGTGTCCTCCTCCTGTTCTCCGAGTGCAGCATTTATAGGTGGGGCGGCAATGACAGGGAGGGGAGCTGGTGCGATGTTCACTGGTGCTGGAATGGGAGGCGGCAGGCCAACATGTAATCCGCGTTCGCGCTGCCTTCGCTCACGTTGGGCAAGTTGACGACGTGTTGGTTCTCGCTCTGGATATCAAAAAACATGTCGACAGCTGATAAGTATACTTGTTCTATTGGCACTTACCTGGTTGTGGTTGCTGTATCTGAATCTGAGCGGCAGCAGCTGCGAGACCGCCAATCTGGTCCTGACCATTCACAGGAGCCAACTGGCGTTCACGTTCACGCTGCCGCCGTAGCTGCTGTCCCCTAGCCCGATTTGCTGTGATTTGCTGCTGCCGTTCAAGTTCTAATGATATTTTGACGTCGTCAGTTGGTGTTTAGAATGAAGCATCGGTTGCACGAACCGGCATCAGTCTGTGGCACTTGAGGTGGCACAGGCGACCGTCGGCGTCGAGGACCGTCATCCTCAACGATGTGTAGCGTGCGGCTAAGAGTCCGACGGTGCTGCCGGTCTTGCTCAGGGTTCACGTCCGTTCTAGTGGTGCGTGAAAAAGTAGGGCCGTCACTGGGAATTGGGGGCATAGTCAATGTTCTGTGCAGCGGGAATTGGGACAGTCGAGTTTCGGTACTCACTGGTGATGCTTTAGAGGTCGTAAAGGTTCCTAGCCATCGGTCTCCCCTGTTAGTCCATAAAGCCAGGCATGACTGTGTTCAAACCACAGCTAGTCCAGTCATTAGTGTTGAAATAAGTGAGAGGAGGCTGCCCCTTCGTCCGGCTGGCCTGCCGAACCTGGCGTCACGCGTGCGCGAAAACCCGTGACGAAAATCTGTGTAATCGCGCACCGTGGGATTGGATTTCAGGAATCCGAGTACCCAAAACGGATAACTGAGGCTAAACCATTCCCAGGTCAAAAGTGATGCACTTTTTTTATCGAAAAAGGATCACCTTAGCTAACAAACTGTATACTGATTGTCTGCGATGGGTAGGAGGGGCACACGGACAATTCGAGCGCTCAGATACGACAGCACGATTTAGACGCTCACACTGCCACTGTTCATTGAAGTTGACTTCTGAATATACAGTTGACTTTAAAACATAACGCGCTCAGATACGACAGCACGATTTAGACGCTCACACTGCCACTGTTCATTGAAGTTGACTTCTGAATATACAGTTGACTTTAAAACATAACTAACTTCCTTGCTTTATAGTGTTGGATATGACCGAGGAGGTGTTTTTTGTTTCCTTCAAGATGTTATGTATGCAGATATCTGCTGCTCCGAATCGTGCACTTTGACCTGGATGAGGCTGAGCAATGGGCAGCCAAGAGGCAGCGCGCTGGGCGCGATGATGGCGATCATGACCGCCTTTGATCGGGGACCAAATGCGTCATTTCTCTTTCGCACCACGATGTACCGCGAACGACTTCTTTCAACATCTGGTTACAATCTAGCGACGACAACAATCTCCAGCAATACTCTTGGTAATGACGTTTCGAAGAAAACTGGCCTTCTATCTCCGTCGCGCCAATTCGTAGAAAGCTCGTGTTTCGAATTCGCGGAGGACCGATTGTCAGAAGCCCAGGCGCACGCCAGCTGGTCGCATTCGATATTGTCCCCCACGCTTGTCTCGCCAGAACAACCCATAGCCTAGTTCAAACTTCAAAAAATGGGTTTACTCTCGAACGGAACTGTCGACAATATCTAGACGGCCTCGATACCTTTCAAGGGAATCAGGTCAGGTTGCCGAAGAGTCGCGTCATTCCGTGCTTCGAATGCGACTACATTCTGGGAGCGCTATCTCACATAGTTAAGGCCGGCATGGCTCAAATTTGGTCTACGGGCAACCGATTTGTGAGCTGTCACACCGGGCGTGCAATTCTGCGAATATATTGTGTGCTTCGATGGGACGGGGCATTTGAAGACGCAATTTGGCCTTGAAGCTCTCGGAGGCCAACCGAAGGTCTCGTATAAAGATAAGAAACTTCTGTGGGCCTCTTACCTTGGAGCCCCTGATTCTCTCCCTCTTGAGCCTTTGGCCTGACCACTGCTTCCCGTCATGACTACCACAGTCCCTGTGCCGCAAGACCGTAAACCCTTGCCATATTCCAGGCAGGACAGCAAAACTCCGACTTCGTCAACGTCGTCTTTGTCCGACAGCAAGGACCCGGTGAGGGTCCAGGCCAACCAAGTCTCAACCGACAATCTCGTCGACGAGGAGCCCACCCCGTTCCGCTGGACGAGCTACCTACTCAAGCGCAAAAGGCCTACTCCTATCGACCTCGATGCGGTCGCCACTCGTCGCTCCGTCTATGACGACCCAGTCATTGCTGAGCACTACTGGCCTAACTCAGACTATGAGAATCTCCATCGTTTCGACCCCAATGCTCGGTGGACAAACCGTGAAGAGAAGGTGCGTTTGTGCAAGATATCTCCCTAGTTTCCCAGCTGATGAATATCGGTTGAAGGCCCTTGTAAGGATTATTGATTGGAAAGTCATGCTCTGGGGTAAGCACCGAAATCCACACCTGCCAATGTTCAATTGCTCAGTGCACACACAGCGGCTGTCTCCTTCTCGGCGCTTAACCTGGATCGAGGAAATCTGACACAAGCTAATACCGACAACATCTTGGGCGATTTGGGTATGAATACAAACGGTAACATCCCTTACGCAGTGTCAGCTCTGCCCTTGCTTAATGTCAAGCTCATTGGCAGATTATAACCTCGGTAACACTGTGTTTCGACTTGCTTTCTTGTCGGCCGAACTTCCTTCGCAGTTGCTCTCAAAAAGGGTAAGCCTCGTTCGCGCTCTAGATGAAATGATCCGTACTCACGTATATCACCTCAGCTGGGACCCGATGTTTGGATTCCTACTCAAATCTGCGCCTGGTCAATCGTCACGATGGCTCAGTTCTTCTTGACGGGAAGACCTAGTTTTCTGGCATGCCGGGCAGTTCTAGGGTCAGTTATTTCCTAGTGCCATTTGATCGCATCGCTTAGACGACGGTTTCCAACTTTCAGATTCCTGCAAGGAGGGTTCATCCCCGACCTCATCCTCTATCTGTCCTGTACGTTGCTACTTCGATGCTCGGTTGCACTAACGAGAATTCCACTGACATCTACCCAGATTTTTATACCAAGAATGAACTCCCTCTGCGCTTGGCTTTGTTTTGGATGTCTTCCAATGTCTGTACAATTATAGGAAGCTTCATCGCTTTCGGAGTGCTTCGGATGCGGGGGGTGCTTGGAAGAGAGGGCTGGAGGTAAGCTTTTGCCCCCAGATTATGTCCCTCTGTGTTGCTGATACAGACACCATCTTTACAGATGGCTGTTCTTGGTCGAAGGCCTCATCACCCTGCTTATCGGGATTGCCACGTTCTTCAAGATGCCCCCAAGCCCCACGCAGACCAAGACTTGGTTCAGACCGAAAGGCTGGTTTACCGACCGCCAAGAAGTTATCGCTGTTAGCCGTGTCTTGCGCGACGATCCTAGCAAAGGCGACATGCATAACCGTCAGGCATTGACCCCGAAGCTTCTGTGGAACGCCCTGTTGGACTACGATTTATGGCCGCTGTACATCATGTGAGTGCACCATCTGTGTCGATTCTTGGTCCGAGTTCTAACTTGTATCGAAGTGGCTTACTATTCAGCATACCTGGAAGTCCACCCGCTCAATATCTGACGCTTTCCTTGAGGGGTTTGGGGTACGTCGCCACTTCATGTTGACGGTAGGGAATATGCTGACTTGGGATAGGTTCAACACGTTTGAGACCAACTTGCTCACAATCCCGTCATCTGTTGCTACTATCATCACGATGTGGCTCATTACTGTCCTATCAGAGACAGTAAACGACCGGTCCTACGTCGCCATGTTGGAGAACCTCTGGATTTTCCCGTTTTTGATCGCTCTTCGCACTCTCCCAGACAAGCCGAACCCTTGGATATTCTACGTGCGTACTCTCCGTTTTTCTCGAGTCCTCTTCTGGAACTGACTTCTCGAGAAGGGCCTTGCCTCTGGGCTTCTCTCGTTCCCTTATACCCATCCTATCCAAGTCGCATGGTGCTCACGCAACGCAGGTGGTGTCGCCAGTCGTACAGTCAACGCGTCTCTGTACAATATGTTCGTTCAAGCTTCCTCCATCATTGCGGCGAATATTTACCGCAAAGACGATGCCCCGATGTGTGAGTACACCTCGGTGACAGGAACGTCACATGCTAATCTACCGTGAACACCATAGATCGACGAGGCAACTCAGTCCTCATTGCAATCTGTGCCTTTAACTGTTTCCTGCTCTACCCATCAGTCAAGGCTTACTATGTGTGGAAGAATAAAAGACGAGCGAATATCTGGGATGCGATGACCTCTGAGGTATGCCACACCGCGTTTGGACCCTGCTCGTCCAGGGTCCTGGTTTGCGTGATATCTGTTTTCTGATGCATTCACTGTAGGAAAAGGCCACGTATCTTGAAACGACCACTGACAAGGGGAATCGACGGTTGGATTTCCGATTCGCTCATTAGTGTCCGTCAGGGCTTTTGTGGACGCGAATGGACTTCATTCTCAATAATATTCGTTCCGATATGTCGAGATTTCTACCAATTTACTGGAAACCACTTTTCAATGATTTTCCCGTATGTTCCTGAGCTTTGGCGTTTCACCCCTTTGAATATGCCGACCCCGGCGGACATGACATCCGTGTAAACGTAAGCTTGGGAGCTAGGCCGGCGCTTAAATGGACCATGAGCGCTTAGATTCACATTCAGAATGACCCTTAACAGTTCCAGGATAAGGAGGTATCAATGTTGTCGGATTCTCGATAGATATATTATGTGACAACAGTTTTATATTGAGTCCTCCCTATACTATGCGAACCCATCAAGACAAGACCATTTTCCCCGGACCCCGAGCTAGACGTTGGGGTATTGCTCTCCAGCATCCCACTATCAAACGGAGGCATCAGCCAACAGTATCAGACCAACAGACATTCGGGCAACTTACGTGCTCAACAATGCACCCTCCTTCCCACCTGAACCTATCCACAATCGCCCCAAATCCTGAGCGGTAATTAACCCAGCCGTAAGGTGACTTGAACGTGTGCCGAACAGGGGTCAGGCTTTGGGTGTCCCAGAACCCATTGAGGACGTTCCAGGCGTAATCGAAGCCGTTCTGAGCACTAGGGTTGTGGTTCTGTTGGACATCAGTACTGATGTTTTTTTTCAGGATGAGCGCTGGAGCGTACGATATAATCTTGAGCAATGAACTCAAACGCGGCAGTGATGTTCCGCTTGTAGATGAACGACTGAGCGAAGGCGTCGTGGCGAAGGCTGGTCTCTTCTGGTGTAGGTGCAGGGTTCAGCTGACGCACACACGGCTTGGGCTTGACGGCCCGCGCCTCGAGGGTGAACTCGTGGGCAGGCGCAGCGAGAGCTGCAAGCGGAACAATGAGGGTGGCAAGGAAGGCGCTGACTCGCATGGTTGATCAGGAATGCTTGAGAACTAGGGAGGGGATGCGACGGTATATATACTGGACTGGAACGATATTCGAATTATCCGAGCGTGGATCCACTTGGGCTCGGAAGAAGGTGCCCAAGCCTGTTTGAAGGAGAGAAGACGAACTCGGAAAAACCGCCACGCACAACGAGGAGAGATGCTGATGGATCCACAGAGGCTCACGTATCGGCCAGCTTCGTTCAAATGGAGCGGGAGATGAGAAGATTATAGATGATTAAGTTGAGTGAAATGGAGTGGAGTGGCATACCAGGGGGTGGTATGCGACGAGAATTGCGTGTGAGTTTCCGTGGGTGCGCATAATGCGTGGATCCTGATTCTCGGAATATGGTCCTTCGAGTTCGAGCACCTACTGATTCTACCGACGTCCTGGGCCGTGTCTTCTGTCCGATTCAGTGCCCCTCTAGTCTAGGATCGAGCAACGGCGTTTTCTCCATGTCACGAGGCGAGCACCAGGAACGCGGTCGCTTGCTCTCCGGTTTGAAAAGAAGGACAGACCAAATCTGAGAAGAGAGTCGTAGGCTATGAGCCTTCTACCAAGTTTAAATGTGGTGCTTATTTTGTGGATTCGCGCCGGGGGAGATGGATGGTAAGCACGTCCAAGCACAACGATATTGCCGACGGACAACCGCAGTTGGTGGATGAGATAGCTAGCTGTTGAGTGGTAAGCGATAGAGGGCATACGAGTAGCAGTTCACAGACGAGTGACATCCTCGTGGTACAGTATTCCTATCGCATTGTCGGTTGTGGTCGTGGTAATAGAGAAACGCGCTTGGCATCGCCTGGAACGATGCCGGAACAGGGCCGGTCGAGGTGGGCGGAGTTCGAACGAACCTGTCCACGGACCTCGACGACAACAACACTTACGAGCAAATCTTGGTTCAAAATGACCAGTATGGACGTACGGCCAAACCACGTTTTGAGCTCTCCGTGAGCCTCATCGTCCTTCAGTTGCCGTCGTTGCTGCCCTCCAATCGCAGTCGGGCTATCCTGGTGCACTCGCGAACTTGAATTCTCAGCAATCCTGTACGCCCTAGATGAGTACAGGTCGTCAATCCGAGCCGCGCGATGCGTCAAGCCCTCTCCGTGTACCACAACAATGACTATCTCGACCTCATCATGAATGCTAGCTCCCAACAGAAGGCTCAACTGGAAGACTCCCGAGGCGACTTTTGTTTAGAAGTTGCAAGCTGACATCCCCGTGTCAAGACAGTCAACGCTGATGCGCTGGTGCTTGGGATTGCCGTCTCTGCATCTGTAAGTGTAGCGCCTCCGACAAGCTGCACATAGTCTGAGGGGAATATAGACTGAAAACAGGGTTTGCATGCAGAGGTCACCGTAGGTGGTGATTGCTTGGGATAGCGATGATGCGCTTCAATTCCCAATATGCCTGCTACCGTAAGTTAGTGGGTCTTAGGCCTTTTCGTGTAACTTCTCGCAGTTATTCAAAAACCATGTTATTCCCTTGCAATTGAGTCGGTCCCCCAGTCTGAGCACCCTCGACTCTGTCCTCACTCCAGGGCTACGCCAGCCGAGCACCCCTTTGAACGGACGATGGTCTCCTCGAACACCCTGGATCTAAGAGCCGACGACGACTACTCCTGATTCACTCCTGCCCCCTCTCGACCTCGTCGCAGCCCACAATCTCGCCCAGCTATTTTTGCTGCTCGATCGATCGCGGTGAGTCGTTCCGCGGTGGCTGACAACTTGGGAGGCTGACGGGAGGCGTGGAAAGGGGGTTATAGAGAGTTATATAAGGCTGGGCGGTTGGGCTTCTCGCCCTCATCGAAAGCTTCTTCCCTTCTTTCTCGAGCATCATCATCTCGCCTTCTCTAAATCTGCCCTCGCCGAAGAATATGATCTTCATCTACCTCTCTCTCGCTCACTTGCGACGAGCTCGCCCCTCTGCGTATCGCTCATCATTCACAGTGCCCAGCGGTTAGGCCTCTCTACCTCGTGAGTCGCCTATACTTCTAACTGCTGGTCATCATTGTTGATTGTTGCCACTTACAGACTTCGATGGCTCACCCGCCACTTCACTGGCACGCTCACTACCGCCGACGACCTCTGTGCTCTGGAGCGAATCACTCCTGCCCCCCGGCTTGGGTACGTCCCTACTTTACGCTGAGCCCGCCCTTTATTCTGGCGCCCTGCATCGCGAGTTGACACTCGGAATCGCCTAGTCCTTGACTCCAGCCAACCTACACCGCCTTGAACAAAATCGCCAATCGGAACGGGAGCACCAGGTCCATGTTCTGGGGCTGGGGTACGCCGTCCCTGCTTCTTTCGGTTTCAACGAAGCTAACCTCTCACACTCGCAGCGCAAACTGACCCTGCGGGGAATCACGCATCCTCAGCCTAAGCACATGGACGGGTCATGGAGTCACCTCGTAACCGACTCCAGCCCTGCTAGCCAACCTACATCACCTTCAACATATCGCCAATCGGAAGTTGGAACGCCAATCCGGACGCGTTCAGGAGCACCACGTCCATGTTCTGGGGTTGGGGTACGCCGTTCGGAATTCCTCCATCTCTCGTTTCAACGGCGTTAATCTCCCGCACCCACAGCGCAAACTGACCTTACGAGGATTCACGCATCCTCAGCTCCAGTGCATGGGCGGTGGGCCCATCTACTCCTCTATGATTCTGATGCCCTACAGCTCGAATTTCAACGCCTCGTAACGCCAATCTGGACGCTTTCAGGAGCACCACGTCCGTGTTCTGGGGCTGGGGTGCGTCGTCGCTGCAATGCCTATTTTCAACACTAATCTCCTGCCCCACAGCGCAAACTGGCCTTGCGAGGATTCATGCATCCTCAGCTCCAACGCATGGACGACCCCGATGGCCTGACACGCCCCCGTTGCGCCTCAGAGGTACACATCCTACACTATCATCCCGAGCATCTATTCGTACACTGGGTTCCCCCCAGGGGGAGCCACGTGTAGGGAACGAGCGGGCAGTAGCGGTGATCACTCAACCAGCGTGGTCTCGGCGTTCGCTCTATTTGGGTACTCCCATCGAGCGCCGGGGTCACCGCCGCGCCCTGGAGGCGGGATTCGTCTAATCAACGGGTCTCGTAGGAAAGGATCGCGGAGCCGGATGTCGCACGGCCAGTGTCAGTCGCTCTGTTAGAACAGGGACGCAGCTGGTCTCGTCAATGGTCATTGACGAGCTTAAGCACCAGCTACATACCTGAGCAAGGATGTTTGCAGCGTTGCTTCGCGTGTGGTAAAACGGGATGGTGGGATGTGTTTCTGACGTTGTGCAACGGATCAGGCGTGTCACGGGGCCCCCTCTCGCCAACACTGGCATCCCGGTATGAGTTCTTTTCTTTCCTTGGATATATTGGTGTTTTGACGCTTATAGCTACTCTTTAGTCGGCCACTGAGAAGGTACGTTGAGCATGTGATCAATTTTCATTGCTGACGCAGTTCTACGTAACAGACATGCCTAGTAACTAGTTCGAACTGAACTTCTCGCCGCAAGCGGTCAACCCACAGTCTCCCGTAACGCCAGAGTGCTTCCGTAGAATGTAAGCCTGATTCCTGTCCTCCAGTCTTCCCAGTTTCTGACTTATTCGGCAGATATTTTCCTTTTACTATCTTTTTCTGTTTTCTTTTTCCTCTATCTCTCTACCATATAATAATACGTCAAACAACTGTATCATACACCATCTCAACTGCGAGACAAATGTGTCTTGCCAACATTCAACTTGATTTATGATTTTATCCTGCACCTCGCTTTATACATCAACTTCAATTGCTGTGAAAAGAGATCCCGGTAGAAGGACTTGCCGCTCGTCGGCCTTACTGGTGCTATGAATGTATTGGGCGCTTATTTCTCAGACAGAGACTGTGCTCGGAAATCGTGGCGGACTGCACAGGATTCCTCTCCCTTTCTCCGCCCGCACCGTCACCCAACCCTTCTTCTGAATCCCTCGATCCCTTCGCGCTTTCTATTCCTCTCCAGAAAAGCGCCTTAGCATCACTACCTTTGCTCAGACTGCTTCGTCCTTCAACGTGGCGTGGCTCGCTGGCGGGGGAACCGAATGTGGTATTCAACTGGAACATATACTGGAGTAAATGTGAGGTGAAGATCGCGTCAACGTCACTCAATATCACATTGACACTACTTTTACGGTTAGGGGACCTATATAGAGCTAACTCTTTGGATCATGTGTACATAGGCGCTCACTAGGCGCCGGGTCATACGGCGTGATTCGGGTGCGATCAGGCGACCAGATGCATTCAAGATCAGACATTCCAAATCTCCGTGCCAAAGGACTAAGGAAGGAGTGCAGTGGGGTACGGTAGGAATTCACGAAAGGAAGGCGGAGAGAGTATCCTCGAGCTAGTTCGACGCGCGCTTTTGTCGAATGGCTGCTTGAGCCCTGTCTATCCGCCTTCTGTTCTTCTCAATGACGTTGATGTCCAAAGCGTCGTCACCAGTTAACGGCTCCGCAATCCTCACAGATGCCGTCGCAAAGACGAGTGCCCGATCGAAGTAATTTAGGCACAGAGCCATCTCCGCCGCATTCCCCAAGTTAAGCACCAGCTCCTTCCTAACTCCCACCACAAGATCCTGGTACTTCCCATTGGTGACTTCGTCAAACTCGACGATCGCAGCGGCAAGCTGCGCGGCACTCCAGTACTCAAAACAAGCGAAGTCGAATTTCTTTTTGTCGCGGACCTCTTTGTTGCCGTCTTGACGACGTTGGAAGAGCCGCTCAACTGAGAGAGCCAGAGAGCGCCTCACGTCTTCCTCGGACGTCCACTTCTTCAGTTTCTGTAGGTTAGTTGGGGTTGAGGGGATGACACCGGCTGGTATGGAGTTCCATTGTTGGACTTTCTCGAAGAGACCGCGCTTTGCCAAGGCGACGTACAGCCGAAGCTGACAGGTCGGCCCTGTAACCCCCTCGTCGTTGATCTGTAGAACATGTTCCGCATTTTTGTCGAGCTTGCCGACGGGGTCTGCTCGATTGGGTTTATCGAATGCCTCTGCTTGACGCTCAATCACTTCTGCGGCGTCGACTAGGGATTCATCTTGGAAGCCCAGAAGGTTATGTTCCGTCTTGATAACCTGGCAGGCTGAATTCCCGATACCCAGAAGTTTGAGCAGGTCACCGTCTGTCAAGTTGTTTCCTTGCCTCTCGCTAGAAAAGGAGATGGTTGAAATCAGTCGTTGGACGGCGATCCTGCTGCATCCTGTATGTATTAAAACAATTCAGGGCTCGGCGATGGCGATACAATTGAGTGTGACGCACCGCGAAGAGTCATGATTTCGATGAAATCCCGTGACTTGTATGGCTCCATTGCGAAATAGTCGTCTTGTGCGCGTTCTAACCAGCTGGAAAGGGTGGAAGTTTAGACGCTATATCGCGACCAGTGCGCGATTGAAAGGAACTCACTCTTGGATATCATCTGGACTCTCTGTGGCGATGTGGTTCCAAACGTCCAATATCATCTGGCACCATTTTGGCCTGGCCGTCAGCAAACCAATGCCCTTCATCAAATCCTCCCAGCGTTTTTCAAGCCGGCTTCGGATGCAGTCGTCATCGACCTGAATTTCGATGCCAGGTACCATCTCCGCAGGTAGGTTTAGCATTAGCACCAGAGTTTCCACCCCCCGAAGGTCGATTTCCAGCTGAGCATACCACGGTTCCCTTTGGATTGTGCCGACTTTGAGCAAAGCGTCTATGACTTCCGGGTCATGCTCAATCAGTTGATTGTAGTAGTCTTGCTCAGGTACTGGGTATCGGAACATCAGTTCTAGCACTGTCCACGCAGCGTTCTCCTGATACATTGAATAATACCGAGGTGCATATCGGCGTGCTTTGGCGGTTGGAGCCTTTCCAAAAAGCGAGGATTAGCCATTGATAGTGGAACATCAGACAGCAGCTGCACTTACTCCTACACTGCCGAAACAGTACATGCTCTGCCAGGTAGTAGCAGGGTCCCTCAGTTGTTCAATCCACAACTTGGGTCCTGTCAACATGCATCCGCAGAGGGCCTTCGTGATTTCAGATGTTTTGTCGACAGACAGGTGGTCTTTCAGAAAGCCCTGCGTCACCAGGAGTCTTAATCCCACCATGGCCACTGTCCTGTGAACAATGAAGAAGGCGCTAGTGGTAGCCTTGAGGTCAAGATGGTGAGAATCACGGCCAATACATATTGAGGTGCCAACTCCGGGACTTACCGTGAGGCAGAAGTCAACGACATCGTGCTTTTCAACGAGCTCTTTGCCGAGTTGGCGTCGTTCAGCAGGAGTGCCAAGGGTCAACAAGTTCCAGAGACATTCGGCAGCGAAGTACGATGTGAACACTCGCTCCATTGTCCTCCGCTCATCTCTTGCGATCTGAAAGAATGTCTTCACGATCCCAGCTTTCAGAGCGATCTTTTCGAATGCATTGAATCCTGCACGCGACGGTCTCTTCTCTATTTCCAAAGAACGCCCGTGGAAGCGGTCTTTCAATGCGACCTAGAGATATTGAAGAGATGAGTATCTCGAGTACCGATATCATCTGATATGGTTGGGGACTCGACGCGTACCACGTAGTCATACACGACTCGTGAAGGCGCATTTGGAAGGATGAGAAAACACATAAGCCTCTCGAATTCATATGGGCGGACAAGGATTGTCGAGAAAGCCGACTCGGGCTCAGTGTCATAGAAGACAAGGTCAGACCCAGCCATGGTGATGATGAGTGGAAGAAGGAAGGGTCAATCAAAACTCAATCCAAGCACCAGCCATTTCCACGTGCACGCCCCTAACTTTCGTGCGATCAGCCTTGATATTCACCGGCACCCCCAGAATTCCTCAACGGTTGGAGTAGTCCTGAGGGAAAGTCCAGACACCACGTCAGAGCTCTCTGTCCTCCAATACCTGGCCAACGACGATGACCACATTGTCCACCTAACTGCCAGCGATGCAGCCAGTCGAGTCCAGAGGTCAGGATCTTCAAGGAGTTCATGCGATTGCGAGTAGAAAAGGCTTACCTGGCTACAGGAATTGGGACCAGTTGCTGGCTGAGGGCGACAGCGCGATGAGGGGCTCGCAGCCCCTTCAAGCTAATTATAAAGCCGAAGTCCGCATGGTGGTAGGCTCATTGCAATTGCGCCCGGCTGGGAGCTCTTGGCTATCTGCAACATTGTCACTCGCGCAACGAGTGTCATCCTCCTCAATCGTGGACATCCTGGTCTATCCGCTATGCTCTTAACTCTACCCTCGGAACTCACGCACGAGATCCTTTCAAATCTTGCGGGCAACGTCGCCACTTTGGCAGCGTGTGCGCGCACATGCAAGGCATTGTACCCACAGAGCCAAATAATTCTCTTCTCTCGGGTTGAACTGCATCTGCACACGTCGGTGCTCAATCTGGACTGGCCGCAGAAGGACTACTTCACGAAGGAATCGAAACTCCTTTCTATCCTCGAACAGCGACCCGACCTGGTTCCTTACATTCACAATGTCTCCATCTACGATCTTTTTGGCGGGGAAGAGCTCATCATAGCTGACCCCGAGTTGAACTCAGACGTTGTCCAGGACCTCTTTGGAAGGAATGAAAGTGCTCTCCTATTGCTCCGCCTTCTCAAGCACACCAGAAGCATGAAGCTTTTTGCCTACAACACTCGGAGCTGGAAACATCTCGACCCATCCATCCAGCTCGCCATCCACGACGCCTTCCTAACTCCAGACCTGGAGAGCATCGACATCTACGCAATGGCCTCCTTCCCCGTCTCATTACTCGAAGGCTGCGCCAGGACCTTGAAACACCTTTCAATCAACACCTTTCCGACCTTACGCCTGGGGTACGACGAAGCCCTGGTGTCTCCGAACAGTAAAGGGATGGATCCGGTTCAACTGGCCTCCCTCTGCCTGTCCACGTCAACCCCAGATCTCGAAAGATTCGTTAAATGGATACCAGGCTCGAGGCTGAATCTAGCACAGCTCAGCAGACTCGTGGTCCGCACGTTGGGGGATAAACATAAAAACGTACAGCCCCTCGTATGGAAGCTCGTCTGTGAATGCTCGGCGACCCTGAAGGAACTCGACTTCTTTGCCTATCTCCCCCGTAAGTCGTCGTCGTCACTCTGACTGTATTATTGTCTGAGCACGAGTTTTTTTAGATGGCCGTACCGATATTAAGTCGGACGGCGTTCTCTCTCTTTACGATACATTCGATCTCGGGCGGGTGCCGGCACTCCAGAAATTGACTGTCAGATACTGGCTGTCCAATGTGTCGGACACCAATCGTCAGCTCACTCTTCTCGCAAGGCTTCTTCGGACAATGGGCGGCGCGCTCAAGCTGGAACAGCTCACACTGCATTTCGTGATCATTCACTCCCGCGTTCCCCTCGACCCCACAGGTCCAGATGCATGGAAAATCCTCGATGCGATCATCGTTGAGACTGCCCCACCCAGTCTTTGCAAAGTCGCCGTCCAGTTTGAGAGCATTCCCGATCAGCAACGGCAGCAGGCTGTGGAGATGGTGGAGGAAGGTCTGTCAAATCTGAAAGCGCGGCGTATCTTGGACATTCAATCCCTTTCCTCGTCCCCACGATTTATTCCGTTCTCCCGTTAACGGTCTCTTTACATGCCTACATATCCTATGTAATTCAGTGCTTCCCTCAGTCCCCTGGAGTTAAGAATTAGCATGTAATTTATCAAGGCAGATTACTTCTCCTCAATGTAGTTTGTGACGCCGACCCTCGTAGGACTGGCCTCAAAACGGAGGTGAAACTCAGCGCTCAAGCATCGTGGTTTTGAGAGATCCTTTGAGACTGCCTTATTCATACACTAGCGCATGTCTTACCCGCCTAGGTAACCGCCATTCTGCAGGGAACCTTTCATCTGTATCTGCCCATCTTAGATCCGGCAGAGCTTTTCAAATCGTGCCAGTGCTTCCTCATTAAACACAAATACCCTCTCATTTCAACGGTCTGAAACAATTTTGAATGGTTGAAGGGGACCTCAGGGCTCCTCCAGGCTCCACGTCTCCGCTCAGCACCCTCGTTTCATCCTTTGGACTAAGTGGCAAGGTGCCACCCCATCGACGGCTTGTCTTGTCTAGTTTTAGGCAAATATGGCCACTAGAGTTCTGAATCCGGTCCAACAGGGAGGCCGACTAGATATTCTTTCGCCATTACCTTGTTCCCAACTTAGTGTCGAAAGATAAGCATTGGTGGTGTCACGAAATTCGTGGCAGTCGGGTAACCAGCTAGCAAGGGCAATATATCGTTGCCTGCTCGCATGACGTTGCCGATTGCAGAACTGTTGTTCTTTTCACAGTCGCAACCTCAAGTTACGGTATACCGACGTTTGGCTACCCCTCCTCTCACGCATAAACTAATAAGTTGAGATGGTAAACTCTGCGCACTTGCTCACTTATTGTATTTTAGAGTACCAGAAAGTAGCACAGAAAAGATGGGGGATCTGGAGAAGCTCGTTCACTCACGGTGGGAATGTCAAAGTGGCTGTCAGACCTTCACGTCACTTGTCAGAATACCGAACTCGTCGGAGTAGTCTTGGGGTCGCTGCGAGAGTCCGCAAAAGTCTCGTCTCAGTCGTGGCTCGGTAACAGGGAAGCCACATATCGATAGGCATGAGCCATTGCGCCGGAAATTCCCAAATATCCGAAAAGGACGACCAAGGCCAGAGTCACGTAGGGTTAAGCGCTTGCCCGCCATATTGCTGTTATTTTTTTGGACAGTGTCTGGATCGAGTATTCCAGCCCCTCTCACACCGCGTGCACAACATGGTGCTACTGGTGTTGGGGATACCGACCTGGTCGGGAATTGAAGTGTACCGTTTATTGTCTCGCCAAAGTCGGTAAAAATGAGCTTTGACTTACTTGCAATGTATCGAAGAAGGATAAAAGTAAGAACGCCCCCCGAGTTAACCCGAGGAAAGGCCATAGACGCTCGAGAACCACGGTTTCTCCTCTCGACCGGTAGTGCTCAAATGCACCTTCCACCCTAATCGAACGCACACCGTGGTTCCCATGGAAGATCCTTCGACGAGTCTTGTCACTTTACGAGATCGTCTGTTCAGCCTGCTCAGAGACAGATAAATGCCTGACGTACCTCTTCTCCCTGTTCCCCTCGAGACAGTATCGTCGGCGATAGAAGGTACGAAGGGCGAATTAACCGTCTGAGCATCAGAAATAACGATAACCTTTGGGAACGGGAAAGCGCTCCGTGCGCTGAGCACATGGGTATCAAAGCCAGAAGCCTTGATAGATTTCCCGACACTCGTGCTCGAAAAGGGAACGAATTAGGTATGGGACATGTCGAGCGTGGGCAATGTAGACAATGTTTGCGTTGCTTCGTCTCGATGTAGCGTCCTACTAGATACGAGGAACTGCTAGGTGCGGCACCCGCCATAATTCAGATACAGTACCTGGAGCTTTTCCCAACCTGTATTCCCCGGTGAACTTAAACTTGGGCGGCTCCCTTCAGGTAGGTCCTTTTAAATTGACATAGCGTACTAGCCCATTCTTGATCAACGGAAGCACGGGCCAGCTCCACCATCTCCACGTACCTGGAGTGACAGGATCATTTAGCACTCTGCCTGCATCCTGAGCGTCAGTTGCCGTAAACTGCGTAAATTACGATCCCTTTCAACATCGCAGTGAGACACTAAACCCAGATGGGAGTAACGGGCCATCGAGAAAAGCACAGGCTTGATATCAAAAATCCTACCATTGCCATAGTGGTTGGGCGCTGGATCGACCTGTGGCCATTGGCGCAAACATGGCGAAGACACCGGCTTCATGATAGATGGCCTCTTCGTTTGTGTGGGCAACGCACCGCTCGACGAGTGGGAAGCACGACTCGGACTGGCAGCCGATAGGTTCTGCAGACTGGGTAGTTCCGGCACGATACAGAGCCTTTTCCATCTCCTAGAAGCATAGACCTGCCTATCGGCAAAGAAGAAGAGCAAGGCCGCGTGGTTAAGTCCTCCAGAACCTCCACTTCCGGGGCCCGAGTTCAGGGAATCCGTGAAGCAAGGAGATACCTTGACTCTATGATAACTTGATGCCTCAGATGATCTTCTTGGTAGCTTCTATCCATCGTAACGTTCGAATCGTTGCTTCAAGATCGTCAAGCGCTTACCATCGTGACTGCGAGCGCCGAGACACTGACGATTTTTTAGGGGTCCAGATGCGATCACTGATATAGCAGCAAAGCATAGCAGTGGGGCCAAGTTGAAGGTTGAGGTATCTAGAGTGTATTTAGGCCAATACGATGCGCTCCATAGGAAAACGTTGAGAGCTTTGAATCACAGACCTTCAGAGACATGATGGCTTGATGATGGCGGAAATAGGGCTTCAGAGGCCTCCAGATTGGTTCCGCGTCGGGTGCCTGTATTTTGATGGCCGCTCTCGGCAAGCCTGGCCCGACCCGACACCACTCCGGCGGCGCAACAAGCTTTCTCCACTTACTTACAGCCTCTTTTCTGTGCTGACCCGTAACGAGCAGGATATCGGATTACCCCTATGCTCACAATACCAAAGACGCTAACCCCACTGATCAACCTCAAGCTCTGTGCAATTCCATACGGTGGAGCCATAGTCCAACATAATGCTCCTGCCTCGGAGTCCTTCAAATTACGGTTTTGGGTATTGCCGACGTCGTAAGCTCCGCAGGCTGGCCTTTTTTGCTTTTTATGGATAAGAGCGGCGCTCGGAGCGTCGAAATAGTCGATTTGAATGGCAAAAGCAGCATGTGACAAGAACAATTATCACCGAACCTTTCCCAGCCTTGTCTCCAATATATTCGAGAATAAGAAGCATTTTGTCTCGAAGGGATTGCGCTCGTGGAGACTCTGATGTGTACACTACTGTGCATACTATCCAGCAGGTGAAATAGATCTTGAATTGCTCGTCTTTCTACATCTCGTGGCTTCTATCTCGCGCCCAGACGTACAGATTGCCCGAGATTTCATTTCACACGGTGACATTTTGGGTGAAGCCGCGCTCATAACCTTCGACCACCGCATGCAGGTCACCGCCACGCCTCATTGCGCCTCCGAATGACCATTTAATGGACTGTAGCCAGCCTAACAACCGACAGCCAGTGAGCCGACGTCACATAGTCCCACCCCTGTGGAGAGGGCATCCAAAAGACAAAGGAAGACATTTGTGAAAAACAACAACAGAGGTTATCTCTCGATCACGGAACCAAAAAGAGTTTTATCACCAATCAAGTTAAGCGCCCGTTAATCGAGATTCCCAGAATGGATGGATCTCGATTGGGGATAGATCCATCGCACGCCACTTGTCGAGGACATGGAATATAACTAATCGGGTTGCCTGTCTTCTTCGGATTCCAGCCTTGCTGCTCTGCCCCCGCTCTCAGATGCCCCATCCACTCAGCGTCTCGATATCCAGCCTTATGGAAGAGACTACCTCCACTCTGTCTTCGACTGACCGTATCCGTGTCACACCGAGGAAGACAACACGCGGAAGATGCCTCGGTGACAACCTTTTGGTACAAGTTTGCACGAGTGGTACGTTTACTACGCTTGTAGACCCAAGTCTGTAGATGTTAAGCACGCTATGTTTACGCCACAGCTGCCCAACGTGCATCTGGTACCAGAGTCTCCCCTACCGCCACATCCTCTGCGGGGCCATCGAGAGCCACTCATGGACCTACTCATTCAACTCGGAACCCCCTATCCCCAATGTCAGCACCTCCACCACAGTTCTCTAGGGCAGGATATACACGAGCCGCGATCCCTCTCGAGATCCTGGACCTCGCCGTGACTCGCCACCTCGAAGACGATCAGCTCGCATTGAAAGCGCTCTCACTCACCTGCCGGTACTTCTGTGTACGGACACGGCCGCAGATCTTCCGCCGCCTTCACCTCTACATGCACCCTACGTACAACCAGAAGAGGGGCCACTTCCTTGCAGAGATACTGAGTGGAGGACGCCACCTGATTCCACACATCAAGCACGTTGTTGTCTCTACCCTCTTCCACGAAGACTCATGTCGGCCTCATCTTCGAGAGGACCGAGAAGCCTTGCGTGTTCTCCTCAACCTCACTGCAATGACAAAGCTCAGTATATGGGGGTACCGAAATAAATCTTGGGACGCCATCCCGACGAACGTTCAGCTGGCTATCAGGACTGGGATGCGGGGGAAACGCCTCTCGGCCGTCGAGGTCACCGACATGTCAAATTTCCCTGTATATCTCCTCGAGGGATGTCGCTCCTTGAAGGACCTTTCGCTCTCGGGAACCCCTAGATGCCATCCAGCAAACGACAAGGACGAGCTCGCGAAGAGGACAATGACCTTCGCCGTTAACCATGGACTTCAAGAACCTCGACCGATCTACCTGGAGAAACTCAACCTGACGATGCCTGGGCCAGAGTTGGTTACCCTGACCGACTGGATTTTGTCGGACCAGAGCGCGCTGAATATCAGCCTCGCTAAGTCTATGCACGTCCACCATCGTTACAGCTATTCGTTTCTCGATCACCCAACTTCTGTGGCGCGTCTTTTGGATGCGTGCTATTCCACCGTCGAGGATGTGGATATCGAACTCTTCACACCGAGTACGTCGCGTGCTTATGGCTGTTTCACTCTCGGTGGCTAATCATACCGTTATTGCTTTTCTGATTTATAGGCCATACAGTGGACATTACAGCCCCACTCGCTGACCTTGTGGGCGAGTCCAAAGCCACTGCCGCTCCCGCATGTGATCGAGATCACTTGGGGTCGACACGGGTCGTCGAAGACGTCTACAACCTCATCGACATCGCAAAATTGAAGTCCCTCCGCCGGCTGTACGTCTCCTTCCGCATCCCTAACATGTACGACGAGCGCCGGCACGTTACCCTGCTCAGCCGGATCTTCCGTAACGTTAATGAGGAGGGGAGGGCGAGTCAACTGGAGGAGTTGGGTATGTTCTTCTGGCAAGGACATAATCCATTCGGTGAGGTGAAGGAGGAGTCTAGGCTTCGGCAGAAGCTCGCAGAATCCGGTTCGTGGGACCATTTTGATTGCGCGCTCTCGAGCGCTGGCTCGAGGTTCGCGCCGAAGAGGGTCGTCATTCAGCTGGCGAAGGTTGCGGACCTGACTGAGGGCGCAAAGTTGATGGAGATGTGTCTCCCTCGACTCACATCTAGAGGCGTGCTAGCCATGTCGGACACGATCAAGCGCGTCAATAACTAGATCTTCAGTTTGCTTCGATCTTCTACCTTCGATCTTCCTCCTCCTCTACCTTTCTTCTTTCTTTACTCGTATCACTCATCCTTCGTCTTCATTCACCTGCTCTTGGAAGTAGGTCTTTCAGCATCGATCTCCACCCTTTTCGGTTTTGGTTCTTCTTCTAGATCACCTATATGTGTGTACAGTACGCTCTGCCTTATTCCCCTTCGCTCCTCTTAATCTTTTGTCCTCACCGCTCATGCTTTTTACGACCACATCATGCACATCCATGCCATTGTATATTTATCCATATCTATTCGCATAGCTGTTATCCAACGCCCAACTTTGCATCTCTGATCCGCTACAGTTCCTGAGCAGACCTCATGTGCTAATGAAATGCCTTCCTTTTCTCACCTTCTCCAATGCTAGAGTTGGGAGTTCACTTTCCCCGACGTCACGGAAATAGGTGTCTTGATCACATAACATATCTGACAGGCGTGCCGCGCGAGCCACGAACGATCGGCTGTGGGCGCTTAACCTCGATCACTTCGTAGTTTTGAGAAGGCTTTTTGTCTCCGCCGGATTGGGAAGGTGCACCACCTAGCTGGGTTTCAAAAGCTTATTGTTCTCTGAGCGATGGTGCTGCGATAGGAAGGCCTTTCTCAGTATACCGAGTCGCGTGGTGGGCACCGATTGCGAAGAGGCCATGCAACATGCGTTGCTTTGTCTGGGTTGTGAAACCGTGATCGATCACTTATCGCGAGCTGTTGCACCCAGTTGGATATGATTGGGATGCCTTTTTGTTGTTCTGATTCCTGAACGAGGTCAAGGAGGCAGGGTGCTTCAAGGAAGTTTGGAGATAGTGACAATTAATCTAAGCAACCCCAGGGGTTGCCCTGGGGCATCCGACCCGGACTCGGAACTGAAGCATCGGAGGTGTGTTTTATTTCCTCCATCTCTTAATGCAATTCTGCAATACCTTCCGCACCACGAGCCAGCGGCGCTCGTAGAATCCTTATTGTTCGATTTTTTTCTGCGTTTGACTCACCTTCACTGCGGCCCCGGCCTGTACATAACTTTGGGGAGCTGCGCAGGCGGCAATGGATAGATAGGTTTCCTCGGGGCCCTGGGCAATTAATGCTGTCAATGGGCTATGCATAACGAGAGAATGCCCAATCCTGTCAGTCATTTGGGATACATAGTAGCACGAGGCGCAGATTGGGCGCTGTGGAAAACCACTTCCCTTTTCTGTTTTCTTCTTCTTCTTAGCTGGTCGCTTCTGACATCTGGATGCGAACACTTCGGACGTGCTCGCGATACTCACTGAACATTGACAGTCGTGAGGATCTTGGGTGAGATTGTGGCCGTGTAGACCCCAGAATTAAGTGCGCGGTTCGCGGGGACGGGCTGGTCATGAGGTTCGCGGCTTCGCCTTTCTTCGGGGGCCGATCCAGAGTGCTAGTGCAATTACTGTGACGATCAGGCGTTTTGCCTATTCTGAGCGAATGGTTTGTTCGGGATAGCGATTATCATGGAGGGAGACCATCATGGAGACGGCTCCGTTATCTTGTCATGACAATCTTTAGGGATCACTGTGGATCGACTGTCACAGTCCGCGCGCATCCCCGCAGAGGTGCTATCACTGAAATTGAGCCTTGGTGTCGGAGAGTTGTCGACTCAGAGAGAAGCCCGGTTTAATTGAGCCTGGGATAAATGGGCACATGCTGTTCATGAAATGAATCCTTACTTCTTCAACTTCTCAAAGGCAATTATCCAGTAGCCTCTGGAAATGGGTATATGGGTCCGTTCGACTGAGGTATGGAGCAGAGTCATCGCCTTCGTCCTGTTAGCACGGGGAAGCGACGAAAGGAGGAACGATTAACAATTACGAGGCTTCTTGCACAGGCTGAGATAGGCTGAGATTGATAAAAGTTCCCCGCACACAGAGATCGTTGCGCAGCGGGTCCGACGATGATCTCCTGTGACGCTTTGTTTAGATTGGAGATTCTGGGGACTTAGAAGAACGATCTAGCGCCAGCCAGATGATGTCAATGGGGCCAGCCAGCTTGCGTTTCGGAACCGTGTTTTAGCACGAATTCGAGCCAGAATGACTTATTCTGCACATAAAGCATGGGTTAGGAAGTCAAGAAGTGGTAGAGAGGTGGAATTCTAATGGGTTTTCCACCAGAACTGCAACTTGACGCTGGTCTTGGCGCCATCATTTGGCAGTTCTTGTTGCCGAACAGGGCCTAATGCACCAAATCTTCGATTACTTACTTCAAGCCCACTTACTCGTGCGTGTATACCAGAACTTGACTAGAACAGTGACACAGTGTACACGCCATCGGCGGCGTGTGCATAGTGAATGTCAAGCCTGCCTAAAGTGAAAGCCAAGGCCTGTGGTCACGGAGACTAACAAAAGATCCTGCAAGTGAATAATGATGATTCCGAATGACGAACCGTCCGTCGTACGTGTCGTGCAAACTCGAGAGGTGCTTTAATAATGTACAAGTGATCGTGATATAGGATGCCGATGCAGTTCGTAATGTGAATTCCGGGTCCTGGGGGTAGAATCCCACCCCAAGAGGGCGGACGGTATTATGGAGGAAAGTCATAATGTTAGTAGAATGCTAGTGATGGGTCGTAAAAGATGTCCGTAGGCATTAAATGAAAGGTTGAGAGAAGGGTTGAGGAAGGGAATGGCGGGTCAAGTGACCAAGCATTATTAGACACCCGAGCCGACGAAGATGATGCCAGTTCCAGCGGGGGAGGCCGTGGTGGACGACGAGGACGGAGCGGAGGAGCCGCCGGTCAGGGTGATGACGGGCAAGGCCTTCGTCGGGACGGCGGTCGAGGAAGAAGAGGTCGCAAGGGTCGGCGTAGACGACGTCGAGGTGCTCGTAGACGAGGAGGTGGAGCTAGGCACAGTGAAGATGGGCGTGGAGGAAGAGGAAGAGGAAGACGCGGTGGTCGTTGGGAGCGAGGCGGTAGAGAGCGTCGGAAGGGTGGTTGGCAGGGTGGCTGGCAGGCCGGTCGACGTGGTGGAGACAGTGGGGAGGGCGAGGGTCGAGGAGCTGGTGTTTCCGGCGGTCACTGTCGCAACAGTGGAGGGGGCCGGGAGGGTGCTTGAGGAGCTGCCGCCGCCGTTTACAGTGATCGTGGTCGTGGCGGGGGTCGCAATCACCACTGGGCCTGAGGAGCTTGCACCGGTAATGGTGGCAGTGGCTCCGGTGCTCGTCGGTGTGACGGTCACGGTGGACACTACAGTTTGGGTGACAGTTGTCCCGGGGACCGTGACGGTAACAGTGGCGGGGGTGGCACCGAGGGTGGTAGAGGTTGAGGCGCTGGTGGTTGGGGTGGCGGAGCTTGAGGCGGGGGAGCTTGAGGAGGAGGGGAATGAAAGCTGGCGGCGATAGTTGGAGTTGGTGTTATCCTCGCTAGCTGCCGTGGCAGATGCGGTTGCCTGGCTCTCGGTCGAGGTCGAAGTCGAAGTCGAGGCCGACGTTGAAGTCGAAGTGGAGGCGGGGGCGGGGGCGGAGGTGGAAGTCTCATCGGGCAAAGGCCCGCCGCATTCGGGTAGATCGTCCTCGTCATCCTCGGCATCGCCAGCAGGGTCTTCCTCTCCACCCTTATCGTCCGCAGTGGCGTCCTGTCCGGTGGGTCCACCGGTTACACCGACTTGCTTGAACCGTGCGTTGGCATCTGCTTCGGAGAAGCAGGCTAGGGCGGTACCGTTTCTGTCGGGCATTGGCAGAGCGTAGCAGGCCAGGCCGGCATCGCACTTCCTCGTCTCGAACTTGCCATTGGTGCACATAGCGAATACGCTGCCGATGCAGGAGACGGCGGAACCTAAGATAAGATAAGAAGAGAGTAGTCAGGATTTGAAGGTGTGTTGGACAGTGCATTTGCGAGATGGCGCACCTGTGCAACTATCGGTCTCCTTCACGGATTGGTATCCCAAGTTGAGCTTTTGGGCGTCAAGACCATTCTTCTTGAGAATGTCGGCAAGGGTGGAGTTACCGCCTGCGGGGGTGGTGGGCTCGTCGTCGTGTCCATCGTGGCGCGAAAACAAAGTGGGGGCTCCCTTGACTGGGGCAAGGGCAGCGATGGAAGCAAGCAAAACAAAGGTGGTCACCGACAACTTGAACATCGTGATAGTGTATAGTCTTGATTGATATGTTTAGTGTGTCGTGAAGTTGGAAGTTAGTTAATGCAAAGAGGCGCCGGGCCTAAATTGAAGTGGAATAGAAAAGAAGGGAAGGCGACGACGAAAACCAAAGAAACCGAGGGGAAGAATAGAACCCAGAGGTAGATATGGGTGCTCAGGCTTCCTCTCTCATCTTATATATGAGATAGCCCGAGGAACAATAAGCTTGTGGCAAGGTTGCACAGTGGCCGAGCGCCATTGTTTTGTGGTTGCGATGGTGGCAGGTGCGAAGCCAAAGCGCCATTGTTCTCTCTTGGTTCTCTCAGTGACCAAATTTGGCGGCCACATGGCACCCAAACAAAGCTTTGTTTGGCTACCGGCCGTCGGCCGGCCCGGGAAGAGGCGCCCAAGCTCCTTGCGAGCGCTTTTAACCAGACTTTGTTTGCACGTATACGGGACGATGGCGTACAATGATAGACGCTCTGAGAAGTACTGAATGGAAGGAGGCCGTATGCCAGAAAGGATTGTTTGCGTTTCCTCGAGTAGTATGACTGGTCAACCGAAGCCGTAACACTGTTCAAGCGCTCATGGACCTCCGAAATCGGGACTCTTGAGTCAGAGGCCGCTCTCAGTATGACTCTCCATTCTCCTCACCCGGCAGTGGCCTAGAAGTATGAGAGAGGCATATGTCTGTTTCCATAGCATCTAACTGAGATTTGGCAGAGAAGACGTGAGATTAGGAAGACCAACTAGAACAAAAGCGAACGTAGAGTAGTAATGAGTGTGTATCATACAAGCGTCCCCAGGTATCGCAGATACTGGACATGTTATCTAGGTAAATGACAAGAGAAATACAGTATGTTGCAGTAGAGCCTACAAGTACAGATGCAGTGGGTCATGAGAGGCATTATTAGAAGGCGTCGTACGGCTGGCCGCTACTAGGTCATCATCGTGGAGTACCAGGCAAGTTGCTTAAGCACTGAAGGAGTGGAAGCCGAATCCGCTGTTGTAGTTTGAGCCGGCGGATCCTGCGCTCGCAGCGGAGGTCTTGGCTGGGTCTGCGCTGGCGGTGCTTGAAGGGCTGTTGAGCTTGATGATGCTGGAAGATGTGGGGATGGCGGAGGAGGAGGTCGAGGACGATGAGGCTGCCGAGGTGGTTGCGGAGCTGGAGGAGGAAGTCGAGGAGGATGTGGCCACTGGGGTGGATGATTGAGCCGTCAAGGTGATCACGGGAAGTGCCTTGGAGGCGCTCGGGGAGCCGGAGGTGGACGCCGAGGTGGAGGTAGAGGTGGTGCTTGAGGTCGAAGTGGAGGTAGGGGCGGGGGCGGACGATGAAGCGGATGAAGAGGCAGAGGATGAGGCAGAGGATGAGGCAGCCTTACTCTTCTGGCTCTCCTCGAAGATCCTGGTGGCCTCGGAGGGCGAGACGGTGCTCGTGACGGTGGAGGCGGAGATCACAAGGATAGTGACAGGGCTGGGGACCAGGACGGTGTTTCCTGCGACGACGGTGCTCGTTGCGGTACCGGTGGGAGTGATGGTCACGGTGTTCGCGCTGGAGTCAGCCGAAGGACTCGCGGTGCTGGCGCTGGTGGTAGAAGTGCTGGTGGGGCTGGCGCTCGAGGAGGTGCTGACGGGACTTGCGGTGGACGCCGTGGAGGTGCTCACTCCAGAGCTGGAAGTCGAGGTAGAAGTAGACGTGGCGGTCACAGTGCTCGTAATGGTGGAGGTAGAGGAGCCGTCGTCTGTAGCCGTGCTGGTAGCAGTGGCCGTTCCGGCTGTGGTCGCAGTCTCGGTGGAGTCGCCCGCTGCTCCGAGAACACCACCAGTCGCACCGGTGTTCTTGATCGCAGAGGCAGCCCTCTCCTCGGTGGTGCAGGAGAGCAGAACACCGTCGCTGCGTTGACGAGGAATTGCGAAGCAGGTTTCGCTGTCGGCGCACTTGCCAGGAGCAGTGTCCCATTTACCATTGGTGCAAGTCGCAATGGATGCCCCAATGCAGGAAGAGTCGCCATCTGCAGATAAGGTCAGTACAGTTCCCATGATCTAGGTCGGTGTACGCACCAGTGCAGGCATCTGTAGCGTTAATAGTCTTGAAAAGAGCGTTCAGCTTTTGGGCTTCCTGGCCGTTTGCTAGGAGGGCCTTTTCATCGAGCACAGGGGCTGCAGAAATAGCGGAGATCGTGGAGAGAGCAAGGAGGATGGTGCTGAGATACTGCATTATGGTCTAGGTGCGTGCTGAAATATTAATGGCGTATAGCAATGGTTCTCCAGGAAGATGAAGGATAGGAATGAGGGAAGCGCCTGGCTTAGAGAAAGGGAGTCCAAGAACCGGTGGAAGTCGTGAAGAAGGTGGATGAAGGAGACACAAAGATATGCTTGCTGGCTCTTATACATTCCGACAGTACAAAGGCAATGCCCTAGACCTCGCGCCGCCATTGTTATTGAAATTTGACAGAAGAAAAGAACAAAAGGGTCGTTAAGCGCACTTTGAGTGCACTCACACCTGTCAACAAACGCCGGCCCAGAAACGGCCGATGCCGTCGGCGGCCCGATGCGTGCGACTTTCTCACGGAAATAGCCGAGGCCCTTTCCAGCGATTCCTTGAGGTGTAGTACGCCGTCCTCAAACCCTCGCCCTCGACACTATCCTCAAAAATGGTGAGCCCAACTCCGTCCCCAGAGGCTCCATCCATGCATTTCCTGTCGATTGCGCCCAAATTTGCGTGATTTCGGGAAGGAAATGCGTCGGATGCGTCAAATCGCCTTTGGATGTACTTTGGGTGACCTAGGGACTGACGACTGCGCCCTCGATTGTAGACCAAGAAACGAAGGTCCGGTGGCCGTAACAAGAAGGGTCGTGGCCATGTTGGCTTCGTCCGTTGCTCCAACTGCTCGCGCTGCGTCCCCAAGGACAAGGCCATCAAGCGTTTCACCGTGAGGAACATGGTTGAGAGTGCTGCTGTGCGAGATATCAGCGAGGCTAGCGTCTACCCTGGTGCGTCCCCTTATTGGCCCTCGGTCTTTCTGGTTCCATAACTAATATCTCGATTCTTGCCCTGCAGAGTACGTTATCCCCAAGCTGTACATCAAAATCGCCTACTGTGTCTCTTGCGCCATCCACTCCCATGGTACGCCCCTTCCCCGGATCCCTCTTGCTTCGCGTTTATCAATATTCCCCGCTTTCTTCCTCCAGTTGTCCGTGTCCGATCGCGCGAGGGTCGCCGCAACCGTGCCCCCCCTCCCCGTGTCCGCTGGAAGGATGGCAAGAAGGTTAACCCCGCCGTCGCCGCTGCCGAGGAGGCAAAGGCCAAGGCTAATGCAACTGCTTAAATACCATGTAGCAGCTTACATTGATCTGTATTTTTTTCGACTGCAATCGCATCCCCTCCTCGCACTCATCTGGGACTTTACAAGGAAATGGCTGCGATATTTGTCTGGGGTCCATCGTGATATATGTTTACTTGAGTGGGTACCGAGTCCTGCTAAGCCGGCCTGGCCCTTGAAGATCTCGATACTTGCTCAGAGATCGTTATGCATCAGGAAGCCAGTGCCGTGTGTGTGTACGCAATCGAATTGAGTCCTCTGGAGTCCCGTTTCATTTTGAAAGATCTACATCCAGATTCCAGCTCCTTAGGGTTGCAGCTGGTCGCGAAAGGGAACGGAAGGAGAAACTTGCATTTTCGGCGAATAATAAGGTGAGATCGCTCGGCATAGCTTTGAATCCACAGTCGATACAGTGACAATTGAGAGTAATGGGAATAGTATTGGGATGTCGCTTTCACTACTATCTAGAAATCCATCATCGTCCGTGGACTAGAGCTGCTAGCGAAAATGAAGCTTTACTCTTCGACGACAACAGCCAAAAGGCTGAATCCCTCAGCACAATGGAAGGTCATGAAAGGGAAGTGGGCGTCGGTGAGAAAGGTGGAAAATTGAGCTCCGCCTTTTGTATCTTGGCTTTGTTTGGTTGTAATATTTGATGGGGGTGTTGGCTTCCTGGCCCGATCTTCGCAATGTCGGCTGTCCTCTTCTTTCTCTTGAACCACCATGTTGCTCGCACTTTCTTGCTGGTCTCAATACTCTCGGGAAAACTGGAACCTGGGTCATCCTAAAGGAAACACTTTCAAAAGACTTGTCTGGCTTCACAAGGGCTTCAATCCAAGGACTTTGGAGTTTGGTCACGCCAAACCTTCACTGTCCATCCATATACTAATAGTCTCCTCCTGATTCCTATGACTCCTTGTTCAACCTTACTTGAGGCAGTATGTAGTCCTAAAGTACTCGGACCTGTCAGGGCCCCATTCCACCTAGTTAACGTAATCGCGTTCCTTCAGTTGCGCCATCTCCGGCCGTTGCGTCGCGTTCGAATGGTCTCGATAACCCTGCCAAGGCGAATTTTGCGTTTTGCGTTACCCGCCGACCTTAGATTGGTTTTCTATATTTATTTGCAGGTTCGGTTGTGCTGATAAAGGCGCTTCAGAAATTGGTTAGGAAGATTGACTGGGAGGTCATGCTTTGGGGTAAGACTGATTAGGTTTGGTTGCTAGTTTGCTATTCTGAACTCGTCTCAGCTGCTGTCTCGTTCTCTGCCCTGAACTTGGATCGTAACAACCTCAGACAAGCGAATACAGACAACTTCTTACCTGGCCTGAAGATGAATACGAACGGTATGTCTTCCGTCTGGCCTTCCTCTGTGCGGAGCTTCCTTCTCAGCTGGTCTCCAAACGTGTATGTCGAATGTATTCCCTCGCTTAAGACATTGGGTCTCCAGGTCTGACCTTTCGCCGTAGCTTGGCCCGACGTCTGGATTCCTATCCAGATCTGCGGCTTGTCTATCGTCACAATGACGCGTACCCATCTTCCCCAGTACACATCCTATCCAAGTCGGCTGGTGCTATAGAAATGCTGGAGGCGTCGCGAGCCGGACTATCAACGCGTCTTTGTACAATATGTTTGTGCAAGCGTCTGGGATTATCTCCTCTAATATCTACCGCAAGGATACGTATTCCCTTCCCTTGTTGTCGTTCTCGATGTTTGGGCTTGGGTATTAACTGGTGTTTCTTTTAGACTATCGCGGCAATAACTGGTTAATTGCTATCTGCGCGTTCAAAGTGGGCTGCGGCACCACAACTGTCGTCGACGATGACGTCGGGATCGGCCCCTGGCGTCAAGCTCTACTACGTGTGGAGGGATAAGACAAAGGCGGTGGTTTGGGACAAAAGTCTAACGAGGTTGGTGTCTTTTTTATTTGCGGGATGTCGGCCTAGGTTGGGTTGACTGTTTGGTTTGGGAGAGGGCGGAGTACTTGAAGAGCACGAAGGATAGTGGGAATCAGCGCTTGGATTCCCGGTTTGCTCACTGATGCTATGCTTTCTTTCTCCTCTTCGCAAAGCCTATATGTGTTTGGATTTCCTTTTCGTCTGGGTTCAACTACATATGTGGTGTCAACGCTGGTGATGAGATTTGCTTGACGTTGAGCTGTGTTTTCCGATGCCTTTACTTCGAGGAAGTTTATTTATGTAAATCGTACATATACTATTGAAGGTATACAAATACCTAGGGCAAGTATAGCCCATCGTAAAATATTGCGCTGGGGGGATTCAAAAGTAGCAACCTGCCGTGGCCCGGCACCCTGCGACAACAGGCGACTGCTTGAATCAATACTGACAAGAACGAGAAAGCCGAACGTTGGAGCAGTGAACCGATCTTTTTAGGGTTGC
The DNA here is from genome assembly GCA_013368325.1 of Ephemerocybe angulata. Taxonomy (NCBI): domain Eukaryota; kingdom Fungi; phylum Basidiomycota; class Agaricomycetes; order Agaricales; family Psathyrellaceae; genus Ephemerocybe; species Ephemerocybe angulata. The sequence goes on from JAACJK010000004.1 coordinate 529,553, forward strand.
CCGCCCTGGTGTACAGTCAAGAGCTTTCAGAGGTAGTGTGGTGATCACAAAATAGGACGGTGCCAACCCTCCCAGTCCCACCACTCTCATCGTGCCCTAGACTAATACCCGGGCTTCAAAATAAACCGATTCCTGCAGTTGTGACAGCCCCTGCAACGTATGCGCGCAGTGTGTCCTGGTCATTGAGACTCGTCAGCATGGGAAACGAATGGTGAGTTGAAGTAAGAGGCCTACCTGGGGGTTGTGGAGATGGTAGTGGTAGTGGTAGTGATTATTGTTGACTATAATGTCTCTACCAGCGTCGTTGACGTCCATGTCGTGTATCACGAAGTCCGAAGCCTGGGAGAACATCGACAGCCCTGATGACGCCAAAGGTCAGGATACCTAAGCTCCTTGTACTGCGGAAGAACGAAAGAGTGAGCGGTTGTCACTCACCATGGATATTGGAGCTAGTTTCTGAATTCAATCTCTTGCGCTTTTTCATGTCGGAAGCCCCTGGTAGTGAGTGAGAAGGGGAAGCCCTGAGAGGTGGGGCAAGTCCCAGATGTCAGATTATGTAGCCTGTAGGATGCACTCCCGAAGGAGGTGCTGTAAAGGAGGAGGCTATGCTCTGTATTGGGGCACGTTGTGGGTGTGTAGAGGGTCGAGTCATAAAATTAAGCGCCCAAGGCCAGGACATCATTGGTATCAGATGACGACCCTGTGGAAGATACTAGAATGTTCGCGAAACCAGCTTCGAACCTTCCCTCTCTGCCATCGTCCTCAACTGAGCAGTTGGGTTTATTGTATGGTCAGAAACATCGAGATGAAGTGTGAAGTAAAAAAGGGAACCGAGCTGGTCAGTATCAGAGCAAATTTGAAAACTAACTTGAGAAAACTAGAGGTGACTTGAAAATGAAAAGGATGAAAATTTTATGCAGGGGAAAGCAGAGAAATAGCTACTGAACCTACGGGCCTAAGTTTTTTTTTTTTTTTTTTTTTTTTTTTTTTTTTTTTGGTGGAACCTGTCCCGCCCACTTCCCCAAGGGGAAGGGGGGACGAGGAGATGAGCAGCGTTAGCGTTCCATAAATGGGACACGCCCTCACTCCAGGCCAGGTTTAAAAGTTGCTTTATCGATAGTCCGGATACCATTTTGAAACATGTATTCTGTTTACACCCACCCCGGGGAAATCCACATGCTGGGACTTCGTCTCTAGGTCGTGTGAGTGTCCTGGCTTAACAGTGACCCTATCCAGGTGGTCTACTGTTTGCTTCGCCGACACTCACTAAAACCCCGGTGTTTCGATGGTACTTCAGGGACTTCGTGAATTCTTTCTTATCGCTTACGAGGTCATTCCAGGTATCTCTTACTAAGTCAGAGTCTATTGCTTTGGTCTTATACTGCCTTTCGCTGGACGCGAGGATGTCGAAGGTAAGCTTTCCGTTCATCATTGAGATCCATTTGTTCCTAGCTGCGATTGGGGAGACTTTGTGTTCGTCTTTCCCTTCGTTTCCTACTATCCATCCACATCGACTAGCCCAGATTAGCCATGCGGATTCTGCTACGGTCATCGTCAAGAGCCTCTGTTTCCCAGTATTGTCTTCGGGGGTACTTGTTACCCCAGTAATCGCGCAGCTTAGTATGTCGCCTAAGGTCTTGGGGGTTTCCCATTTGATACCTGCTCTCTCTAGTGTCTCTTTTGCAAGTCCCCAGATGGTAGCTTGGCCATTTGCTCTGCAGCTGGTGAAGATGTGCTCAGCCAATTCGGTGACATTGCAGGCGGGGCAGTTCTGTCTATCTGCATACTTTCCTTTCCATTTAGTGCCAACGGGGAGTGCGTTGTGCATGAGTTTCCACATGAAGGCTTTAATCTTCTTAACATTTAGGTGCGGGGATCTGAGGGATTTCCAGATCGTCGCGTCGTCTGGAGATCTATTGAGTCGGGTCTTTGCAGCTTGTCTAGTAAGTTCCAAATTCGTCACTGTGTCTTTCCTAGGCTTGTAGCTTTTTGCCTTTTCTGCAAGTGCAAGCCGGTATAGCTTAGCTTGGGTCATTCCAGCGAGGCGCACCCCGCGGACTATGCTAGAGTCTGGAATCGTGCGTCTTGGGGCCTGAGGTACTGTGGCCGGTGTGTCTTCATTCAGAGTGGCAGTGGCTAACTCTTTCGCTTCAGCTGTTCCGTTCTGTACCTCTCGTAAGGTCTTTGTCTCGGTGAGGACTGTGTAGCCTGAGCGCGTCCGGAGCAGGGCGACTAGTCGTCGCAGTTGTTCTCGGTTCTGGTGAGTCACCCAGTCTTCGTTCTCGTACTCGGTTAGTTTTATCGTGAGGGCATTCAGGAGGGGTCTCGATGGCAGGTGGATATACAAATTTGTTTCTTCTCCTGTTAGTTCAAGCGCTTCGGTCAGTCCACAAGCGATTGCCGTGGTGTATGTGGGGGCTATTCCTTGCGGGACTCGGCCTGAGATTCGGATGGGTCTTTGGTTGGGTGTGATTATTACTACACCATAGGCAGCGGCCGCATTTGTGTCTCCTTCATGCTCATTGACTGCGTTTATCGCCACAAATGAGCGGGTTTCTAAGTTTTGGACTGGAATGGTTCTGATTTTAAGTCCCTGTTCCCCAGGTGCGTGTTTGTTTGCTCCAAAAGCTCGGAAGCCATTTGACTTGCTTCCGTAGTCATCTAGTCTATGGTCGAAGAGTGTTTCCTCTGTGGTGAGGTGTAGTCTGTTTTTTACATCCTCGAAGTTTGCTCGTATAGCAGCGAGATCAGTGGAGTCATAGGTGGGGTTCCATTTGGGGGCTAGGGAGCGGAGGATGAGTTTGGCTTTTCGCCTACATCCTTCGGGGTGTTCGCAGTCGAGAGCTCTGTAAGCGCTGCAGATGCGGCATTCGCAGGTCAGGGATTCGGGTGGCGGTGGGGTATCAATCTCTTCATGTTCTGGGTTACCGTAGACGAAATTCTTCAGGTCTCCAACTGTGTATACGTCGTGGACTCGCTGGAGGCAGGACACTGCGATACCGGTGTTCGGGGTGCGATTTACTTCAGTTCGGCCTGGGTGGAACCAGATTGGGAGACTCTCTTTTATTTCTTGGGTTGTGACGGGCGGTTGGAAAGTGATCCCGCATTCTAGACCAGCGCTTATCATGTTCTTTGTGGAGAGAGGTAACGAGCTCTGGTTACTGTAACGTTTTGTCTTCCAGGTTTGGAGATAGACATTTATGGCAGCGTCACGGTCAGTGACGCCAAAGGTCGTGGGGATGTCTTTCGCAATGAGGTCGTCAGCGAGGTATGTCCATAGTTTCCTCTCGGGCCCGTCGGTTGTGTAGGTCTGGCTTCTCATCATTTCTATTGCAGTGGTGCGCGTGGGGATGTCAAGTACTTTCTTACCCCCGTGTTCGAACATTTGTCTACTCGTTTCGTGGTTTACACCAGAGGGTTTGCCGCCCCACATAATCTTGTTTATATACTTGCTCAATCTTTTTTCTGTGTCCTTTGTCATGCTTTGTACCATGGATTTATATTGAGTTCTCCCTCCAGGTTCTAGCTTGGTAATGTACGCTCGACCTTCTTGGGAAGGATTTGATTTGACCCAATAGTCTACCTTTGCTTCCACCGTCTCTAATGTGGTGGTCCAAATCCCGGTATCATCTATCTTGTTACCGATAAAGGCTCCTAGCGCTCGCACTGCTTCCCCATCACGTACTATGTGCACGTTCGGGGGGATATCTGGGGGGTTCGTTACGAATTCGGTTCTGAACTCTTCGGTCCCAACCGGTATGATCTCGGACTTCTCTACGTTGAATTTTGCTCCTGACGCCTTGCACCACGTATCCAGGATTTTCTGGAGGTCGGTAAACTTGTCTTCTTTCGAGAGGTACACTGTTGTATCGTCGGCGAAAAGGGTGGCTATCAGCCGGTCAAGATTTTCTCTTATCTTGATACCTTCAAGGCTCGATTTGCGAAGCATGCATGCCAGAGATTCTATGGCTAAATTGAAGAGGAGGCAAGAGAGGGGGTCGCCCTGACGTACACCCCTTGTTACTCGGTAAGGGTCGCTTATTTCCCCGTTTATAACGACTACGGTTTTCGCGTTCTTATACAGGGCTGATATCGTGTCTCGGAAGTGGGGAGGGAAGTCTAGGGTTTCGAGGGTCTCTTGGAGGAAAGCGTGCGTAATCTTATCGTACGCTTTTTCTTGATCTAGGAGAACGAGCATTCCGTTCTCCTCTTCAGATTCACACCATCTTATCATAAGTTTCATGAGCTCAGTGTGGTCGTCGATGCGGCGTCCTTTTAGGAAGCCAGCCTGGTTGGGGTGGATGATTTTGAGGGCAATCGGGGCCAGTCTAATGGTGAGTGTCTTTGTGAATACCTTGTAGTCGGCGTTTAAGACAGTGATAGGGCGATAATTTGCAATGTTATCTCTTTCCTTCTTTTTGAAAATAGGGCACATCCAGCCAAGCGCGAAGTCACTTTCGGGGTCGACTCCTTCGGACTCAATGTCATTGTAAACCAGCTGTAAGAGTCTCAGTACATCGAGGGGCTCGTCTTCTTTCTCGCCGTCCGTCAGCCTTGTCTTCTCATCATAGTCACGCATGAGATTCTTCCAGAGCTCGGTCGGAATGCCATCCGGCCCTGATGCCTTTCCGTTAGGCATTGACACAAGTGCTTCTCGTATCTCGTCTTGCGACATGAGTTGGCTTAGGTTCGTTTTGTCTCCTTCGTCAAGCTTGAGCTCAAGTGCTGATAGTGCTTCCCGTTTGGCGTTGAGGGTATCGGGTATTTCCTCTGGGGTGGGGGTGCCGAGCTTCTGTAGGTCATCGTGGTATTTGCTCGCGTGGTTCGCCATATCGATTGACTTTTTTATTAGGTTCCCTTCAGAGTCTTTCAGGTATGGAATGGAGTCTCTCGGTTTGTTCTCCTTATTCGCTCTGATCCAGACTTTTCCTATTGTCTCGTTCTCGAGGGCGTATTTGGTGTGCATGTTTTCTCTGGTTCTATCATGGTATTTCGTTTCTAGGACTTTGATTTCTTCATTGATCTTACTGGCCTTCGCAGATTTCTCGTAGTCGCTCGTGTCCGGGTCCTTCAGGATCTCTTCCATAAGGTCATGCTTCTTTTCAATTTCTGCCTTTGCCTTTGGTATGGCTTCTCTCGCGATTTGTTTGGCGACGTCTCGGATGTCATCCTTGAGGATCTTAAAAATGGACTGTACGTTTTTTGAGGCCGTCCTTTCTGTGAGTCCTTCCATCTCTTCGAGCTTCTTGTTTCCGTGTTTTCTAACCCAGTCCATAAAGTCGTCATCCTCAAGGAGGAAGTTTGGTATTTCCCATCTCCCTCTGCCCATGTAAGGTGCGTCAGTGTCAATGAGTCTAGCGCTCACTAGCTCATGGTCGGTCTTGATTGCATGGTCGTAGCGGACTTCCCATTCGCTCGTTTTCTTGAAGAGTTCGGATCGTACATAGATCCGGTCTATTCTGGATTTAGGTAAGTTGTCTGGGAGCGGCTGGGACATATCCGCTGGTTTGTGGCTCCATGTAAAAGTGCGTGTCTTGTCAGGGTAGGTTTTCCTCCAGCCGTCTGTTACTCTGAGGGTATCCTTCAGGTCCCTTAGGGCCTCGATTGCGGGGTAGTCTTGATTATCGAGCTCGGCAGGGAAGCGATCTATCGCTTCCTCGGCTATGTTGAAATCGCCAAGGATGAAGTCTGGTCTCGGGAGGTTCTGGGTGGGGTCCGAGAACATCTCGTTTATGTTCTCCCAGAAAGCTCGGTTCTGCACCTTGTCATTTGGGGCGTACAGTGCAAGAATGGTCAGCTTGGCTGTGTGGTTCTTCCACGGAATAGCCACTAGCAGTGCGCGTCCAGCGACTAATTCTTTCGCAGTGATGTCGCTATACTTACATTTTACTCTGTCGCGGTTTACGACGATGGCTACCCCTTTCGAGTTGGGGCAGAAGTGGTCTATCGAGTTTATGATGATCATTTTCCTCTCAAACTGTCCGTTAAGGCTCTCAGTCGTCTCCCTCTTAAGGTGCGTCTCTTGAACGGCTAAAATTCCGATATCCTTCTGTCGCATGAGCTGGTTGATGTGCTGCCATTTCTGTCTGGTCTGGTCCGAGCCCCCACCTCTGATATTGAGAGACGCGATCTTCACGTTAGCCCTGGTCCTTCTCTTTTTCTTTTTCTTCTTTTTCTCAATGATCGGGTTGGCCGTGAGGTCTGTCGTCCCGGCGTTTCTTTTGGTTCGCGTAATAAATTCGAGAATCGACCGTTGGGTCCTCGACTGTCTGGTCATGGGGTCTGGTGTGGTTTGTCTTCCTTCTTGGCTTGTGTTTGGCGATGGGGCTGGGGGCTCGTTTGTACTATTTGAGGTCGCGTTGTTCTGTTGGCTTTGAGGGGTTCTGGACCGGCGAGGTGTCCGTTTTCTTTTACGGACGCGTTTCCTTCTAGCGCCGGTCTCCCCCTCGTCTGCGTGTACCTCAAGACTTGTGGACGGGCCCGGTGTAGCATCGCGGGTGGGGCTATCACGGTGAACTTCAGGGCGGTCTACGGGAGGGGGTCCGACAGCCGGAAGGACTCCATCCCTCGTGCTGCTGAAGGGGTTGCTCAAGGAGAGCGGCTCGGTTGATATGGCCGTACCGTCGGCTTGCAAGGGGGTTATAACTGTGGTGGTTGCTCTATGGCGAATCGGCTTTACAACCATGTTGCCGTGCCAGGTCCAATTCCAGGGTTCCGCTGGGGAGTATGCCAGTGACCGTCGTGAGACGTGGAGTGTTGGCTTAAGCCGGACTGCGGCTCTAAAGACGGGTAGTCCACGGCCTAAATAGGCCTCCCGCCTCGAAGTAGTGTCGCTTTACTTCAAAGAAGTGTAAGTCTCATACTTACGCTCGTACTCGGCTTTCCTGTCCTTCGCGCGCAAAGTCAGTAAATTTGGGCTTCGTACGTTGAGATATTAACGTGTCGGGCCGACCGTCCGACTATCTCGTATGTGTCTCATGGTTTGGGGGCTCATAGAAGGGGGGTACAACGGGTGGTATAAGGAAAGTGCTAAGTACATGCAGATTCATGTATCGTAAGTGCTCGTAGGGACAGGTAGGAGGCTCATGCAGATTCATGACCTGGTAGGAGGGTAAGGTACTCGATGATGGGGCGACGGCTCGTGAAGAGGCTAAAAGAAACCACCCCTACCCCTGCCCCTGCTTCGGGGAGGGCGGGATCGACCACCTCGAACGCCCCTCGAGGCGCCGAAGTGGCCGTTCTGGTGGTGGGTACTGGTGCCGAACGCGGTATGGCTGTAGTTGTTGGCGTTGGCAGCGGCAACGGCAAAAGGGTCTGCGGCGGTGTAGGTGTCTTGGGAGTCGGTGAACGGATCAGGCTGGTCGCTGGCAATCCTCCTCCCGAGGAAGCCGGGGATGGCTAGGAACCTGGAAGGGGCAGACGCCGACCGGATGGTCGAGCGCCATGCAGAACTTGCAGTGGAAGTTTCCTTCTCCCACCTTCGGGGTAACGCACATGGTGCCGGTCCATGTGAAAGTGACGGTGCGGACGGCGTGGAGATAGCTAGCGTGGAGGGAGATGTTCGTGGTGAAGGCCTCGGCATAGATGTTCCAGATGGGGGCGAGCTGGGAGAGTTTGTTCTTACGGATCATGATGCATTGGACTCGGATGGACTTCAGGAAGTGGTTGAAACGCTTCGAAGGCTCCACTCCTTCATAGGCGGTGCCGTGTGCGTTGATGAGCTGGACGAGACGTTTGTCTTTGCAGAAGGCTGTTGCGACCATGAGGGTCACCGCTTCTCTGCCCTCTTTGGTTTCTCTGGCGGGGAGACCTTCGATACGGAGAAGGTAGCGGCTGAGGGGGGGATCGACGGGGTAGATGACGACACCTCCGCTCTCGGTGTCGAAGACTCGTTGGGTCTGGAGGTCGTCGGCGACGTCGTCGGCAAGCTCGCTGAGGACGATGGGGAACGGGGTTCCAGTGGCTCGAAGTGCAGCTATCATAGTGAGAGGGGTGATGCGCCTGGGGGTCTGTGCACCGTAGCGCTCGGTAATGAGTCCGTCGAGGAACTCGAACTTGCTGAGGTTCTCGTTGTTGGGGCTATCGAGGGTGATGATGGCGATGACCTTCCGGCCCTTGGCATTCCTGACTACTTCTTCCTCCGAAGGGTCGACGAAGGCGAAGAGGCTTAGGGGGTCGAGGGGGTTGGCTGGGTATCCGCCCTCGGGGGTTGGAGTGACTTGGAAGGGGCTAGGGGGCTGAGGAGGTTCGGAGCCAGCGGGGGCGTAGTGGGTCGGCTCGTTGACGATGGGGGCTTCGCCTTCAGCGGTTCTCAATACCGCATCGAAGGGGGAGTCGGACACTCCGGCGGAGGTCTCTTCCTGGGACGCGGTCCTTCCAAGGGCTTCGGCTTCAGCTTTGACGAGGGCGTCGAAGTCAATTTCGGTCTCTTCGAGGTAGCGGTCGTACTGGTTCATGGGCTCTGGGGAGGGGCGAGGGGTGGAGGTCTCGTTGTCGTTGGAGGGCTTGGGCGTAGAAGGGGGGGAGGGGCTCGGGAGGGCTGGGGCTTTCCCTTTCTCCTCCTTGGTGAAGCGCTCATCGCTGGACTCATCCGAGTCATCTCCTTCGTCGGCGCTACCTTCAAAGTCCTTTGGTGTCTCATACTCAGTGGCTACGGAGCCCTCACGCTCGTCGGCGGGGTTCTCCTCGTGCTCAGGGTTCTCCTCGGTGGTGTAGTTAGACTCGTCTTCGTCGTCTTCCCCGGCTTCGGAGGTGCCGACCTCGGACTGGGAGGAGGCTAGGCTTGCGACTTGGGACATCTCGTAGTCGTTCTCGGACTCTTGTTCAGACGTGGAATGGCTATGAGCCAGTAGGGTAAGTGCCCATTCTCGAGGGGGGAGGGAGAGGCGATCAACATACCCGCTCGACTCCTTGGTCTCTTTGTTCTTGGGTGGGATGGTGGGCTCTGGGGCCGGCTTCTTGAGCGGGGGGGAGGACGCGGACGCGTCGTCAGAGAGGTCGCCGCTCTTCCTCTTCTTCTTGTCGTCGGCTAGGGTGTTGGTTTCCTTTGTGCCCTTTGTCTGTTGGGCGGGTTTCTTCAAGCTGGGGGTTGGGATCTTAGTCGGGCCGGCGGCAGAGATCGAAGTGGGCTGTAGGGTCTCAGAGGTGGTCCCGGTCTTGGTAGAGGGGGTGGCAGTGGATGCAGAGGGAGGCTCGGGGGCAGTCGCCTTTGTTCCCTTCTTCGCAGTGGGCTTGGGCTTGGGCTTAGGCTTGGACTTGGGGTCGGGTTTGACGATAGTCATGCTCGCGGTGGAGAGTGTGCTCTGGACGCTGCCTGAGCGTTTGGAGCCTTCTCTGGTAGAGGCAGGCATGGGGGGCAATTTGGGGGTTCGAGGTAGTCAAAGGGAAAGAGAGCTGTGGGGCGTCTGAGGGGACATCGATAATTAGCGGGACTTATATATCTTATCAGTTCCTTTGTCTCGAAAAGGGCACGAGGGAGGGCGTACTCAGTGGTCTGGCATGGATTTGTCTCTTTGTGACGCGTACGCCTCGAGGTGCTATTGTGGCATGAGGGCTTGGGGGGTGGCATGACCAGGTCTCCGCCTCGTGGGCGACGTTGTAGCTGGGTGGGACTGGGTGGGGGCTCGTGAAAGGACGGGGGGCTCTGGGTCCCCTTCCGGGCTGGCTAGTCGGTGGGGGGCGGTAGCTGCTTCCTGGGTGGACCTGACATACTCCTCGCATCGCTCAAAGATGCAGGTTGAGGAGATGACCACGATCCGGCCCATCCTTGTCTCCCATCATCGTGGGAAAATCCCTAGATGATGGTGGTACGAGATCAAGGAGCCCCCCTACGGGCCTAAGTTCCATGAGAAGCTGGGGTTGTCGTATCCCACACCCTAATAGTCTTGTCGTACGATCCAGTGACGATACGCCTTCCATCTCTGGAGAATTCTACTGAGCGAATGGCTCCACTGTGCCCCGTCAGAGTGCTCTGCACTGTACCAGTCGACGCATCCCACACCCTCATCGTATCATCGACCGACCCAGAGCAGATCCATGATCCAACCCACGAGAACGCAACTGTGTAAACCGCCTGGCTGTGCCCCTCCAGTACTCTCAGCACGTTGCCTGTCAACACATCCCACACCCTCACTGTCTTATCCGACGACCCCGAAACAATCTGTAATCCATCCCTCGATGATGCAACGGAGATGACAGGGTCTGTATGCCCTTCCAGCACAGCGCGCGCCTCGCCCTTCAAAGCATCCCACACCCTCACCGAATTGTCATGCGACCCAGAGAAGATCCGTGATCCATCGCCCGAGAATACCACAGAAGAAACAAGACCGGTATGCCCCTCCAAGACATGCTGAAGTTTGCCTTTCGATGCATCCCATATCCTCGCCGTCCGATCACCAGACCCCGAGACAATCCGCGATCCATCCGGTGAGAAGGCGACTGACCAAACAGCGTCACTATGCCCCTCAAGCACACTCTTAACCCTGGCTCCCAACACATCCCACACCCTCACCGTTTTGTCATTCGACCCAGAGGCAATATTCTTCCCATCCGGCGAGAATGCAACTGACATAAGGCCTTGGCTGTGCCCTTCCAGGACAGTCTGCAGCTCGCCTGTCAGGGCATCCCATACCCTCACTGTTTTGTCCTGCGACCCGGAAGCAATCTTCGTTCCGTCCCAGGAGAATGCAACAGACATTACATATCCGCCATGCCCCTTCAGCGCGGGAGGAGGTGGCGGAAGGTCCACAGGCACAGGAGACAGTGGCGGCGACTTGCCGAATCCTGATGCGCCTTGTCCTGGTGCATCCTTTCCGAAGATATCCTCGAGGCCTTTCTTCCATTCTCGCTGGGCGTTATCTTCCTGGGCCTTGAGCCTCTGGAGCACGGATGAGTGGAATTTGACCATTTCTTGCGACAGTGCAAGCGTGATCTGCGATTCATAGAACGACTGGATGGCCGACGCCCAATCTCCCGAGCGTGCCACCATTTCAGGGTCAACGGTGTGGCCGCCGAGACTCTCCAGGAAAATGGCATTTTTAACAAGATTCCCCTCCCAGCTGTCCTTCAGTCCCTGCCGCATGACATCGAGCCTAGTGGACAAGGTCTCCTGGAGAGTCTGGAAGCTCTCCCGCTCCCTCGAAAGCCGTTCCGACTCTGGGGATAGCCATTCATTCAATTCTCTGTCCTTCCCTTGCTCGATGCGCCTCCATCTCGCTATCTCCGCACTTGCCTGCTCCACTTCCTGACAGGCCTTTTCATAGTAGTCCTTCGCCGTTGACACCCAACCCTCCATGTCTTTGAGGGATGTGTGCGTCTGTTTGAGCTGCAACGCGATCCGCTGTTTTACTGAGGGCAACACCCTCACAGAACGCCCCCCGGCCGACGTTTCGAGCTCATTCAGCTGAGTGCTCAAAGACCGTTCTCGCTCAACTAGCGAGTCTCGTTCCTGTTTGAGTCGCGTACACTCCTCCTCCGCTGCTTTCCTGTCCTCCGTCGCTTCCTCAAGCCTCCCCTCAGCCACTTTGATCGCAGCGGACGCAGCTTCGACTTCTGCGCGACTGACCGCACACTCATCCGCAATATCCAAGGCTTCTCTGTCGAGCTCGGCCACCATCTCGAGTACCTGAGCCGAGAACTTGTCGATGGTGTCCAAGAGACGCTGCCGTCGAGTACGCGGGGCCCGAATGGCCTCCTTTGGGCCGGGTGTGGCAGGGTCGGGGGACCGCGTTTGTTTCTCTTGGAGCGGAAGGGCCTCCTTTGGACCCGGGGTGGCGGGGGCGGGGGTTGATGCTTTTTTCTCTTGGAGCAGAAGAGCGTACTTGGCAGCGAGATCGTCCCGCTCCTTGGTCACCGCTGCCAATCTTTCTTCCAGTAGTGTCGTATCAGATCCCTGGGGCTGGTGAATGAGCGACGTCTCGATGACCGTGAATGCGACTTACCGGTCGGGCGAAGAGCTCGTGGATGATGTCCTGGGGAGATGAGTAGGCTTCATTGGGAAGGCCTGAGCGGAAACGACGGACGTCGCCCCCTCGACTTTGCCGGCCAACGAGTAAATACTCCAACAGGCTCCCATTCGTTTTGCCAGTTTCATAGAGGCTTTCTTCCCTACTCCGTGCCTCCTCAGCAGTGAGCGGGGGACCGTCGTCACCCTCAATTTGGTCCCACCGTGTAGTGACGCATGTAACTTGGGCGTTTGGAAACGACCTCTCGAAAGCGCGTTGCGCACGGGGTTTGAATTCGGTGGCGGCCATGTCGTTTGCATTGAGAAAAACGAGGATGTGGGACACGGGCCTAGACCTGGTATTCCGCACAATGAACATGGAGCGAACCAGGAGTCAAAATGGTACTCACTCGTTTGCAGCAAGATGGGCTTCCAGCATTTGGAGGATTTCCTCGGTCTCCTTTGCGGGCTCCCCACCCGGTTGATAGCCATCGAACCCAGGAGTGTCCAGGAAGGTCAGGAGTTGTCCATCTAGAAGAGTCACGTCGTACTGTATGACGCCTAGAGTAGGTGCTTCCTCAGCTGCACGCGGTCCAGATCTAGGTGTAGCTGCATTGTGAACGGCCTTGACGAACTGTATTTCTCCATAAGCCTCCCTCGAGTGAACCAGAAGCGATAAATTGAGCGTACAGTGGTCTTGCCGGCGTCAAATCTGCCTAAAACGCTGAGTGCAATCAGTCAACATCGTGTCTCGTTAGAAGAAATACGAAGCACCTACGCAATCGTGTGCTGCCTCATATCCCCAAAGAACGTAGAGTGGTATTGCGGTTGTCAGGAGGCAAGCTTCGTTAACGGGCTCGGTATTCAGGTAGTGTCAAGCTAGAGTACTTGAGAGAAGCTGCAAGCACGCTAAACGACAATCGATAAAGATAGGCGCCCAAAGCTAAACATGAGGCCTTGCGGCCTAGCATCTGAGTCCAGGTGATGGTGACGTTGTGACGAAAGCACCGAATGAGTGAGCCACGGCCTTTAGGTGCCGCATGTTGACTCCTGGGTGACTCGAGGAGCGACAGAAACTGTTCGAATCGACAGTCGATAACGATGAGCACCGGGCAAAGTCTGAATGCAGGGCAATGACTCGGAGTAGAGGCAAAACCAACGGGCCTTTAGCCAGTTGAACCATGGGCACTTGTATAGAAGGGTTCGTTCTCTAGAAACGGAGGTTTGGTTTCGGGAGATTAGGAGGCTGGTTTTGAAGTACAGTGTGGTGGATGCACCACAGAGTTCGCCACGATCTTGTGTGGGATGGGTGCTAGGAAGAGCAGGGAAGTAGGCGCTGGCACCCGGCCGGCAGAGCAGCGTGGGAATTAAGCGCTCCGACGGTCAGGCCCGGCCAGCCCCCGATTCCGAAGCAAGGGCGAAGAATTCAACTACAGAGAGGAGATTTGTTGTCCTGCACCCCGGAAGATAGACCCAAGGTCAGTATATTAAATACGTAGGTGGGCAGCTGTGTTACGGTGGCCATTTTCAGTGTACAGCTACCAAAAGGATGAGCAGTTCACTCAGGCTAGCTGTTGTGATACCACAGGCACTTATTGCCCTGGTCGTCAAAGTATCAAACCTTGGAGGCTATCCCCGCGGAACGAAATAAATAGTCTGTACTAACAGCAAAACGTACTCGTATAGCAATACAGCTAGGGAGACAACAAGGAGCGGGATATACAGGGTTAGTAGTTAGTACGTAGGATACAAGACTCCGGTCAGTCGTCCGTCATTAAAGGTACTGTCAAAGGAAGAAGGTCCAAGCAGCTACAGCCGCTCCTGCAAGCCCAGAAACCACTCTCGACACTCGCTCGCTCACAGCCGAGCTCTTGACAGCACCAGGGCTCGTACTCCCCAATGCCTTCTCCAGCTGTCCAGCGTTATGCCCATTCGATGTCGCAACGGAAGCCCAGTCTATTGAAAGCGTGTTATGCTTGTTCGAGAACGCCGTCGAAGTAAACGTCGTGGGGCTTTGCGACACGGTGAGCAGAGGATCGTTGGAGTTGAAGAAGACAAGGGCGAAGCCTGGGGAAGGTACTGGGATACGGCAGGTGTTCTCGCCCGTGTTGCACGCGATGGAGACCACATCTAGATTGCCTCGTAGGCGTCCGTCCACCGTGAGTTTCTCACCGAAAGTCTGACGAAGAAAGCGCAGCGTCAGTAGATGTTGACCATGATAGCATATGTGTTTGGGATATTTTTACCTGGCCAGCCCATGTGATGTTGGTCTTGGAGCTAACGGAGGCGGCCGATAGGTACCTAGAGCAAAGAGTCAGTCAGCCATTCATGGTATATCTAGGAAGCCGTGATAGAAGCACGCACTTGACGCTGACAGTGTTCGGCACTCCTCCATTCAACGTTAGGGCAACTGTAAGCGCGCTGGCGCCGGACTTGTCGTCGACGTAATTGAAAAGGGCGACTTTCGACAGTTGCCCACTCTCATAGATAGCGTAGGCGGGAGTTTGATCGCTGTTGCTGTTGGCGCCGAGGTCGACGATCTGGGAGGTATTGGTCTTGCCAAAGGCTTCGGCCATCACCATGGCGGAGTAGAAGATGGGTCCAACAGTCCATTGGTTGAATGCAGTCTGGTTAGTCGGTGGAGCTATAGACGCCTTGTGAGCTTACGGTTGGACACCTGACGGGCTATAGAGAGGACGTACCAGTGAAGGGCTATCATGATAGAGCAGAGAATTCAGGTGTTCAGCAACGTCGGCGAGAGTGTGGGGGTTCGGACTCACGTTATAGAAGACGTTCTGTCCACCAAGATGGAGCAAAGCGTGTGTGGTGTTCTGAGTTGCCATCTGCATGCCATAGTCCAGCGCCCAGAGCGCCGAAGTGTATGTATTTGAAATTCCGGGGAAACCACCGCATGATCCTGTGTTCATCTCGAACATGATGAATGGCTTCCCATACGATATCGCCGTATTCGCGTCTGACGTGTAGGCGCCCGCAAGTTGAACGACATTCGTATGCGAGAGATAGTAAGGCATTAGCGCTTGCGGGTCCACGTCGTTTCCACTACCCGGTGAGAACATCGCGGCGCAATTGTCGTGTGGGTAGCTAAATTTATCATGAGTTGTTGTGGAGATAAAGAGGAAGCTCGAATTGGACCTACTGCTCGACGGTGACGGCATAGAGGCTGTCTTTGTAGTCGTCCAAAAAGCCTGCGCCGAAGATATCAGTACCAGTCCATCCAGCGTTCTGGCCTGACACGCTGGGGCCGAGGAGGATGTTTGGGTTCGTAACCTTGGAGTTGCTCTTGAGAACCTGAAGAACTTCTCCAACTTCACGAACGTAATCCGCAACTCCATAGGGGGCCACTCGCCGCCCGAAGCTATGCCTATGTGTGAGACGTATAACTCGGGTTGAGGGAGGATTACATACGAAACATAGAAATCAGGTTCGTTGGCTGCTTGGAGTCCAAGAAGGTTCTGTCCGAGGATGGGCTGTCCCTCCTCGACAATGTTGATCCTCCAATTGACGGAGTCGTTGAAAGGAATGCCCAAGAACCACTTGACGTTGACTAGGCTTGATATGTTGTTTTGCATAAAGAACATGTCCCTGGTGTACAGCACCGCAGGAGTTTTTGTCTTAACGTGGAACAGAGGTTATTCATTCTGGGTGGGGGAAAGTCAAGCTTGGACGTACTGTTTGCGTCGAACCAGAATCCACCTTCCCGAACGTATGCCCAGGCTGAAGTCTGGAGTCGCCTTCCGGAACGAGAGTAGCGAATTCCTGTGTATTTCCCCCAATACGAACGAACACGCCCCCGGCGCGCTCCTGGATGTTCGCCATAAGATTCAAAAACGGTGTCTGGATGAAGGTCGAGTTCTTCCCGACTGGATAAATCGGGGTTAGCCAAGCCTCGCCAAGCGGTCTTGTCAAGCGCCCGCCACCGATAGGCGCGCGGGGGCCAAGAGGTCGCCATTCGAAAGGAACAGAACTCACGAAGCTGCGTGACGACCGACATTTCGATAGAGAACCCATAGAAGCTGGGGCCGTTGTGAGGCACTGAAAGCCCACCCTGAGCTGTCGCATCTTTCTGTAGTTGCAGAGCGAAGTTGTTGTTGATTGCAGGGTTGGGTACTGCCGGGGGGACGAGGACGGTGTCGTTGTAGGCTGCTGGTGTCGTCGTGGACAAATTGGTCATGACCTGGCCCAACGGGAGCTGTCCGTAGATGGTGACCTGCGCAAGCGCCCCAGATAAGCATGCCAGGAGCACTAGGCCACACATTGGCACATGCATAAGTATAGCGGACGAGAAATGAGAGTGTGGGTTAAAGGAAGGAAGGCGGTGGAACAAAGGAGAAATAGAGAGGCTAGAACGGCAAGCACGGAGAGAAATGGTTATACATAGATGCTGGATCAAGATGTTTCTCAAGTAGAAACAGTGACAGCCGTGAAGCCGGAGCGGTGTGCTGCGCTTTTGGGTGGGTGGCTGTGTCGAAAAGCGGCGAAAACATACCACGAGCCGGCCTATTAATAGAACCACCGGGATGCAATTGTGAACAAACCCATCCTCTTGCTCCCGGGGAACGGGGTGCAACAGGGTCAACAGACAGGTGTGTGCGTGGACCAGTCAGTTGATGATAATTAGCGCTCATGACGACCTGTAAGTTATTTCTGAACTTGCTGCGCAAAGCATCCTCAGAAGGCCGTCAATTCAAGGTGTATATCTGGAGCGTATTGCGATGAAGCACGATGTGATACGCTGACTCTCGGGATAAAACAATTGAGAAACCCGGGTTTCAGAAAAACCCCCGGGTGTAACTTTCGTTCAATGCAAGTTCTCTGTTGCAATATTTGGCACTATTTGTCCGACCGGCCGGCCACGGTGATGGCGCGGCTCCCACACCCTGGTCGAGTGCCTTTGAAAAAGGTTAAGTTGAGCGCTGAGAGGGTGGTACCAGCCTCGAGTAATGCCGAGCAGCTTTATACTGAGTACTATAGTGTATTAAACCCTGAAATATATTCCCTATGTTGCAATTTGGCTTGTAGACACCCCACTCTGGATATAAGCGCCGGATGATCGCTCAACGAGAAGGCAGGCTGAATAGGTCGTATCCCAAGCTTTGTAAAGCCATTCCGGTACATTGAGGTCGTCCAAAAAAAGCTTTATGTCTCCGGTATCTGCTAGCGGGCTAACAACTTGTGAGCACCAACTTGGAGGTACTCCGGCCATCCCTGCAGTGCCTTCTGACCCAATACAAGGCGGAATTAATTATTTATACAGCTCTATAATCTACCATACACATCTTAAATATCTTCCGTGCCTGTAGCAGTAAGGAAAGTCGACCCGCCTGCTCTCGCCTTCGCTGTATGCTGCTCACCCCTATCGACGGCCGGTGGGCGGGCGCCATCAGATCACTCACGGAGACGCGGCGGAACAGAAACCCAGGTTTCCCAACAGCTTGTGGAGAAACCCCCGGTTTGTAACTGAAAGGGGGGTTTCTCAATTGTTTTATCCTGACTCTCGCAGGGCACCTACAGTGTGGTCGCAAATGATCCATCAGCCAAAGCCCGACCCTTGTTCCTCAGTGGACCTGGAAACCATGCAACCCGACCCCGTGATGCGAGTTGGATGCGAGCGTGGTTCATGCTGCCCCTTACATACTTTGAGCGGTCTGAAGCCTGAAGGTGTGAAAGTGCCCTAGTAGCGGTGCCGCGGCTTGCCGCGGTGGTCCACGTACCCTGGTACTTATAAGTAGATTAGCGAACGCTATCATTGGAACCCCATTTAAGTCTCATCATCACGCACATTATACCGCGGTGAATCCAACTATGGAGAGCAGCACGCTCTCATGGTTTCACCGCATGAAAAGTATCAGAAAACTAGCAGGAATTAAGCGTGCGGCAGTCCATACCCTGAGTGCTACTTTTCGTGCCTGCGATCGGGCCTTATTGATCAGTACTCGGTGCGCAGGCCTCTCTACTGGCGGGAACCTTGACTTCAGTCCGAGATCGTTTGCAAAGAATCGGTTGGTGCTCACCATCACTTGCGACAGAGCCCAAAGAAACGAAGTTATGCATGTTGGAACCTTACAGCGAAACAGAGACAGCAAATCAAACACGAATGGCATGCAAAAGGCAAACAAGTGGCATCGAGACCACATTATATACATGAAGCGGGGAGGCACTCCACGTTACATGAGTTCCTAGGCAAGTTGGAAACCATGGAAAGAAGGTCGAAGTAGCAACAGCAACAGCACACGCACGCAAGAGGGACCCTAAAGCAGAGAGCAAGCACAACAAGAATTTCACGGATATCAATTGGGAACAGACAGGTATGTTCGGCGGAGGAGCGGTAGACCCTTCGCCTAAGAGCAACGACTCAGCGACCTTGCAGCAGTGGAAAGTCGGATAGACCAGGCGGCGCGAGATGACGATTACTCGTCATCCTCGGCATCCTCCTCGATGGGCTCGACCTCTTTGGTCTTCTTAGCCTTGGAAGCGGGTTTGGCGCGCTTGGAGGCAGGCTTTGCGGCGGCCTTGCTGGTAGAGGCGGGAGCGCGCTTGCGCTTCTTCGATGAACCCTCAGCCTCGTCGGCCTCGGCAGTTGCGTCGGCCATTTCCTCGTCGTCTTCAGCCTGGAACGTTGTCAGCATAGGTTTGGCAGGACAGAAGGCCCGGGGGACGCTCCAGGAACCAGGTAAGAGAGAATGGAACCCGGTCAAAGCGGAATGAAATGGCGTTAGGGTACCAAGACAACGTAGGTAAGAGAGCTCGGACGCGGTCAAACGTAAAGAGCGCCAAGTACTGCGGTGCAAGATGCCCCAGCCTAATCTCCAGGGTTGCAGTAGAAAGATTGACAATTGTCGATGAAGGTAAATTAACACCGTCCAACGCTGGCAGACCCGAGCTGTGCGCCGACTCTCCGGTATAGAAAGGGAGTCCTTAAACTGAAGAAAAACAGCTTGCAGAGAGAATGACCACGCAGACATTAAGGCGCGTTGAACGGTGGTCAAATGGACCGGCAGGGTTCGACAGAAAAAAAGGGATGGAGAGAACATGAACGTCGAAAAACGAAAGCTTACTCACCTTCTTGGCAGCAGGCTTGCGTTTGGATGCGGGCTTAGCGGCAGGCTCCTTCTTCGGGGCGGCTTTCTTAGCAGGAGCCTTCTTAGCAGGCGCTTTCTTGGGCTTTTCCTCCTCCTCCTCGGCTTCGCTCCCAGTAGCCTGAACTTCGTCTACCTCCTTGCTAAAGTCCTCAGCATCGTCGTCAGACACCTCAGCAGCCTTCTTCTTGGGGGCGGCACGCTTCTTAGGAGCGGCCTTTTCCTTTGCAGGGGCTTTCTCCTTAGCGGGGGCCTTCTCCTTTGCGGGGGCCTTCGCCCTTTTAGCGGCGGGAGCCTTCTTCTTCTTCTCGGGCTCCTCTTCCTCGGCGTCCTCATCAGCGTCGCTGGCAGGTTCAGCGGCGGCAGCCTTCTTGGCGCGGGGCTTAGCAGCGGCGCGTTTCTTGGGCTTCTCCTCAGCATCGTCGTCCTCAGCCTCCTCCTCGTCCTTCTTCTTCTTGGGGGCGCGCTTCTTCTTTTCAGGTGGCTCGTCGCCGGGCTGTGCCTGGGTCTCAGGGATGTCTGCAGGGTCAACGTGACCCTCCTGCCAGGCCTTGACGATCTTGGCCTTGTCCTCGTCGGTCAGGTCCTCGTAGCCATCGAGGTCAGTGGGCTCCGGGTGTGCCTCCTTAATATTAGACAGGATTTTAGGGGTTGTGCATCCCCAGTGCCTCCATTGGCTGGCGACGCGCGCGCGGTTGAGCTTTAGCTTGAATGGGAATGGCAGTGGCACTCACAACGACTGCTTTCCTTGGATTTCGACGACAGTGCCCAGGCGGAGCGCGCCTTTGGCAATCTTATTTCCTAGAGGTGAGATAAAAGCTCAGAAAGGGGTGAGACTCGTGCAATAAACAGTGCATTCGTACCATTGCATGGTTTAGGGCCTATAACCACGTTGTTAGGAATTATATTCGACTGCCCGACATTTTGAGCTCACCTTTACACCCGGCACGGGCAGAGGAAGAGTATTCAATGCGATAAGGCATTCTGGGTGGATGGTGGGCGGGAAGAAACAGGGAAGAAGGGAATCAAATGCGCGTCCGCCGTTGTTCAACTTTGTTGAAAGTCCGCAACTTGCGCATTGACCACCACAATGCCACCAAATTCGGCTGGAAGTGGCCTGGAATCTCTTCGGAATTCCTGTACGGTGGCAGTTTATGAGTGGAATCTAGATGGGAAGTTGAGCTCGACTGGTTTTGCCGATATCTGCAGTGTGGGTATCGGGCTGAGGAAGACCCATGATTGAAAGATACAAGCTAGGCTGGGGGTCCAGGTGCTCGGTTTCCCTTGATCCTACAAATTCTGACGAATGTCGGGCACCATTCAATTTCCAAGCAGGTTCATTTCAAGAAATAGAGCAGCCAAGTGTTTGTTCACAGAGCGTAGCATTCCCTCTTAGCCGTTCGATAATGACCATCGTCCTACAGACCCAGAGCACCATGGCTATGCTGGTAGTCACAATTAGATCGTTGCCTGCCTTCGATTCTCACCAATATAAGGTTCCACCATCTACTTTGGGACTCCCAAACGTCTGTGCATAAGGACGGCACAGGATGGCGTTCAGTGGTATCACTGGTCCGCGAGGTACAAAGGTACAATCACCGGAAGACTCACAATGCAGTTGGCATTGAACCAGAGCTGGATGATGACAAGTGTCATGTCTCCGCGTTAATTCATGAAGAGATAGTGCCACGGTGTCCCGCATAACTCGAGAAGAACCTCCACGGCTCACACACAGTTTGCAGGAGTAAGTTGACACTTCAGATAAATCGGGAGGACTCCCTGAGAGTGTCAAGAACCATGCAAGGGGTCCCCAATTTTCGGGTTCCACAAGCCTTCCGACCTACTCTTGGGTATCTTAAACCTTGACGAGCGGCGAATAAGTGATTCAAATGGCTTGAATGAATACCTATCATACAGATTCTATGGATTTCCACCGACAGCCGGCGCCGATTCTTTGTGCTCCCTCGCGGCCTTCGCCCACTTTACATCAGGTTCGAATTTTGGTCGGAGTGTATTCCAAACTGCACGAAAGTCAGTTCGAGTGCGGTGCTCCAAGATACTGTCGTATAAGGCGTACCTCTGGTAGTGATGTTGTCAGTTCCTTCCAACGCGTTCCCGTAGTGGATTCTGGCAGCCATCTCGAGGTCGGCTCTGGTATAGCCCTCGTTCAGATCCAAGAAGCGAGAGACGATTCTAACAGGGAGTTGTGTGAGTAGGGTTGAAGGTAAGAAAGTCATAGTCATACCCTTCAAATCGCCTCTTTTTCTTCTCTTTGTACTCATCGTACATGTCCTTTGAGTGTTCCTTCCACCACTCGCGGCAAATATCCCGTATGTCCGAGGCATGCTTGTAGATCGTTGAGCCTGTTATGAGCAAAAGGGCTGATAAATGAAAGGAACTCACATCCATGCATTCCTTGACATACTCCAATCTTTGCTTCTTCCATGCTTCAAACTTCCCTTCGCCTTCTGGAGTCGTGGCTTGAGCCCTCAGTTGACGATATTCCTTTACGATGACATGAACATCTGGCTCCCAATACATCTCTCTGGTATCGTAATTTGGATCTCGGGTGTGTTGCGAAAATGGTCGAGCTGAAGTAAAGACTTAAATACTAGCAGTAGAAGAGATGGTGAGGATGGTGAGACGACGTACAGTTCGTATGGGGCAGGTATTGGAAAGCATCTTTCTCATAGCCGTTGAAGACGACCTGGAACTTCTTCTTGTCCCGCTCTCCCGTAAGGCTGGCCACAAATGAGTTTCTCGACTTTGTTTGGGCAACGGGGAACCTACTATTCGCTTCTGCAATTGCTGCAGAGGCGCTTCCGTATGAACCAATCAACATGATCCACATTCTTTGTGTTGCAGTGCTGCGATGGGATATTAAGCAAGAAAGTTGTGCGGCGCGCATAGTAGCTGGCTCACTTCGCATCTTGTTTCGAAGAGGAGTCTCGCCCACTGCCATTCGCTGTAGAATTGTGGAGGCTCCGGGACCCTGTATGGCTTTCTAGCCTCCATCCAAATTGAAGTTGCTCTTGTGCCAGATATGAGCTCCTCAAACATCTTGTTCGTCCTAGACAAATTGAGAAGGTCCTTGGGGGAGAGGTGCCCAAATACCTTAGAACGAGTCCAGACATTCAGCGCATGCTATCATTGTTAGGGAACGCCGGCGTACCTCAAAGAGGATGTCCACAGGCATCTTATCCGGAAGTTTACTGAGATCTTTCTTCCTCCTGGAGCCCCCCGCTTTCTTGGCCTTCGGAGTGGTGACAGGCTCCTGGGTAGGTTCCGTCGTCGACTGCGAGTCAGCTTTGACTTTCTGACGCTTCGCCTTTGGCGCCGCCTTCGCTTTACCCTTCTTACGCTCTATAGAGAAATACATTGCTCAGAACTGGGCCCAACGAGATGGTTCACCTCTACTTACTGTTGTTGCTACCGAACTCCTCATCGCTCGATTCTGGCTCGTACTCATCGACAGAGTTGTCGTCGCGTTTTCCGAGGTCAGTTTCGGGCATGTTTGAGGGCTTGCCGCGGTTTCTTGTAACTACCATGGCTGTTGTGCGTTATTCGTTATGGATGAGGATGTGGTAGAGGTTCAAGGATGACTACATAGTCCAGTACTTACTACTGTCAGAGACGGTCAGGGGCTTGCTTACGTCATGTGATCATCTGCACCCGTGAGAAAACTAAGCTTGGCGCGCGCTTAAGAAAGACCGAGTGAGGGGCAGTCTTTTTGCAAGCCGACCAACACCTACTCTATCTCAAGTCGTGATGGTACTCGCCATACCCACTCTCCCAAGTGAGCAGGAGATTATCCAAAAGTGCCGAGAAGCATGTGCAGCCAATCCCAAGGCTTTCATTCGCGGTACTCCTCTAATTGACAGCACCGGCACTCCCTATGCGTGGGTCAGGTTCGGATACTCCGACGTATATATGGAAGATGCGCGAACTCAGCAATATGTCGCAGATATTGTTAAGCAGGACGATGCAGCTCCCGTCCGGGTCCCTGCCGTTTACTCCTTTTTCAAGTCCCAAGGCCGTGGTTACATCGTCATGGAACTGATCGATGGGGAGGTCTGCAGCAATGCAGACGCCGATCTCGTCGCTGCAGCCGTGCAATACCTCATAGCAATTAAGGCGCCGACAGACCAACCCGGGCCTATCGGTGGAGGCCCCGTCTGCCACACCCTCTTCCCCGACGTCAGATCATCGGTGACCTACAGCTCTGTTGATTGGCTCGAGAAGCACATGAACGGCGTGAGTGGTTGCTTATCATGTCTAATAATTTTTGGACGAATTTTTGCTCGACGCAGATCCTGGCACATGTAGGAAGGCTTCAACGTCTCAGCCTCAAAAGCCAGGTCAAGACTTACGGCCTAAGCCTCTGTCCATCGGACATGAGAAGGAAGAATTTCCTCAAAGACCGCGAAGGCAAGATTGTGGCTATCGATTTTAATTGCACTTGTTTCCTGCCCATCTCCTTCTTCGAGGTCGCGCTGTACCATCACGACGACTTCACCCATTTAATTCGCCAGCGGATCGTCTATCCCACCTCGGCGCAGAGCGATACCCTGCATAAAGCACTCAAGACCTTGGTCCCGTTTGGCACGGACAAGCTCGGTAAGAATATTTCCTCGCCCCTTTCTTTCCTTTGCTAGGAGACTAAAATACGTGACAGGTCTGCCGCGCGAGCTCAAGGCACAGACAGTGATCGTGTGGTAGATATTACGCGCGCCGACCTCGCTTTCGTCTTGGCGCGTCGTCTTTGCGAGCGGCTGTCCCTTGGACTAGCTCCTTTCCCTGTTTCGTACTGCGAAGGATATGGAATGAACTAAGGTGCATGCGATGGTTTATTACAGTCATTTGAATTCAGCGGGCCCTGTCCCACGACCACTTGTATTTAAGTACCAGAAGTATACTCGATGCGTTGGCGTGGTGGAAACTGGGAGACACGAACATGGTTCCCTATCTCATAGTAACAAACAAGGTACAGACTACTCCTGATACTAATCTGCCCTGTTGCTTCTTTCACTCTCGTTGCATGGACACTGGCATCATATCCAGAAGCCAAAGAATCACTGCAGCTAGGAAAGCGGTAAGCCGTACTCAGCTCTTCTGTCCACAGGAGGCCTACGAATTGCCAGTTCGCGAAGTTTGGCGCTGCAAAAGTCGCATGTCAACCGTCGAATGTATACCTACTATTGCCTAGGACAGGGAAAACACCCACGCTGCACCCATGCAGGTGACGGATGCCACAGAGAAGGCATCCGCCCATATAAGATACCCAGCAGCACGGCCAACTTCGTACGGTAGGTACCGGTTCTCGTGCCCAACATCTTTTTCATCTCTACCTCAGGGCTGCTGGTATAGCCCTTTTCCTTTCTTGCCTGTCCCATTCTTTCCCCCTTCTCCCTATTACCCTTTTATCTGCATTCTAAATGGCAACCATGAAAGTTGTAGTCCTGGGAGGAGGTGCAGCAGGCGTAAACGGTGACCATCCCCATGCCTCCTCCTTTAGAAAACAGACCTAACACCATGACCCTAGTCATCAAAAGCCTGTCTGCAAAGTTAGATGCATCGAAACACCGCCTCGTCCTCATAACACCTCGGCCGGAATATGTGAACCTCATAGGCTCCCTCCGCCTCGTAACAGACCCATCAACCTCATACGACGACGTCTTCATGCCCTACACCAAGGTCTTCGGAAACTTCCCAGGCAAGATAATCGTGGGCAGCGCAACCTCGATCGAAGAAACAAAGATTGAGATCGCGAGGATACGCTCGAGAAGTGCAGGTGATCTTTTGGGGCCAGGTCAGGGAGTTGGGTCCGCGAACGTGAGTGTGGCAGGAGGCGATGTTATACTCGACACGGGGGAAAGAGTCCCCTACGATGTGATCATCCTCGCGACGGGATCCATTTGGGAAGGCATCGTTGCGTTCCCGAACAAGCCTGGGGAATATGTCGAACATGTTGAGTCGTGGAGGAGGAAGATTAGGGCTGCACAGAAGATCGTGATCGTCGGTGGTGGACCTGTGGGAATCGGTACGTCCCAGCTGTACCATATTTTTGACGCAAAGTTCAACGAAGATAGACTAACTGATGCGTAACCTGGCAATTGTCGTCTCCAGAGACTGCAGGAGAAATCAAAGACACCTATCCATCAAAGGAAGTGACGATCGTCCAGGGCGACCGGCTTCTACTGAACGACGTCTATCCTGACAAGTTCCGGGTATCTGTTCAGCGTAAGCTGGAGAGCCAGGGCGTCGAGATTATCCTGGACGACGCTGTTAAAGGTAATCCGCATTGCTTGAGCCGGCCGATCAAGACACGCGAGGGGAGGGAACTCACCTGTGATCTTCTGGTAAGCAATGGGCAGCTCGACCCTCCCCCTCATCCCTCCCAGAACGCTGACGGCTACATGTGCCACCAGATCACAGCTCGTGGAGGTGGTGCCAACACCAACTATCTCAAGTTCCTCAAACCGACGCCCCTCACTGACCGAGGATACGTCAAAGTTCTTTCCACCCTCGAGGTCTTATACCACCCCGGCATGTTTGCGTTGGGTGACATTGTTGACCTCCCAGAGGTAAAGCAGCTGGCGAAAATCAGCCTTGGCCATGCAGACGTTGTTGTGAAGAACGTTCTGCAATACCTGAATGGGGAGATGACGACGCACTCGTACAGGGGTTCTACGGATTACATGGCCATTTGCGTTGGGAAGGTGAGTACTCATCGCTGACTTCATCTGGCCAACATTCGGCGATGCGAAACTTATTACCTTGGTCAGGGCGGCGGCGTCTCATTCCTTGGATTGTGGTGGGGGTTTGTTTTCGGGGATTTCTTCACGAGATACATGAAGTCGCGCACATTGTTGGTCGAACAAGTGCGCGACACTTTGGGACTTTCCTAGGACATTTGTTCACCAAAAGGACTTCTGGTATTCATTGAGGACTTCGAATCCTATGTACATATACTGTATCCATTTATATCAATAATCAGCTTACTCGAGTAAAATGACGAACGAGCGGTGTTGAGAACTCACCAATTTACTTTAATCGACGTCCTTATCCCAAGCAGCATCCCATCCAAGAGCACTTCGATCCCAATCCGGCCTCGCCTTCTGTCCATGCGCCACCCAGCCCATATAATCCATCACCAACCCAGCAGCCCTCGCGAAGATCGTCCCGTCCATCTCCTTTGTCCCCTTGTGGCTTTCCTCGTCCTTATTCTTCAAAAGCGCTCCGGTTGCACCTCCAACCGGCGTGGCACCATACTCCCTCGTCGCATACGCGAGCGTTCTGATGGTCTTTATGACGTGTGCATCTGGGTGGAATACCACATCCCCGAGAATGGCTGGCCACGGGTTGTAGTCCGCATCATCCAAAGGAGAACCAGTAGCGCTCTCGCTTGGCTTGAGGCCCTGAAGGGGAGGACGCGCAGTCGCGGAGTAGCCCATCAAGAGGGCGGGTTCGATCCTCGGCCGACCCCTTGCGAGCGTCAGCAGTACAACGACCGTTAAGAACGATTTCACGAGATTCGCCTTCGAGACGGGGTTCTGGAGGACCTCGAGCATGGGGTTCAGGAAGATGGACGAGGTGACGAGGTGCATGAGGAAGAAGTCGAGGCGCGGCTTCCTGCCCTGCTTCCCTGTGGCTGCCATGAGCAGCGTGGACGCCCATATCAGCTCTTCGACTTTGGAGGAGATGTCGTCCCCGGAGACGTGGAAGTGCGCGCAGATGGCGCGGATCTCTGCGACGCGTTCGGGGTCCAGGAAGTGTTTGATTCGGGCGCTGAAAAGTGCGTCGGGGTCGTAGGGTAACTTGGGTGTGAGGGTGTTGGAGTCGTACACCTTTCGCAGGATTTCGAGGACGGAGAGCGAGCTGGAAGTGGGCTTGGTGTCTTCGGTGAAGGAGACGTCGTAGACCTCGGGGGCGGTGGGGGTGTGGATGGCTGCTTGAGCAAGTCCTGTTGCCACGAGGGTGTCGTCGCCGAATTCTACGCCGTACTGGGAAGAACCTGTTAGAAATCGCACTTGGAAGACGTTGATAGCAGACTCACACCAATCTGAATGAAAGGATGGACACTGAAAGGTGGATTAGCTCGCAGACGTGAGCATCGAGTTGAAATATGACATACGCGCCGCTCATCATCCTAATCAGCATAACCTTTCCTTTGTCGTTTACTTCAGGGTCGAAGACATACTTCTCGAGCGCTGGACCGGCACCGAGCTCTGCAACCTTCCCAGAGAAGTACTTGAAGAAAGCGCCATAGGCACTGCACCCAACAGTGAGACTGGGCAAATGGAAACGAAGCGCCTGAGCCTCACCTCTGATTTCCAAGATACTGCCCCCAGTTATCGTCGTTCACAATGATTGACGCATCCTTCTTCTCCAGGATGATGGGGCGTTGGTAACCCGCTTCAGTGGTGTATATCTTCTTCAAGTGAGACGGCGTAGTGCCCAGGTCGTAAGCTGCCAGGAGGCTGAAATGACAGTCGTCGTTAGCGCCCACACTCTGCGCTAGATTCATGTAACTCACTGGTGGCTCAGATGGTTATGCAGGCCCGCAGACCTAAAGTAACAGTGGTGCGTTTCGGCGTCGACCAATAGCAGTTCCTCGACGGCTTTCTTCGATGCTGCGCTTATTCCAGCAGCGTTAACCTGGCCCTTCCTCGTAAGATTGTAGCTCAAAGCTTTCGATGCCATTCTGGACAGGGATCTTGTGGTCATTCAAGGGAGGATCTGGGGTACAGTAGAGGTCCATGGAATGAGGTCTTATATGGTCAAGAACAACGTCACCTGAACGTTTACGGTTTTGATGCATTAGTCAGATAGGCGCTTAATGCTCAGGTGGTGGTGGTGGTGGTGGCTCCACTGCTTGGTCCTTGAGCTTTAAGTCTGGTTCACGAGACTGGTGCGGTCGGAGCAAGATTACAAGGGCCCTTACTAAACGACTACACGTGCCAGTATGTACTTTCCGCCCATTCGATTTCTATCCATGATATTCATGACTACACAGGTATGACTGACTCATTTGAGTTCGTAATCTCCCTCTCAGAAGAACCATTTGCCTCATCCCGTCCAGCATAGATCCTTGTCCCATCACGCGTCGAGCCCCCTTCAGCTCCTGAGTGCAATCCAGGGGCGAATTCCATTCCTGTGCCCGTCTCCTCCGACGAGGCCATGATCTCCTTGCGTCCGAAGTCGTACATGTGGAGGATCATGCGACAGGAGAGAACCGAGTGAAGGACACCTTGGGGTCTATTATGGGCATTAGTGGGAGTGTATTGTAAATATGAATGAAGGGACATACACAGCGAGCATAAATCGGAGCTCAGGCTGTGCAGGAAAAGGTATTCAGCTGAGGTAAGGTAATGGATGAGAAGATGGAATCGTACCGGTCCAACTAAGTCGAAGATGATGTTTCCAACAGTCACCACTATGAGTGATAAAGTGAGGTTGGGAGTCAACTGGGGTACAGGAAACAGACCTACGAGCGAGGCTCACAAAGTATACAATCCCATCCTGGTAAAACACGACCAGAAGAGGACAATCTGTAGTGCGGTACCTCCATTTCCGATGTAGGCCGTGATGAGCATGATTACTTCATAGAACCCTCGTTAAACAGCAAAAACTCTACAAGAGCGTAGGGTACTTACGTGTTTCACTAGCAACTATAATTCCAAACACAATAGATAGCTGGGTCGTGTCAAAACGGTACGGTATGCATCCGGGAATACCAATAGGATAGGGTAAAACTGGAGTTAATGTGTGAGTGAACTACCGCAGGAGGTTCAGGGAATGAGGTGTCCGCACACTTGATTCCTTTCACGAAAAGCGCAAATATTGCGTATATGGCGGCATGCACAGCCTAAATTGAATTGAGTGAAAAGCTACGAGGGCATTCCTCAATGGGCGCTTACTATAAATTGCAGCAATAGCCAGGCGGCAAGGACTTTGATATGGCCGGAGAGAGCATAGACGCGAATAAACATTATGGCTGTTTTTTTTTCGTTAGTAACGCAGGTTTTTGCAAGGAAGGTTGGGAAACGACCACCTTCCGCGACCATCATCCCCGTAACGATTAATACTATGTGCACTTTCAGCAGGATCCCCGAGGAGTTGTGCTAGCATTACACATACTTGAGCTCGTTGCAAAGGAACTTGTACATCGCTGGTAATGAGGTTGTTAAGAGTCAGTCCTTCAAGGGCTGTCGTTCGGTCGACGTACGGAGACAGTTGGACTATCCTGCAACCCAACTGAAATCCCAACCAGTGAGTTGCAAATCGAGAGAGCACGAGCGAGAAGCCGCCTACCGAAAAGTGCCACGGGCAGGTATGCGAATGGTATATACCGCGAAATTGCATAGAGCGCCTTCACCAGTGTCCACTCTCGCCCCCAAACCAGCGAGACCTGACACTCTTGTCAGTAATTGTGGTGGCTACAGATATACGTCACCTAACCTCTAGATCGAATGTCTGAAGATATTCTGTCACCTATAACATCACGATTGTCAGTAACGAGATTCATGAGTCAGTGAGATGACTCACAAACAGAGCGGCACTAGCAACTGGCGATGGGGAATGGTGAGCGCCTACGGCCTTGTTAGCATTGCAGCAAATCTGACCGTTGACATACTGGTGAATGGGGAATGTCAGTACAGAATGTCAAAGTGGGCCATGTAAATGAGCGACGTACTTGAGATGATCGTTGATACGAGACGGCCTTTTCAATCAATGTCCTAAGTGTACTCATTGTCGGTAAAGACGGGGTAAACAGTCTGGGGAGACGAATGTGGGGTGTAAAGATGAACTGGAAGTGGGCTGGCTGCCCCCGAAGAAATCAAGCCTCGCAGGTGGGAGACGTAAAAAATGGTCGGCGACACTTGGAATCGCCGGAGCGAGATGGCTAACAGTTAATGTTACCATTTAGAAGTAGAAGCCAGATATCTTGATAGCCAAGTGAGATCGATGACGCCCAGAGAGCCCCACTGTCCACTCCCAAAAGTTGGAGTTTTGCTCGGCCAGGGGATGAATCCTGAACTTACCAGAACATTGGAAGGTCTTCGTTTCATGTGTAGCTAAAGGTAATTCCCTGCCTTTGATCCCTGGATGACTTTATTTACCTTAGGATTCTCTTCTTTCAGAACAAGAAGAAGCTGTTGAGCGGGATAGAAGTCGCGAGCCACATGCTTCGGATGGTGCATGTTGTCAATGGGTGTAGAGAGGTGATTGTGATCAATGCGTCGATTTCGGGGACGATAGAAATATCCTAGACTTGAAGCTCGCTCTTACGGTGGGATTGAAGAGTACTCCAGGAACGGCTGGTGCCGAGCTATGGTCTTGAGCAGAAGAAACAACACAGGAGGAACTTGAAGGCAGCTCAAAGCCGTTGGGCCCAGATTCCCACGACTGCTCAATCAATTGCACCGCCACCTCTTTAGGCGCTTGCCAATATTGAGCCATGCCGAAACAACATCAATAGCTTGGTCTCGAATGAACGCCAGGCAAGAGTTCTAACACCTTTCGAAGACCTTATACAGGTCCGGTAAACTCGCAACCTGAACCACATCCCGGTCAAGCAACGACTTGGGTGGGACAAGGTACCGCCGCATCGCTGGGAACAGGATATGCTGGATCTGCCATTTCTCCGCGTGTTCTTTCTGCTCCTTCCTCTCCTTCTCCTTCTGCTTTGTATTTTCACTCTGCTCTGGATGATCGACGTCGATGACATCGGGTTCGTCGCCGGCGCCTTCTGAGGCGGGGGCAGTATCAGGCGTGGGATTGTCCTCTTCGTTGATAAGGGCGAGTGGGGTGTAGAAGTACGCTAGCTCGCGGAGGAACGTCTCGAAGCATTCTTTCTCGGAGGTCCAGTCAACCTACACAAATGGGGCCAGTGTATCAGTACGAGAAAAGCAGCAGTGACCAGGGAAGGGGCTTACCTGAGGTCCGAGTCGCATAAGCAAGCTTGGTAGGTTATCGAGGTTCGGAATGTAGTCTCGCAGGAGGAGCGGGAGGCTGAGCACGTCCCCGCCCTCGGAGATATCGAAGGAGAAGTACTCTGCCAGCATCTCCCGGCGCGTGAGGAGAGTGTCGAAGATTTTCTGGGAGGCAGGCCGTCAGTTGAACAGGAAGCACAAGGCGGGGGAGATGCTGTAGGCTTACCTCGACTATCTGCGGTTTTGTAAGGCTTGAGCTCGACGTGTCTTCTGCGTCGACGGCGATTTCGATAAGCCTTCGGAGGGGAGGTGGAGGTTCGAGTTTGAGTTTGCTCATATCGCCGAATTGGCGTAGGCCGAGCTGATAGAAGAACTCCTCACTGGCGTTATATATTGTAAGGTTCATTGTAACATTGAGCGGTAAGGAGAGGGACATACGCTACGGCCGCATGGTTCACGAGGTATAGATTGGTCGAGAATTGAATCATGGAGAGACACTTGTCGAGATCGACAATGCCTACGAAGGTGTGCTTTTCGAAGATTTCGGACAATTCTATATTTTATTATGCGTCAGTAACAGATCCAAGTAACTTTGGGTGAAGATACGAACGTCGATGCTTCGCCTTCAGCACCTCTTTCCTCAACGTCTGTACAGATGTCAGGAAGCATTCCGACTCCTTGATGTTTCTCGAGCCGCCGCTTGTTGTATCGGATGCCACCGCCGACTGCGTTGGCGTAGGGGCTTGGGTCCTTGAGGGCTGGGAACGATATTTGGAAGGTGCCTGAGATGGTGCATCGAGCTGAGTTGAGGGGTTGGCAATGGGAAACATGGAATCTAATGTTCTATCGTTGAGGGATGTCCGGACTTTGTAGTGCGCGTAGACTTTCGGCTTTGACGAGGGAACTACGTCAGATGTGAGTAGATGAACGGCGAAGGGGAAGGGAACTCTCTCACCGCCACGACGATCGATTTCTTCGTCTTGGTCGTCAACGAGTTGATCTTCCTCATCCTCATCCACGTCGATGGCTCGCTCTTTCCCTTTCCTTGAAGGCGCAGGCTTTGCAATAGTGTTGATGTGGCTAGTGAGCAACGTCTGGTAGGCATATGGTTCTCAGCTCAGGTATAGGAGAAAAGAGAAGGAGGCACACCTGTGTTTCGAACGTCCGAGAAGTAGCCTGATTCGCGAGGGTGACTTGCATGGTCGAACATATCTTGTCCGTGATAGCATCTTCATTGAGAAAATGCACCTCTTTCTTTGTAGGGTGCACGTTCACGTCTACGTTCTTCGGATCGACTTCTAGGCTACGGGAATTAGAAAATCGCGGGTGTCTAGATACGAACCAGAGGCATACCTAAGGTATACAAAGGGCGAGGCGCCCTTGGGGAGGATGCTGGTATAGACGGCTTCGACTGCTCGTTTCATTCGAGGCGAATCCACAAGTCGGTCTTGAAGGATTTCAGTGTACATCCGAGGGAATCTATTTGCGGCTTACGGTTGATGAACAGAAGGAAATTCGTCTTTTTCGCTTGGTAGTTGGCATTCGTGAAGTAGACCTCAGCTTTCCAAGACTCCTCCTCCTCCTCATCATCAACGTCCATGGACTCATCTGTATCTGTTGCCCCTAATGACGTTACGTTGACGTGTATCAACTCATTTGCAATGGTATGGCCATAGAGGAGCTTGATAGCTTGGGGAATAGTGGAGTTTGCGGGTGTCGTCAACTCGGGAGAGCCTGACCCTGCCTGAGTTCAATCAGCATCGGCTCTTCCGCAGCTATGCGCGTCCTCACCTTCTTGCACTGGAAAGCCACCTTTGAGTTGTGGATGGCGTACTTTGTCATGACGTCCAGAATGCGTGCGTATTCCTCAGACGAGCTGCGAAGGGCCGAAAGGCGAGTCGGGGTATTGAAAAAGAGATCTTCAATCTGCAGTGGTGCGTCAGTCGGGCGAGCGTTCGTGTCGTAGATGTGCGTACGGTGATGATAGTCCCGTCGTTCCCCGCACTTGGCTTGGGGTCTGCAGACTGACCCGCCTTGGCAGGAACCAACAAGCCGTCCGAGTACGTCGCTCTGTGCATACAACACTCAGCATGTGCGAGCCCGGGCCCCAAGGATACCGACGCACTTCCACGCATGCCCATCCTTCTTCGTCTTCGTCGTGACAGACAGTCGTGCTACGTGGGATATCGATGCAAGGGCTTCGCCACGAAAGCCGTACGTTGCAATGCGCGAGAGGTCGGAGAAGGTGGAGAGTTTTGAGGTCGTAAATCGCTCTGCGAGGATTGGGAGGTCGGATTTCTATGACATTTTCAGTACCAAGACGCGGTTTGAGGAGGACAGCAAGGCGCACACGAATTCCATGCCCGTTATCCTGGATTTGCAGCAACTTCAGGCCTCCGTCTTTCACTATCACTTTTATGCTTGTCGACCCGGCATCGAGGGAGTTTTCGAGCAGCTCTTTGAGAGCTGACGCAGGCCTGTGGATAATCTAGATTCAGCTAAAGCTGGGTTCTCTTGACCATGGTCTTCAGCCTCAAGTGATGATACGCACCTCACCAGCGGCAATACGGTTTATTAGGGTCTCGCTGAGTCGCTTGATAGGCCGCGGCTCGACGGCGGGTTCAGACATGGTCGTATGATAGTTCTAAACAAGTCGCGACGCGGCAGGACGCGGCGCGACTTCGATTATAAAGTCGCCGATTCACTTTGATGGCGAAAGAAATCATACCTTCACCCTGCCTTCACCGCAGCCCAAATCTCTGAACTCTGGAGGCAGGGAGTCATAGATACTGTTGAAATTTCTATCTTCCAAGTTGAAAATTGGGAGTGCCATTAACTATTCGGTGTGGGGTCAAGCTGATGTCTACCTATCAGAAAAACAAAATCGCCTGGAGATATCCTATTGAATATGAAACGATGAAGGGCTCAAAGAAGCACAAGTACAATATAGAGTGCTATCAAGCAAATGGTATGATGTGCGAGGTTAGTGGGAAGCGAATGAAGCTTTAACCCCAGGAACTATGATCTAAAAATAGAATTGCTATAGGCGCCCAAACCACCTGGACGTTCCAAGGAGGTTCTCCTTCCTAGTGGCTTCAGAGTCACAGCCAATCAGCTACAATTCACAGTCCTTATCCGTTCCGCCACCTTTTCCTCTGCTCTATTCCAGAAGGACTCTTCCTTCTTTCTCCTTTCCTCCTTGTCACCCTTCCTATATCTCCAGATTGGATCCAGAAGAAACCAGAGTCCGGCTCCTGCGGATCCACCCTCCTGATCGCCCCTACAGTCGGACTCATCAACAGCAATGAGAACGCGCGGGTCCGGCACGATATTCACTCCAAGCAGCTGAGGCGCCTCGGTGAGCCACTGGGAGAAGGTAATGGAAAAGACGCAGACGGAGAGGGAAGGAGGAAAGGAAGGGACGGCGCAGTAAAGTTGTGAGTAAATGGCAGCAATGTTTTCAGATCGATGGACCAACGAGACGCATAGGTGTGTCAAAGTCGGGACGGAAGCCAAGGAGGGCCAAGACCACGCTGTTAGGTTGGTGGTGGAATTTCCATTGAGCTCGAGGTGGGATAGATTCATGAACATCGGGTTTAAGTTGCTGTTCTGCGAGCCTAGGTTGAGCGAGCCCTTGAAGTGCCGATGAGGAGGCGTGAACATCGTCCCCGAAATCCAAAGTCTTGTTGGCCTAATCTGCTCCCATATGGGGTGGTTTCCCACTTTCAAGTCATCCCTTTCGTTTTCTGGCAGGTGTACATCCATTTCAAGAGAGGATACGTTCGGGCAGGCAGATAGCACCTCGATGGCGAGTGTCTCTCCGGAACGCGCACGGGTGCAGATGCTGAGGGTCTTCACCTTCGAAGCGAAGAAGTCAGGCGGCTTCGAAGGGTGCGAGACAATGGTGCGGTGAAGGCGAGAAAGCTCGAAGGAATACCTGACCGTGATATGGCGATAGAGGATGGGCTCAACCCAAGATTGCACCGCCTTCGATACCCTGGCCCACGCCCATTGCGGAGTGACTGGATCGTCCGCAGAAGCTTCGAAGACGGAGCGAACCAGGTCCTCTGGGAGGTCGTGGAAGCGGAATTTGTCCTCTTCGGCCTCCATGTCACGGTGGACCATTGAACTGGGGAAGGATATGTCGTGGTTCGGTGGAAAGCTGTGAAGTTGAACGCCACCAGGGTTCGATAGATTGCTAATCACATGCCGGGCGCTTAGCGCTGTATCTCAAGATCGCGAAAACCATCGTCGGTGGCCAAATATACTATGCGTTACTATTACAGAAGCCATACCCCTAAACTAACCACCATTGGTCCCTGGAATCGAGTTCATTCGCCGCCTGACAGACTTTACGGGGCTCAGGATTGATCTCGAGACCTCCTGTATTCGACTCAGGGCTGGCCTCGAGACCATCTTTCTCCGTACTCCCCCTCTCCCGTGAACGCGACCTTTCAATAATCGCACTCCTCATGCTGCTTACACTCGACGGAATGATGCCGCTTTGTGGTGTCGGTTTCCTCGCGCTTCCCACCGATGTCCTCACCGACGAAGCACTTGTTGGTGTTTGAGTCGTCGCGCCCTTCAAAGTCCGGGTGCTAACAGTGCTACGGACACTACGCACTGACGGGGTGCTTCTTCCATGTGAAGTGGAGGCAGATGGTCGGAGGCTTGTAGTTGATCGGAGAACCGTACTCGAAGCAGAGGCCTCAGAGACTAAAGTCCGCGATCTTGAAGGGGCCGGCTCGTTGTTGATGAGGTCTTCTATGGGTACTTCGATGTCTACATTGTCCCGGAATGAATGTAATGAATTAGATAGATAACTGAAAGTCAGAAGGAAGGACTCACGATCACTTATTTCCTTCAATGCCCAACCATCCAACTCGTTGAAGCCTCTCGCCTGCCTCACATCTATCCACCTTGTACACATCCACTTGAGCAACTCCATTCTTGTCTCGTCAGCGGCGAGCCTAATGCTGCTTGTCGGGCTCAGCATGGCTTTGAATGCGACTCTCGGGTGTAATCGTAGTAGGACGGTCTTCACAAGTGCCTGGTAGAGGTGTCCCACGCATGACTCCTGTACGCCCCGTAGGAGGCTCTCCATCACCCACTTGACCTTCTCTTTGTCTCCACTGCGGGGATCACTATCCCTCTCCATGATCCCTACCCACTCCTCACTTTCAAAGCAACGCTCTCCATCCTTGGCAAGTTGCTCGTCGACAATCTTCCTCCCAAACTGGAGCGCCTCCAGGACGATGGTCACCCAAGATCCCGTCAAAGATTCACACTTTCGGAGTGCGTAATTGGCGGAAAACAAGATGGGTAGAGTGTTCCTGGGAGTACATCTTGCCTTCAAACCTTTCAACAGCGACATAATCAACTTGGTGTCGAGAGAGGAGAAGTCTTCCGTGCACCACCCATAGCCAAACATCATAACCAGCGCCCTCCGAGCTCCCCTTTCAAGGGAGGGGTTGCGAACATCGGGCTCCAAGCTAAATTGCAGCACTCGGGGGACACGCCTTGCGCACTGACGACATTTGCAACCCCCACTGCCCCAGATTCCTTCGAGAATCCTTTCGTAGTCGCTGAAGGAGAGGGAGGCATGGAATAGCCCGTGTAGCATGTCTTCGATTATTCTCGCCTCCAGATCGTCCCTTAACGACGTCAAATCGAGGTAGGTGGCCCCACGGTATATCGAAAACGCTGTGTCTAGGTCGAATGTTCGATTGCAGAACTGGAGGGTACCGGTGTAAATGTATCCAAGGGTGAAGTGCAGGGAAGCAGGGGTGAAGAGAGGTGACGGTAGCATAATCAGTTCCGAGTCGTATTTGCCTTGATTTGTCTGCGGGGATTTCCCTGGCCGCTCGAGGAAGAGTGTGCGGAAGTAACGACACCTTGTGGCCAGGATAAACCGGTGAGATGAGAACACAGCAGTTGAGGGCTCGGAAGTTGCGTTGTTTTGAGATGAGAAATGTCCGCAAAGGCCGAGGCGGACGTCAGAATAAAGTCTCGCCCGCCACATATATACGAGGTCTTTGCGAAGTTTGTTGGTCAGTAGAGCCTCCGGAAGCCGCTCGTCTTCGTCCGTTCTCCCGCTTTCCGCTTTAGCTTCACGGGTTTCTTCCACTCCGGAGCTCCCAAAAAGAAACTCGAATGCATCTCCAAGTCCTTTTCCGGTATAAAGGTATTCAACCTGGCTTGAAAATAGGGAAGGATTGATGGCTGTTCTGATACGCAAGAGCGAGCTTGGGGCGTTGGGCGATGACGGTGAAATGGACCTATTGGATGGTGGGGGTTCGGAATGTGAGTTCGTGGTGGGGAAATCGTCGATGTTCAGATCGAGAGAAGAAGTGGAGTCTACAGGGCCTCCCTCAACGCGACCGACGTTGAAATAGCGGTTGTGAAAACTGGCCGGGGCGCGGGCGTACACAATAGCTTTGAAAAGTTCAGTGAAGGGCGTAGCGGTACGAGAATAGCACATCTACCTTTATGTGCCCAAACTTCCTCCTGGCTTCTTGACAGTGTCGACTCAGTAAAGCTTCCACTGCCTTGTGGGCTCTCATTCCCAGTTCCTATTAAGCGAGCTACATAAGTTCGGTTTGCATTCCCATCATCTTCGTCGTCGTCGCCGAGAAGCTCCCATACCACATCGGGAAATCGATCCTTGGCATGCCTAAAGAGATCGTCAAGGTCCTGCTCCCAGACGGTGATAGACTGCTGCAGGGCTGCTTTAAGGTCAAGGGGACGAGGTTCAGAAATGGCAGTTCTGGAGCTGCTTGACCTGGTTGATACTCTGGGTTGGGGTCTGGGACGGCTGGAGACAGAAGAAGCGATAGTCCGTACGGGGGAGAGTTTTCTACTGGTTGGGGTAGCCACACGGTCAGCGCTATTGGACGGTACGGCTGCGGTGTCCTCGAGTGACCGCACAATTTCATGGAGGTTAAGGAAACGAGGATGGGCAAGTGAAACGGGGTTGATGCTATGGACCGGGGTCCCAAGCGGAGGAGACTGCGTGAAAGGAGCAAGGACATCAGCGGGAAGGGAGTTGGGCGGGCTGCGGGTATAGGGTGGGCTGGCCGGTGGTGTGGGCTCGAATGTCAAATCTTGCCCAGTTACGGTGGCTGGCGGGATATCGGGTTCATCAGGGGGTTCCACCACAAGGCTTGGTGGTTCCTCATCAGACTCCTCAGGCTCCGAATCTATCTCCTGAATACCACTTTCGTGAGAACTCAAGAAATCCAAGATTGTGTTTAGAACCGTTCTGTCTTCTTCAGACCCCTCCTTCTCGTTCTGGCCAGCGCAATGATTCTCGAGGACCTTCGCAAGAGCTGCTTCCCCGCCAATTTCTGAGAGTAGCTTTGTCGGTGTACGCTGGGTCCTGCGTAAAATCCCCCCCACAGTTCGGGCGAGCCCAGAATCGCAAGCTTTTGCGAACGCGGTGTTTCCATCATCGTCGCAGACATCGACATCGAGGTCGGCGCAAGAGGAGAGGAGAAGGGAAGGTATCGCGTCGTTGTCGCAAGTGGAGGCATACCAGAAGGCGGAGCGTCCGTGTTGATCAAGGAGATTTACTTTCACTCCATGAGCCGCCATGAACGTCCGAACACAATCTTCATGACCGCGTTGACAAGCCGTCATCAGAGCGGTCTTCCCGTCCTTGTCCTGGTCATTCACCTGGTCGTACGATCAGTTTTATTAGACATATGAGAACTACAGAATGAACTTGCCCCGCTATACGATGCCAGCAAAGCCTCAAGAGCTGGTGGCTGGTTGAATCGGGCAGCGTAGTGAAAAGGAGTTTCACCGCCAAGGTCTTGTGGAAGGGGAAGGTAAG
This sequence comes from Ephemerocybe angulata, assembly GCA_013368325.1. Lineage (NCBI taxonomy): Eukaryota > Fungi > Basidiomycota > Agaricomycetes > Agaricales > Psathyrellaceae > Ephemerocybe > Ephemerocybe angulata. The sequence continues at coordinate 568,361 of JAACJK010000004.1, forward strand.
GCAATGTTTTTGAGGTAATCGCGTCTACCAGGCCGTACATCGCAGCGAGATGGAGTGCAGTCGCTCTTATAGATGGGCCAAGAGTATCCGCTGATGCTAGGGAGAACTTGTGGTTGACGAGCTCATGTCGAGTGCATCCAGCAAGGTAGGACTGGATGAGAGGGTGTAGAGGCCCGGAGCATTGCGAGATACTTGCATGTTTTCCCCAGTGCTGGTCAGCGTAGCTCAGGAAGGGGTTGGAGGCGAAGTACGAACGAAGGGTTTTAGGGTCTTCCGCTTTTTCCCACGCTTGAAGCCTTTGGGTATGCTGCCGAAGATAGATGAGGCACGCAACGGCCATGTAAACATGAGGAGAAGCGAATTCGGGGAGTTCAATGGTCTTGAGAAACTCGTGAGTAGTGTAGTCTGAGAATGGTGTTATTTCGCCTCTATAACAAATAAGGTGTGCACTTACGGATGAAGCGAAGGTGTGATTCGCTCCCATACTCGCTCCCAATGACCTTTTCCCCTTGCTCTTCAACCGTCACAAATCCCCCGCACATCGAAAGAATCATGGACACAGGAATAATATCGATTGAGTCGTATGTCTCATCTTCAAATGAGATTGCCAATGCGTCTTGGAGCTCGTGGGCGAGGAGGTCTCGCGCCGAGTGCAGCAGCCAGATGAAGACGCGATGCGCGATCGAAACATCCTCAGCTGCTTGCGCATTGATTCGGTCGAGAGTATTCTTGTACATTTCTTCGACTCCAGACGGCAGTTGGTTTAACGCTTTTAACAAGCTGCTGACACTCCTGCCCTTTTCGAGGACACCGTCCATCTGCAGTCGGGCGACCAGAAACCTGTGCCAGAGAACGTAAGAACTCCGTCCAAGTCGAGAATAAATGGGCAAATATCGAGGCTTACATTCCTCTAGAGCTCTCTCTAATACGCGTCTTCAGCATCTCCGTTAATGCCAACTTCCCTCGTAAGATAGCTTGAAGTTTGGAGCTCGACTTGATTTTCTCTTCGACAAAGTGATCAATGTCCTCGGTGCGTGCCTCAATAGAAACGTGGAGGGCGTGAGGCAGGCGGGGGGAGTATAGTTCGAGGGGCCTGGATGTTATTAGTACGTTGGCCCCTAGAAAGGGAAGTGCCCGTAGCAGATCATCTTTCACCCCATCATCTGCCTCGTCTAACCCGTCGATGATGAGAAAGACCTTAGAGAGAAGTCCAACTATGTCCTGGAAAGCCTTAACCATGTCAAGATCGCTGAGGTCTCCCCTGTCTTTCTGGATGTAGATGTGCCTCATGTAGTGGTAAGCACAGGGGTGGTCCTTCACAAGCTGGCTGAGAAGACCGGCGAATATGGCACGAGTTGGTGGCCGCTCCGTGTATCGAATGTACGCGCCAACTATACCAACGCCTTCCTGGCCTTTAAATATCTCCTTCAGGCGCTCCAGCGAGAACGAACTATGCAGTGCAGTCTACGAGGTTAGCTCTGACGAATCTCCGCCTGACCGCAATGCAGAGCACGCACGATATGACTGTCTTTCCGGCGCCCGCTGTTCCATTTCATTGATCAGCTTTCACCTCGTCATCGCAATTAGGGCTTGAACAGCTCACGCATCCCAGTACCCCAAACAACCACATCCTTTCCCTCAACTAATTGGCGGAACTCTTCGGACTCGATGAACCACACCCCAGTGTTGGACAAGCGCTGTCCCAGCGCTTCTTCATAGATCCGGAGGAACTTTGGCCCCTTGAGCCAGGCAACGATCTCTTCGAATGGGACTACACAGAACCCCTCAATGGGTCGGCATACTTGGCACATGAGGTCACTGAGACGTACCGTCCGGTCCCTCATTCTGCGGTGTCCCGCCGCTCCCATAACTGTTGTTCACTACACTGACGTGGTAGGTACAATTCCCACTGACTATCGTCGTTGTAACCGTCCCTATGGATAGTTGCTGGGCGGCGTTGAAGAACTCTATATTCCCCTGCTCGCTTGAAGCTAAGCATGCCTCTGTTTGGCCCCTGTGTCAGATCGATAACGATGAGAAGCAAGTATAGGCGCCCGTACCTTCGCCTGGTAATGGATCCTGACCACTGGCAGAGATGAGAGTACCACCCTCAGCAGAAGACGTCGCCATGGCGCATACGAGAAGAAAGAGGCGCACTTGCTCAGTTTGGCACAGTCTCAAGCGGGGCACAGCCTCCTTTCTCACCGAAATTGGAATAGGCGCCCAAGCGCGCTGTGGGCGTCGAGGGCCCAGTTCGAGGTGATAGGGTCAATTTTTAGGATCCTGTACACGGATCTGAGCAACTGTTATGGATGTAATACACGATCATTAACGGAATCCGAGTCGGTCTGTCAATTGGCGCATAATAGAAAGCGTTCTCTCTCCTAGGTAATACGGTTGAATAAATTAACACAAGAGAGTAGAAAATTTGGTAGAAACGCACAAAGAAAAGCACTTCAGCCTGAAGCCATCCATATCCGCCTGAAGCGAAACATCACCCGGTACGGGAGGAGGCTGTTTAGCCTGAGATACATAGTAGCTTGAACATCACCGCTCCCACGGACGACGGCCACTCCACATCTCAAGCACGACACATCCAACGCTCTAGATATCTGCCTTGAATCCTCCCTTCTGGGTTTGGATCACTTCAGATGCCATCCAGAAAGGTGACCCTTTCATTGCGGTGTACGATTGCCAAAGATGTATCACACGGAAAGTGAATATACACTAATACACTGTCTCAATCTACGCGTACTAACATGCAGCACCTCTGAGGAACAAAGAATGGTTATAAAATCACAGAGGGCACTCGGAAATATTATCCGAGCGCGACAAGTCAACAGTCGCTTGTCCATCGGGCCGCGCCGCGCACGAAGAAAAGAAAGAAACCCGAGGTCCCGGTCCCCTTGCCTTTACAGACCTCGATCTCATCAAAACAAGCATACAAAGTACCTGTCATTTCCACCGACCTCCCTGGCATATTCACCAATGGTTAGTGTCATTCCCACCTTCGATTGGCGGATATACCAGGGAGGTTGTCCAGGTATAATGCCCGTCCTGGTACTTCACGGTGTTGCTGGGGAACACATCCCGTCCAGGGACCCACTTCGCTTCATCCAGCAGCCTTCCATACCACCAGCCGTCTGTTGCGGAGCTGTTCGTCACTGCTATCATATCGCCTGCCTCGAAGTCGAACTGGTCGGGACCTGTGGCAGTATAATCGTACAGTGCTTTCACGTAAAACAGGATCGGTGTCGGAGAGTTGTGCCCACTTCCTCGACAATCGGGGTCACGATTCCCTCGTGAATTCTGTTCAGAGTCGGCTTCCATGACTGGTTTGTCGAAATCATGCTGCAGAAGGGACTCGTTGGCCTGTTCAAGCGGATCTGAAAGTGGAAGCCCCCAGACGTGGTCGGATGAGTCGTTGGAATCCCTGTCGGGCTTAATGGGCGTCTCTACGCTTTCGTCGTCGGCCGCTCTACGTTCATCGATGAAGGACTGTATAAAAGGGTGAGTCTACTGTCTTCAGTATCAGATTCCCGTTGTAGAGAGAGTGACACTGGCTTAGGGATCTACACACGTCGATATTATATTTTGCATGATGGGTATCAGGTGTGCCTTGACTTTATAAAGAAGGAATTTCGGGGTGGCGGCGCAAATCTCACTGGGACTGAGGCGACTGAGAAAGGCCTTTAGCGCCCGCAAGCAAATGCATCATCGCTCATTACTGCGCAGCGGAATCATGTATTCTAAACGTTATCTGTATCGGTATGAAAATGAAATGCAAAGGGAGGTTACATGGGATCTGTACAGATAGAATAGGAAGGAAACATAGGAATCACATAGATGTTGACCGGTCATATACTTATTCACGTCGCCTCCGGCGGCCCCCGCCCCTGCCTCTTTCATCAGCGATCTGAATCGCTCGCTGCGCTGTCGCTTTCATCGTGACCCCACACCGCAAATGCCCTCCGCGGAGCTTCAGTCGAGCGCGAAACCGATTGACCTCTGCCCCGCCCCGTTATGAACGGCGCAGTGGCAGTCCTAGGAGTCTCCACGCCTACCTCACGTGGGACCCTGTTCTTCCCTCCAGGCGATTTCTGAAGATGTATCTCATCACGGAACCCTTGCTGGCCAGCATGGGGAACGCCCTCATCAGACGACGGTGACGAGTGACCGGACAATGGGTAGTTGAAGTCAACGTGTTTGTGATTGTGTGGCCCCACACTTGCGTATCGACCGGGGGAGTCGACCCCAGAGTGCTGGGACGCGGTCGACGTGCTTCGGGGTCGAGACTTGGACCGTGATTTGGCGCGCCTTTTCTTTGCGTCTTTCGGTGGCAACGACGGGGGTCTGAGATGCTCGAGTGGACCTTGCGAACGCAAGGGGTCGGTGAGCCTTTCCCAGTTCTGGTCTGCATACTTCAGGAAGGGGAAGGAGTTGCCGTCAGAGTCACTATTAGCACCTTCACTCGAGGCGGCATCTCCTTCGCGCGATTGCTTCTCGTGCTCCTTCAGATAGACGACGCAGGTGACAGCCATGTATGTGTGAGGGGAAGGGATGTCCGGGAACTGAACATTCTTGAGGAATTCGTGTGTGGTATAATCTAGTAGAGGTGTCATTCACAAGCCCATCCAGGCCGGATTGGGAGAAGTACGCACGGATAAACCGAAAGTGCAAGTCTAGTTGGTTGACCTCGCTCCCATCGATGGCATTTTGTCCCTTTTCTTCAACTGTTACAAAGCCCCCGCACATGGAAAGTATAAGGGGAATGGGTGTAACATTATCAGGGTCGTAAGTCTTGTTATTGAACGATACCGCCAATGCGCCTTGGAGCTCGTGGATTGAAAGGTCCCTCGTTGAGTACAACATCCAGATGAAGACACGGTGGGCAATCGAAGCGTCTTGAGGGGACTGGTCGTTGATTCGCTTCAGGGTATGTTGATGCATGGCGTCAACACCGGAGGGGAGCTCCTTCAGTGCATCCCAGAGGGTGCTGACGCTTCTGGCCTTGGCGGTGACGCCTTCCATTTGCAAGCGCGCAACAAGGAACCTACGACGTGGAATGGTGAGTACTTGCGATATTCACGTTCACACTTTTGAAAGAAACTCACATTCCCCTCGAACTTTCGCGGACACGCTTCTTCAGCTCATTGGTCAGAGCGGGCTTGCGCGATAGGATAGCTTGGAGCCTGGAGCTCGACTTGACTTTTTCTTCTACGAAGTGGTCGATGTCTTCGGTGCGTGCTTCGATGGAAATGTGGAGGGCGTTCGGTATTCGATGCGCGTATAGGTCGAGTGGGCGTGAGGTTATCAAAACGTTGGCACCCAACAACGGGAGTGCCTGGAGCAGCTCATCTCTCACCAGATCGTCTGCCTCGTCTAGGCCATCGACCAAGAGAAACACCTTCAAAAGCATGCTGACAATATGTTGGAGTGCTTTGACCATTTCCATAGCATTGAGATCCTCTCGTTGCTTTCGGATATAGAGGTGTCGCATGTAGTGGAAAGCACATGGGTGGTCCTCGACGAGTTGGGTGAGGAGGCCCGCGAAGATGTCCCGTAATGGTAGCTTCTCTGTGTACCGAATGTACGCCCCCACGATAGCGACCCCTTCTTGATCCTGGAATATCTCCTTCAAACGTTCAAATGAGAAGGATCTGCCAAAGCGCCGGGGACAGGTGAGTTCATTGACGAGAGCCAACCTAACTGCAAGTACTCACGATATCACTGTTTTCCCGGCACCCGCTGCGCCATCCCAATAGTAAGGCTTCATACTGCCGAACAAGATAGATGATGACTTACGCATCCCCGTACCCCAGACGATGACGTTCTTTCCTTCCACCAACTGCCGAAATTCAGCAGACTCGATGAACCACAGTCCTGTGTTGGGCAAGCGTTGGCTCAACGCCTCTTCGTAGATCCGTAGGAACTTCGGGCCCTTGAGCCAGGCGACGATCTCCTCGAGCGGCACTGTAGCACGCGATGTCAATAGAGCGTGCATAGCTAGCCGTTTGCCCAGAACCTACCTTCTGCGCCCTCAGTCGAGGGGCTGTTGCCGTAGTTGTTGTTGTTCACGACGGTGACATGGTAGGTGCAGTTCCCGCTGACTATCGTCGTCGTCACTGTCCCTATCGAGAGCTGCTGGGCGGCATTGAAGAAGTCTATGTTGCCTTGCTGGTTCGGAGCTGGGCGACGAAGGATCGTCAGATCGATGGGTAGGTTATCGCGGCAGCGTCGTATACAGACCTTGACTCGAAGTTGCCTCACCATCCCGTGTAGTCGGACCGTCGTCGGGCTGGCTATCTGGCGACGCCATTGGGCTCGGGGGAACATAAGGCATGATGCATGAGGGAGGAGGGCAACGTGCTGTGTTCAGTGTTTCGTTACGGTGCATTCGTCCCACACTGCCGTATTAGGTGCTCCGTAATGGAAGGCGATTAGACGCCCGCAAGGCCTGTGGCTTCCTGGGCGGCCAAACTACACTTGATATAGAGAGCGGTCGACTGACTTTACGTTCAAGCAGAGTTCCATAGGAGCGACTAACCAATGTGTATGAAGAATCTGGGTCGAACGTCTGTCATCTCAAAGTGGATTCGGGACTTGCTCGGGGCGGTAACTTTGTACTCTTATCGTTATGTTCTCAAGCTTAGGGTGGTTCACGTAGATGGCAGTTGGATGAAGGGGATATGACATTCATGTGAGAATTACAAAGATAGAAAGTTATGTAGCAAGATCTGGAGGAGGAAGTTCAATCAGCAACGATGTTGGATCCAAGAGAGCAATAACCAAGGAATAAAAGGGTCAGATAAGCCATGTTTTCATTCCCCCCAAACGCCCAAACATCACACACATCGACAATCCGCACACCAAGACGGCGTACGGGCGTACAGGGCCCCAGAGAATCCAAACGAGCAGAGAGTCCATGATCCTCACATGTGCAAACGCACAGCGACAGGTGTACAAGACACCGGCACTGCGAGCTACACAGGCGCAATGATTCGGCATTGCGGGGAGGAGTAGGGCTCTTGCCTGAAAGGTCCAGGACCCGACGGGTATGAGTAGGAAGGAAGGGTGCATTCAACGAATGGATATAACTATTTTTCGTCTCGCCGATGGGGTGAAGGAGGAAGACCGTGGGTAAGGATGGAAGGTAAGCTTACCTGGTAGAAGTCGAGGGCACTGCTGGGATACGAAGGTAGAAAAGATAAGCTAAACTGAAGAGGAGTTAGTAAAGAGTTGGACGAGAAGGAGGATGCAAAGAAGATCAGATGAAAATTAAGTTTTTTTGGTTAAAAAACGGTATCCACAAGAGAGTTTCCCCTCAATTCGGAAGCAGAACTGATTGGACATCATAACGAAAAGGAGCCCTGGAGGGTGATACTCACAGTCTACATAGCGAACGGTGGAGGGAGAGGTGGAAGGAGGGAACAAGATGCAACGAGGATTACCGCGCGCAATTTTCGTTTTATCTCCGATGGTTTCCGACTCCGCTAACTCCGACAAATTCGAGCCCCGCTGGTCCTCAAAATTTGCTCGCGATGCTCCGATTATCCCCAGCGTCTCTTAGCGTCTTTCTTGTCGTCTTGCGGAACGATGACGGACAGTTTTAGGTGAGCATCTTTTCCCTGCATAGGCCTTGATGATACTTTCCATTATCGACCTGCGACTACGGAATGAGCACCGTCGAACATGCATCACCAACTGAGCCTTCTCCCTTTTCCTCATCACCGATTTTTTTCATCCACTTTTACTGACTTCATCTTCTTCAGATAGATTTTGTGTTCTGTAAGTCGTGCTACTGTACGCTAGATAGAAAGGACGAAGAAGTTAGCGGGCGACACCATATCATGGGCCCTCAAGCTAACGTCCCACCACCCTCTGAATCCGTGTTGTCTCTTCGAAAGAATTTTCAATGCTAATCATGGCACCCGGGTTCACTTCTGCAGAGTCTGAAGCACTGTGACTAGGCTGTATACTACTCGGTAGGTCTCCTGTCCATCTACCCAGTCGTCCTTGCGACGATGACTTCAAAAAATACAAGCATATGTCCGATGTTTCCGAACAATGAGGCACATATTTTCTACGTCTGAGCTTCTTCTCGGATCCCTGAAATCTTTTTGAACCTTTCGCTGACTCCTCCTTCAGGTACTTCGGACGTCTGTGTCTTCTTTTTGTACCGTATTTGTGCTTAGATAGTTTTAATGTGATATGAATCCCGCGACCGCGTGCCCGATCGTAAAAATCTTTGTTGCCAACGGCCATGACCTCTACTTCGCTCGCGGCGGATCCGCCGTCTGGATGGCACTCAATTCGCCCCTGGGACGCCCAGCTCTCTCTATACGTCCGTGAAATAACCTCAGTATCCGTCACCTTCATACTAGCCACCGAGATCTCTGGTCCTGGCGAGTCCGAGGTCGACCCTTCTCTCGCGGCGCTGGGCTTTACAGCCGCAGCAGAAAACGAGGACTCAAGTAGAACCACCAGCGTCAGCAAGAGCAATGCGACCAGCGAGAACATCCCCAAAGACGACGACGAGCCCTTCCAACAATCGGGAAGGCAAACGAATGATTCGAGTTCAGCGGGAGCTTCAACGTCGGACTCGAGTAGCAAAAAGCCTCGGTCCTTGATCAACGAGAAACTGGCGAATGGCCTGCGGGTAAACGTGAACGAGGTCAACTGGCAGCGCGTGTTCATCCGTGTCGACGAGAAGGCGGACGAGGCCGTTATTATCGTCTATGGTCTCATGCCCGGACGGCAGTACGACATCGACCTTGCGCTCGTACAGCCAGGACAGAGTCAGGGTCAAGGGCAGGGGCAGCAGCAGAGTCTCCGGAGACAGATTCTTACATTCGACGGTGCGCCTCTTTATACTTTCTGCATTGCATCGCTCTCTGACAGGCAACGCTTTTGGATTCATTGATATGGATGGAAATAGATGCGACGGATCCGGACAGTATCAGCGAAAACCTCACAGACCCAGATTCATACGACCACTCGAATGCGTCCTCTTCCGATGCGCACCACACGGTATCGACACCATCGACGTCCCCGAGCCGGACGATACCCAACACCCCTCCGCCGTCCTCCTCGGACAATGGCAACACCATCCTGAGCTCATCCTTGTCAACCGCCTCCTCTTCCTCCTCATCCTCTTCCGACTCAATGAGCAGCACCTCGCCGCCCCAAATCAGCCTGGAAGAAAGGCTGAACCAGCTGCGGCACTCGCTCTCCCTTATCAACGCAGAACGCGAGGGGCTCTCGACATCGCTCAAGTCTGCGCGGAAGGAGTCTCAGAAGGCGGACGCTGCGCTGCGCCAGGAGATGGAGGCCCTCAAGCGCGCAAGCGAGAAGCACACTGCGGGCGAGGTGCGGTCGCGGCAGAAGATCCTGGCGCTCCAGGAGGCGGTGAAGCGGGCGCAGGCGGCGACGAAGGAGACGGAGAGCCTGGTTGAGACCATGGAGAATGAGGTGCCGGAGTTGTTGAAGCGGAAGGAGAACAAGGAGAGCGAGTATGCGAGGGTAAAGGTGGAGGCGGAAAAGGCTCGGAGGGCCAGGGAGACCAAGGTGGAGAGGGACAAGAAACGGCAGGAGGGCATGCGAAACGAGCTACAAAGCTTGTCGCATAAGTTGGAGAAGTTGACTGCGAAGAAGGAGAAACATGAAACGAACACGATACCGGAGCTCGAGGGGCAGTTGGGGAGCGTAGAGAAGGATATCGAGGAGCAGGAGAAAATTCTGATGCAGCTGGAGATCAATAGGGAGTTTGAGGATGTGAATCGGCTGGTGCTGAGTTCGCAGCAGCAGCAGGCGGTGGGGCAGTCGGTGGGCAACCCGTTCGCCCTCTCGCCGCAGTACTACGGCGGGTTTGGTGAACATCATCACTCGAACTACGTCCCCGTAGTGCGCACGAGGCACCAGAGCCTCGGGACAACGCAGCAACAACAGCAGGGTGGTGTGGGTGTGACTGGGCTCGGTGGTGGAGATCCAGGGACGATTGGGCGCCCTTCACAACTTGCTGTTTCTGTTGCGCCTATCCAAAGGCCCAAATACTCAGCGTCAACCTCGTCCAACTCGCTGTCGTTGGATCTGACGACTCCGGCTATGGCGTACGCACAGCAATTCCAGAAGCTGAGCTCTATGCCGTCTGGCTCCGGGTCTGGTTCTGCATCCGCCTCGAGCTCGACGTCGAATATATGGAGTCCTCCTCAAGTGAGGCATACGCCGAGTGGCGCGGGGCCTGGCCGATCAAATTCCCTGCAATATCCGCCCCCAAGTCAGCGATACGGCTCAGCGGAGTTGTCATCTTTCTACAGAGACCCCCCACATCTTACCTCTTCCTCCTCGATCTCCAATACCCATAATAACCACCATAGGTCTCCCCAGGCCGGGGTAATCGCACCACCGCCTCCGATAATCTTGACGAATCCAGCGAGACGAGGTTCATTGAAGGCAGGGTCAAGTTCGAAAGCGCCCGGCTCGCCGAGCTCGCTGGTGTCCACCTCGTCGTCTCTGCTCTCTTCTTCTTCGGGGCAGAATGTGGAGGGGGAGAGGGCTAGGGATTCGTCGCCAAAGGGCCGCCGGAAGAACTCGAGGAGCTCTGCGTCGGCTGGGCAAGGGAATCCGATTGGGAGAGGTGAATTACCGCCGTCGCCGGCGGTTTCGAGTACGTTGAGCGGGAGGGCACCGGCGTTCGAGCCTGGGAAGCGGGGAATGTCGGGGTCTGGGGGACCAGGAGAGAAGAGGGCGCCCCCGGGGGTTATTGGGGCTGGGCGGACGAGGTCATAGACTGGACCCTGGAGTTTCTTGGTGTGACTTGTTATGTGTCTTATTTATGGAATTTTGCGACTAATTTTGTGGATGCTTTCGCTGATTGTATTCTGTTGCTGGACTGGGTGCATCTTTTCATCGGACAAACTATGAGGGTGCTCATGCATTTCGAACCTCTTTGTTAACTGTCTAAACTGATTCACAGATCCGTGGGTCTTCATGGCCTGGGCGTCTATCTAATGTTGGTGTGGCCGCCCAAGAAAACAGGTACTGTCGATAATAAGAACATTAAGTAGCGACAAACACGGTCAACTGGATTGCCCTGTAATACTAATGGCCAGGGGAACTTTCAAGAAGCCCGGACGGAAGAAGAGTAACATTAACATTCCCAGCAACCAGCTGGTACCGCGGACCGTTGCCGTTGGGATACGCCACCTGAACACGGCGCTTATTTGGTTCAAAGGCTGCCGCGGGCATCAAAAGGAAGCGTCACCAAAACACGGTGCTTATTAGGACAGTCCGCCGAGGGTTTAGAAATCCAGATCTTGTTCCCCCCAAGCGTCAGGCATCATTCCACAGAGGCTCAGCGCGAACTAGGAGAAATTTTGCGGTGGGTCACAGCCAAGTCACAGCACAGCGCAGATACGAGCCCCGCGTACTATCTCATGGCGGTGGCAAGTGCCAGCGGGGAGCGGAAGAAGAACCGGGACGCGTTGCGTCCTTCGAGACGGGAAGCTTCCATTCCTCCGTAGTTCGACGGCCCCATTACAAGAAACAGCTAAAACTCCAGTCGTTGCACAAGAGTCTCCACCACTATTTCTCAACTTCTCGCAGCGTCTTCAGACGCTTTCCGATGCGTCACGCATGGGACGTCGATCTCTCTTGGTTCATCAAGATGGAGGAGGAGAAAAAAATGAGTGTTCTTGCTGAGCCTCGTATTCGCTTCCTCACGCCGGCCGGCCTTTTCGATGCCTCTCTGGAGACGAGTATCCAGAGCGCTTTGAACCGGGATACAAGACCTGGGGATGACTTCAGGCGCCTACTTTCCTCCAAAGAACGCGTAAAGCTCTCTCGGTTGTTAGCGGAAGATAAGCTGGAGCTTGTCAGCCCAAGACTTGCGCTGTGTAAGCGATGCTGGAGCCTTGTTCCCCTCTCTCATCGTACATGGCTACATTTCGGTGCCTGGAAGCTGCATCGAGACCAATGCGTGAGTAGGTTGAAGAGGTTAAAGCAATACCTCCCGGACAGCCGCGTAAGTCTTCGTTGACGGTTAGACATGATATACGAATACTAAAGTCCGACTTCCGAAATATTTAGATTGACTGGAGAGAACCTGGGCAACATCGATTCTGGGGTACTGGAGAACTTCGGGACCCAAACGAGGCTGAGCGACCCGAGCGACAGTCGATTTGCCATATTTCGTTGGAAACTTTCCCATCCGTCCCTGTCCCTGAGCACACTCGCGGTTCTGAAGGCCGAGATACGACACGGGAGATGGCTTCTTCGAGCACAGATTTTTTTGAGGTGGATGAGGAGATGATTCGATGTGCGTTGATACTATGCTCCTGGGAGTTTCTCCCATCGCCGTAGCCTTCAAGTTCTATTACCTGTGGGAAGATGGCCGATTCAGATGCTGCGTACGGCAGTTTAACCTCGGCATTTTGGCTCAATTTCTTCTATAATATGCATGCTCATTACAATTACCTTTAATTGCCCAACACTGTAATGATAATACACCGCTTTCTGAGCATGTTATATTGGAGTCGTTGAGAGCCCTTGGCTCATCCTTCTAGGGGTCGAGAGAAGACATACCCTCACAGCAGAACCACGGCCTCCCTCAATTCAACGTACTCGCTTTCGAGCCGACCCCAGATTCATTGACAGCGTTCATGGTGGTTCCGTTGCAAGAGCCGGCGCCAAAATCCTGGGCACGCGATCACTCCGAAAAAGTCCGCCGACGAACCCCACGACGAGCACCATGTACCGACCCCCGTCCTCGACTTCCAGCCCCCTCCTCTCCTGCTGTGTCCCAGGAGCACCGACACCATGCTCGAATATCCCCGCATGCCCTCTCCCGTGCGATTCTAGCCAAGATCGAGCCCCACCCAAGGCGCTGCAACCCCGGGCGTAACTTGAGAAGAAAGGTGCGTACCATCTGGGCCATCGCCCAACTTTGTATCTGCGTGGTAATGATGATTGACGACGGTCACATTGTAATTTCCATTAACAATCGTCATTGTCAGAGTTTCGATAGAGAAGTTTTCTGCACCAGGCAGGATGTTCACGCTGCCATCTTGACCTATTCACAACTTGTTATGAGCTGAAAGCGAGAAGATCTTGGCGTCTACTGCCCATAACTTCATTTCCTTACCCTACTTAGTGAGGATTATCCCGTCTCCCGTCGAATCGAGGCAGCCAACTTGCGAAGTATTTGTCTCCATGGGATTCTGGGCTGAGATGTGGACGCGGAGAGCAGAGTTGGAACGAACCTTCGACTGCTGTGCGCACGATGCGCACGACGACTCCACGTCTTTTCCCACGGTCCCACCGAAATTAGCGCCCAAGTATATCCTAGTGTTTCTCGGCCTGGCATGTTTCGTGCATGCATCAGTGATAAAAATGTATTGAGTGGTGACAGTACTTACCTTTTGTGCAGAAAGCCGGGTGTTGTTCAAAGAGCCCGCTGATTACTAGCTCGATAGACTCCAGCAATGAGAGCGTTGGTCGTCGCAAATACATATCTAAAACTAGAAGTACATCGGTCATTGTCTAAAAAGAGTTATGTTTTCGAAAGCCCCACTTGAAACACTACTGGTACACAGAAAAGCCCAAAAAGAAGGTTTGATATAATAGCAGGAAATTTGAATGAATGCAGTCTGCAAGCAACGGGAGGATGGGAGAGTGGTGGTGCTCACGACCAACCTCGTCCGACGGCACCGTCAGTGGAAAGGTGAGAAAGAAGAGTAAAGGATAAAGAGTGAAACACGGGAAACTGCAAAAGGAGTCGAGTACTCAAACGAAACTCCCATGCATCGCCAACATATGACTATACACCCCCGATCCATTATGAAACGGCACCAGGCAGACCCAACAGAGATGGATGGAACAGACGGTGCACGTCACATGGTGGCAACCCATAGTTTTCTCGATCGGCATCTTGCATCCCGGACACGGCTTAACATCGTTATTCCTCATCCACTCTTCAAACAAACTGTCACCCTCATCCGGCCGGACACAGACGAGGCCGTCGTGCGCCTCCGTCTGGCAGGACGCGCAGATCCTCACCAGACAGGAGGGGCACTGCAAGGCGGCGCCGACTGAGACCGAGGATGGGGGTGACAGTTTGCTTGAGGATGAAGAGGTCGACGACGTTTTAGTTAGTGCGGAGGGTTTCAAGGGGGGAGGGGTGAGTTCGACGCGAGATATGGGTCGGTAGATCTGCTGACAGTCGGGGGTGGGGCAGTGGGAGAACTCGTCTGGGCGGCGGTGGATGAAGGAGGAGAACGACGCCTCGATGATGGCTTCGAATTCGGGTGGGGAGAGATGGAATTTGGCGAGGCTGAGGGGGATCTTTTCCTTGCACTTGGCATCATCGCCCAGGCAAGTCAAAGGGAAGTGATTTTGGTCCACGGAGGCCATCATGTATCGAATGAGACAGGTCTTGCACCACGAATGGCCACAGCACAGAGTTACCGGAGAAGCAGCTGTGTCGAAGCAGACGGGGCACTGTATAGGGATAGGGACAGGGTCAACACGGAACGACCGGCGAAGGCGGATGATGGCATCCCTCGCAGCGTTTCGCGCATGGTCATCACCTCGGACGGTCAGCACTCTATTCCACAGATCAAGCCGAATGGAATCTTCTCCTAGTTCATGCGACAATCCCGCCATCCCCTCGTTCGTGAGGTACCCAATCGTCCGACTGTCCAGAGTAATGGTGTGCACCTTCTGCCCTCTCAACGCCTCGACCTTCTCCATGATCTTCATCCGGACCGCTAATCGCTCTGTCGACGTACCAAATAGACGAATCAGCTTTCTGTACTTATCCACCCGCACCGTGACGAGAGGGTGCTGCCGCTGGAGATCTCCGACGAACTCCTGCCCTCCAATATATCCAAAGAACCTATCCCAAACCACCTTGCCCTTCTCCCGAACTACCTCCCCAGATAAGATGACATCCAACTCCGCTTTGAGTTTACTAAGCCCTTGGGTGTCCTCTGCCCCTAGCCGCACTGAGACATACGTAGGATATACGCGAGGCGTGACATTGAGGTGGCCCATGCGCCACGCCGAAGCCGCAAGGGCGTCGATGTCTTTCTTTGACCCTTCATACACGTCGACTGGGAGAGAGTACTCCAAGGATTGGACGTGTCGCGCGAAGATGCGAGTGTGGCCGGTGAAGGCAGGTTTCCTCGCGTGCATGAACTCGCAGAGCTTCTTGGCGTCCTGGGAAGTAGCTGTATGTGCCCATCCCACTACCATCCCAGCTTTGTACGGCGAAGGCATGATTTCGAAATCAAGCACGTCCGCCCCACTGTCCTTCACCATGCGCTGAATACCGTTAAGCGCCCGCGGATTAGAAGTGTAGTTCACTTGACCCCACATGACGCTGTCGCTCCCGATGAAGTCCTTTAGCGTAGCTGTATCGGTATCCGCAGGTACGCCATCCAGGCGGATGTTGAAGCGACTAACAGCAGGGAGGCCAGTATGGACTGTCGCCTTGAGAAGGTGCTTTCCAAGCGGTGTGTAACGGGCCTTTTCGAGCGCTTCCAAAGACGCTTGTTTCGAGGTGAACCCAACGTAAGCCGTCTTCGACGGCGCCTCCCAAGATATGCGAACCGAGGTATCGTTGAGATGCGTGTTGGCCTCGGTGTTGACGCTGATGGAGAGTTTGGCGGTCAGGATAGATCCGAAAGCTTCTAGACCATTTATGCTAGGGCAGACTTTGGAGGCCTCTGTGGCGCTTGCGAAACGCGCCTTCACGGTTATATAAGGGGTGGGCCCTGGATCTGGCATGCGGAGGTCGATAAGTTCGCCATGGTTCTTCAGAAGGCTCGACAGGTCGTCCAAGTTAACTCGTTTTGGGACATTGCCGATGTAGACCCAAGATGTTTCGAATCCAGTGACCACCTCGACTATCTCGAAGCCCTCGGTAACCTTGATTTTGATGTGCTTGTAGATAACGGTCGAATGGATTTCTGGCACGGTTCGGGCAGGAACTTGAACCAGTTTGCGAGGTGGTAACTGTACTGGGTGAGTATTTTGTGGTTACTGGCTCCGACTGAAGGACCTACTGTGTCGTCGTATACCAGGTCGTCGTGAACGTAAAAACATTGTTCGCCTCTAAGACATTCCCCTCGCAGCCAGATTTTGCACGTCTCGGTAAACGGGGGGCGCGGATAGCGTCGCTCGGACGGCGGCATCTGTGGTCCGCTTCCGGCAAGAGTGGTAGAACTGGCGCTCTGCATCTCGTTACGACTTGATTTGGCCATAAGATTTTTTTAGTGTGCGTACCTGCAGATCGGGGTGTCTAAAGTGACATGTGGGTCCCCGCCAACAATGTCCCCGAAGCCAGTTAATGCAAACACCGGGTTCTGGTCTCTGGTCGGGGGGAGAGGTGTTTGGGACAGCAGGCTTCGCCAACAGAGTTGGTGCCGAGGGGCCAGGATGATCAGGTGGTCCCAGATTTATCGACTGAACAGGGTGCGAGTTCTGCCTCCCTGACGCCGGGGGTCCGTGAGGCTGCGCACGCTGATCAGATTTCAAACGCAGGTTAGCATCTCGCTGGGAGGGCAGGCTGGTTTCCTTCACCAATGGAGGTGGTACTGGTGGAACAGGGCGATTCGGCTGGGAATGCAGAGTGGCGCCCGGTTGTACATGTTGTAGGTTCGGTTTCGTTGACGGAGGGGGTGCGAGCGGTACGGGCCGATCGGATGGCGTGCGTAGATGGACGCCCTTCGGTATGGGATGGGGATCCTGTTTCATTGGTGGTGTGGGTGCGGGAGGTGCAAATCGGGTAGATTGTGTACGGAGCTGAACTTCCTGCGCTACCGGTTGGGGGTTCTAGAAGTAATTTTAGTTCGGTGTTAGCTGATAGAGGAGACGAAAGAGTATACATCAACGTGAATATAGCGACACGTTGGACCACGGTTGCAGAGCCCTCTCTGGAAGTTACGACAAAGCTCTCGAGGCTGGTTGGCGAAGCGTGGGGGTAACGATGGCCGAATTTCGGCCATGACTTCTTCCTCTGTATCAGATGAATTCTGTGACGGTGGTGAAGCCCAGTTTTTTTGCTGTCGTAGTGGATAAGAAAAATGGCTGAAGTTGTGTAATGAAGAAACGTACCGGAGAGTGGTCAATCCGTTCTGAGGACGAGGATCTCTCAAGATGCCATGCCTCGTTATCGAGGCCAAAGTCCCACTGCCCAGTCGTTGGGTCCCACCCTGAGTCACGGATGGAGATTTGTGTCGAATGATTCGTGCCCGCAACAGAAGCACCTGTTTTAGACCGCCGTGAACTGGGCTGAGAGTCGGATCCGGAGTCTGAGTCACTGTCCGCTGGCGGGAGCAGAAGTGGCGTATCTTTCAGGTCCCGATGGAAAAGATACAGGAAGTCCCTGTCCCACAACTTCTTGAAGAAGAGGTTCTTATCCTTCGGGTGAATCCTCATGCATCGGTTTGCCCATGGGCACCATCTACCAGACGAGATGAAGTCGATGCAGATCTCCTGCTTCATTGCAAAAGTCGGGTATGCCTGAAGCGAGCCAACTCAATGACGATGATCATCAGGCACGAGTCATGACCGACATACTTCGATTCCGAACGCCTTGAAAGGTCTTTCCTTCGGCCCCTGATCAATAGCTTGATTCTGACATTCTTCAAGGGTTACGGCAGGCCCGAGGTCGCCGGGTACACCGAGGGAAGTAGGTCGCTAACATCCGCTGGTTCAGGCGGCAACCACATCCTTCAAGCTGCACAAAACATACCTCTATCAGACTCGGGGGCCGCCTGATCAATGCATCTCGTCTTATCGGCTGTCCATCGATAGAGGGTCGTGTAGATTGAGTCTATTAAGATACAAGCCTTGAGGCGCTGAAAACATGTAACGGCCATGCACGATACGCACTGGAGTACTCCAGCCTTCCTCCGCCTCCGCTTTCGCTCTCGGCTGCACTTCTCTCTTCTTTCCCTTCACGCCGTCACAGTGCCTTCCGTCCTGGGTAGATTTAAGCTCGCGGATAGGCTGCTGCGCAGCCAGAGGTCTGGCTGTTACTGCGCCTGTAGTCTTCCGTTCCGCCAGTTGCGAATCCGTTTTCGGGTGCCTGGCAGCTGCTACGGATGGCATGCTGCAAGATCTCGTTCTGCTTCCAGGAATTATGGGTGCGCTGACCGGGATACTGTAGCTGTGCGATGGAGGTCAGCGCAAAACATGAGCGTCGGAGCTCAGTGGCCTTGTGACATTTGGCGTCATTCGGCTCATTCCCACAATGGGTCCGATATTTGGTCGAGTTGACAATCGACGGTGTCAGTGTGGCGACGGCGGCAAAGAGGCGCCTGAAATTCAGCAAAAGAGTCTTCGTATAACAGTGAGCCAGATGTGATCCATTCAGGTAAATTACTGAGACAAAAGTCTACCAGGGACGCGGGAGAATTTTTTAATCTTGTACTGCATTGAGCAAAGGCGGACCAAGCGCGCAGTTCCAGGCGCGATCGTTGGTAGAGAACGGCGAGCTTCCGGAGCATCCTCGAAGTCAGAGCTATTATCAGCCGGTAGACTAGCTTTTTTATGCCTCATCCATGATGCATGGCATAATTGGCCGCACGGGCCACCAGGTCCAAGCCCTTCCCAAAGACACCTCAGTATCGCGGCCACAGGAAAGATTATGACAGTTTTCTGTTGAACGTGAGTGAGGACGCCAGCCCTATCTGAGGAGCACGAAGAGCCTACCACAAGGAAGCTGACTATCCAGGCCACGATCTTGCAGTTATAACCAGTGAACGCTGCTATAGCCAGCCAGGGAATAGCTAAGGACACGACGTTATTCCAACGCCCGGTTTGCATACTCAAGAAAGCTTACGCGTTTCGAAGAGCGAGAGCTGGCGAGTCCAGACACTCAGAATTCGTTGACCAAATGACCAGTTTTTAATCTCAGAAAGCGTCGAGTTGATACTTTCCAGCTCGCTTTGGACGTGGCCGGTCAGAGCATGTATCGAGAATGACAGGTCCTTCGAAACATGCGATAGCACTTGTTGACTTGTCTCAATCTCTTCGAAATTTCGAGTTATTTTGGAGGCCCCTTCTAGCATGTTAGAAAGCTCCAAGCCGAGAAATGCAGAGGCCTCGTCGCAGCTCATTAGGTTAGCTAACGTATCTCGAGATCCTTGCCACTGATAGTAGTAACTCACATGAACTGTTTTCTGCATCGCCGTGTCCAGCTCCGAGAACAGGGTCAGTGCTCGGCTCTGAATTTGGGGTAAGTAGTGGATCAGGTTGAGAAGAAGGGTCGAACAATTTACCGACAACACATTGAATTGCCCCTCATGGGCTTCAAGCCGAGAGGCGAGCAGGCGCGTCTGGCGGTCGATTACAGTGTGGATAGTCTGGAGCACACCCGAAAGCTCGGAGGTGTGCTGGGAACAATTAGATTTAATCAGAAGTCATCAAGTCCGTGCCACGCACATGGGCCACAGTTTTCTCCAGCGAGATACCACCCTAAAGGTCAATGATGAGAAGGAAAGTTCCCTTTGATATGTGGAGAGTAGGTTGGGTATTACCTCTTGAAGTAACTCCGTGTGCGCGATCTTTAGTTCGCTAACGAGCGATCGCACGCTCGTGGTGCATTCTTCGCGAATCTTTAGAGACGAGATTAGCGAGGAAACAGCATGTTTATTGAATTCACTGGGAGCACATCCTACCTTTGTTATCGATGCGACCATGCTGTCAGACACCTGGGTCTGGAAGACAGACTGAAGATCAAGGACAGCTGCACGTATATCATTGCCTATTTCGTTCGCGTTCTGGAGGGCTTTCAGCGATCAAGTTCCCGAGATCATGGAAGACGGCGGAAATGAGAAAATCGCGCCAGTGGCTCACCTCTTGGTATAGAGACCATCTCAACTCCCGTTTCTCCTCCCTTGACCGGTGACTTTGGAGATATCGGAGGAAGTCCAATTTCTCCAGGGTCGCGTTCCTATATATTTCTCGTGCCACATCTTCGAGCAACCATCAACCATCAACGCCTGTCGAGCCCTTCTTTAGGCTAGACTTTGTCTCTTGACTGACCTATGTCATGTAGTCTACGAAACGCAACACACAGCATCGCTGCGAAAATAGCGTTAGCTCTAGACTTGGATCCGTAGCATGATATGTATGACACTGACGTAGTTCTCGCAAATAACCAGAGTAGCTGGACCACAGTTGTGCGCTTCGCGAGAGGGCACTACAAGGTTTTAGAGTAAGTATCATCAAACGAGGTGGCACATTCAATCTTTGTGCTCCCTACTCTACGCATGGACCCAAGGAGCTTGTTTCAAGTTCTACATTGTCTCGAAGGCCCATATCGAGGGCGGAGCATTCCATGGGCACAGAGTAATGCTTCGCAGTTCTGATTTCACACAGTGTGAGCGATATCGCAGCTAGAAAGGTCCCGTTTAGCTCGAGATGGTATGCTCGCGTTCAAAAATGAATCCTGAGAGAGTTACCAGCAACGCGTTCATCCTGGCAGTGATCGGACTTTGCACACTGGGGACGGACGCGCTGGGCGACGCGACTGAAGCAATCTGGCTCGCGCTCGAACCTGTCCAGGGCTTCTGCACGGTATTCGTTGAGTATATGCACTTGAAAAGTTGGGTTTGAGGGATGATGAGATGCATACCGCTTCCCAATTGCAAAAGCCTGCGTTCCGATTCGTCCAAGGCGAGCTCCTGTGTGCTGTAAGAATCTTTCGAACCGGCTCACTCATGATGTCGATCGCATACAGCAGGCGTTGACCGAAGCATACCACTCGATACACCAGGCGATGTCTCCACATGGTCTATGTGACTCGAAAGAGCCATTTTTGGCCACATGAACGCCTGTGCAGACGCGACCAAGACCAAGGACATCTGGGCAGCACCCCTCATGGTCACAGTGCCTGTTTTACCTCCAAGTTGGTTGTCGATCTGCAGCTGATTTTGTTTGAGATACGTGTGGTTAGGAGAAATAGATCGGTGGTATCAAGTCGGGAGCAAGCTCGCGGTTCTTCACTGGTGGAGTGAAGGAGAGATGTGATTTACCGCACGGCGTGGCGGAACTGATGGTGTGCCCAATACGGTCATTTCCGAGCCGGCGAGGTCATGCTGAGCGGCGTCTAATGGATGAGGGCCACTGCCACTGAGCGCTTGCAGCCGAGGCAGTTTCTCATTTCCCTTTTTTTGGTTTATCTACGCGTATGTAGTACTATGTATCCCCCTATACCTCAAGAAGTTTGTACAGGTGTCTGGAGCGGCTGCACTTCTCGCACCATCAACTGGCAGGGAACCGTTTCAGCTTTCGGATGTTGCTGGGGTTTGACAAGGTTCTATTTGATTCTGTCTTGCGATCGATAATTTGCAACCTTAATCTGCGGTACCGCGCTGCTCCCCTCTCAGCCTCATCAGCATCAAGGGTCGGTAAGAAGCCACAGATCTTTTTCTTGTGAATATTCGGCGATTCGAAGACTATGTATGTATGTTTCAAGATAACAATGACCACTCGCTGTCGGAAAATGTGGGGGGTGAGTGTACTTTGTCAAAAGCATCTAACATCCCGTACTATACATTGCGAAAGGGTGTCACCATTGACGCGATTCGGAGGCGCCAATTGTGGAAGCGTCTATCGAATTACTTGAAGGGGCTGCTCGGTGGATACGGTACATTGCAGTGACGTGAGTTTAGGGCACTTGCTGAGTGTAAGGTATTAAAATATCCAGATGTTGAACAGAATGAGTCCAATAGGGTCTAGCAGACTCCAGTTCGCATAGCGATGGACGAAGCAGATATAGGATGTCAATTAGTCCATGATGCTACTCTTGTGACGTACCGGGAAATAGGATGACCCGATCTGCACATTGGAGGTAAGCAGACACATGTCACAAAGCAGAGGTCAGTTTATACCGACTGCCTTTTGGCTCGTAGTGCATGCAGCTACCTGCAGCCATTCGGTCTTCTCCACGACCGATATCGGCGTAAACACCCAATCTCCAAAAACGACATGAGTACGTGCTCCTTCCTTCCTCGGACATACGCGCCGCCTATGAGGGTCTAAATACGTACCTTAGCGACTGTCTAAGCGACCTTAGGCGACCTGCTGCACATGGACCGAAGTCCGAAATTAGGCGGGGTATTTGACAATGGTAAGTATTCAGAGCTCGAGTGCCCTGGCCGGCTGTGTGGAGTTACTCGAACTCCTCCTACGCCCGCCGGGAGACACCCTCGAGGTTGAGATCCGCAAGGTTAGTTGCCGATGGGCGAATCACGGGAGGCGGTATTGTGCACGGAGTGAAGAGACGCTAGTACAAGGAGGTGAGGCGGCTCGAATAGTATATATTACTTACTTTTCGGAGTCCAAGTTCCTCACCGATCCATGCGGAGATGAGGGGGATGGTGCCTTGGGATTGAGGTTGAGGGCAGGGAGAGAGGTGCCAAGCCGACACTCACCACAATCTGGAAGATGCGATTCCTTCTTGCTCCAACAGGTCGGTGTACGCCAGGATGGTGTGCTGCATCATGCCGTCGCTTGAAGCTACCCTGCCGGCCAAGCGAGGAAGGTGAACGAGCGTCTGTAGAGTGAGTAGAAGGGATAGGGGAGTGTCCAAGTGCCAAAGGAGAGGAATATGTGGGAGAGAAGGGTAGGAGGGATCATAAATACGTATATGCCATTGAGAATCTAGAAATGCAGTAGATAATACAGGGTGTTAAATCGACCCGGAAAACAGCGGAAACTCGTGCAGTGGCTGGCGGCGGCCGACCATGCAGAGCCCGGGCGATAACGATGATTAGCACGATAACCTTTGGCGTAAGGTATGGGAGCGGTCTGTCAGATATAGATACACGGGTGAATGCGATGATGGAGAATGCATTGGGAACTGGATGAAGACGAGTCGGGAACGAGAACGGGAAGAAAAGACTGTGGCTACAAAAGAGAGGACTGTTGCAATGTTGAATTATGTGCGTCGGAGGGTAAGGTAATTTTCATGCGAATTAGGTGGTGGAGGGGGCAGAATAGGGTAGGGCTGTCATCGTGTTTCTAGTGCGCAGGCGTCACGGAGGGAGGGCATACGTCATCCGGCGTAAAGTCGTTGCGGGCAGGCGGAGGGAGGGAGGCAGATTATGATCGGTCGCGGTCGCTGTTGCTCGCGTCAGGTCTTCTCCGGACGACCTGTCCGGAGTGTGCCTTCTGCTCCCAAAGGGCTGGAGACTCGCCCTCGACCCATTCCTCAGTGATGGGGTCGTGCTCGAAGTCCCCGTCCTTGTACCCGTAACGGTTCTCCAGGAGCTTCAAAAGCGGGTTGCGGAGAGCGGGGTCCATGCGGACGGTCTCTCCGGGGTGATAAGACCCTACACCATGACGGGACAGAGACTCTTCGAAAAGAGCCTCGTTGTAGGTGCAACCGCAATTGAGGTAGCCTGGAGGTGCGTTCCGGGGAGGGAAGGCCCGACGCTCTCGGCGAGAGTCATGCCAGGCGCAAAGGGCGTTTCCAGCACGGTTGAGAGAGCAGAAGAGCTTCTTGCGAGCCTCCGTCCGGGCCTTCCATCCACTTTGGAAGCTGCTGGAGTGGGGCGGCGTAGGGAGGGTGTTGGAGTTGGGCACATTGCTGCGAAGGGTGTCGATCGCAGCGCGTGAACGGTTCAACTCCATCTCAAGCTCTTGGACTCGTCGTCTCAGACGGCGCATCTCTTGCTGAGCAGACGCGCCTTCCGAAGACATCGTGGCATCCGGAGAGTAGGACGTGGGCATGGAAGAACCGCTGTACCCAACCGTCGACCTGCCGCTCATACCCATCTGGTTCCGGTTGAATTGGTCCGCGAAGGCCTGGGAGTAGGGTGGTGACGGGGGCGCGATACTTTCAGGAGGGGAGGGGTTTCGTGTGTAGTCGTTGAACGGCATGGTGTTGACAGGAGGTGTACCCATGTTGGAGAAACCGAGATTCGCGTGGCTAGAGTACGTGGCGTTGCTCATGGCCATGTTCATCTGGTTGTTTGTCCAACTGAGGTCCTGGCTCGGCAAAGCTCCGCTGAAGATAGCGGTCGATGGCGGTGAGCGAGAACTTCTTGAAGGGTTCGATAGACTGTTATCTCCCATAGCTCCAGTCAGGCTTGACGTTAGACTGGAGTTTGAGGAGGGAGGTCGCAGTTCATCTGCCATGTTGGCCATGTATGATTCCTGGATCAGAAGTCGGTGGGTGAGCGACCGGACAGAAATGGACACCAAGTTTTACGAACGTTCATGTACGGATTGATCGTGGAGTACGCTGACTGTTCTCCGTCCGAAGACCGACGTTCGACGGGAGGGTGTGTCCTACCACTCCCATTTCGAAGACCGGACCAGGTCCCATATGAATGTGATGAAGACATATTGCTTTGACTTCTGCGACTAGATAGCGAAGGATAAGGTCGCTGTCGTTTGGGACCGGTCGAAGAACCGCGGCGAGAGGAAGAGGAGGAGGGAGAACTTGTCACCGACAAGGAGGAGGAGGGAATAGAGGGGGAGGGAAGTATGGCGAAAGAGTCGGGGGCCTCTTCTTTAATATGAGTCTTGCTGGGATATGGCATCCAGTGGTTGAAAGGTGAGTCCATGATGCGAAAGCGATGAAGCAGGCAACGAAAGATGGTTGGTATCTGGTGCACGGCTTTTTGAGCTGTTTCCAACTCGCGAGATGGGCACGGTGGCGGGTAAGTGGTCGCGATTCTAGATCTGAAAACATGACCTGAGATCTGCGAAGAGAGGCTGTGACAAAGGCGACACAAATCTGGCGCCTACAACTTGATGCGAGCCTTTCCCCATAAGCGATGTTTTTTGGTCAGTTTGATTGATGCACAGATCCGAAAATGAACAGTCCCAAGCCGAAACGCGAAAGATGCTTGATCCCGTATGGTGTCCTCCAGAGAGTGGGGAGCGAGCTGGGTCGGTCAAGCTGGGCCAGTCCGTTTCTGCCAAAGTTCAAACATACACCACCAAAAGATTCATTCCCCCGGATCAAGGACCCCATTTCTAAAAGTAAACATCAACGATAACAGGCACATACGCCGGAGGGTGGCATGAGGAACGCCTGCGCTATTTCGAACGAATATCTTGGGTCAATTTGGGGAGAGTGTGCAGGGATGAGCGCGCGATGGTACCAGGAATCCGTCGAAGCGCCTCGTGTTGGAGAAAAGTGAAGGATAAAAGTCGTTCTGATCCCCGTAGGCAAGTGATAGACATCGAGACACAGCACGATATGATGGCTGCCTGGTCCTGCCCTGACTCCCTGTGGTAATTATCCGTGAAGATAGACGTGCTTCGGACGTGGCTGGGAGATCTGGGTAATCTCTGATAGAAGGATTATGAGAGTCCTTGGGTCGATACCGCGGATCCAAACCTCGAACGCCCGCTTTGGGGGACGAAGGGAGACGAAGGGAAGCGCCCACAGATTGTCACACTGTTGGTGGCAGAAAGGCTCCGAGAAGCTGGGGTATGTGGTGTTACTTATGGGAGTTGAGCTGCAGACGTCGTAAGGATCGACCGTCGTCGGTGACGGCTACTCTTGCTCGTCGTAAGGGTATCTAATGACGCTCGACCAGTCCTTCGCTTTAATAATTTGAGAAGCCTGTGGCGGCACGTCCACCTCTCCGGTGACTAGATTTATGTTGGCCACCCGGGTAACTTCGACTGCGGGACGCCCGGGACAGCTGGCTGGGATGAGCACCACGAAACTTGCTGGCTGGAGCGACCCGACTTACAGTTGGAAGATACGGGGCACTTGTGTGCAGAACAAGCGCCGTTTTCCTGAGAGCTTGCCCTGTTCGAGGCTGCACATATACTGGAGAATCTCAGCGAGCCGACAGTCCTTGTCCGGGGCTGACATGGAGGAGGGAGGAGAGAAGACACGTGTGAACTTTGTTCCCATGCGGCGCGCCGGCATTGCGGCAGTCCGTCAATTTAACTTGGGCAAAATATAAAAAACGTTCGATCGCGCCTGCTCGTTAACAATTTACCTTCATCTTGATAACCTCTTCCTCCCCAATACCCGCAAAAATGGTCTACAAAGTCGCTGGTACGTCGAGCACACTGTCTGGAACGTGCACAGAGCCTGATAAACGTTGCAGACATCTCCCTCGCCGCCTTCGGCCGCAAGGAAATTGAGATTGCTGAGGTGTGTACCAGTCGCTATCTGCTCATCACCAGAGCTTGTAACTGACGGAAAATCTATAGAATGAGATGCCTGGTCTCATGTACCTCAGGAAGAAGGTGGATCGCAACGACCCTCGCTTTCAGGATCCTTTTTAATCGATTTGATTGTGATAACAGCACGCTGCCAACCAGCCCTTGAAGGGTGCCCGCATTGCTGGATGCCTCCACATGTACGATCGCGCCCATTTACCGGCCTGCAACCTCTAACATGATCTATAGGACCATCCAGACTGCCGTCCTCATCGAGACCCTCACTGCTCTCGGTGCTGAGGTCACCTGGTCTTCTTGCGTGCGTTCTGGATTTAGCCCCTATACCACGTTGTTTCCTGACATTTTTCCTTCAGAACATCTACTCCACCCAGGACCACGCTGCTGCTGCCATCGCCGCCACCGGTGTCCCCGTCTTCGCCTGGAAGGGTGAGACCGAGGAGGAGTACACCTGGTGTATCGACCAGACCATCAAGGGCTTCAAGGATGGCCAGGCCTTGAACATGATCCTCGATGATGGAGGAGACCTCACCAACCTCGTTCACGAGAAGTACGCCGATGTCTTGTCTGGTAAGCTTTGACAAACCTCCTGAGCAAGCGATTATACTAACTGAATATGCCAGGTGTCCGCGGTGTCTCTGAGGAGACCACCACCGGTGTCCACCACCTGTACAAGGCTTTCCGTGACGGCAAGCTCAAGATCCCCGCCATCAACGTCAACGACTCCGTCACCAAGTCCAAATTCGACAACTACTACGGATGCCGCGAGTCTCTCGTCGACGGTATCAAGCGTGCCACCGATGTCATGCTTGCTGGCAAGGTCGCCGTCGTTGCTGGCTACGGTGACGTTGGAAAGGGTGTAAGTACACTCCACAAACGCTCGTCTTGTCACCAAGTTGATTGTCTTTGTAGTGCGCTGAGTCCCTCCGCTCGTACGGTGCCCGTGTCATCGTCACTGAGATCGACCCCATCAACGCCCTCCAGGCTGCCATGGCCGGTTACGAGGTCGCCACCATGGAGGATGCTGCTCACCGTGCCAATGTCTTCGTCACCACCACTGGTAACAGGGACATCATCACCGGCGAGCACTTCTCCGTCATGCCTGAGGATGCTATCGTCTGCAAGTAAGTTTATCTCTTCCGACCATGTTGTCTACCTCGACTAATCTTTGCACCCAGCATCGGTCACTTCGATGTTGAGATCGACGTTGCCTGGTTGAAGGCCAACGCCAAGGAGGCCGTCGAGGTCAAGCCCCAGGTTGACCGCTACACCATGGCCAACGGACGCCACATCATCCTCCTCGCTGCTGGCCGTCTCGTCAACCTTGGCTGTGCCACTGGCCACCCTTCCTTCGTCATGTCCTGCTCGTTCTCCAACCAGGTCTTGGCCCAGATCGCTCTCTGGACCACCCCTGAGCGCTTCCCCCTCGGCGTCCACATGCTCCCCAAGGAGCTCGACGAGGAGGTCGCCCGTGCCCACTTGGCTCAGCTCAACGTCAAGTTGACCACCCTCTCCAAGACCCAGTCTGACTACCTCGACATCCCCGTCAGCGGTCCCTACAAGCCTTCCCACTACCGCTACTAAGCGCGTCGCGATGAGTCTTGGTATCTAGACGGCCTCAACGAGCCCTCGCCAACCAGACATGGGAATGGGATCTTCAACGTCTCTATCGTGCGGATGTTTGCGTGATTCATTCAACAGAGTCAGTATTTAATGTACTCCTGGTCAAGGCTGATGGGACATTGGTCTCGGTTATTTAAACGATCGAGGCCGGGGTCTGGGGTTTGCCAGAGGAGGGCAATGTATGATGAGGCCTCAACGCCTAGTCATCGGATTGGAGTAGTAGCTGGTGTGTCTGTGAGGACTATCTATTGTCAGTTACAGTTGTATACATATTTGTCAATCGATGTTGGCGTCACGTTCTTTGGTGTATTTTTAGTCCTAGTGTCGGCCGCTGGACTCTGCCTCGACTGGACCTGTCGGCGTAATCAAATCGCTATCGATGTAAGGTGGCACACAACGCACTCGTGTCGACAGGATGGTGGTCTTGTTGCCTGTCTTTCTTCCTCGTTAACGTTCATCGCGCTTTCTGGTCCCCTTTGGCGAGTTACTATGCCTTCAGCAAATGCTTCTGCCCTGGGTCCCATTGACCCCACGGCCCTCGAAGCGCCCAATGAAGATGAGAAGTCCGCCCCTTGGGTCGTGCGCAAGCTCGTCGGGGTGCGTGCTTCCCAAGATGACTGTGGTTGTGCGGTCTTCCTGATACTTTGTAGTCTATGACAGGAAGGATAGTAATGTCCTCGTACGAATCTCTCCGGGCTGCTGGCACGAGTGTCATATGTCTTTCACCTGTGAGCGCTTACCTACTCGTACTTCATTCACTTTACTGATTGGGTCTACACACCGTCGATATTACCACATCTGAATCTTTTACCTTGATGTTCGACGTTTAATCATATCGCTCGATCGATGACTCAACCGCGAACGAACGAACCTCTGTCTTCCCCATGGACCGTGTACAACCTGCGCAATCGAACCGACCCGCCCGGCGTTTCTCGTACGGGCGTTCTTGCTGCGCTGATC
Source organism: Ephemerocybe angulata (assembly GCA_013368325.1). Classification (NCBI taxonomy): domain Eukaryota; kingdom Fungi; phylum Basidiomycota; class Agaricomycetes; order Agaricales; family Psathyrellaceae; genus Ephemerocybe; species Ephemerocybe angulata. The sequence continues at coordinate 597,110 of JAACJK010000004.1, forward strand.
TGTGCATCACGTATATTTCTGACTGGACTCGCACGGGCCGACCTACGAATGGACTCCGAACGGATGGCTACCTCGTCTTCCGAACACACTTGACTTATTTATGGGCCACGTTTGGACTGGGTGCTAATGTACCCCCGTACGCATGCTGCGTCGCGTCTGGTGCTGCTGCGTATACTGGAATATCGTTTAACCACCGCACGACACGTCTCTCCCACTCTGTGTCATCGGCGTCGCTTTGCTATGGTTTGACAGTGGGGAGATTCGTCCCCGCTGCTCCTCCCATGTATTAGGTTCCGCGATCTGGCTGTGCACACCGTCATCGTGGCAACGGTGCGTTTTTAACTTTTTGGGAGTTTCGCGCTTGCGGGAATATTTGAGAGGAACAGTTGGGAGAGTGGTGCTGCTCTCCGTTTCTTTCGTGTTCTCGAGCCTCAAGGGATCCTTGCAGGCGCTTCTTTTGTGATGGGAGTGGCATCCAAGTGGCACGCGCAAGTGCACCTGGCACTCCAAGGAACTGTGAATGGGCATGCATACTGACTGTGTACCCTGGTATTCGCACCATGTCTAGGGCGGAATGGCTGCTGTGGCGGCACCTGTGTGCGTACACCCCGTCTCTTAATCATGCTCATGGCTCTCAACTGATATCTCCCTTCCCCCCATCCATTCTTCCAACTTTTGCATTACTCGACTTTTTATAACGCCGTTCCTTTCGGTGCCCGTTATCTTCTGAATGCGTTCGACTGCGGTTCGAAACGACGACCATGTTCCACTTGGTGATGGATTGACCACCATCTTTCCCTTCCCCATCTCCTCTCCTTGAACCTTCCGAGGTCGACATTTCTCCACCCATCTTTCCCAATGCATCCACATCACATTGATAACCAATGTCCACCTCCTTCAATGCAGGATGGGCCCGGTATCTGAAGCTGCGCTGTCCTCGTTTGGCGACACCATCCTCGTCGAGCTGGGGCTCAACGCTGGGTTCAGCCTTGGCACCAAGATGGCGAATGATCTTGTGTTTGACAAGCCGTTGGGCAAGCTGTTGCCTTTGCATGATGCGAGGCTGGAGACGACGACGGTGAAGGAGCTTACGATTACGCTCAAGTTTAAGTTGGCGATGGAGGATGCGAATTTGGGGTTCTTTAGGGGATCGGTGCATTCGTGAGTCTGATTCTGTCCTAGAGGTGTCCGATGCGACGTGACAGTGGTCTATCTATATGGTACTTGGTGACTGATGCAGCTGTATTTCTTCTTGGTAGGGACCCGTCGCTATTCTCGTCGGTCAAAGAATACTTGTCAGTTGACAAGGGCTGGTTCTCGCCTTACCTTTTCGCAAGTGCACGGAGGCCGGCTATTCCACGCTCGATGAAACCTGATGTCGTCTTCTGCCATGGACCATTTCTCTTAGGTGAGTGTTCCTCACGTTTGTCTATTTTTGTTCTCTGTCTACACTGGTTCTTTGTCGCTTGCCCTGTTCATTTTCTTTCGGAGCTGGGGAAGAATGGCTGTATGATGATCCTTTTCATCAATCCACTGCTTATGGAAAGCCGGAGCCAGTGTAATGCCTTGCCTTCGTTCACATCGTTACAGCCGCATCTTAGATCGAGGGTGGGGACACCCTCGCCCTGATCTTCCAAGTAATCATTTCCAGCTGGGACCTGCTAATCTGCGGCGGTGATTCGTAAGCCAAACTCGTACCTCTATCATCCTGCGTGATGGCTGCGCCATCTCCGGGTGCACAGCGTACGCTGCTCGTAACCGGGCAAATCGACGATGGGATGAAACTCTCCCATTAGTGATAATTAACTCTGTCTATAACTTTTTCTGTCTGCTTTTTTTAAACTCTTTCTCCTTGGGTGCAGAAAAGTTCCTCGCTTCGCAGAGCTGACAATACTTGTAGGAGACTATCGCATTGGGGAAACGCTATTGGCGGAGTCCGCCTCTGTTATTACACTCTGCGATAGGCCGGAACCGGTTGTTGAAGAGCCCGAGGATAGCTCAAGCAGTCTTGCTAAGCTGAAACCTCAACTTAAGGAACACTTTTCCTCGCTCTCCGATGTGTTCAAGAAACACTCCCGCTCCCGCTCACCCTCCCCATCTCCCGGAGACAGCTCGAACACCCCCGACCCGGATGGTGCAGTTCCGCCATCACCGTCTATGGCGCCCCCATCTCCTACACCGTACCCCCCGAGACACATGGTGATCGTAGTCCTCGGACTCAAGCCACATAGATCTTTGTGGACGACGAGTAAGCGCCCAGGCGAAAGTGTCATTCGATACCTACTTTTGAACGGGTGTGTCAGTATCCTCGTCCCCGTCAAGCCGGGCGCGCCCCTCGTCGCATGGGACGTCCTCACACTCAAGAAGCTGTGGGATATTGATCTGCCCCCAAAGGTGGAGGCGGGCGATATCAGCGAGTCAGCACTTACGGAAACGCCGAGGACCAAGAGCGGGAGATTCGAAGGGGTCGTGCAGGTGATGTACGAGTACTTGGATCTGTGTGTGGATTGGGAGCGGGTTGCTCTACCCGGGCTGCCAGACGCCGATGCCGCCCAGGGGGGCTCGGGGGCGTATACGACGACGACCATCGCTTCGGGCTTCAGTGGGGATGGCAATGCGGTGGATCTGCCTGCTACGCCGGAGGCGAAACAATATGAACGTCAGAAAGAGGCACTGAAGGATGCCGTGACTTTGCTGGTTGCGTCAGCAGTACGTAGTGGGGAAAGCAAGGCTGCGAGGGATGACATTGACGAGGAACGCGCCGGCATCGCGATGTGGAGGATCCGTTGATTGCTCTTGGCTATCTGATATTGAACTGCGATGTGGATCTGGGGCGTATATGTATTGGGTTTTGGCTTTAGTCGTCGTTATCAAGTCTTCTATTGTGACAG